>CM029467.1:25469901-26069901 GCA_017140185.1 Eucalyptus polyanthemos subsp. polyanthemos | reverse complement strand
TCTGAATACTGAGTCTGGTTTCTTTGGGTCTTCAAACCCTGGTGGTTGTTCCACATATACTTCCTCACGGATAAAACCGTTAGGAAAGCACTTTTGACGTCCATTTGAAATAACCTGAAATTTTTATGACAAGCAAATACAAGTAATAAACGAATTGCTTCTAACCTTGCTACCGATGCATAAGTCTCGTCATAGTCGATCCCTTCTTCTTGTGTGTATCCCTTGGCCACGAGTCTAGCCTTGTTTCTTATGACTTTTCCTTTCTCATCCATCTTGTTCCTGAAAACCCATTTAGCTCCAACAATTGATTTACCTTTTGGTTTAGGAGTCAGCTCCCAAACATCATTAATTCTGAATTGTTTGAGTTCTTCTTGCATAGCTTCAATCCAGCTTTCATTGGATAAAGCTTCTTCTATGCTCTTGGGTTCTATTTCAGAAATAAGAGCCACATCACTAGACTCTTCTTGCCTTTTGGATCTTGTGCGGATTCCTTCATTGATATCGCCAATAATAAGATCTTTGGGATGACTGGACTTATGTTTCAAGTTGCTGGTTAATTTATCAGATTGATGGTCACTTCCTTCACTAGAATCTTCAACAGTCACTTGTTCTTTGGTCCTTCAAAGTCTCGAGCTTTGCTTCTTGAGAATTAGACTTTGTAGAGTCTTGGAGCGGATTCGGTCTCTTCAAAATGAGTCTGAATAGATTCATTTTGTATAGAATCTTGGAATTTGACATTCATTGATTCTTCCACGGTTTGAGTCTTCTTGTTGTAGACTCGTGTACGTTTGCTTGTGGTTGAATATCCAAGGAAGATGCCTTCATCGACTTTTCTTCAAACTTACCAACTCGATCATTTGCATTTTTCAATATGAAACATTTGCATCCAAATACACGAAAATATGAAACAATGGGCTTCTTTTCTTTAAATAATTCATAGGGTTTTTTTTTTTTTCTAGAATAGGCCTTAGAAAAACTCTATTGATAATATAACATGATGTTGAAACTGCTTCAGCCCAAAACCGTAAAGAAATATTGCTTTCAATTAAGAGAGTTCTGGCCATTTCTTAAAGAGATCTATTCTTCCTTTCCACAACTCCATTTTGCTCTGGAGTATATGGAGAAGAGAACAAATGCTGTAAACCAAATTCGTCACAAAATTTAGCAAAATCTTGATTTTCAAATTCACCTCAATGGTCTGTTTTTATACTTGAAATAACATACCCATTTTCATTTTGAACCTTCTTAGCAAATTTTTTTAAAATAAGAAAAAAGTTTCAGACTTACTTGCCAAGAAGTATACCCAAGTAAATCGTGAGTAGTCATCCACAATTACTAGGCAATATTTCTTACCTCCAATGCTCTGCGTTCTTGTTGGTCCGAAGAGATCCATATGCAAGAGCTGCAATACACGGTTAGTGGAAACTTGATTTATTGGCTTAAAGGAATTTCTTACCTATTTTCCCAATATACATGGTGTACATAGATAAGATTTTTGGTATGATAAATTAGGTAGACCACGAACAAGCTTCTTTGCTGAGATTTTGGCTATCTGTTTCATGTTGATATGCCCAAGCTTGTTGTGCCATAAGTTCGCTTCGTCTTGGATTGAGATTAGACATTGCGATTCATCTGGTTTCACGTCTAAGAGGTAGATATTTTCATGTCTTCGACCCATGAAAGACTGAGTAGAATCTTTACTGGTTCCTGAACAAATACACACTTGAAAGTTAATTTTGAAACCGGCATCACAAAGCTAACTAACACTGAGCAGATTGTAATTGAGCCTTTCAACTAAAGAAACATTACTTATTGTGAGATTCCCAATCATTACAGTTCCAAATCCTACTATTTTTCCTTTATTGTTTCCTCAAAATGAGACTTTTCCACCATTCACTTGAACAAGCTTTATGAAACAATTTGAATCTCCTGTCATGTGTCTCGAGCATCCACCATCCAGGTACCATTTCACCTTTTTCTTGTAGTGATCTGCATTTAAAAAGAAACTCAAGCTTTCTTTGGTACCCATATTTTCTTGGGTCCTTTTGAATTAGTCTGATATACGGTTTTTGCCCAGACTTTATTGACAGGTCTCCAAGCCATAGGACATTCTTTCTCAAAATGATCTGCACTATTGCATTTTGAATATCTAAGAGCATTGCGACCTACTGGTTTTACAAAGGTCCTTTCAAAATGATTTTTGTAAGCATTCCTTATTGGTCTTTGTTTAATTCTTTCTTTTACTTTAGGAAAATCGATTAAATGAATGGTTTCAAGAATTCCTAAACCAGATTTATTGAAATAAGATCTTTGAATAGAAAGTATTTTCTCTAGTTTTTCAGATCCTAGAGAAAATCTTTTGGAAATATTTGAAATATCATTTTTCAAAAATGCATTTTCTTTCAAAAGATTATCTTCACTTTCTTTGAGAGAAGAAACATCCCGGTCTAAGCATTTCACTTTTTCTTTCAAAACATTCTCTTGTTGTTTTAAAATAGAATTTTCCTTTTTGAGTTCAGAAATTCTTTTAAGAGAGGTCTTAAGACTAAAACATAATTCATCAATGTATTTTGAAACTTTAAAAGGAATTTTGAAGTTACTTACCTCGAATTCACTTTCTGAGTCTGAATCAGTCTCGGAGTTTGATTCTGAGTCTGAGTGTGCCATTAGACATATGTTTGCATAATCATCTTCACTATCTTCACACTCTGCATCACTCCAGGTTTCAGCTTTAAGAGCTTTTCGATATCTTTCAGTTTTTCCTTTCTTCTTCCTTAGAAGAGGATAGTTGGGTCTGATGTGTCCTTTTTCTTACATTCAAAGCAGACTACATCTTTGTTTGATTCGTCATCTTCAGCCGACTTGGTCTGTTGCTTTTGAAAACTTTGTTTCTTTGAATTGAATCTTCTTCCTTTTCTATTTAGCTTTCTGAATTTTCTTATCATTAGAGCAAGTTCTTCATCATCCATGTCGTCTTCAGAATCTGTTACACCAGAATCATCATTAGATTTTAATGCAATTGATTTCTTACATTTGGGATCTTCGTCTTCATTGATTCGTTCCACTTCATAAGACTGAAGGGTCCCAACCAGCTCATCGACAGACAGTGGCATGATTCTTTGAGTCTCTCTGATTGAGGTCTTAATGTGATTCCAATCCTTGGAGAGTCCACACAGTAACTTGTTTACTTTCATGGGATCAGAAATTGGTTGACCTTGATTTTCAAGACCATTCGATTTTTGTAAAATGACTAAACATGTCAGTTATAGATTCTCCTGGTTTCATTCTGAAAGCTTCGTATTAACCAAGAAGAATGTTGATTCTTGTCTCTTTCACTCGATTAGTTCCTTCATAGGTAATGTGTAATCTATCCCAGACTTCTTTGGCTGTATCACAAGAAGATATTCTGTTATATTCAGTAGGTGATAAAGCACAATATAAAGAGTAAATTGCTTTTGCATCAAGAGCTTGTCTCTTGATTATCTCTTCCTAACTCATTTCGCTGGACTCAACAGTGTCCTTTCCTCTTTATGAGACAGATGCAGCTTTAGGAATGATTCCTTTTTCTACAACGTCCCATTCCATAGGATCCTTTGATCTTAAGAACGCCTTCATTTTGTTTTTCCATATGTTGTAATCATTTCCATCTAAGTAAGGTGGTCTAGTGTTGCTTTGCCCTTCTACCAGCCCTGGAGCCAACATACTAGCCATGGATCTTTAACTCTGAAGTAAAACACTTCAAACAAAGTGAGTACACGGCTTTTATACCAATTGAGATAGCTAGTATAAACACCTAGAGGGGGGTGAATAGGTGCACAAACAATTTATCGAGATACGGAAGCGATTCTAGGCAGCCGATAGAAACGAGTTCACAAAATGATTTACGATCAAAGTAAAGAGAGTAAGGAAGAGAAGATTGAACACAGGGTTTATAGTGGTTCAGCTTATTCCAAGCCTACGTCCACTCTTCTGCACTGACAGCCCACCGGCTGGATTTCACTATGAACAAAAGAGAAGTTACAGCTTAGCTTTTTCTTGATTCCACAGTGTAGATGTTCTATCACACCTCCTCAAGGTTTCTCACAAATATAGACTCTCTTTTGTATACAAGTATTCGCTCAAAGGAATTGTCTAAACAACATGGAGCTTCAGACTTTGGAATTCTTCTATCGCGCACACCTCAACTACTTAGAACGTCTTCCTTATATACTCCTTTATGCCATCATACCCGTTGGCACTTACCAAGGGAATTCCTCCAATCTACCCGTTGGATGGAATCAATTAGGAAAATCATTCGGGCTATTAAATGAACATGTCGATAGCCCATCAATCATGTTCGTCCATACAATCAGGATCTCGGTTTCCATAAGTAGAACCTTCCAAGAATATTTAGGCAATCATCGATTCCTTAATCTTCGAGTCAATCTCGATCAATCAAAGAATTCCGTTGTGTCTATTCCAGCCACGAGATCTTCTCCAGTTGATAAGGTCAAGCCCTTAACAAAACATCAAGTTCTGGGTAACCTTTCTTCAACGGATTAGAGACTGTCAATGAGGATAGACTTTGAGTCTTGAGTCTAGCTGTCTGGAGGTCTTCGGACTTTAAATAGCAGAGTCTGCAAACCTTCAGACTAGACTGATGGAAACATTTTGTCAACTTCAAAATACTTCAAGAGGATTTCTCCAACAGTTTATGCTTGTGATATACTTCCTTTACCATCCTAAATTTTTTGATGATTCTCTTGTAATCTTGATGGCTATGGATTGTTTAAATTAGATTTTATCATTCTTTACTAGGCAAGGTTGTTTGCTCATACCTTACATTTTCAAATTGATAGCATGGATGTACCGCTAGTAGCTTGATACGGGGCGGTAGTGCGTCTTGATGTTTCTCTTCATGACATGTATGATCCCGACATTGACATGATTTTCTCCAAATATGAGACGACTTTATGCCTAGATGATGGTATAGCCGACTTGACACCGATGACATTCGTTGCATGGTTTATCAACCATGAAGGGGAGATATTTGGCCCTTTACCCTTTAGAGCAGGAGGGCCTGGAGTGGGGATGGACGGCGCCTAGACACCTTGGATCGTGTAGAGGCTGATTGACTTTTGTTTTTTTTGGTTAGATGCAGGCTTGTGTGGGAACTTGTGGAGTAGACACCCTCACCCTTTATCCCTGACTTTTGTTACGCCTTACTTTTGTTATGTATATGTTGTATATATAGGCAATGAACATGGAAAGAGTCTAGGTTGATAAATTTTGTAAGCCCTGATAATGATAAGAAGAAATGAAGCTTCTCGTGTTCTTGTTTATGTGCATGAATGATTTGGCCAATACTTAAATTGAAGGTAGAGTGATTGCAAGATAATTTCATAATATAAACTTGAGATTTTAAATATTCCATGTTATACATGTTAACCTTTAATGGTAAACACTATAGGTTATTGAAAGGAGTTTACAAATTAGGCAAGATAATAATGATAAATGATAATTCTGCTTGAGTTTAGTACGTGACGCCCTGGGACGTCGCAACTTGTTGCAAGAAGAGATGATGGCCGTTTGATTGCTAGAAACGATCTCCACCATCCACTTGTTGGAGAAATCTTTCCAGAATATTTTGAAGTTGACAAAACGTTTCTTTCAGTCTAAGTCTGGATGTTCGGAGACCGTCAGTTTAAAGTCTGAAGACTTTGTTCTCTCGAGACCCAAGACCCAAGACTCAAGACTCAAGACCCAAGACTCAAGACTCAAGACTTAAGACTCAAGACTCAAGACTTAAGACTCAAGACTCAAGACTTAAGTCTATTCTCACTGACAGTTTTTCTAATCCAGCGACGAAGGAAATCCAAAGCCAAGGTATATGGTTGAGGATTCGATCCTATTCTCTGGAATAGATTCTTTGGTTGGATAATCATTTCGGATTCTTTCATTCTTATCTAAGAGCGATTGAAGATCCGATGGTCGACGAAATAATCTTGGAATGTTCTATTCATGGAAACCAAGATCCCGATTGTATGGGCGAACGGGATTGATGGGCTATCATCGATTCCTTAAATAGCTCGGATGATCTTCTTGATTGATTCCGTCCAACGGGTAGATTGGAGGAATTCCTTTGGTAAGTGCCAACGGCTATGATGGCATAAAGGAGTATAAAAAGAAGACGTTCTAGTTTTTTGAGTGTGTGATCGATAGAAAAATTCCAGAGTCGAAGATCCTTGATTGTTATTTGAGACTGTTCGAGCGAAATTGTAAACGAGAGAGTGTTTGTATTTGGTGACACCTTGAGCGAGTGTGGTAGATCATCTACACCTAGAATTCAAGGAAGATCAACACTGTAACAGCTCTTTGATTATAGTGGAATCCAGCCAATCGGCTGTCGGTCGCGAAAGAGTGGACGTAGGCTTGGATCAAGCCGAACCACTATAAACCGAGTGTTCAATTCTCTCTTTCCCTTACTCGGTCTCTCGATTGATATTTAACTCTTGCGATTGAATCATTAACTGTTTAAATATCGTGCAAGCTTCGAGAAATTTTTGTATACCTATTCACCCCCTCTAGGTACTCATACTAGCAATATCAATTGGTATCGAGCCCGTGTTCTTACTTTGTTTGAAGTGTTTTACTTCGAGTAAAAGATCCATGGCTAGTATGCTAGCACCGGGGCGATGGAGGGGCAAAGCAATACCAGACCTCCCTACTTTGACGGAAAGGATTACAACATCGGAAGAACAAGATGAAAGCTTTCCTACGATCCAAGGATCCTCGGAATGGGATGTTGTGGAAAGAGGAATCACTCTGCTTTGCATCGGTCTACGAAAGAGGAAAAGAAACTGTTGAAGCCGGCGGAATGCCTCGGAAGAAATAAACAAGAGACAAGCACTCGATGCAAAAGCAATTTACTCTTTATATTGTGCTTTGTCTCCAACTGAATATAACAGAATATCTTCTTGTGTTACAGCAAAAGAAGTATGGGATAGATTACATATCACCTATGAAGGAACAGATCGAGTGAAGGAGACTAGAATCAATATTCTCCTCGGTCAATATGAAGCCTTCAAAATGAAATCGGAGAATCTATAAGCGACATGTTTAGTCGTTTTACAGATATTGTCAATGGTCTTGAGAACCAAGGACAAAAAATTTCTGATCCCATGAAGGTGAACAAGCTTCGCGTGGACTCTCCAAGGATTGGAATCATATAAAGACTTCAATAAGAGAGACGCAAAGAATCATGCCATTATCGTAGACGAGCTAATTGGAACTCTTCGAGTCTTACGAAGTGGAACGAATTAATGAAGACGAAGATCCAAGAGGTAAGAAATCTATTGCACTAAAATCAAATGATGATTCGATGATGCAGATTCTGAAGATGATATGGATGATGAGGAGCTCGCCCTTATGATAAGAAGATTCAAGAAACTGAATAGAAAAGGCGAAGGTTCAACCCAAAGAAACAAAGTTTTCAAAGACAGCGAGACCAAGTCTATTGATGATGAGGAACCAAATAGAGATGTAGTTTGCTTCGAATGTAAGAAGAAGGGACACATCGAGACCCAACTGTCCTCTTACGAAAAGAAAAGAGGAAAAGCTGAGAAGTTTCGAAAGGCCCTCAAAGCCGAAACACAGGTGATACGAGAATGTGAAGAGAGTGATAATGAATACGCCAACATATGTTTAATGGCACATTCGGACTCGGACTCGGATCTGGATCGGACTCGAGTGAAATTTGAGGTAAGTAATTTTAAAATTCCTGTCAAAGTCTCTAAATATATTGATGAACCGCTGTGTTTTCGATCTCAAGACTTCTCTCAAAAGAATTTCCGAACTTAAAAAGGAAAACTCATTTTAAAACAAAAGGAAATTATTTTAGAAGAAAGAGTTAAAAGTCTAGACCTAAATGTTTCTGCTCTTAAAGAAAAAGAAGATGATCTTTTGAAAGAAAATGTCTTCTTAAAAACAGACTTATCAAATATTTCAAAGAAGTTTTCGATAGGATCCGAAAAGCTTGAAAAAGTGCTTTCGGTCCAAAGACCTTACTTTAATAAGTCTGGTCTAGGTATGACAAATGGAAACAATCCCCTTGATTGATTTTCCAAAAGTAAAAGAAAGAATTAAGAAAAGACCATCAAAAGAGGCTTATAAAAATCATTTCAAAAGAGTGTTTGTAAAGTCTCGTAGGTCGAAATGCTTTAAGGTGTTCTAAGTGTAACGATCGGGATCATTTTGAAAAAGAATGTCCTATGGTATGGAAGCACATGTTAAGAGAGTATGGCCTAATAATGCTCATCCTACTAACACCAAAGGACCCAAGAAAGTTTGGGTACCAAAGAAAGCTTGAGACTCTCTTTTGAATGCAGGTCTCTGTCAAAAAGAAGATAAAATGGTATCTTGACAGCGGATGCTCAAGACACATGACAGGAGACTCAAATTGTTTCATTAAGCTTATTCAAGTAAATGGTGGAAAAGTTTCTTTCGGAGGAAATAGCAAAGGAAGTATTGTGGGATTCGGGACTGTAAAAATTGGAAATCTCACAATAAGCAATGTCTCTCTAGTGGAAGGACTCAACTACAATCTACTCGGCATTAGCCACTGTGTGATACGGTTACAAGATCTCCTTTCAAGAAGGCATATGTTCTGGAATTAGCAAAGATTCGACTCGGTCTTTCATGGGTCAAAGGCATGGAAACATCTATCTCCTTGATGTAAAGCCAAATGAAGAACAATGCTTAATCTCAATTCAAGATGAAGCGGTTCTATGGCACGAAAGCTTGGCCATATCAACAAGAAGCAATTAGCCAAAATCTCTTCTAAGCGGCTTGTTCGAGGTCTACCTAAATTGCCTTACCATAAGTCGACTTATGCACTCCATGCATTCGGGAAAGCGGGTAAGAAATTCATTTAAGCAAACAAATCATGTATCTACTAATCATGTACTGCGGTTGCTTCATATGGATCTCTTCGGACCAACAAGAACCCGAGCATTGGAGGTAAGAAGTATTGTCTAGTAATTGTAGACGATTTCTCTCGATTTACACTGGTATATTTTCTTGCAAATAAGTCGAAACCTTTTCATACTTTGAGAAATTTGCTAAAAAGGTTCAAAATGAAAAAGGATGTGCTATTTCAAGTATAAGAACAGATCATGGAGGTGAATTTGAAAATCAAGATTTCACAAAATTGTGTGATGAATCTGGTTTTAAACATGTATTCTCCTCTCCATACACTCCTCAGCAAAATGGAGTTGTGGAAAGAAAGAATAGATCTCTTCAAGAAATGGCTAGAACACTTTTAATTGAAAGCAAAATTTCTTCACGGTTTTGGGCTGAAGCTGTTTTCAACTGCATGCTATATTATAAATAGAGTCTTTCTAAGACCTATTCTTGAGAAAACCCCTTATGAATTGTTCAAAGGTAAGAAGCCTAGTGTTTCATACTTTCATGTATTTGGTTGCAAATGCTTTATTTTGAAAAATGCAAATGATCGAGTTGGTAAGTTTGAAGAAAGATCGAGATGAAGGCATCTTTCTTGGATACTCTACATCAAGCAAAGCCTACGAGTCTATAACAAGAAAAACCCATCTGTGGAAGAATCAATGAATGTCAAATTCCAAGACTCGAAACAAGATGAATCCACCGGACTCAATATGAAGAATCTGAACTCACGCTAGATCTTCCAAAGTCTTCAACTCAAGAAGCATCTCAGACTCTGGAAGTCCATCATCAAGATGCTCATGAAGATTCAAACAAAGAAAGAGATCATCAACCAAGCAAATCAACCAAGATGGCGGAAACACAAATCCAGTCATCCTAAAGATCTCATTATTGGCGAAATCAATGAAGGAATCCGCACCGAGATCAAAAAGACATGAAGAATCTAGTCTTGTTGCTCTCATCTCTGAAATTGAACCAAAAAGCATAGAAGAAGCTTTATCGATGAAAGCTGGATCGAAGCTATGCAAGAGGAGCTCGAGACAGTTCAATATTAATGATGTCCGGGAATTGACATCTAAACCGAAAGGTAAAACTGTTATTGGAGCAAAATGGGTATTCGGGAACAAGATGAACGAAGAAGGAAAAGTCGTACGCAATAAAGCAAGACTCGTGGCCAAGGGATACACGCAAGAAGAAGGAATAGACTATGACGAGACTTACGCACCGTTGCAAGGTTAGAGGCTATTCGTCTATTACTTGCGTTTGCTTGTTACAAAAATTTCAGGTTATTCCAAATGGACGTCAAAAGTGCTTTCCTAAATGGATTTATCCAAGAGGAAGTTTATGTGGAACAACCGCTGGATTTGAAGACCCAAAGAAGCCGGACTCGGTCTTCGGGCGAAAAAGGCTCTGTATGGTCTAAAGCAAGCACCTCGAGCTTGGTACGACGGACTAAGTAAGTTCTTATTACGAGAACGGATTTGTCAAAGGTAAAGTAGACACTACTCTATTCATCAAAAAGGAAAACAAAAGCTTTTTACTCGTTCAAATATATGTTGATGACATTATTTTTGGATCCTCTAATGAAAGTCTTTGCAAGAAATTTTCTAAGTCTATGCGGGATGAGTTTGAAATGAGTATGATGGGAGAATTAACATTCTTTCTTGGCCTTCAAATAAAGCAATTGAAGGAAGGAACTTTTATCTTCCAAGAAAAATATGCTAATGATCTTGTCAAAAGATTTGGATTGGAAAATTGCAAGAAGACGACATACCAATGTCATGCTCTCGAGAAGATAGACAAGGATGAAGAAGGGAAGAAAGTAGATCAAAAGCATGTAGGGAGCATGATCGGTTCACTTCTTTATCTTACGCTTCTAGACCTGATATTTTGTTGAGTGTTTGCATCTGTGCTAGGTTTCAATCGGATCCTAGAGAATCACATCTCATTGCCGTGAAACGTATTATCAAATACGTTGCTTCATCTTCAAGCATCGGTCTTTGGTATCCAAAGAGGGGAGACTTTACTCTTCTAGGATACTCGGATGCGAGATCTGGCGGTTGCGAGTCGATAGAAAGAGCACTTCGGAACTTGTCAAGCTGCTTGGAAACGGGACGGTGTCTTGGTTTTCAAGAAAGCAAAGCACTTGTAGCTCTCTCAACGACGAAAGCGAGTATGTAGCTCTTGGAAGCTGCTGTTCGCAAATTCTATGGATAAAACAACAGCTACAAGACTTTGGCATTGAAGACTCATGCACGAAATCGAGATGTGACAACACCAAAGCGATCAATCTCACCAAAAATCCAATCCTTCATTCAAGAGCAAAGCATATTGAGATTCGACATCACTTTATTAGAGATCATATTCAAAACGGAGAAATCTCGATTCAATTTGTTGATTCAAAGAGTCAACTAGCGGATATTTTCACAAAGCCTTTGGAGAAAAATCAATTCGACTTCATCCGCTCAAGACTCAACATTTTGAAGCTTGAAGAAGTTAAAGTCTAGAGACTCACCAACTCTGAGACTCTGATCTCTCAGACTTTAAATCATGAGACTCAAACATTCATGGCTAAAGACTTTGTAAGTTCCTATTCGAAAAGGTACGAATTCTCGCTTAGTTATTTGAAAAGGTACGATCTTTTGTTTAGTAATAATCTGTGTGAAAATTCGAAAATTTTTCAAGGAATTAATTTTGGTAATTATTGATTTTGAAACGATATGTTCGTACACCTTCCTTGTACCGATTTAAACTTCTCTTTTCAAATCCGAGGTACATATATATATATACGGTTGTCTTTTTCTTCGCCCAAATCTTCAAAACCCTAAAAAGACACTCTCCTCCCGATCTTGTTTCTACTCCTTGTTCGTCGTCGAGAAAGTGGTCATTTTTTCTTGGGAAAAGCAAGTGAAGGAATCTTCCAATAGACAAAGGAAGATGTCGTCTTCGAGGAAATCATCAAGAATAGCAAGCGGGGACCACAAAGAATGGAGAAAGGGCCGATTCATTTCGATCTTACGAGAGGAAGAAGACTTATCAAGTCGGCGACAAAGTCCGATTCGCTCTCCTCCACGTCATTCAGCACCTCCTACCCCACAAGGTGCGAGGTCAACATCTGGAAGAAGATATAGTCGAAGATGCCGACCCGAGTAAGTCCAAAGACCCTCCTTCATCTATAAGCTTTATCGTGCGTTGAAAACCTCGGTTCTTCGTTAAAATATATAGATGACTTCCTTAAGGACAAAAATTATGGAAATGAGTATCTTTTTCTGCGGAAAATGGAGGAATTGGGAATTGCTCCTAAAGGAAGGGCGTGGAGGCTCTTGAGAACATTCCCGGTGATCCTCGTTTGCCGGGACAAAATCGATTGACGGGAACGATGATGACAAAATGTTCCTTGATTTTAAACCCGAATGGGTGTGGCAGCAAAGGTGAGAGGAAATCGGATGGATTTGTTTAAATCCAAGGATCGGGAGAAAGTATATTTCAGGCTGTTAAAAAGAGGGGTGATAAACCCTAGAAGTGTCGATTTTGACTTCTGGACTCCATCAACGTGAACTTAAGAGAAAAGTTGAATTTGCTTCAACTTGAGACTTTCAAAACGACTCTACGAGACGGGTATCTTTGAACCCCGACCGCTTATTTCTATTCTAATCTGAGCTTTTTGGATGCGAATAGAATTTCATTCAGTGTTCGAGACAAAGTCTACGTGGTAGATGTGAATATGTTGGCGGACATTGTTGGAGTTGAACAGGGACGCTATCTCCCTATCAAAGTCTCACCTGCTCGTACTACTCTGGATCTTGTCAAAGATATGGATGTAGAGAAGAAAATTACCTACTCAAGGATGAAGGCCATCAACATCGTGCTTCATAAGATTGTGATTAACTGTCTCAGACCGAAGTCTACGTCAAAGACTTCTGTGTCTCTTCCTGAAGCAAAGTTGATGTATGCGATCAACTCAGGACGGAAGTTTTCTCTCCCGCACACTATTCTCTTCCATATGTACAGAGCATTGTCGAAAGACAAAGGACAATTGCCTTATCTGGTGCGGTGACCAAGATCTTCGAGACATCGAACATTGAACTACCGCATACATTTTGTGATCGACCGTATGAAAAGATGGTGGTAGGGTTGAAAATGTTAATGAAGATGCGTACGCAAGAACTCTCCAAGGCAATGGAGAAATTCAAAGTGAAATCTCCAATCCGATGCCGCTTCAAAAAGGAAAGGAAAGGAGGCCATGGGTGCCCCATCGAAGAAGAAGAGAAGAACTCTCATCCTTGATGATGATGATGAAGATGAAGATGATGAAGATCCCACTATCCAAGCGGCCGACAAGAACAAGACGTTCGTGTCTCATCAAACAGATCTTCAGCGAACGAGAGAAGAAGAAGAAGAGAGAGAGAAGGAGAAAGAAGAAGAAGAACGAGAGAGAGAAGGAGAAAGAAGTTGAAGAAGGAGAAAAAAAAGTCTGCGACAATTCGGAGAAAAGGAAAATGAAGAGCATGATCATCACTCTTCCCCTTTCGATGTCCTAGAGACGGGGGAGTTAGCGAGCAAGAGAGGTCTACACCTCATGCTGCTGTCGAGTAAGATCTAAGACAATCTCCGGAAGACCCGGAAAGAAGTTCGGGTCTCTCACTTGCCCGAAGAAGGTGATGCATTGATTCCAAATCTGCCGGTCCATTCAAAAGCGCCATCGTCTCGCATACACTTCATCGAGAAAGTCAATGCCGGTACACGACGGATGATTCTGCGGATCTTCGTAGCATCATGAATATTCTTACGGAAATGCGGAACCGAGATATATGTTACGGATTTGTGAAATCCAAGTTTTGAAGAATCTTTGGACAAGCATCTTCGATCTCTCTGGAAGATAGACTCAAAGACCTCGCTCGCAACTTCAAGCCAATGCCAAGGGAGAAGAGGTAGCTCATCGAGAGAAGACCTGAAGAAACTCGAAGGAGTAGTCCGATCCATTGGGGATTTCCGATCGTGCGCATTCCCAAGCGGACATGACTCCTTTCTCACCCTTTTCAATGCTTGACAAAAAGGGGAGAAAACCAATTTGAACAAACATCATCTTTTAAACTTTGACTTTTGTGGTTATGTTTATTTTGAGTATGACTTGAGAACTTGACTTGAACTTGGGTGTGAATTTGACTAATTGATGTGGGATTGTGATGCTTGACTGGTTGCATTTATTCAAGTGTTGTTATATGGTGTTTCTCATGAAAGACTAACCAATTTTCTGTGGATGCGAGTCTGGTTGTTTTACTAATCTTTATGAGTTAGCCATATTGCTTGAGAAATGTTTTGCGAGTCAAAGTTGTTCAAATCTTCAAGAAAGTTTTGTCACCATCAAAAAGGGGAGATTGTTGGAGAAATCTTTCCCGAATATTTTGAAGTTGACAAAACGTTTCTTTCGATCTAAGTCTGGATGTTCGGAGACCGTCGGTTTAAAATCGAAGACTTTGTTCTCTCGAGACCCAAGACCCAAGACTCAAGACTCAAGACCCAAGACTCAAGACTTAAGACTCAAGACTCAAGACTTAAGACTCAAGACTCAAGACTTAAGTCTATTCTCACTGACAGTTTTCTAATCCGGCGAAAGGAAATCCAAAGCCAAGGTATATGGTTGAGGATTCGATCCTATTCTCTGGAATAGATTCTTTGGTTGGATAATCATTTCGGATTCTTTCATTCTTATCTAAGAGCGATTGAAGATCCGATGGTCGACGAAATAATCTTGGAATGTTCTATTCATGGAAACCAAGATCCCGATTGTATGGGCGAACGGGATTGATGGGCTATCATCGAGATTCCTTAAATAGCTCGGATGATCTTCTTGATTGATTCCGTCCAACGGGTAGATTGGAGGAATTCCTTTGGTAAGTGCCAACGGCTATGATGGCATAAAGGAGTATAAAAAGAAGACGTTCTAGTTTTTTTGAGTGTGTGATCGATAGAAAAATTCCGAGTACGAAGATCCTTGATTGTTATTTGAGACCGTTCGAGCGAAATTGTAAACGAGAGAGTGTTTGTATTTGGTGACACCTTGAGCGAGTGTGGTAGATCATCTACACCTAGAATTCAAGGAAGATCAACAACGTAACAGCTCTTTGATTATAGTGGAATCCAGCCAATCGGCTGTCGGTGCGAGAAGAGTGGACGTAGGCTTGGATCAAGCCGAACCACTATAAACCGAGTGTTCAATTCTCTCTTTCCCTTACTCAGTCTCTCGATTGATATTTAACTCTTGCGATTGAATCATTAACTGTTTAAATATCGTGCAAGCTTCGAGAAATTTTTGTATACCTATTCACCCCCCCTCTAGGTACTCATACTAGCAATATCACCACTGTCATTCTTATAAATGATCTAGGGTTTTCGCTAAACCCTAGATCCGCCTCTTTTCCTCTCCCCATGTTCTTCGAGTGATGGATCTGGCTCCTTGCGGCTAGAGCGATTCCGTCTCCTCCCTTGCCATGGTCCGCTGATCTTTGTTGGCTCTCCTCCTGTATGGCGAGTTGATAGATTCAGCCGAGACTCGGCATGGGCTGCATGGTGAGTATTTGAGATTGGAACGCCAGGTACATTTCGTTGAGGATGAGGAGAAACCTCGTCATCTTCTCTCTTTCTCGCATTTTCTTATACTACTCCTGGATGTAATCGGGCTAGTCAAACTTTTCTTCGACTGCCTCCAATTCGCTCCACAGAGCCGAAAGCTTGTTGAATATTGTCGCGATGGTCATATTTCCCTGTTTCAAATATGAAATCTGCTGTGTAAGTGAAATTTTTTTAACTTGATCGAGTTTTCCAAACATCTCTTGTATATTTTCCCACATTTTCTTCAAATCCTCCGTTAGGGGAAGCGCGGCCGCGACTTTGGGTGCGATGCAGTTGCCAATCCAGGTTATGACCAATTGGTTGCATCCCCTCCAAAGCCATGCCATTTGCTCGTTGGATGGAGTCGGGAACATTCCATTGATGAAAACCTCTTTATCCTTTGTTACTAGTGCTCGCCGAAATTCGTGCGGCCTACTCGAATAGTTGTTAGCACCCATTAGCTGCTGACTGATGATCTTTAACTCGGTCCATCGCCGTTTGTTGTGTAAAGAGGGTCACCGAGTTCCAGCCGCCACTGGCAGCAAGATTTTGATATGGAAAAAAATTGGGCGTAGGGTTCGAGTAGAGATTTGTTCCTTGACCCGGACCGCTCAACCCAGATTCGTAACCCGCATTGTGAAAACCCGGGTAGGGATTCGTTCCCATACTCAGTCCAATCGCTCCGCCCGTTTGCTCCGGGCCGGTGGTTGGATTTGCCCCTTCACCGGTTGGTAGACCTCCATCGGCTCACGTGTTGCTTTGGTAGCCAGGTGATGATGTATTGGGGATCGACCCATGGAACCATGGATACGGCATCCATTGGTAAGGGTAGCCTGCGAAAGGTTGCCTCGAATTAGCCTGAGCTTGCTGTTGCCATTGCGCGTGTTGTGCTTGGGTCTGGATCTATTTTTCATGTCGCTCTGATGCAGGAATTATAGTGGACGAGTCTTGGTCTCCCTCGGCTTGCAGCAATGCTTTCGTTACAGATTGGTCGACAGGAGTTAAGGTAGGGTCTTGCGGCTTTGTCATGTTGAATAAAAAATTGATACCTCCGGTAACTCCTTATGTAGATGTGGTTCCTCACTTAGGCAATCAAAAAGACTGATTCCTACGGCAAAACTTCTCTGGAATTTGGAGTTCCTTTGCGAGGTAATTAGAGCGGAAGCAAAAATCAATTCAGAACCACAAATGGCTCTGATACCATGTCACAAAAGGAGATGAAGAAAAATAATGTGTCTTTTGGATTCGTGAGGAACCAAAGACATAGAGTAAGAGATTGTTTCTTCATTCAATGATGTAATTTCTGTACAGTATCATGTATTTAATTACAAAGAAAGAATCAATAAAAGAAAATAAATATTCTCTTATCTTTTCCTATCTTTCTAATCCTAAAATAAACTTGATTCCTTATCGATACAAAATTACAGAATCATATCTTCCAACACATGGCTTTCCCCCCAAAACTTAAGAAATTATTGAAATTGCAAAAGTTACGAATGATTCTACATCTCGGTATTTTACTTTTTCAGCGGTTATGGGTATTCCCATTAAATAAAAGTCAAATTATGAAATTCACAAGATGCCAAGGAAAACAAAGATTTAGAAAACACTTGAAAAGAGATTAGATAAAATTCCAGTGCAGTGGTATTTTAAACTAAAAAAATTACTAAGCAAAGAGGCAATATTCTCCGGGTATAAAAGTGATGTTGAGGGGATAAAAAAGATTAATTGCCCATATATATCAACGTTCGAAGCATCTAATTACAATTTCACAAGGCACATATGTTGAAGAAGATTCTCATCCTTCTGGCCAGTCCTTAATGTAGACAATGTTCATTCCATATGCGAACTTTCACCCAAATAGATTTTATTTGGCCAGTGAGTGCAATGTAAAATTATTCTAATCTAAATAGAGTGCGAAAATTTAGGAGAAGAAATTGTTTAATCAGATTTAAACATATTATATGTATGCTAACTCAGTCCTAAATTTTCTAAGTTTACCAATTTAGTTTTAAAACTTTGCATGAATTTTCAGTGTATTCATTCTTACCAATTCTCTCAAGAAGTGGGTCATATTCAAGTACTTTACTAGTCTTGTTCCTAGCACTTCTAAATTAATTTTTTAAATTAATTTTATATCTCTAACATTATTTCGATAATGTTTTCATGAGAGAAACAAGGAGGAGTACAGGGATACTAGGGCTACGTTTGGTAATGTTTTAGTTCCCGGGAATAATTCCTTTTCAGAAACACTTTTTTTCTATTTCCGTTTTTGGGAATAATTTTTGAGTATTTTAAAATGCTTGGTAACTATATAAAATTTCTGTTGTCGAAACATAAATACATTTGATACAACTTCAAATTTTTTTGTGACTTAAAACTTTTTTTAATTTATTAATAATTTTATTACATTTTTCTTTTTTTTTCTTTCTTCTCATTTCTCTAGTCGGTTGCCAGCCTTTGCCATGGCTAGCCTGCAACTGGCTAGACAAGGGTTGGCGAGGTCGTCAACCTTGAGGGAGCCTCGCTTGGCCATTTCGAGGTCGGCCTCACCTATCTAGGAAAGGCTCGCCTTGTGGTGGTTAGGCGAGGTCAAGCCGCTCCGTGGTCGAGCAAGGCTCGGCCTCACCTGGCTACCAAGACTAGTCGACACCACCGCAAAGTGACACCGACCTAGCGATGGTTGGGTGAGGCTTGGCCTCCCCAAATTTGGGCGAGGTCAAGCCTCGCCCAACCATGATGAGGCACAAAGGGGTCTTGCCTAGCCACGATGAGGCTCAGGTGGCCTTGCTGGTGGCTTGCGAGCTCGGGGCGACCTTGCGGGGGGCTAGCAAGGCTCCAACAAGGTCACTAGATCTCGTTTTGCTGGTCGCTCAACATCAACAAGATTGGTGATTGGCTATGTGTATTTATATTTATATATAAAACAAGAAAATATATTTCATATTGCGCATGCATGTGCCTTCGTATGTGAACAAACTATTATTATCAAGTGCAAAGACGGTTCAACAAAGTGTTAATGTGCGCACTTATAAACCATAACCATCCAACATACAAGTCACCATCATGCCTCAGGTCTAAGAATCTTATACCAACCCAAAGCGTGAATGATTAGATGTTGGCCTCACTAAAAGCTTCAATATTGCTAATTGTTCTATGCATGTCATGTTCAGTGAACTTGTTTGAGACAAGCATCTGTGTTCTAGCTCAGATATTACAATACCAAATGACTTGTGACTCATTATCCCCTTAGGTACCCAATACTGAATGGTGAAATATGAGAACACACCGGTCTCAATAGGATCATCAATATCCTTTCAATGATCCATTGACTGAGAACTATTTAAGGATTCAGAATAACTGTAAACCCGTCATACATATTCTTTATCCCTTAAGAATAGGTTTAGTCATAACTGATCTTATGGACTCATTTATATAAATAGGACAATGAATGAATATTTATTTTGCTATTAAATAATCCCTAACATGTAACCATTATGTGGTTGCTTTAGGTCATATAGCTAACACTTTGTCTTTGATTTCCCCCGTTGTCCTTGACTAGATTGGTGAAGATAGCTGGATTCATAACTTTTCATCCATTGAATCGTGTAGCCCTTCTTAAAAATATATGAACAGGAGTTAGAGAAGACACAACACTGGTCTTTTCATTCGGATCTTGTCGGAATTTCGAGGCTCAATTGCTTCTGGTTCTGAGGATGCGATTATGTTGTTTTGTTTGTAACAATGCTCAAGAGCACGAAACGGTCAAAAAATTCTAGGTAAAAAGATCTACATACCGATAAAAACGAACTTCGCTGTCTTTCTACCATCAATGCAGTCAAAGGTGCACTGTTTGTTCACGCAAGTCCAGCCTGCCCACGGGCAAATATTTGAGTCTTCACAGTCGTTAATATATGATGACAAATAGTAAAGTAAACATATTAGCAGCAACTCCCATCTCCTTGAGTAAAATTGGCAAGATTAGTAGGTCGTAATTCCTCACAAATTGTTAATTATATGGCTAAGGTACTGTGCTTGTAATGTAAAGGACTGTCCTATTCCCCATTCCCCTTTACTTCCAATAAATTTCTATCAATATGGGTCATTCAATTTTTTTCTGAAAGTGCATTGACTTTGTATAATATTGGACAGAACAAACAAAATAAGAAGGCAAAAAAAGCATGTATGTGATTATTAGATTGTGCATCCTTTTCAGAGAAAAATCTGGGAGTGAAGAAGCCACTTTGGTGTATGATGACCTTAAAAATGGAATGTCGTAGCATGAAGTATGTGACCATGGCATCCCATAAGAGAGGGGTTACCAGTGTTACGCCCCGAACCTCGAGCGTGCAAATATCCCAAGACGGTAGATTAAATTGCAACATCTCAAGATATGTCGCCGACCCGTTATTTTTATCTTTCGATTAAACGCATGCAGAAGCAACTCAAATAAACAACACCTAGTCAATTAACAAAACTTGGGGATAGTACACAAGAGACAAACATTTCCAAAACACTTCTTTTATTTATTTGTTTGCTAATCTCAGGAAACTTAATATTTACAAGCCCTTACACTATACCAATCATCTCAAAAATCAGTAAAGCGGTCAGGGTTAGCCTAAACTTCACTAACGCAAGGCCAACCAAAAGTGAGGCCATTGGGACCCCAAACCGCATGCGATGGTCCTTCATACTACGGGCCTGAAAATATAACAATAACAGGATGAGATATAAATCTCAGCGAGTTAACAGCCTAACCCCGATTAGGATGCAAATTTGTATCTAAGGTAGCTTAAACATGCAACGGCATACAATTTTACCTCACCTTGGCACATCCCTACATGTTAGTACGTCACCTATGCCATTATTAATACAATAAGCATAACCAATAATTAGAACACATAACTCTCATACACCAAGCATTCACACAGGTTTTGATTATAAGGTAAAATCCATTTTGGCATGTCCCAAACTGTGCCTTACAATTTTATCTCATAATAAGGCATAATATATCACAAATATTCACATGTGTTTTGATTATTATGACTCCTCGAGCCACGACCAACACACGAGTTGGTGGTCTTTCAGCATAACTAGACATCGTCCCACCTCATTGGGCACGGCATCGTCTAGAACCCTTGCTTAGACAGCATTTTATAAAGGAGCATCGGTCTAGCCTTACTCTCCGACTTCATCCTAACAAATTGGCGTTCTGCACACTCTGCCATACAACACTTCAAATGGTGCCATCTGAATGCTCTACTAGTAGCTGTTATTATGTGCAAACTCAACTAGATGAAGTTGTTCCTCCCAGCTTCCCTTGAAGTCCAATATACAAGCTCGCAACATGTCCTCGAGTGTTTGAATTGTCTTCTCAGGCTAGCCATCCGTCTACGAATGATAGGCCGTACTATACTGCAACTTCGTTCCCAAGGCAGTCTGTAAACTTTTACAAAAGGCTACCGTGAACTTTGGGTCTCGATCCGATGTAATCGTCACTGGCACTCCATGAAAACGAATTATCTATCGCACGTGCAATTCTGCATATTTGTCCAATGTAAAGTCCTTCCGTATGGCAATGAATTGAATAGACTTCGTCAATCTATCAATTATAGTCCATATAGAATCATTACCCTTCTAACTCCTTGGTAAGCCCATCACAAAATCCATTGTGATTTGTTCCCATTTCCACTTAGGATTCTTAAGAGGTTGTAGTAGTCCTCCCAGCTTAGGGTGCTATGCTTTCACTTACTAGCACGTCAGACACTTGACGACATGTTTGGCAATATCTGCCTTCATACCGATCCACCAATAGTGTTGACGCAGATTCTGATACATTTTTGTAGTGCTAGGATGAATGCTGTAACTGCTACAATGAGCTTCTAACAAGATCTCCTCCTTAAGCTTTACATCATCAGGTACACACAATCGTCTACGGAACTTCAGTGTTTCATCCTCAACAATCTAAAAATCAACCCTTCTCTTTTCTATATCCTCTTGCAAAATCTTATAGATCTCAAGATCTGTCAACTGCAACGTCTTAATTCTGATATGCACTTCTGGTTCAATTATGAGGGTGGCCATAAGATATGAAAGATGGCCTACCTCAAATTTGAAAATCAAGTCTCAATCTCCCTCGAGTAAGATCCACTCTTGAATCAATATCTACACAATCGAAGACTTTCAACTCAACGCATCTACAACCTTGTTAGCTTTTTCGGGGCAATACAGGATGTCGTAGTCATAGTCCTTAAGAAGTTCCATTTAATGATGCTGTCTCATGTTCAACTCATTCTGAGAGAATAAATACTTGAGGCTTTGATAGTTTGTAAAAATCTGGAACCTTTCTTCACATAAGTAATGTCTCCAAATTTTCAGAGCAAAAATAATTGCTGCGAGTTCTAAGTCATGCGTCAGGTAATTCAACTCATGAGACCTCAACTGACAAGACACGTATCAGACACGTATGCAACGACTTTGCCATGCTGCATTAACACGCAACCCAGTTCTTTGAATGACACATCACTATAGATCTCGTATCCTCCAAGTTCAAACAGAATTGTCAGTATTGATGCGATAGTTAGCTTTTGCCTAAGCTCTTGGAAACTATGCTCGCACTTATCTGTCCATATAAACTTCTCTTCCTTCTTCAGCAATCAAGTCAACGACATGGCTATTGCTAAAGATCCTTCCATGAATCGTTTGTAATAACCTGCTAATCCCAAGAAACTTCTAATCTCTATCACTATCATCGGTCTTGGCCAATTGATTACGGCTTCAATCTTGGTCAAGTCCACGGAAATTCCTTAACTTGAAATCACGTGACCTAAGAAAGCTACACGAGTAAGCCAAAACTTGCAAATATTGAATTTGGCGTACAGCCCATGATTTCGCAGAGTCTGAAGCACTATCCTTAGGTGTCTTTCGTGCTCCTCTAGACTTCTTGAGTACACTAGGATGTCTTTGATAAACACTATCACGAACTGATCCAGAAATTCCTTGAATACTCGATTCATCATATCCATAAAAGCAGCTAAGGCGTTGGTTAAACCAAATGGCATTACGGTGAACTCATAATGGCCGTAACGCGTACAAAAAGCCTTTTGGTATGTCTTCTTTCTTGATCCTCAGCTGATGGTATCCTGTCCTCAGGACAATCTTAGAAAATATTGATGCTCCTTATAACTGGTCAAATAGGTCATCAATCCTTAGTAACAGATACTTATTCTTGATCATCACCTAGTTGAGTTGCCGATAATTGATGCAAAGACGCAACAAACCATCTTTCTTCCTTACAAATAGAACTAGTGCTTTCCAAGGTGATGCACTAGGACATATGAATCCCTTGTCTAACAACTCCTACATCTACACCTTTAGTTCCTTCAACTCTGATAACATCATCTGGTAAAGAGCCTTAGCGAATTGGCTCTGTCTCGAGGGCCAACTCAATCACAAACTCAATCTCCCTTTCTAGGGGCAAACTAGGTAATTCCTTAGGAAACACATCAGCAAACTCCGGTACCACTACAATGTCCTCCAACTTCGGCGCTTCAACTGTCATATCCACGACAGTGGCCAAGTAACCTTGGCAACCTCCATCTAATAAACGGGTTGCCTCAAGCAACGAGATTAAGGTAATCGAGGGTCCTCCTCGATTCCCAATAAACTCGAAACTTTCCCCCGCTAACGGGTTAAACTGAATCGCTTTATAACAATAGTCTACAATAGCTTATTACTTGGTGAGCCAGTCCATGCCAATAATCACATCAAAATCATACATAGCTAGGACGATGAATTCTATTCTTTCCTCTCGCTCACAATAACCAATTTGCAACTAGGACAACCTGCTATAGACAACACCTTATCCTTTAACATGGTAGATATACTAATGATAGACCCTAACGGTTCTAGACTCAACCCTACCAACTTAATGTACTGCTCAGCTATAAATGAGTGCGTAGCTTCAGGGTCGAATAAAACATAAGCAGCATAGTTGTTTAGTGAGACCGTACCTGTGACCACGTCGGGTGAGTCTTCTTGTGACATTCCAGATTTTCAATCTTGTTTTCTATTGAATAAATCGGGCATTTCATTGACGCGTCTATAGGGCTATTCTCAGAACTGATCATTCTAGAGATAACTAGACTATTTTGGGAAACTATTAAGAATTTTAAGGCAAATAGACTTGAGAATTCAACTAGGAATCGGTTACTTGATAGTGTTCATCTGCTGAGACCATTACGGCACAGACGTAAATTGATTAGAGATCAGATATAGATCGGTTTGACAGAGATGTGTGGCTAATTGTGGGTGACACCACTAAATTGAAAAATTATCGTCGGCCGACACTAGACTGAATTCTTTATCATTTTGGTATCCTGTGTCCGTATTTGAATTCTTGAGATTTCTACAACATTCAAGAGTTGCCAATGTGTCGAGTGGGTTCATTGTGGCTCGAAGAAAATCGACCATGGGTCATTTGCACTAAAAAGTTCTGAAAACTACCCGGTAGTCTAGGTCACACTAAAAACGCGTCGAATGGAAATTAACCGTGAATTCGAACCCGATTTCAGAAATCAAAAGTTATGTGGTGTCACGAGCTATTTTAGGGACGTTGATTCAGTCTCAGAAGATTTTTCGGAGATTTTGGGATATTTACAGAAATTGGGTTCGGACGTCGCGGAATTTTGGCAGAAATCCAGATTGGTTAAATTGATGGGGAATTGGACTTCTAGGCCGAGTCTTTGTGTATCGTGGATTTATAGAAAATCATTGGGATTTTTCTACGTTGAAATTAGATTTCAATTTTGAAAATTGAGGGATTGTTTGGTTCGGCTTTGGGGAAATGCCCTTAGGAGAATGCAAATATCCTCGAGATAAAGACGTTTTAAAATGCTACACCGTTTGGTAATTTGTAATCTCAAATGGCATTGAAATGCAACTTTAGCATAAATGTCATTTGGCAAATTTTACATTACAAATGGGCTTTTGCTTTTATTTTATTTTTTAAAAAAAATTAAAAATCAAATTCGACGACTGGCTAATTGCCGGCCAACTCCGGTGGCCAGATCTGGCCGTTCAGCCACCTGAGGTCGCAACCTCAGGCGACGCCGTCGCCGCTTGGGGGCACGACCTCAGGTGCCTAGAGGTGCAGAGGCCAGATCTGGCCTCCGCACCGCCAGATCTGGCGGCCTGAGTTCGCGCGGACCCAGGCGGCGCGACCTCAAGTGACGCCGTCGCTGCCTGGAGGCGCGACCTCAGGCGACCCCGTCACCACCTGGAGGCGCGAGCTCAGGCGCCTGAGGCCAGATCTGGCGGCCTAAGGTCGCGCGGACCTCAAGCGACCTTAGGCGAGGTCGCCTGAGGTTCGCGCGACCTAAGCGACGCCGCCTGGGTCGCGGGTCGCGCCAGCCCCAGGCGGTGGTCACCGGGGAAGCGCGACCCTCAGGCGGCGGTGGCGACTGTCGGAGAAGCCCGATGGGCGGGGAAGAAGAAGACGCGGGAAGAAGAAGATGACGTCGGGAGGAAGAAGACGCCGTGAAGAAGGAAGACGAAGGTGGAAGATAAATGAACAGTGATTTTTGCATTTTTGGATTGCCGAATGCCGAATGCCGCCCCTCCCCAGCTTTTAGCATTCAGCCTTCGGAATGCTCATATTTGGGCAAATGGGCTTTCAAATATTTTGCCAAACACCCAAAATTTCTCCCAAGGGGCTTTGGGGCCCAAAGCCCCTTGGGAATGCCCAACCAAACACCCCCTGAGTGAGGAATTAAAGCTAAATTAAATGAAATTCGGATTTAGAATTCTACAACAATTTTGACATCACAAATTGAATTATTTGGTAGATTTTTGTTGGAAAGTAATGGGGAGATAAGATCATAAATGGAGGGGATAAGAATTGAAGACATGGGACCCCCTTGGACTGCCTTTCACATGCGCTCTCCCCTCCGTTCCTATCCATCTTTGTGCAACGCCTTCAGCTTTTGTTCTCTTCTCTGCCGCGTGCGTTTACTCCTCGAATTGCTGCCCCATCTCGCACACCACCGAAGCCAGCCCACGTCTGCCCTCTCCACCACGTTTATTTTCCTCCCAAGCCATGCGAACTTCACCCCACGTCTGGAGAAGAAGACTCGACGCGTCCTCAACGGTCAACTATTGGAGTCTCTCCACCGGTTGGTTGACCCAGCAAAGCCACCGAGCAAATCCATCGAATCAACCTCTTCATCCCCGCGGCAGTCCATCGCTACTGAAGTCACGCATGCCGCACGTCCTCCATCCACCTCACGCCTCTCCACTACCGAAATCCCCAAGTCAACAGTTGAAGCTTTGCTGATTTTGAAGATCGAGCTGCTCCACCGATCTCTTCGCCCACGCGTCCCACCGAAAGCCACCAGCTTCTTTGTGTCTTCAAATTGCTGGTCGACACTTCCTTCCACTGCAGGAGCCTCACGTCCGTGGACTTCAGCAATTTGAAGAGCCCAGCGAAGCCACGTTGCGTCTTCTTCCCACATCGATCAACGTCAGCAGCTCTTGCACCATTCATCCTCCACCAAAGCCACGAAACAAGCCCAGCGTCCACTTCTGCTTCACCGAAGTTCTGTCTTCAACCGAGCAATGCTGGAGAACTCAGCCATGAGTCCAGCAAATTCGGGGTCATCTTCTGCAGATTTGTTGACCACAAATCTCCTCCGCCTCCATCGATTCGCATGCGGGCAGCGAAGCAGATCCGTTCCAACGTTTGTCTCCGTCAGCCCAGCCCGCATTTGGCCAGAATCGGCCCAGCTTTCAGCCACAACAAGCTGGGCCAGTCCAGCAGTTCAGCCACTTAAAGCCCATTTGAAACCCAAGAAAAATTCCAGCAGCCCAAGAAGTAGGCCCAAACAAGTTCGGCCCAAGCCCAGCTTTTGATGTGGACTTGCGAAGCTTGTAGGCCCGGTCCAAGCCCGCCGGTGTCGTCGAAAGCCTGATTTCGGCCGCTGTCACGTCGACGTCGTAGTGTCCCGGTCCCCGCTTTTAATCTAGTGAGTAATCTCACTAATCCTCACTTAGTAGACTAATGATGTTTAAGGGTTGATTAGATTTAATTAAGTGTAATTAAGTGGTTAGATTAGTTTAGAACAATTAAATTAGTGACTTAATGATACATGTTAGGTGGTTAGACTTAGTCATTAGCAAGTAGAGACGTACTATTATTTATTGAATGCATCTCGGGATTTTTCCCGACCCGTTTCGGGCTCCAATTAGGTATTACGGGCCTAAATTGGATTTTTATTATTTATTTATTTATTTTTCGAAATTAATTATTTAATTATTTATTTTTCGAAATTAATTATTTAATTATTTATTTTTCAGAAATTAGGCAAGGATAGGCGACGACTGAAATTTTGTCTTGATTGTCGTATAAATGCGATCCGTTTATTTATTTGAGCTCGTTGTGTTGAATTAAATTAATTGCGCAATTTGAAGAATTATTCCTAAATTGATTAAGATTGAGTAATTGAGTTGCGGATGGCTAAGTATGATTGTTTAGCGTCAAGAATGCTTTGATGGGCTATTAAGTGGAGAAGTTTGTGAGAGTGAATTGAATATACTCTTGGCTAAGATCCATCGGGTACATTAATATCGTGTGAAAATTAAGTGAGTTGATGAGTATGTGGGGATTTATCCCAAAATTAATCGGTGTCAGTATTCAATTAGAATTTGATTGTAAGAGGTTGTGAGTTGAATCTTGAAAGTCGCCCAAAATATGGCTGTGCCAGTAGGGCCGAGTTCTGCCACCGAATTTGGAGTCGGTCGTGCCCGTTGGGCCATAATCTGCCACCTGATATAGGTCGCGCCTGATAAGGTCGTAATTTGCCACCCAATAGGGGTCGCACTTGATAAGGCCGTAATCTACCACCTATTAAAGGTCGCACCCATTAGGCTATAAATTGCCACCTAAAGATAGGTTGTATCCTTTGGGACTGTAATTTGTTGCCAAGAAATTTGGTAGGCTATGCTCATGAAGTCATGAGTATGATTTGAGACTAAATAAGGGAAACGACTAGGGAATAGTCGAATTGACATGAAATCGACTAGGTCAATGGATCGAGATATTAATCTATGATGTAATTGCTTTGGTGCCTATTGAACTATGCTAATATGCAGATGGAATCTGAGGCTCAGGTAAGTCCTCTGACCCATGTGTGTATAGGCAGCCCGGTTAATATATTGGTTTTCTAATCGAGTCTTAGTGTGATAAAACTTGCTGAGATGTAGTCTCATCCCGATTGTGAGACAACATTTCAGGCCAGTAGATGAGCCTGTGAAGAAGGAACCAGAAAAGGATGATGAGCCGGTAAAAGATGAAGAGCTTGAAGAATGTGAGTTCAGTAAAGATGAGTCAGAAGAGGATTAGGATGATCCTAAGTATGACCCGAATGAGAACTGAGATCCTATCTTCTTTTCTGAATCATGTCTAAATGTGAATAGCGTGGCTAGAATGTTATGAGTAGTCTTGTGAATAGACTTTGAGTTATGCCATGTATAAAGGTTCAGTTGTGGATTTCAATATGAAAAATATGGCATTGCTTTTCTATCCCATTGTTTTATTGTCTGGGGATTTATAATTGCTTCTGCATGTGCTTAATCAACGAAAGGGTCGGCGATACTTAGTTCTAGGATATCGCACTATATAATATCGACCAAGTAGAAGGATGTGTGCGTGCTTGAGGATCGGGGAGTGACACTTCTACTTGATGTCAAGTGAGAGCATACACCCTTCCTTGTGCTAAAGGTTAGTTCATCATGCCTAGAGATGCGTTATGCAGCGCACTTCCTCTGTTCTGACCCATAGGTGGCAACAGCAGCTGCGATCCCATTGACCTACGGGGACAATCTTGACCTGGTGGCCTTGTTGGCCACACCCATAACAAGCACCCGTCCTACAATGGCATAGGGTTGATCCATGTCGTCTTCCACAGAAATGACATATTCCATTCTGGTTCGACCCCGACTTTCCTATCCCACCCTTTTTGTTGGGCAGGAATAGGGTACCTTCCTCCGAGCATAGGCTTCTTCCCAAATCGGTTGCCATCTCTAGTTGAACCGAACGGCGACCCAGATGCGGTAGCTCGCTCATTCAAATTTCTCTCTATCAGCTAGGCCCGCTCACAGAGGTCATTGTAGTCCTTCAGATTGAACGGCACCAGCAAATTCTTTAACTCCGATCTGAGGCGATTGTTGAGTCTCCTTGCTCTATCCACTAGATCTTCCACCAGTCTAGGGACGTATTGAGACAGCTCGGCAAACTTTGCTTTGTACTAGTCTACAGACATCAGACCTTGGTAAAGGCATTGAAACTCTACCATCTTCTATTCCCTGGCACAATCAAAGAAGTATTTGCCATTGAAAGCTTCAATGAAGGCGTTCCACTTTGGAACCACGCCTTTAGGAAATACTCTTCCTCTGGTGGACCTCCACCAAGTGCTTGCATTCCCCCACAACTGATAGACTGCAAGGACCACCTTATCTTCCTCCAAGAACCTCAACAGCGTGAAGGCATTCTCTAACTCTTGGATCTAGAGGGTTGTAGCCTCAGGATCGCCTGCTCCTATGAATCTCGGTAGGCTTAGGTTCATAAACTACTCTACGAGTTTATGCATTGGTTGTTCAGCAATCACATTCCCAAGTGGAACCTCAGCAGGTGCAACTGAGGCAACGGCAGCGGCATTGGCGGCAGCAGTGGCGACGACAGTAGCTTGATTCTAAACTTGCTGCCCCATCAGATTCCCTAATGTCTCAAGCGCCTGTACAATCCCATCAATTTTAGGATCACTAGGTGCTGCTACCCTAGTACCGGCTGACAGTGGTACTACTACACTCGCGATAGCCTAAGCTTGCACTCTACCCCGAGCACCGACCCTAGTTGGCGTCCTACCTAAAGTGACTAATGCTACGGTTCTCTTCCTAAGAGTCCTCTGTTCCTGATTACTCATGATGCAGACTCTTTATAGAACTTACTTTCCAATTCCAACCTAGAATTAGAAAACCGAGTGACCCACACAAAACAATTTACCAATAAGCTAATCAATCACATGCATTAGCATAAAGAAAAAGTCTTTCCTCATAACTATCCCAAGACCCATCGCACCTTATCACTCTAGACACTGACTAGCTTTGAGACCACTTTGGGCGGGGATGTCACGCCTCGAACCTCGAGCATGCAAGCATCCCTCAGTGATCGATCAAATTGCAACATTCCTAGGACTTGTTGCCAACCAATTCATTTTATGCACATGCAGAAGCGAATTAAACAATCTCTAGATAACAATCAAACATGGAATAGAAAAGCATGATAGTCAATTAACACAAAACATATTTTATAAACAACCAATGTTTATATACGGTCAAGTCAAACCTAAGGTTTATGTATAGGAGGTCTATCTCAAAAAGAGCTATTGAGCCACCTAAGCTCTGGACTCTTCAGTCATGGGCTCTGGGTCCTCAACAACACCATCAAGAGTGTCAATATCCATAGGATGCCTTATTTCCCATTCCCCGGTCCTGACGGGAGGCTCGTCTAAACCCTGTATGGGACCCTTCCAACCCCCGTTAAGAAAGTTAATGAACCATGTTATGAATCGGTGAAGTATCTACTAAGGTGGGCCCTCCTCGACCCAAATTGTGGACTCAACTAGCTCACGGGTCAGGTTGGTCCTGGGAATAGGGAAATAGGAGTGCTAAAAGTCCATCACCTGCGGGACCCCATAACGCATATAACTTACCTCTATCTAAGGACCTGGAAATTTTAAACCACGATAAGGTGAGACAAAGTCTCAGTGAGTCCACACCCTAAACCCCGATTAGAAGGAAAATTGACCTAGAGGTAGCCTAAATACGCATCATATAAGACTTATCTTGCCTCAGTACCTCTCTGCACATTAGTACAACTCATATAACATATGCATATAGTAAATGCACTCAATAATCGGAACACTCCATATCATTTATCAATTAAAAACAAAGATCCCGATTATAAGGCTAAATCGTTATAACATGTCACATTCCGCATTACACAATTTCGTCCCATAATCACGTGCAGCTATTTCACTCATTCAAGTATGTCCCAATTAATTACAACCCAACGGTCACGGCCAACTTAATAGTCAGTAATCATCTAGCATAATTGGGCATCGTCTCACTTCGTCAGGCATGGCAACGTCTACATCTAGATAGCATTCCTAAAGGAGTATCGGTCCAACCTCCACTGCGATTGGCATTCGTTGACATATGGCATTCCCAAAGGAGCATCGTTTGGCGTAAACGCATCATGATAGTTTCTGATAGTGATCACACGCACCACAAATCTTGGCTAAGGACATTGTGCTTTGCACTCAAATGCCTCAATTTCAAATAATGTACTTGGTCTATTTTCTTTATATTGAAAACACTCGGTAAAATAATTGTGCGTGGTCACACAGTTAAATTGAACCATAAAGTGTGATATTCTCCCATTTTAAAATTTCACGATTTTATATAGTACTTAAAACATTTTTGACATCAAAAATCAACACCCGGTATTTCTCTAATTAATACCAAAATTTCATATTTTTGGAATAATAATTACAAATCATCACCAAGCATCCAATTGCATAAATTAGTAATCAATTTCACAAATCAATACAACCATGACGATCAACACAAAATTTTGACAACCGGCTATCTCGGTATAATTTATGCTAATTAATAATTAATTAATAAATTGTATTTAATTAAATAAATTACAATTTATTGAAATTAAAACACTTAATTAAATTAACATAATCTAATCGGGCTAATCTACTTAAGCTAATTAAACTAATTTAACTAACTACATTAACTAATTAAGCTAACTAAATGAGCTAACTAACCATCTAACCACCTAATTGGCCTAATTAAATAACCCTAACCAATCTAGTTAGGCTAACTAAACCCCACTAATCTCAATTAACCCTAAACTAATCCCCCTAAGTATAATTAACCCCCTAATCAAATATTAGAATGCTAACTCACCGGATTAGCGAATAAACAGGTTCACGGCGATGGTGGCACGACGGCGGTGAGTTCCTATGCCTATGACATCCGCAAAATAGGATCGGAAATGGCTGAAAACAACCTTACAGCTCACGGTTTGGAGCTGGAAGATTGATTTTGCTTATTGGACTTGGTTCAATCTTGGAGGGCTGCTGGTTGCGATTTAGCTCGGCGGGACACGGAGATGGCACGGCCAAAGGTGGCTAGAGGCAGTGATGGCAGAATAAGCCAAAGGCAATGGTGAGCTGGCAAGCTAGTGGTTGAGAGAAGCTAGCGGTAGTTGGTTGAGCAAGGGCTAGCGTTCGGCTCGGACAAGGACAAACGGGTGAGGAACGGTAGTTTATGGGGCTACTGGCTGCTAGGCTTGGTCTTAGGTGTCTGTAGCTTCAACAATGGAGGAAAAAGGAAGCTTTGAGGAAGAAGAAGAAGAAGAAGTTGGGGATGTCTTTTGCAGGGGGTTGGTCGACCAAATGGAGGGGAGGAGAGAGGGAAGAGAGAGAGAGGGACAAGGGGAGAGAAAGTCAAGGTTTAAACCAATCCCTTGGCTTTCAAAATATCAATGAAATGATGAACAAGCCCCCAAAGTCCAAGCCCTATCTAGTAGTCAATTTTCCCTCCCAAAACTTCTTACACAAGCCAAATTGAAGGCCAAAATTCAACTGCCTTTTAGCCCTACGAATTTGACTTGGTCTTCATTCAATTCCTCATCAAACAACTTCAATTTAATGGTCACACATGCCATGGTGACAGCCTAAACCAATTTCCCTTCACTCCCTCACAAACCAACTCAATTTGGTAGCCAAAATTGCCAACTAATATGCCCATCCGAATTTCCTTGAATTTAATTGGCCAATTTTAATTTTCCGCTAAAATTTCGAGCTTGTTGAAAATTCTTCAAAGGATGCGATGATGTCCTAAAAATAAATTGTGACATGCTCAAACTTTCGATTTAAACCGAGTTCAATTTCGTGGTTAATTTCAATTGGACGCAATTTTAGCATGACCTAACCTATCGGGTAGCTTTTGGAGATTTTGTCGCATTTAACCTGTGGTCAATAATTCCCGATATATGTTGGTGCATCTTCGACTCATCAGTGACTCTCAGTTGTCGTAAAAATCTGAAGGTTTTAATTACAAGCACCAAGTACAAAATCGACAGAAAAATCAGTTTAGTGCCGTTCGACACAAATTTTGCAATCATGTGAAATCACCCACAATTTAATTACGTGCTTTTGTCGAATCAACCTATCTTTGACCATTGCCGATTAGCACGGTCGAGCAATCAATTTCTAATTGAATTCTCAAGTCTGTTGCGTTTCCATCATTTAACGGCTTCACCTGATAGATTAGTTATCTCGTGTGTGATCAGCTCGAGAAAAGAACCATAGGCGTGTTGATGAAAAGCCCACTTCATTTAGTCGAAACAAGGTCAAATTTTCAAAATATCACATGGTGGTTCCTTGTAGATGTCTACTTCAAGGAATCCAATTAGGATAGACATTTTGACATCCATTTGAAATATCTCATAGTCCAAATGTGCAACTCTAGCCAACATAATCTGAAAAGATTTTAGCAAGGCTACGGGTGAGAAAGTCTCGTCATAATCAATCCTTTCTATTTGATGATATCTTTTTGTCACTAGTTGTGCCTTGTATGTCTCAACTTGACCATCAACATTTATCTTCTTCTTAAAGACCTATTTTCAACCAATTTGTACAATACCATTCAGCAGGTCAACTAGAGTCCAAACATCATTGGAATATATAGAATCCATTTCGGATTTCATGGCCTATAATCATTTATTAGAATCAATGTCAAACATTGCTTCCTTATATGTGTTCGGATCACTTGATTGATCACTTGATTGATCACTTTCATTCATAATGAACAAGGGCTCAATACCTTCAATCAAATGTCTATAATGATTAGGGGGATCGGACATTCTCCTACTCTTCCTCAGAAGGTGTGCATTAGAAACTCTAACTAAATTTGAGATCTATGTCCGAACCTAATCAGATTTTACATTAGAACCTCCCATTGAATTTGAGGTCTACACCTAAATCTTCTTGTAAGTCTATTTCCCACCCAACTCTACTTTCTTGGATCAACTAATTCTCTAGAAATGAAGCATATCTATTGACCGAAACTCTTTGATCAAAATGAAGATAGAAATAGTATCAAAGTCTTTATTTTGGATATCCAATTAAGTGACTACATTCAAATATTGCCTTCAATTTGTCTGTCTTCAACTTTTTGACATAAGCTGGACAACCCCAAATCTTGATATGATTAAGACTTTGTTTCCTACCATGCCATATCTCATAAGGTGTAGTTGGAATGGACTTAGTCAGGAGTCTGTTAAGTAAATATGTGGCTATCTCAAAGGTATATCTCTAAAAGGATATTGGTAAATCAATGTAATCAATCATAGATTGGACCATATCCATTAAAGTGTGATTCTTTCTCTCAAACACACATTGTGTTTAGAGTTCCTAGAGATGTTTAATGCGATAAAATGTCGTTGTCTCCTAGGTGATTCAAGAACTCAATACTAAAGTATTCACCTCCTCAATTAAATCAAAGAGCCTTAATACTTTTCTTCATTTGTTTCTCAACTTTAGCCTTGAATTCTTTGAACTTTTCAAAAGATTGAGATTTATACTTCATTAAGTATAAATAACCATACAGTGACAAATCATCGATAAAGATAATGAAGTAAGAATACCCACCTTGAGCTAATTCATTAAGTAGATCATATACATCAATATGTATCAATCCTAGAATATTAGCAACTCATGCACATTGTCCTACAAATGGCGCTTTTGTCATTTTTGCTAAGAGACATGCCTCATAAGTTGAGGATGGTTCAAAGTTTAAGGGATCAATATATCCATCTTTCCTCAACTTATTGATCCTATCCTCTCCAATATGACCTAATCCCGAAGATGCCAAACATAATTCGTGTTTGGTCTATCTCTAGGTTCTTTATTGGTCATAACATTTATATCATTTTGCTTATTAACATTGGTAATCATAACACCAAACATTGTGATGGTAAAGATTATCGATTATCAAACCGTAATCAACACATCTTTTATCATAATAAATGGAACACACATCATCAACAAAAGAAAATTCATAATTCTTTTTACTTAAACAAGGTATAGAGAGAAGGCTCCTAATTGCATTCTTATAATATAAATAATTATTCAAAACCAATACATGTCCTAAAGGCAAAGGTAAACAATAAGTCCTTATAACTAATATGGCAACTCTTACTCCATTTGCAAATGTGGAGACTATCTCATTTTGTCCCAACATCTTGCTTATTTATAGATTTTGCGAAGACATGCAAATATGTGAAGTTGCGACAGAATCTAGAACTTATAATTGGATTTAGAATCAACCGTAAGGTTAGTTTCAATAAGCATGGATATCATACCTTCTCCTCATCCATGGGCTCCGGGGCTCCAAGTCTATCACGACACCATCAGGAGTGTCAAGATCCATCAGGTGAGCTGCCTCCCATTGTCCGACCTCCACGGGAGACCCGTTGAAACCCAAAAGGGGACTCTCCCGACCCCCTTGAGTAAAGTCGATGAACCATGCTATGTATCAATGAGGTACCAACTACGGTAGGCTCTTATCGACCCATACCACGGATTGAATGAGATCTCAGGTCAGGGTGGTCCCGAGAATAGGGAAGGAGGTATGCTCAAAATCCATTGTTTGTAGGACCTCATATCATACGTGACGCTCCTCCATCTAAGGACCTGAAAAGATTAGCCCATGATGGGGTGAGACAATGTCTTGACAAGTCTACTCCCTAAACCTCGATTAGGAAGGAAATATGCCTAGAAGCAGTCTAATCACACATCAGATGAGACTTACCTCACCTCTACACCTTCTTGCACATTTGTACAACTCATATAACAGATACATGTAATAAATGCACTCAACAATTAGAAAACCTCAATTCACATCTCAATAAATCACAAGAGTCCCGATTATAAGATCAAATCGTTATGACACGTCTCATTCCGTGTCACATAATTTTATCTCATAATCAGATGCGCCAATTTCAATCATTCAAGTGTCCCAATTAAATACAACCCAACAACCATGGCCAACTCAACAGTCAGCGGTCTTCCGACATAGCCAAGCGTCATATCACACCATTAAGCACGACAACGTCTACATCTAGACGACATTCCACATAAGAGCATCAGTCTAGCCTCCACTATAATTGGCATTAGTTCACTTGAGGCATTCTCAAAGGAGCATCGTCTGGCCTAATAGCTCACGATGAGTTCCGATAACAATTCCATGTATATCTAATCCCAACCAAGGACATTGTGCTTTGCACTCAAATGCCTCAATTAAAATAATGCACTTAGCCTATTTTCTTCATATTGGGAACACTCGATAAAATAATCATGTATGGGTACATGGTTAGCTTAAACCACAAGATGCTACATTCTCATTTTTAAAAATCCCACTATTTAATGGGATAAGTACACTAATTGTGCCATAAGTTATGTACGACACTCACTTTGGTGCCAAAAGTTTCAATCGGATCACTTAAGTGCCAAAAAATTTTTTAAAAAAAAAAAAAAACACTCACTTTGGTGCCAACTTCGATCTTGTTAGCCAAAAATCTGACGTGTCATTTTTTTATTTATTAATATTTGAAGCCAATGTGGAACACCCAATAATACAATCAGCATGCAAACAACAAAATAATGTTGTTTAACGTCTTTTCCCCCAAATAAGAAACCCTAAATCCCTAAATTCGAGTAGAATCGGAAATTGAAAACCTTAAATCCCCAATTCAACCAATTTGAGTGCATATTTCAATTTTCTCTCAAACTTATCAGCTCGCTCTTGTAAACGGAGGGCAGAAGCTTCAGCAACGGCTCACATTCATATAAAAAAAAAAGTGAATTAAATGGTAAGTGTTACTGTTATTGTGGGTTACCGAGTTCAAGAAGAACATCTTGGACTCGGTTGAATCCCGAGAGAAGATTTCATGGGTACGGCAGATATAGAGAAGGCTCGAAGTGCAAATATTTCAAATGGGTTGATAGGAAATTCTCTGATCGAGCAATAGAGATGATCCCAGAGTTACTTGAAGACCGAAATCAACCTCCACCCACGTTAATGGACGAGTTGGAGGATGTCGACTTATTGCAAGTTCAAATGAAGGGTTTAACATCTCTAGTCAACTATTTGAAGAGGGAGTTTTAAGACTGAAAATTGAAAGAAACTTTTATTGAGCATTAATTGTGTTCTTATTCTTTTAGGTAGTTTATTCAAATGTGAAGTGAGTAATGAGAAAAAGTTTTTATGTCTACCATAGTCGAAGTTTATATGTCTACTATTTTTGTATGAAGCAAAAAGTTTTGTTGTAATCCATGGTAGAAATGCAAGGTTAGAGATGGAATGCATTAATTATGAGCACTTCAGAAATGCAATGTTTGCTTGCTACATTTTTTATTTGCCCTCCTAATTTGTTGGTTTGTTGGTTTGTTGGTTTACTACAACTACAAACCATGGCAAAATGGAAGGTTGGAATTGGAATGCATTAGTTATGAGCAGTTTTTATTGTTTAGTTGTGTATTGTCCATATTTGTTTTTGTTAGTTTTTGCTTCAAATATAATGGTTGCTGCATTTTTATCGTTGTAATGGTTTGCTGGTTTGCTGGTTTGCTGCAACTGCAAACCATAGCAAAATTAAGGGATGGTGGCAAATTAACGATTGACTATTTCAATGCCAAAAATTGTAAATAGTGATCGCTTTAGTGCCAAAGTTTTTATAAAAGAGATCATTTAAGTGCCAATCACAATTACAAAGTGATCATTTCTATTGCACAAGTTGTAAATAGTGATTGCTTGAGTGCCAATTTCAAACTTGCACCAGTTGTGGTGCATCTTGCATCTTGTTTTTGCACCAGTTGGGTTATTGGTGCATCTTCTTGCAACACAATAGCCCTGCAACGAGATGCACCAACACCCAAAACTACATCTTGTTCCAGCACATACAACCAAAACCCCACAAATAGCATCAACACATCAACAACTTCAACCAGCAACACTATATGCACACATCTAAATCTAAAAATAACAGCAACCTCGTAAGAAATGCACTAATAGTAGAAAAATATACAACATAATTGATAACTATCTTGCTAGCTATTAATCGAAACCAAGCCAAGAGAAAATAACAAAAACAGCTATTGTCATTAGTATTGACTAATTGTTTACAAAAGAAAAGAAAAACATGAACTTCACTTCCTAATCACCGAAGGTTCAACACCCTCTTAAAAAAAAAAAAACAATGGTAATATGGATGCAGCAACTACTATTGGTGATATAATATCCAGCACCCTCCTAAAAAAAGAAAACATAAAAAGAGAGACCATGTCTAGCACCATATAAAAAGAGACTATGTCCAGCACCGTCCCATCAGCAACACCACATAAAAAGACACCATGTCTAACACCCTCCCATTAGTCAATAGAGACAACACCCTAATCTCCTTTTCGTCTTGAAGCTTTGAATTGATTTATAATTCGAGCACTCTTTTGAACTGGATGTGCAGGTTCTTAACTAAGCTTTATGTCACCTCATTTTCCTTGTTTTTGACGATGGTTATTCTTGTTCTAGCACGTGTCATGTGTTGGTCCATATCATCACTATTGCGCCTAATCGTTGGTTGAAATGGAACTGGTGCTAGGTTTTGTTTGGATGGCTGTTTTGTAGCTATACGCACTGACTTCTTCTTTGGAGTCCTATTCTTTAAATGTGCCCTTAATTCTTGAGTTGGCCCACTTTGAAAGAGAAGTACCTCCAAAGTTCTCCCAGGCTACAAGAACATAGCGATATTGTCAACCAAATGAATTGAAGTACAACAAATTAAATGCATGAGGCCTACAAATCTAACATTCAAAATAGTCATTCCAGTTCGTTTATCTATGTAAATCCCATAATCATATTGCCTTAATCGTTTTCCAAGAGCCCCTCTTGTTTGCTGTGGTGCATTATTTTCAGCAGCAAGAGATGGGGCAGCAGCCTCTACAACTTGTGCAGCTCGTCTTCTCACCTAAGAAACACATAATAAATTTAAAAGTCAGCCCATAAAAGACAAACACAGCAATGTACAACTTATAGGAAATTTTTTTCTTGTCGTTTGCTCAATAGTTGACTCAATTGTTGTTATTGCTGTCTTACCTATTTCAGTCCCCATCCCTGCACTTGAGCTTACAACAAGGCCTTTTTCTAGCCCTTTAGAAGGCCTTACAACAATATACTATATCGGGATCATGACCAACTATAATGAATAATTAGATATATACTCATTTTCATTATGGAAACAAATGGAGAAAACTTATCAAATTACAAATGCATGATAGAAGAAAAGCACAAGAGAAGCCAATACACATGGTCAATCATCAAACTCTATTGAATAGGAAATATAAAGTTACTGAGGTAAAGATGATATTTACCTTACAGTAGGGCTTTTGTTTGCCCTTCAATAGGCATTATTGCAGGGCCTTCTATCCTACATTCACTAGGCCCAACAAGAAGCTCTTCAATAGGGCCTTCTGTCTTACCTTCAGCCATTACATCTTGTTGTTGATGCTGTCTTTTCAGCTCACAACCTTTCTTATTGTGCCATTCCTTGCGGTAATAGGAGCATTTCATCTTTGAGCCAGTCCTACTCATCCTCTAACTTGATGCCTCTTCCTGTTGTATTATTCTTTTCTTTTTTGACCTTCCAATTTACTTCTTCAACGGCAAAGGTAGAGGGTTTTCATGATTTGTTGGCTCTCAAAATTTGCTGTTTCTGATAGCCTAAATCATGAATTGGTATGAAGTAAGGTATAAGCTTTTTTTTGTACCAATCATGTAGGTAATCATCTGGGTTTTCTTGCTTCATCTGAATAGTACAAATTGCATGGGCACAGGGAATTCCATTCAGTTGTCAAGCTCGGCATGAACACTTTCTTCTATCCAGGTTGACAACATATTTATCCTGACTTTGATAATCTCATATCCATTATCCACATTCCAAACTGGATGGCAGAACCTACTAACAGTAATGTTTGCATCCAATCTCTTCATAATCTTAGGGCCACAGTCTCTAGTCCATTTCGTAACCTCATCTCTTTTCCTATGCAGTCTAGTCATCACCATCACTCGAATATCATCAAGCATGCTAATGATTGGTTTGCACCTGGCCTCTAAAATTCTGCCATTGAAAGTTTCATTAAGGTTGTTATCAATGATATCGCATTTGAACTCTTCGCTAAAAAAGGCCCGACACCAATGCTTAGCTTTTGTCTAGAAGAGTGCATTAAAACCTTCATTTGTCAGCCGCAACAATCCTTATTTGGCTAATCTGAAATTAGCCATGTTGGTACTCTTTGCTATTTACCAAAACTACTTATGTAGCCTATCTCCTTTAAAGATCCTTGACCAATTTGCATATATGTGTCTCGTGCACATTCTATGCTCAACATGTTGCATTAACTTAGCCAATGCGGGAATAAGTTCTTACAAAAATTCAAACCAATAAATACAAGTTAGGAAAAATATGCAAATGATTAATATTAAAAGGGAATCAATTAATTAACAATGAAATTACCTTCTGTTGGTTGCTCATGAATGCCCATCCTCCTCCATTGGTTATCTCAAGGTCAGCCATTAAATTTTTTAGAAACCAGAACCAAATATCCTTGTTCTCTATCTTCATCTCCACCCAAGCTATCGGAAACATTTGATTATTGATATATCTCCCCACAACAGCCAACAACTCCCATTTGCACAAATCTTTAGAAAGCATTCATCCAATCCTATAACTCTTCTACAACCAGCCAAGAAGCCTCATTTGCATGTATCAAAACAGACATAAAATCTATCAAATCTAGGTCTAAGATCGGGGAGTGGCCTCTCCACAACCTCTACATACACCATACTAGATGGGTTTTGAAATATGCATCCTCCAACATAGTCCCATACCTGCACAAATTTTTCCTTATACCCACCCATTAGTATTTTCATCACCCTCATCTTAGCTCTCTTGCACTGATTCCTTGACACATTAACTCTTATTTGCTCCTTCACTAACTGTGGAAATTGGGGACTCTTGATCTCGGGCATTACTTAATAGTGTTAAAAAAATACTTCGATAACCACACACTTGTTACCCTTTTATTGTTAAAGATAATTGGACAAGTATGCTTCTCTTGTAAGGACCTAATCTGGAATGACTCATTCTTACTTAGTGCGTCATAAAGGTTCCATGAACAATTGGGTTGTGAGCACTTAGCTCTCATAAATTCCTTTGTGTTTCTAATGAATTGAACACTCCTTTGTTCACCAATGGAGTTCTTCACAACAGGTTCCTTGAACTATTTGGCATCGTCAAATCTCATGCCCACAGACAAAATAGGTTTATCAACAGTTGGATCATAGCAAAGGTATTTACTTTTTCTTCGACGAGCAGGTTCTTCATCATCATTGTCAAGCTCATTCTCCGAACCAATAACTTCATCGCCGCAACTTTCTTCATCTTCACTTCTATTACCTTCAGCTAGAACTCCATCCCCATTTACTGGCTCGGAAGGTGCAAGTTTTTTCCTCTGAAATTCTCTTGGCTTTTGTCTTGAATGTGTGAGTTCATCATCATCTTCATCACTTGGGAAATTTACTGAAGTAAAATAATCTTCTTCTGATTCACTAGATAAAGCAATTTCCCATTCTAATCCAATGAAGTTTTCATCGCTCACATCTTCACCCAAATCTTTACCCAAGCTTTCAGGACATGTCACTATTTGTTTCTTTTTGGTAAGTCATGTCATTGTTTGTTCATCTCTATCAATGTGAATTCTCTTCCTTTCATCTCTTTCATCTCTAACCTAATTACTCGCTTGAATAGGATCCCTCACTTCTCCTCTTTCGGTGGTAGTCTGCTCATCCTCATCCTCACAATCCTCATCATCATCCTCATCCTCACCATCACTATAATACTCAACATATACAGCTTCTTCACCGTGAAAATAATAGTAAATGATATCATTAATACCATTATCGTCATTAAAAAATCTAAAGCAATCCTTCAATTCCTTCCCAGGAACACAATAATGTAGTTTTTGCACTTTACATCATAAAAAATATACCAAATCCCTTAGAAAATCAATATATGATGGCTTCCAAACATTGACATAAATAATACCTTCATTTCCACCAGTATATTCCCAATCATCGGTGCCAATAAGAAACTCTCTACCATAGCAAACAATGATACCTACCTGATTCACGTCCATGTCGATGCTGCAGCCAATGAAAAAAACAAATGTCATTACTTGTTAGGACAACATGACAGAATCAGCAACTTCACATGCACGCCATTGTCGTTTTGTTGTGAAGAAACAAATGCGACTAATCTCCCCAATTCGGTGCTTTTACAAAAACAAAAGAAACCGAATTGAATAAACAAAGTGAGGTCCCACCACCCATTTTTCAATTCAATCACATTTGGTCCCCCTACTTCCCCCACGGAAGCAGTCCAATTAATTAAATAAATTCGGTCCCACCACTATTTCCCCCAAGTCGAGCCCAATTTTCCCCTTCGCCCTCTTTTTCTATTCAGTCCCCACAAAAGAAAGCGAACGAACGACGAAACCCTCAAACTTTCTATTCGGTCCCCACCACTTTCCCCCTGAGCCAAGCCCTCAATTTCCCCTCCACGCCCTAACTTGCCCGTCGGAACCCTAAATTTTTCACTAAATTCCCCACGTAGGGAACATGACAAACTTGAGTGAGCGAGAGTTGATGACACGGCCAGTGAACGAACGTGAACGACGGCGCAACTACAACGGTGGGCGAGCAATGGTGAGCAAGTGAACGATGGTAGGTTAGTGAGCTACGGCCGGGGGGGTGGAGCGAGAATCCTATATGAACACTGTTTTTGGCCCACGTCGTTTTTTACCGTAGTGAATCCACTATACGACAATCGTTTTGTAGGTAATCCACATGGAATGGTAAAACAATGTCGTTTCTTACGAAGAAAAGGAAACGGTTCATTTTCAGCCATCCACTGTGGACAATATTAAAAGTTGTTGAATTTTTTTTAAAATAAAAATGCCATGTAATCATTTTGGCTGGAATTTATCGCCGGTGGTACCAAAATGATTGTTTTTTCTCCAATTTGACACTTAAGTGATCCAACGGAAACTTTTGGCACCAAAGTGAGCGTTGTACACAACTTATGACACCATTAGTGTACTTATCCCAAATAATGCGCTTGGCCTATTTTCTTCATATTGGAAACACCCGGTAAAATTGAATCACAAGATGCTACATTCTCATTTATAAAAATCCCACTATTTAATCTAGTACTTAAAAACATTTTTGGTGTTAAAGAATCGACACCCGGTATTTTTTTTATTAAATTCCAAAATTTCAGAATTTTGAAATAATAACTGAAAATCAACAATCATCACTCAATTGCACCATCTAGCAATCATTTGCACAAACTAATAACGCCATGACAATCAGCACGAAATTTCGGCGATCAGCTATCCTGGTATAACTTTCGAAAAATATTAATTAATTAAATAAATTGCAAAGTTAGTTAAATAAATGCAAATTAATTACATAAAATGCCTAATTAAGCTAAATATGCTAATCTAACCACCTAATTGGACCTAGAAAAATAATGCATGATGCTAATTAAATAATACAATCTAATTAACCCTTAACTAATCTAATCCAACCACCTAATAAGCCTAATTAATAAACTAAACCACTAATCAATCTAAACTAATCACCTAAACCAATCTTAAGCTAATCTAATTATCCCATAAGCATAATAAACCCCCTAAGCAAGGTTTAACAAGTAAACTCACTGGATTTGCGAGCCATGAGTTCACAGCAATGGTGACGCGGAGGCGAGCAAAACACGAGCCTACGACAATGCCAAGGGAGCTTTGAAAAGGGCCCGAAACAGCCCACAAAGCTCACAGCTTAGGCTGTAAGTTTGGCTTTGTCCAATGGCTGAGGGAGTTGGATCGGGCGGCTACAACGGCTGGAAACGGCAAGGCGGGATGGTGGCGTGAGCAGGGGGCCAACAATAGTGGCTTCAAATGGCTAGAACGGCAACGGCATCTCAACTAGCTAGACAAAGGCTTGGCGGACGGTGAATGATGACCTGGACGCGTGAGCAACAGGTGCGGGTGCGAGGGACGGCACGACGACAATGGCTGCTCAAACGATGTTCGATTTGTTCAACAGTGGCTGGCTTGATTGCAAGTGGTGTTGCTGTTCTCCATTGTTTTTCTACTTTTGAAACAACAACAATGGAGGAGGATGAGGCAAGGAAGAAGAAGGAGAGGCTGCTGCTGCTAGAGGGGGAACAATGGGCTCAAAAGTCTTCACAAAATATTAAGAACACTCAAGTGGCTGCCCTCAAAGTCTTTAGCCTCAACCCACAGCTATTTTTCCCTTACCAATCTTCTCCAAGAAGTCTCCAAGGGTGCTGAAATATTGCAGCCCCCCTAGCTACGAATTTGCAACATTTCCTCTTCAATTCCAATCCAATTTCACTCCAATTTCATCCAATTAAGTGGCCAACTTGCCAAGGTAGGTGCCCACTTCAATTCCATAATTTTCCTTCCCGGTTGGTCAAACCTGAAGGCTAAGAACGCACCCAATTCAGTCCATTCAGATTCTTGAATCAATTTCGCCAATTTTTGATTTTTCGTCGAAAATCTGAACTTGCCGAAAATTCTTCGAAGGATGAGTCAAAGTTTCTAAAATAAATTGTGACACGCTAGAACTTTTAATTTCTGAAATCAAGTTTAATTTTGTGGTTAATTTCAACCGAACGCGATTTTAGTGTGACCTAACCTATCGGGTAGCTTTTCAAAAAAATTTATGCATTTGACCTGTGGTCGATCATTTTCGAGCCACATTGTACGTCTTCGACACATTGGCATCTCTCGATTGTCGTGAAAATCTCAAGATTTTAAATACGGACAAAACGTACAAAAATGACAAAAAAATTGGTTTAGTGCCATTCGACAATAATTTTGCAATTAAGTGGAATCACCCACACTTTAATTACATGCCTCTGTCGAAACAACCTCTCCGTCTTTGATCTATTTTGATTGTGCCGTAATGACCCTTATAGATTATCATGGTCAAACAATCATGTCCTACTCGAATTCTCAAGTCAAATCGTGTTTGGATTCCTTAACGACTTCACCTGATAGACTAGTTATCTCATGAATAGAGAAAAGAACTATAGGCGCGTCGATGAAAAGCCGAATTCATTTATTCAAAAACAGACTCGAAAATTAGGTTGTCATAGTCTGCCTAAGCTGAGGCCCCCTTTTTTGGTCATGAGCTCAACTTCGTCGAATCGCCGTCATTTACGCCGCCATTCGATCACAAGCGTCACGTTCTTGACACCGTCGCACTGCCATCGCCAAAAACCCATAAGTTAATTTCCTAATCATAAATTAGGGTGTTAATTATGTTTAGGGGGTAGATTAGTTTAATATTAATGGTGGTTAGTGTTAGTTAATTTTAGTTTAGCCTTAATTGCGATTAAGAATTGTTTAGATTAAATTTAAGTGCGATTAGTTCAAATAATTTCGATTAGACTAATTAACCATGGTTAGATTAATTAATTGAGTTTAGTTTAATTAATTTTGATTTATTTAATTAATCGTAATTTATTTAATAGTTATTTATTTAATTAATAGTAATTATTTTAATTAATTATAGTTATATTAATTAATAGAGTTTTGTATATTATTGCAATTAGCCTAATTAATTGTAATTAGCCTAATTAATCATGATTAACTTAATTAATCATAATTAGTGTAATTAATGACAGATTAGCCATTAAGTAGAATTTTATGTTCGTTTCTCTAGATGAGATTGTGCGTAATTCCGGTTGTTTGTGTGTGTGATGCTATGCTATTGATTGCTCAATTTAAAATTTTTATTTACTATTTCAGAGAAGGTTTTATGGGCAAGAAAATATAAAAGGTGTTTGGTTTGGACGTCAAATTTTACGCACTAAATAAAACAATGGGGTTTTAAAATAGAAGTGTGCAAAGTTTGATTGATTGATTTCAAATGCATAACCACGTGCAATTATTTTACCAGAATTTTTTAAATGCAAAGACTTTCTAAGGTTTGTTATTTAAGCACGAACTCTTTTACATTCGGGTAATTAATGGAATATAAAAATTGACTTGAGTATTGGTGTTCTTTAAACCCATCACCCAACAGAAGTTTTGGGGCAATGCTTGATTTTTATCGCATGCCTGGCGGGGGTCCGGATGTCAAGTCGCAGTTGAGGCCAGACCGGTGCTCCTTTATGGAATGCCATCTTGGCGGAGGTTCTAGATGATACCGTGCCCGATGGGGCGGGACAATGCCCGATTATGCAGGAAGACTGCCGACTCTTATGTTGGCCATGGCCTGAGGGATTGTAATAATTGGAACACGTGTGAATAATTGTGATACATTGTGCCTTATTATGGGGTAAAACTGTGAGGCACGGTACAAGACGTGCCAAAATGGGTTTTACCTTATAATTAGAACCCGTGTGGGTGCTCGGCACATGTGATTATTGATTATGTTTATTGTATTGAAACGGCATATGAGATGTGCTAATATGTGTTGACACCTAAATTTTACACTTTTATTTAGGACTTAATTGTGTACAAAATTACGAATTAGTCACTAAAAAAACCAAACAAAAACAACAACAAAAGAGAAAAAAGAGAAAGCGTGGAAGGGGTTGGGCCAGATCTCGCATTGGCCCGACCCATGCCACCTTCTCCCTCCCCCATCTTCGCGCAGGAAATCCTAGGAAAAAGCGGGGAGGAGCAAGTACAGAAATGGGGAGACAGAGAAAGAACAAAGGAGAGAGCAGAAAACGGACATAAGAGAAAGGAGAGAGGGGGTAGCACAGAGGAACCGGGGAGAAAGAATAAGAAAATAGCAGCAACCAGAAAGCAAAGGGAGACAAGAGAAGAGGGAGAAGGAATGAAGAGGAGGACGGTAGTGGCGATGTTGCTCGATGCCATCCGCACCGCTGCCACCGAACGCCGAATCTGGAGGGGGGAGACACACGGTTTCTATGCTGGACTTCCACCGTGTCACTAACGCCCAACGAGTCAAACCCCTGCAGCCGTGCTGTCCGACCACCCTCGACACTATCGCTGCATTGAATTTCCACCATTCGACCACCAACGACGTCGACAGATCACATCTAGTTACAACCGTTCCATCCTTTGACATCGACGCCGCTACCAAACCTTAGACCAACCGCCTCAGGCTGCGCCACCGTTCCTCCTGACGTCGTCACTATACCAGATCTCTACCTCATCGTCACAACAGCGATTGCTGGCCCGACACCTCCACCGTTGACGACGCATCCCCGACAACCTACTAAGGTCCTCGCCAGCTGGGCTGCTATTGCCCTCGTTCACCACAACGCCGCCGTCCGCGGAAGTTGTCGTCAAAGCCCTACCTATGATGCTCCAGCAAACTCTCGACACTGCGGATTGCCGCAGTGGAGGGCTCCAGAATTCGGGTCGCACAGTCAGGCCAGGTACCATTCTCAGGTAGGGTTTTTAGGTAATTTGGGCCATCTAACTTTTGGTCTTTGGGCTGAGATGTTTTTCGTTTTAGGCTTATGGAGGCCCATGTGGCAAAATGGGGTTAGGCCCATCAATTGGGCCCAACCCCTAATTGAGCACAAGCCCCACCAAATTGATCGGGCTTAGCCCTTTCCGAGAGGGCCGACCGGCCCGCTTCCCAATCGAACCGAACCCAGGTCGAGTCTCCGACCAGACCTAACCCCGTTTGTTTTATTTCTTTTTTTAATCAAAAATTATTTTTTAAAAAAAATTTCAAAAAAAAAAAACTATAGGGTTTGGTTAGAAATTGCTATGTTTTGCATTCTTAGTATAATTAGGCATTTATTTGCTCATATACTAATTATATTGTGTGGCATCCCGAAGCACCCAAGGTCACCACATCTTACCAAAAAAGTACCTTAGATCCTAAGCATTTTTTTTAAACGGTCCCAGCCATCTCATTTGCGGAAGCATAATAAAGTTTTACTAATTCTCCCTCCAACAACCATGATACAATTGCACACCACTAACCATAAGAAAAGATAAAGCCAAGACACTTTTATTTATATATTTTCATGATGGATTTTTCTCGGGTCGGTACAACAAAAGAAAGGCCAAGACTTCTCACTACACTCGGCCATAACCCCAAAAAGAGATAACTCAACCCTCTATGACAATCGTGCAAATCCCTCCATCAACTAGTGTCGGCTATTATCCAAAAAGTTGCAACTCCTACTTCTCACGCACGGGCCCTCACACCCATCCCGGTGCATCAGGCGGTGGCGGCGGCAACATCCCTTGCATCACTCCATCTCGATGAATGTGAACGGATATGAACTCCTAAATGACAGGGCTCTCAGCCAAGCCCACATCATACATCACTAAGATGCAAACCCGAATGAATGTCAGACTAGGGATGGTGGGACAATCGATCTCCACACACTCAACCTCCACATCCGAAGGAAGGCCGTAAAAGACGCCCCGCGTGATAGTATGGAGTGACATCTTTCTAATATGAAATATTAGTCCCCGAAGGAGTGAGTACAACCATTTAGCAGATAAAGGACCAATAGACCACTCAATGCATCACACAATACAATCATAGCATGACACATGTCATACAAACATCCATGCATAATTTACCTTAATACCATGCATATGTCATCATTCCGCATATACATACATCCTCATATAATCATCACCACCATGTCATACACTTACCTTTATCATGTCACATATACCATCATGTCAAGGATGCACATACATCCATGTACTTACCATCATCATATCACATGTATCATCATGCTATAGGTGCACATACATCCATACACTCATCATTATATCACATGTACCATCATGCCATAGGTACACATACATCCATGCACTCATCATCATCATGTCACATGTACCACATCATGCATATTTCAATTTTAATCTTTCATTTTGGGCCGCCACATTTCTCTTTCCCGAGACCAATGTTTGCATCGCACATTTATCGCTCGCACCCCACCTGGCATCGCGAGGAACCCTCCGGCACAATACCTGCCAGGCATCTCATACCCCAACTAGCATCACGAGGTATGCCCTGGCACAATACCTGCCAGGCATCTCGTACCCCAACTGGCATCACGAGGCATCTCCCAGCACAATACCTGCCGGGCTTCTGGCTCCCCCACTCTCCGGGCATCTCGAAACTCCCAAGGACCCTCCGGGCATGCATCATCCAACACAAACCTACGGGTATGTATTATGACACAACCAGGCATCCGGCCTTTACCCTTCTAGCAAGGCATCCCGACACTCCCGAGGCATCGTCGACTCACACCTCTGACGGCCTTCTCACTTATCTTAGTTCTCACTTTCAATTATAGCTTAATTTCAACATGTATGATATGATGGCAAACAAGATCATTTTCATCATTTGATTTTTATGCATTTCCAACCATCATCATACATGCAGCAAGATACAACCCATGGGGTCCATGCAACTTAAAATGATCCATACATCATGACTTTTGAGATTTAACAAATTTCAGCTTGCACAATTTCGGAAAACATGTAAATTAAATATCCATATGATCTTCAAAAATCATAAAATCAGAGCATGTGATAGAAAAGACATAAAGGTAGCAATTTCATGAAGAACACGTGCCCAAAAGAGTTTTACACAATAAGATATGGCTCACAAAATACAGCATGCAAAATTCGGATAAAGTCAGATTGCGCAGTTCTTGAAATATTTCGTTTAAAATACCCGAATGACCTCCACAAATTATGAAATTTTACCAGGTTATATTCAAGACCCTAAGGTAGATTTTTCATGCAGACATCTAGGTCAGATTCGTCCTAGATAATTTACTATGGCCGGACGAAGCTACTGTTCCTAGTACCGAACAGTCCAGTATAGCTGTCTCCGAAAAATTGAGGTTTCGCCTACTTATCTTTCTTCATTTCTTCTGAAATTTTGATATGTTTTGCTTCAAGAGGTCCACTAAAACTTTAATTAAGAGATCTAGGTGATATTCGCAAAGGATAGTCACCATTTAGTCCACGAACTCTCGGGAGTCCAGTACCGTACTTCCAGATCTACCATCTTCAAAAGAAAATCATTTCACCAGGCTACACTTACTCGTTTTATCTCAAAGTTGAGTATGTTAATCATCAGGATGTTCTCTACAACTTTCATTAAAAATTCAAAGTGAAATTATTAGTAAAAAGTGACATGCAACACACAAAACCACCAAGAGGTCGACGAAACAGTTTCAGATCTAGCCTTTTCGTAGAGGGAGGGTTTCACCCCTCAAAACTCAACCATTTTATCTCAAATTTTATTATGTTATACTTTGAGATTTTTTCTACAACTTTCATGAAGAAGTTGAAGTTAAACTTCAACTCAAACCACGCATGCAAGCCTCTACAACGTTCGGGGTCAAGTGGCACATTCGAAAACAGAATACATTTTCAAGAACAACACACTCTAGCTTCGGTTTCTCATACCCTAAACATCCGAGATCTACTACCATTTCAAACACACATGCAAGACACACATGCAAGACACACATGCAAGAGCAGAATATGGATCCCAACTTGCCTCCAAAATCGAGCAAACAACAGCACACGGACGGCAACGGACGAGTGGACAGACAAGCGACGGGCGGGTGAGCGGCTCCTTCCTCCTCTCTCTCGGTTTCTCCCTCTCTCGCAACCCTCTCTCTCTCTCTCTCTCTCTCTCTCTCTCTCTCTCTCTCACTTGGCTTGGGCGATAGCCCCTCAACTGGCCACTCTCTCTCTCTCTTTATTTCCCTTAAACCCCATCATTTGCAATCATGAGAAGCCACCCTTAGTGTCCAATGCATGGAGCCTTCCTTTTGCCACTTGGCAAGATTCATGCAAAATGGGCTTGGAAGAATTGGGCCGGCCTCTCTCCCTTGTGGCCGACAACAACCCTCTCCTTGGGCTTCATGGGTCAAACCAATTTGGCCCACTTTAAAGGTCCATACTCTTGGGCCTAAGGTTTAACCCAAATAAACCCCAATTTCACTTTTGATTATTCAACTTTAATTCTCTCTTTTATAGATTTCAAATTTTAAATTTCATATGGCCATAATCTTGTAACATTTAATCTATAGGGATTAAATCTATAAGGTGCATAGCCAAGAATAAATCCTTCTCATTAATTTATCCTATAATAGTAATTTTAATAACTCATGAACACAAATATATAACACTTGGTCTTAAAAAGAAAACCAATGGCTAAAGCATAAACCATAGGTAATTTCATTATCTAAACATGGGCTTTAGTACATCTAGAGGCTGTCTTGAATTTTGGGATGCCACATATTGTGTGTTTCATTTGCATATCTAATTATGTTTAATTGCATTTGCTTAAGTTTATTGTAATTAGGATATTGATAGCTGTGATTATTACTTTAATATTTGCACACCCACATGATCACCTCACATATTAGTAGATAGGTATAAAATCAATCCAAATTGCCTACCAAAAAAGAAAACTCATTTTGTTAAAATGAACAAGATTAGGTACCAAAAGAGTACTAATTGGTCAATTAGTGTAATCAAGTCCCCAACCCTAGATTCTCTAGTTGCGTAGGAAGTGAGATACACTCCCATGCCTCACTTGGTTTTTAGCTGACCCCAATAGGCTAGTGGCAGGTGAAGTGCCAAAAAAGTCCTAAACCTTTTGCCTTTGTGCCGATTTAGTCCTAAACCTTTTTTTGGTGCCGATTCAGTCCTAAACCTTTTTAAGTTGTGCCAATTCAGTCCTTTCCGGCTAATTTTGGCCGGATCTTGCTGGCTGGACGCTGGCCGGCTAACGTGGCTTGATCGGCGCTGACGTGGACAACATTTAATAATATTTTAATAATTTTTATTTTTTAAAAATATTTTAATTAATTTATTTTTATTTTTAATATATATATATATATTTTTTTTTGTCTTTTTACTCCAGCCGGTTGCACAGGTCCGGCGACCGGCCGGAGGCGACCTCCGGCGAGGGTGAGGCCGACCTCGCCGGATCTGGCGAGGTCGAGCCTCGCCGGCCATGGGCGAGGCTCGCCCTCGCCAGATCTGGCAAGGCGAGCCTCGCCCATGGCCTGATCTGGCGAGGTCGGGCGAGGCTCGCCTCGACAGATCTCGTGGGCCATGGGCGAGGCTCACCTCGCCGGATCTGGCAAGGGCCGGCGAGGCTCGACCTCGCCAGATCCGGCGAGGGCAAGCCTCGCCCATGGCCGCCTCGCCAGATCAGGCCATGGGCGAGGCTCGCCTCGCCGCTCGCCCTCGCCAGATCTGGCGAGGCGAGCCTCGCCCATGGCCATGGCCTGATCTGGCGAGGTCGGGCGAGGCTCGCCCTCGCCTGATCCGGCGAGGTCGGGCGAGGCTCGACCTCGCCAGATCCGGCGAGGGCGAGCCTCGCCCATGGCCGCCTCGCCAGATCAGGCCATAGGCGAGGTCGGCCTCGCCCTCTCTCCGAAGGTCGCCTCCGGCCGGTCGCCAGACCTCAGCGACCGGCTGGAGGAAAAACAAATATATATATATATATATTAAAAATTAAAATAAAATATTTAAAATATTTTTTAAAAAATAAAAATATTAAAATATTATTAAAAGTTGTCCACGTCAGCGCCGATCAGGCCACGTCAGCCGGCCAGCGTCCGGCCAAAATTGACCGGAAAGGACTGAATTGGCACAACTTAAAAAGGTTTAGAACTGAATCGGCACCAAAAAAAAGGTTTAGAACTAAATCGGCACAAAGGCAAAATGTTTAGGACTTTTTTGGCACTTTTCCCGGCTAGTGGCGACTCCTTTTGTGTAAAATTCCTAAAAAAATATTCTAATGTCACGTGAGGTATGAACTTAGGAGAGCCCATGCCTAATCATGGGCCTTAGGCTCGTCATTTAGGTAATACCCCTAAACCTATTCCCTCCCCCGAGGGTAGATCGTGACAACTTGGCGACTCCGCTGGGGGCTTGGTTTTAAACTTTAAAGGACTTAGACCAAAATTAATCTTGTTCAAAAATATTTTTGTTTGGCAACGAGAATTTCAGGTACGCCCTTAATATTAAATGTGTTAAATGTTTTTGCAAAATGGGAGGTATAAGGGGAAGTGTTTGATCACATTTGTCTTGCAGGGAGATATACGAATGTATGGTTTATTTCTTATGTATGGAGTGTTGTTTGCCTATAAATTGTTGTGCATGTATCATTTGCATTGCACTACACCCTAACACACAACATGCTGCCAGACCTAGGCTGCATAGGATTTCTTAGGATGGTGTTGAGGCGGATACCATTCCGACTACAACCATGTAGTACGAGTCGCCTACCTTACCCCCAAAATCTCTTTCTTCATGTCGAAGGTACCCACTCCGGTCTACAACAGCGCGACACAGGTCGGTTCTTTGACGAAACCGGAGTCATAGGTAACCCGACCTAGCCACGACCTTGCCAATTCAATCCGGTGATCCCATGGCTCCATTTTGAGCCATTTAGAGTAGAAATCGAACCACATCCCATGTGTATGTCCATGCAATTAAAAAAAAAAAGCAAAAAGAAGAGAGAAAAGTCATCCCTCGCTATAAGTATCATTCTTTTTTTTAATTGAATTTTCATCTTGAAATTCATGGAAATTAATCAAATGCCCTTGATGTTGTGGGCTTTTATGATTAAAAAATTGGCAATCACTCTTGAAGTGAAAGTTGAATACAAGTTCTAAACACTTTGATTTGGCCCCATTGAACACATAGTTTTGTTTAACTTTCTAGTTGTGGGCTCAAAATCGCATTTTGAAAAAAAAAAAAAAAACTTGTGATTTTACATTGGGGCACAAAAATTGAAATTGCATTTTTTTTTTTATCAAATTCTCTCATTCTTACATTTTGGGACTAAAATCAAAATCATTTTGTGTACAAATTTCTTAAAAATAGAAGTCACTTAATTTTTCTAGGAGTAAAATCACGAATCAATTTTTCAAAAATCAATGAAAATTTTGCATACAAAACTTTTGGAATAAAAGTGGACATTCGATTGATGGCCATGGATTGATTATTTTAATGATGTATTATCTTATGATAAAATCTTGGCGAATTACTAAAACCCCGTAATAAGGACTGTGGGGCATGTACCTTCGCCTCGATTTTATTGTAAGAAGCAACCTCATTGAGATATCACTTTCTCTCATTCACGTACTGACACTGTCATCTTTTTGCGGGTTATGTGTAATGCTCCATGACATTCTCATGTTTGACCACATAGAGAAGTGAATTCAAGAGCTAGGACAATAGTTGATTTTTACTTTCATTTGTGTAAGAGCTTCTTGTCTTTATTCTTGTCAAGAACCTTGTTTTCCATTTTGAGTTTTGGTTGCGAATCCAATTGTTGCTTTTGTAAATCACGCGACTCACAATTTTTAGTAATGGAATTCAATTTCATGAAAATCATCATTAAAAAAAAAGACTCATAATTGTTTCAAATGAACATTTACGTCTACCTTCAAATGAGCAAATGCCTTAGGAGCCAAAATAGCCCATCAATTTTGTTCACTCTACATGATGAGACAAATGAAGGGAGTTGCCAAGCATCCAAAAAGGCAAAATTGAAGAAAAGAGTAAACTGTATCGATTCCAATTATCAATTTCTAACACCGAATCTGACATGATTTTCTTTTCCATTATCAAGGATACATCGTGGGCGCCAAGTTATATATCGTTCCAACAAAAGCGAAGGAGTATTCTTATAAGGGGAATATCTCTCTCCAATAGGACAAGACTTGACCATCCATTTGGTGCAATAAATGGGGCAAAGCATCTAAAGAACAATGTCCCCAAGTGTGGAAATAGGGAGCATCCACTCTCCTTTTAAAGCAAGATCTTGAAAAACATGTCTCATGATCTATATATAAAATTTTCAAGCTCCTTGTCAGCTAAACGTCTATTCAAAAAGAGCATTTGAAAAAGCAAGAATTGAACTTTGTAAATTGTTGTATACAATAAAGAAGTGCTTTTCATGGATAAAATCGGGGTCACATAGCCATTTTTCAATCAATCCTAGCGACTTCAGGCAAAGTTCATACCTGAAGAACAAAAACACATGAAGGGAAGACATCAAACACGTAAAGGAAAATGCAAATGAAGGGTAATGTCGAGTTACCAAAAATCCACGAGGGTGAATCCAAGAGATGTTAAGGCCCAAAGGATGAAAGCGAATGAAGGGTAATAATGTATCGTTTCCGACATTTCAATCCCTAAAGATTTTTGCACTAACATATTCTTTTGAATTCTTTATAGAGTTACCGGGTTACCATACCACAAGTAAGTACCCTTCTTCTCAATTTTTTTAAGTAAAGAGAGAGAGAGAGAGAGAGAGAGAGAGAGAATTTCCATTACAAAAGAGAACCTTTCGCACTTTCCTAGAGACAAGTAAAAAAATGAAAATGAAATGAATAATTGAGAAAAAAAAATTACAAACTTTTTCAGCATACTTTTTTATCTCAAAATTGTTTTGTGGATTATTCATTTTGAATCAAATTTCCCTATGGAGATTAATCTACTCAGACGATCTCAGCAGAGTGAAATGGAGACGTTAATCATGCCAAGAGAGGATACTTAGGATGAGGAAATGTGAGCCATTTCCAAACACATCCTTCAAACACTTTTGAGAGTTGAGTGAAAGGTGACCTTCTCTTAGGACGAAGGATTCATTCGCATTGAACACAAAGATTGAAATGATAAATGCATTTTCTTCATCAATCCCAAGCACTAAGCTAACATCTTGTCACCTTTTTGGGCTAAATAAAGATGATCCTTCAAAGTACCCTTATTGAGAACGACCCTACTATGGGGAAGCATAGAAGGTTACGGTTGTGTAGTAGAACGAAAGATTGAGAAATATTCTATTACTTTCACTTGCATCAATCTTCTAGTGATAGCTTCAGAGGAATTCTCGTTAGAGCTTGACTCATCCCAAGGTGAAGAAGAGCATTTCTTTTTCTACCCAAACACTGATATCCATTGCTTTAACCAATTTTGGCTTGATTTTTCATTTATGAACCCCGAGCAATGATCATCTCCCTTCACTGGGGCAAGGCATAAGACTTAACCAAATACAATCGACAATTACAAGAAAACGAGAAAAGCATCTCAAAAGTCATAAGAGCTACAAAAGTTCACAAAGCAAAAAGTTCGACAAACAAGAGGGCATGAAAAAGCAGTGTGCCTGGTAAAAGCAATGCCAATACCCATCAAGAAAAAGAGTCAAAAGGCTACATCTTATGTGAAAAAAAAAATTATCAAAGTCCAAGTGCTTGCATAAAAAATCATCGCCAGTGCAAAGGAAATTAGAAAAAAAAAGGAGCAAAGCTCCCATGCGGAAATGATTAGTCACGGGACTTTTGAGATGTGCTGTGTTTCAAAAGTCAAATGATTTTAAAAGATCGAGTGACCTGGTCACAATGCCATGATGATCACCGACTCTTAAAAACCCTCTTGAAAATTTTAAGCCTTTTGAGCCTCTCCCGAGCCAACATTACAACCATCTTTTGAAGTCTCTTTTGATTGGGATAATTTGAGTGAAAATGGGAATACCACCAAGAACCTACTACTTGAAGGAGTGGAAGTACTTTTATCTTCTCTTATCTTCCAAGCTCTTAACTTGTAAACCCGTTGAAGATAGTAACAAATGTTCATTTATTGGCCTCAAATCAATAATTCATTTGTGTAAGCCATAATCGAGCCTATATTACAGTCTTTCCAAAAGACCTTTTTGATCAATCATATTGTGCTCATCGCGAATGTTTCTGAAAGCTTTTGACATGGGTTATGTGAGATACCCTCAGCAATCTATTATTTCCCACACGAATTGATGGGATCAAGCAGCCATTTTATCGAGAGTGTGTGAGAAGTCCTTTTTGACTAAGAAGCTCTAGCCTGGCATGCTTAATGAGCCTTGTTCACAAGTCGTAGCCGTTTTGATAAGAACTTGACTCTTAGGAAATTTGATGATTAATGATACATCCCCAAGCAAGATGACAATTTAAAGCCACGTGATGCTAATTGACATCGAGTGTTTTTCTAAAGCAGTCGGACTTAGCTTGATTAGCTTGTTCAGTTAATGCTGTAATATTGCCAATGCGTCTCTTGATGATGTCTCTAATGACATTTGCTCAAGTTGAGTTTGACAGGATTCCTTAGTGAAGCCACGCGGTTTTGAAAGGGTTAGCGGATACTTCCCTAAAAACCAAAGGTTCTTGGTTAGTCTCAAACAATATCATCTACAAGGTTCGTGGTCAGCCTTAAACTATGCCATTTCAAAAGGTTTATGGTTAGCCTTAAACCATGTCATTTCCAAGGTTGGTGGGTTTATCCTTAAACTAAGGGATTGGTAGTTTTTCCTAAACCACACAACTTGTGGTTTCTTCCATAAACCATGTTTGTTCGCTCTTAGTCGAAACCTGTTCGTACACGATGAGGCTATTGTACCCAATCGAAACCCGTTTGTATACGGTGAGACTATCATACCCATTCGAAACCTATTCGTACACTGTGAGACCTTCCTCTTAGTTGAAACCCATTCGTACACAGTGAGACTATCATATCCGATCAAAACCCATTTGTACACGGTGAGACATTCCTCCCAGTCAGAACCTGTTCGTACACAGTGAGACCTTCCTCCTAGTCGAAACCTGTTCGTACATGGTGAGATCTTCCTCTTAGTCAAAACTCATTCGTACACGGTGAGACTATCATATCTGATTGAAACTCGTTTTTACACGGTGAGACCTTTTTTCTAATCTAAACCATAGGGTTTGTAGGTCCATCCTTAAACCACAAGGTTGGTGGGTCATTCTTAAACCATGAGGTTCATGGGTCATCCTTAAATCATGCTTTCAAAATGTTCATGAGTCTATCTTTAAACTGTGATTTTCCAAAAAGTTCATGGTTAACCTTAAACCATGTTATCCACAAAAGTTCATTGGTTTCCTCAAATCATGCATTTTCAACCCGGTTGAAACCCATTGTTACATGGTGAGACCTCATTTCTCCTCTTCTTATGACCCAGTGGGCTTCTGTAGCCTAGAGTCTTCCTCGCATTCTTCTTATGACTCAGTGGGCTTCTATAGCATGGAGTCTTCATCTCTTCTTATGACCCGATGGGCTTCTTAGTCAAGAGTCTTTCTCTCTTCTTCTTATGACCTTGTGGGCTTCTGTAGCTCGAAGTCTTCCTCTCTTTTTATGACCTGATGGACTTCTGTAACCCGGAGTCTTTTCCTCTTCTTATGACTCGGTGGGCTTCTGTAGCCCGGAGTCTTTTTCTCTTCTTATGACCTAGTGGGCTTCTGTAGCCCAGAGTCTTCTAGCCTGGAGTCTTCCTCTCTTCTTTTTATGACTTGGTGAGCTTCTATAACCCGAAGTCCCTCTCTTTCTTCCTACGACCCGGAGAGCTTTGTAGCTCGAAGAGCTTTTGTAGCCCGGAGAGCTTTGTAGCCTGGAGTCCTTCTTTCCTCTTATGACACAATGTGCTTCTATAGCCCAGGGTATTTCCTTATTCTTATGACACAGCGTGCTTTAGTAGCCTGGGGTCTTTCTTTCTTTTATTGACAAGACACACTTCCATAATTATGAGTCATTTCCGTCGACCTGACACGTGCTTGTGCACCTAGGGTCTCTCTATCGCCAAAATAATTTAGGTGTCTTTTGTCTTTGAATGGAACCTCTTCAAGTTCCCATTGAAATAGGGGAAGCTATTGACACCTAAATTTTACAATTTTATTTATGACTTAATTATGTACAAAATTAGGAATTAGTCACTAAAAAAAACAAACAAAAAAAGAGAAAAAAGAAAAAGCGTGGAAGGGGCCGGGCTGGATCTTGCCTTGGCTCGGCCCATGCCAATTTCTCCCTCCCCCATCTTCGTGCAGGAAACCCTAGGAAAAAGCGGGGAGGACCAAGCATAGAAATAGGGAGATAGAGAGAGAACAGAGGAGAGAGTGGAGAACGGACATAAGAGAAAGGAGAGAGCGGGCAGCACAAAGGAACCGGGGAGAAAGCATGAGAAAATAGCAGCAACCAGAAAGTAGAGGGAGAAGGAACAGAGGGGAGGAGGGTAGCGGCGGCACTGCTCAACGCCGTTCGCACCGCTACCCTTTGAACACCGCCCCCTGCAATTCGAAGCTACGACACCACTGTTGCCTTCCTCACCGCCTCAAATCGACGGCGCCCCTACAACCCGAAGTTGCGATGCCGCTGCTACCTCCGAACACCAAATTTGGAGGGGGGAGACTCGCGGTTGCTGTGCTGGACTTCCACCGCATCACTAACGCCCAACAAGTCAAACCCCTGCAGCCATGCTGTCCCGACCACCCCCAACGCTATCGTTGCATCGGATTTCTGCCGTTTGACCACCAACGACATCGATATATCACGTTTGGTTACCACTGTTCCACCCTTCGACGCTGTCGCCGCTACTAAACCCTAGACTAGCCGCCTTAGGCTACGCCGCTATTCCTCTTAACGCCATCACTGCACCAAATCTCCGCCATTGCCATCACAACAGTAGTCACTAGGTCCGACACCTTCGCCGTTAGTGATGCCGTCCCCAACAACTTGTTGAGGTCCTCGCTTGTTGGGTTGATGTTGCCTTCGTCCGCCACGACACTGCCATCCGCCACGAAACGTCGTCGAAGCCTTGACTAGCGATGCTCCAACAAACCCCGACGTCGCGGATCGCCAGAGTGGAGGGCTCCGAATCCGAGTCACGTGAGTCGGGCCGGGTACCATTCTCGGGTAGGGTTTTTGGGTAATTTGGGCCCTCTGACTTTTGGTCTTTAGGCCGAGATGTTTTTTATTTTGGGCTTATGGAGGCCCATGTGGCAAAATGGGGGTTAGGCCCATCCATTGGGCCCAACCCCTAATTGAGCGTAGGCCCGACCAGGCTGGTCGGGCCTAGCCCTTTTCATGTGGGCCGATAGGCCCGCCTCCCAATCAAACCAAACCCGGGTCCGGTTACCCGGTTCGTTTTTATTTCTTTTTTAATCAAAAATCATTTTTAAAAAAATTAAAAAATAAATAAAAAAATTGTAGGGTATGGTTAGGAATTGCTATGTTTTGCCTTCTTAGTATAATTAGGCATTTATTTGCTCGTATACTAATTATATTGCTTGTTTAATTTGCATATCTAATTATGTTTAATTGCATTTGCTCAAGTTTACTGTAATTATGATCTTGATAGCTGTGATTGTTACTTTAATATTTGTGCACTGCATAATCACCTCACATGTTAGTGGATAGGTATAAAATCAACCCAAACTACCTGCCAAAAAAGAAAAATCATTTTGTTAAAATGAACAAGATTAGGTACCAAAAGGGCACTAATTGGTCAATTCATATAATCAAGTCCTTGACCCTAGATTCTCTGGTTGCGTAAGAAGTGAGGTATACTCCCATGCCTCACTTGGTTTCTAGCCGACCTCAATAGGCTAGTGGCAACTCATTTTTTGTAAAATTCCTAAAAAAATATCACAATGTCACGCAAGGTATGGGCTTGGGAGAGCCCGCGCTTAATCATGGGCCTTAGGCCTATCATTTAGGCAATACCCATAAACCTATTCCCTATCCCCGAGGGTAGGTCGCGACAATATGTATGGGTGTGCCAAGGCGAGGTAAGTTTGTATGTGGTGCGTGTTTAGGCTGCTTTTGAGACGAATTTGTGCTCTAATCAATGTTTAGGCTGTTAACTCGCTAAGATTTATATCTCACCCCATTATTGTTAAATATTTCCAAGTCCGTAGTATGGAGAACTGTCACCTGCGGTTTGGGGTCTCGATGGACCAAGACATGGGTGTGCCCGGCGTTACTTTTGGTTGTCCTTGTCGTTAGTGAAGTTTAACCTAACCCCGACCCTCTCTAACCCTTTTTGCCTATCGGTCGTTAGGGAGTTGTCTTTTGAGGTAGACTTGTAAATATCAAACTTCTTGGAGTTAAAAGGTGGATAAAGAAAGGTGTTGCTTTTGAAAATCGTCTATTGTGCTTTGCTATCCCTGTTGTTGTTGATTGACTGGGTGTTTATTTGAGTTGCTTCCGCATACATTTAATCGAAAGATAAAAAGAATGAATTAACGACACGTCCTGGGATGTTATAATTTAATTGACCGCCGAGGGATATTCGTGCACTCAAGATTTGGGGTGTGACAACAGGGGCGCTATCAACAAGTCATCCATTGGATCCCACCATGACAATCTTCCCTCATTTGTTTACATGCAAATTGGTTCCGTAGCGATGGGACTTGATGTGCTCAAGCTTTGACATTTCTATGATCAATGAAATTTTATCATGCGAACAGGAATTTAGCAACATTTTCAGATTTGTAGCCATTCACATCGGGAACCACAGCGAAGGCAGTCCTTTCTGGCATCATCCCCCAACAAGAATCTCTTGCTATAACAGGCCCGTGATTATTTCCAAACGCATCAATTCACTAACAAAAAGAGATGTATTGGGGTGTAGTTCGTATTCACTATCAATAATATGGCACGTGGGTTCTACTCTTTCTCTTGTAATTGAGAGATATAACAAAGACATGCACTATGCTAATTATAACGGAATTCTATAGACATCGCCCTAGTTTAAAATGAACCAAGATAAAATCTTGTGTCTTAAATTTTCTTTCTCACTTTTACGCTTTTTTATCCTAGTGATTGTGTGCTGAATCCCACCAATGTGTATAGTTTTGCAGTGGTCCTTGTTGAACTCTTAACGGTACAAAGCCCAATCTCTTTGCTGAGGAAAGAAGGGGGAAGAAACCCCGTGGCCCAAACAACAAGTTGGGGGAACATGCCGTTTCTGACTAGTCAACAAGATGGATTTTTGTTTTCCGTTCATTTATCATGAGAGTGTTGCAGTTTTTTGTGAGGAATACGTTAGAGTTGCACTTGTACTCTTATGTAGTAAGCATCCTGCTTGTATCAACCTTTGGCCAGCTCGATTCGCCGGTTAGTTTTCGGTGCTGAAAAGAGCTGATTTAATTTCAATTTCAGAAACATGACGTAGTCAACTTTATTAAAGTAATCAAGCTCGAGCATATCTCAAGTTATGCATCTATGAACAGATGCATGATCCAAAATTCCAGCTGCAAGTACATCACACGAAAGATTCTTCCCTTCTTCCATTTAATCGACAGGATTAGGGGACTCAAACCCTGCTTCCTTTCTCCATAGGTTTAGGCGGAACGGGAAAATCATATCGAACTCACTCGGTGTTTCAAATTCTCTTCCTATGTATGAAGTGACCAGCAAATCCCAGACTCTAAGTCAATTAGATATTAACACGCGATGCCCCATTGATAATGTCCTTCCTTTGGGGAAGATTACTCATGATCAAAATGCATGACTTTTTCTGACTGAACATATTTTGGATATTGGTGTAGCGATTTATTTGGACCTAACTGTTTATTTTTATTTTTTTCCAAACAATCGGCTCTATAGTCTCTGTCCTCTCGTCGGTACCATAAATGGTTTTTGTTTTTATTTTTACTGAAAAAAAAAAATTGTGCCAATAGTTCAGAATACTTTTCGCAGCATGATCCGCAGCATGATCAAGAGCATTAGCGAATTAATAAGACTAGTTTAAAGCAAGAATCGCATTTAGCTTTCTTCAATTCAAGTGCATGATGGGTGGAATCTCTGTCATTGTGGAAGCAAAAGAACTCTCGTGATTCACATACATCTTTTTTCCTCTTTGGGGGGGAGGAGGGGAGAGACCGTGGTACACGCACGTCGCAATACAATTAAAGAAGTTAAAGAGGAAATCACTTTTGCTTTAGTAAAGTGATTGTTGGTTTCACCTTTGCAGGTCGTCGTAGTCTAAATTGAGTGATTTCGACATTTAGAAAGGCATCCTTGTTGGGGAAAATGGTTTTCTTTTTCGATAAGGATAAAGAAAGTACTAGGAATACCTGAGTGGGGCCATCAAAAGTCTAAGTCCACTCACAATAATTCATTTCAATTCATTTGATAATGCTCCTAGTCTTTTCTCATGAAAAAAGAAGAGGACAAAGTTCTGGCCACGACAGTGGGAACACTCGCGCTCGGCTGCCTAAATTGGCGTCGTCTCCTTTGGAGCTTTGATCTTTCTCTCATCAAGGAAGCATCCCAAGCAGATACCAAGAAGTAACAGAGCTGCATCCCTTCTTTCACGTAAATAACACTATCAAGGTCCCTGTCAATATTCCCTTTTTCTCCGTAGTGTTAGGTCTATACGCACACAAAACGTGAAAATCATGTCGAACTCTGTGTTTCAACTGTCAAGCTCAATTTGCAGAATTAGTACAAATTGAAAGTAAAAGAAAAAAACACACACAAAATGAGAAATAAAAAATACGCGTAATTGTACAAAAATTGCGCCTTTCAACGAGCATGTATAACTTTATTATATATGTATAAGAATTTTAGTATTCCAAATATCAAGCTATTGAGATAATAGAATCAAAGCACATACATGATTAGAAAAGTCAATCTCCAATTGAATTCACTAATATGCTCAGTTACAATGTACCTTCCCCCATCTTCTAAGTGAAATGAAGTCATATTGAATAGACATTGTTGATTGTAGAGGGCTTCTCATACATGTTTGATAGATATTCATTAGATTTGTATGGTCTTCTCTTCCACAATGTTGAATGTGACAATCAAGTAACACCCAATGCATGTCTATCCATGACATCCCAATTAGCTTGCTTAATTGACTTTGGCTCTCCCTAGACAAAGGTAAGCACAGATTCCTCCAGTACATATTATCCTTAATATGCATCTTTAAAAATCAAAGTCCTTCCCATCAAATTTGTTGATTTTTACATTTCCTTCTTTTGTAGCCATCAATCTACTTCAACTCAGCCTAACTATCTTTTATACCTTTTTTTTTTAAACAAGTTATTGAAAAGTTTAAAGAAATAGATTAAGGCAATTAATTGAACATCATATTTACGTGGTTTGGTCAGTGTAACCAACTCCACTGCAAGAACAGCACAAGGTTGCATGATAGATAGAGGAGATATAATAAAGATTATAATCACACTCAAGTCACAACCCTCTTTAGTGCTTCTTAGACCTAGTTATGCCAATAACTTATAGTGTTTAGCCCATTCAATTTTTTGCAAAACAATCTCTTATAGAATACATAAATTCTTGCCACAAGACTTTGTCACGGTACAAAACACTTGCAATTTCTTTGGGAAATAATTGAAGAGTGTGCCGCACAATTAAATGTTACGGCCAAAAACTCTCCTCCCACTCACTAGTGGCCGAAAGCCAACAAAATCCACCTCTATATATATATATATTCTCAGCCACATTTAAAATGAAATATATATGATCTCAGCCATATTTAAAATGAAATATCGTTCGTAATATGCGGCAATGTATGGGTGCTTGTGTCATGGCATGTATGCATACATATGTTCATTCAGAGGTCCAACTTTTCAAATTCTAAATATTGCCAATACCCATTTGATAGTTAGAGATCTTCTGGTGATTCCGAGGTTTTTTCTTTTCTTATAATAGTCGTGACTCCAAAAAAGTGCATGGAATTAAAAGATCCTATCTCCATTGGAGGAATGACATGGAGGAAGGTTTTTACATGAGCTTGATCAGAATTAAGAAGTTGAACCATTAAATATTTCAATTCTCCAAAAAAAAAAAAAAAAAGGCTGTCTACGAGGTTAGTTTGATACGATAAAATCTCTCCGTTAACTCCATTCAATTTGGCCAACAGAACATACTAACATGGCTTCATTTTTTTTTAATAATGTTCTAAAAACACATGGGACCGATGTGGTGTTCACCAAGCGTCACATAAAAAAGAACTTGAAAATTAATAAGAGAAAAAAGAAACTTGACCTTTTTTTTTTTAAATATTTTCACCAATATGTTGCCGTAGTATATACAATTATGTGTGAGTGGCACGAGGTGTTTGCTACTACAGATCACTCGACTAGGACAAGCACCACATCATAAAAATGATGAGGACTACAATTAAAGAAGTTAAAGAGGAAATCACTTTTGCTTTAGTAAAGTGATTTTTGGTTTCACCTTTGCAGATCGAAAAGATGCCCAGCCATTTCATTTGTCGAAAGAGAGAGAGAGAGAGAGAGAGAGAAACGACGTCTTGGTCGTCGTAGTCTAAATTGAGTGATTTCGCCATATCCTTGTTGTGGAAAATGGTTTTCTTTTGGGAAAATTACACAAATAGTCCCTATATTTTCACTCAATGTCCAATTTCGTCCCTGAACTTTCGATTGGCTCAATTTGGTCCCTGAACTATTGATAAAATGTCCGATTTAGTCCCTGAACTTTCGAATGGCTCAATTTGGTCCCTGAACTATTAATAAAATGTCCGATCTAGTCCCTGAACTTTCGATCGGCTCAAGTTGGTCCCTGAACTATGATGAAATGTCCGATCTAGTCCTTCGTTACTATATTTCTTTTTTTTTCCTTTTTTCCTTTTTTTTTTTCCTTTTTCCTTTTTTTTCCTTTTTTCCTCTTTTTTTCCCTTTTGTTCCTTTTTTTCCTTTTTTTTTTTTTTCGCCGGCGGAGGGCGCGCGTCCGCGAGGCCCCTCGCCGGATCGGCGAAGGCCCCTCGCAAGCGGGCGAGTCCTCGCCGATCTTGCGGGAGCCCTCGCCGACGCCGCGAGGGCTCTCCCTCGCGGATCCGCGAGGGGGCCGTCCTCGCCGCGTCTGCGAGGGAGAGCCCCTCGCCGGCGTCGGGCGAGGGCGAGGGCGAGGGGCTCCTCGCCGCCGTCCCTCGCAAGTGGGCGAGGGCTCTCCCTCGCCGGCGTCCGGGCGAGGGCTCCTCGCAGATCGGCGAGCGAGCCCCTCGCCCGACGCCGCCGCCGCGAGGGCTCCGCTCGCGCCGGGCTGCGAGGGAGCCCCTCGTCGGCGTCGGGCGAGGAGCACCCCTCGCCGGCGTCGGGCGAGGGGCTCCCTCGCGGATCCGCGAGGGAGCTCGCCGACGCCGGCGAGGGGCTCCCTCGCCCGGTCTGCGAGGCGGCCCTCGCCGGCGTCGAGCGAGAGGCTCCCTCGCCGACGACGGGGTGCTCCTCGCCGACGCCGACGAGGGGCTCCCTCGCTGCGTCCCGGCGAGGGCGACCCTCGCCGGAGTCGGCTTCCCTCCGCCGGAGCCGGCGGAGGGAAGAGAGAATAAGCAAAAAAAATTTAAAAAATTAAAAAATTAAAAATTAAAAATTAAAAATTATTTAAAAAATAAAAATAAAAAATAAAAAAGGAAAAACAGAACTAAGGACTAAATCGAATATTTATCAATAATTTAGGGACCAAATTGAGCCGATCGAAAGTTCAGGGACCAAATCGACATTTATCAAATAGTTCGGGGACCAAATTGAGCCAATTAAAAGTTCGGGGACCAAATCGGATATTTATCAATAGTTTAGGGACCAAATTGAGCCGATCGAAAGTTCAGGGACCAAATTGCACATTAGGTAATAGTATAGGGACCATTTGTGACATTTTCCCTTTTCTTTTTCGATAAGGATAAAGAAAGTACTAGGATTACCAGAGTGGGGCCATCAAAAGTCTAAGTCCACTCACAATAAATCGTTTCAATTCATTTGATAATGCTCCTAGTCTTTTCTCATGAAAAAAGATGAGGACAAAGTTCTGGCCACGACAGTGGGAACAGTCGCGATCGGCTGCCAAAACTGGCGTCGTCTACCTTTGGAGCTTTGATCTTTCTCTCATCAAGGAAGCATCCCAAGCAGATACCAGGAAGTAAAGAGCTGTGTAATGACATAATGCGTACGGTACAGGAAATTTCAATCCCTTCTTTCACGTAAATAACACTATAAAGGTCCCTGTCAATATTCCCTTTTTCTCCGTAGTGTTAGGTCTATACGCACACAAAACGTGAAAATCATGTCGAACTCTGTGTTTCAACTGTCAAGCTCAATTCGCAGAATTAGTAGAAATTGAAAGTAAAAGAAAAAAACACACACAAAATGCGAAATAAAAAATAAGCGTAATTTACAAAAATTGCACCTTTCAATGAGCATGTATAACTTTATTATATACGTAGAGGAATTTTAGTATTCCAACCATCAAGCTATTGAGATAATAAAATCAAAGCACATACATGATTAGAAAAGTCAATATCCAATTGAATTCTCTAATATGCTCAGTTACGATGTACCTTCACCCATCTTCTAAGTGAAACGAAGTCATATTGAATAGGCATTGTTGATTGTAAAGGGCTTCTCGTACATTTTTTATAGATATTCATTAGATTTGTATGATCTTCTCTTCCACAATGTTCAACGTGACAATCAAGTAACACCCAATGCTTAATTGACTTTGGCTCTCCCTAGACAAAGGTAAGCACAGATTCCTCCGGTACATATTATCCTTAATATGCATCTTTGAAAATCAAAGTCCTTCCCATCAAATTTGTTGATTTTTACATTTCCTTCTTTTGTAGCCATCAATCTACTTCAACTTAGCCTAACTATCTTTTATACCAATTTTTTTGTGAAAACAAGTGATCAAAAAGTTTAAAACAGATTAAGGCAATTAATTGAACATCATATTTACATGGTTTGGTCAATGTAACCAGCTCCACTAGGAGAACAGCACAAGGTTGCATGATAAATAGAGGAGATATAATAAAGATTATAATCACACTCAAGTCACAACCATCTTTAGTACTTCTTAGACCTAGTTATGCCAATAACTTATAGTGTTTAGCCCATTCAATTTTTTGCAAAACAATCTCGTATAGAATACATAAATTCTTACCACAAGACTTTGTCACGTTACAAAACACTTGCAATTTCTTTGGGATATAATTGAAGAGTGTGCCGCACAATTAATTGTTACGGCCAAAAACTCTCCTCCCGCTCACTAGTGGCTACAAACCAATAAAATCCACCTCTTAACATTTATATAATCTCAGCCACATTTTAAATGAAATATATATAATCTCAGCCATATTTAAAATGAAATATCGTTCATAATATGCGGCAATGTATGGGTGCTTGTGTCATGGCATGAATGCATACATATGTTCATTCAGAGGTCCAACTTTTCAAATTCTAAATATTGCCAATACCCATTTGATAGTTAGAGATCTTCCGGTGATTCCGAGGTTTTTTCCTTTCTTATAATAGTCATGACTCCAAAAAAGTGCATGGAATTAAAAGATCATATCTCCATGGAGGAATGACATGGAGGAAGGTTTTTACATGAGCTCGATCAGACCTAAGAATTTCGAGCCATTCAATATTTCAATTCTCCAAAAAAAAAAAAAAAAAAAAAATGGTTGTCTACAAGGTCAATGTGCTTATTTGTTTCAGACAAGTGCAAAGTACAATAGAATTTTAAAACTTTTAAAATATTCAATCAAATCCTAAAACTTATTAAGTTGATATAATAAAATCTCTTCGTTAACTCCATTCGATTTGGCCAACAAAACATACTAATGTGGCTTCATTTTTTTTTAATTATGTTCTAAAAACACATGGCACCAATGTGGTGTCCACCAAGCGCCACATCAAAAAAGAACTTGAAAATTAATAAGAGAAAAAAGAAATATGCCGAAACTTGACCTTTTTTAAAAAAATATTTTCAGCAATACGTTGCCGTAGTATATAAAATTATGTGTGAGTGGCACGAGGCATTTGCTACTACAGATCACTCAACCAAGACAAGCACCACATCAACAAACAAAAAAAAAATAGAACTTGAAAATTTAATAAGGAAAACAATGCTGATTTGACATTTTTTTATTATATTCACCAATTAGTTGCTGCAGTATACATAGTTACTCATTAGGCATGAGCCCGTATATTGCTTCGGTTTCACTGTTGCCATCTTCTCGAAATAATAATACCGTGGGACAGGCGACGAGGACATGCACAGATACTTCCGAAATACCCCATTTCACGGCACCTTTCAAGCCTTGTCCTCATGTGGATCCAGGACAAGGAGGAGCCTTCAAAGACGTCCAATCTGAAAATGACTTAGAGCCTATCTGAAAGGAGACATTTCAACGGGGAACAAAAGAAAATATCTCCAAATCTCATCACTTTTAATATCTCTGTGTTTATTTGGTTAATTTCTTCCTTTTTTATATTCAGCTGAGACTGAAATATAATAATCGTGATTGCCATCAAAGCAGAACCCTGAAGTTTTGACAGTTCTGCTCAAGAAAGTATCCTCGGATATGATGGCGTCCACGACAACCGAAGAAAGAGGCCTATAAGTTAGCTGCGCCCTCCGTTCATTCCTCGAACAGGTCCACAATTTCCTGAGAAAAGAAGCGGGAACAAGAATGTTTCAGATTCTTCTGCTCCTAGGGTCGCTTTTGCTTCATGAACAAGCCTCGCTAGCAGCTCCCCGGTGAAGGGAAATTGCCAGCAAACATGTGGTGGCGTCAACATTCCCTTCCCCTTCGGGATTGGAGCTGGGTGTTTCCTGGATGAGTGGTACGAGATTGTCTGCCAGGAAAGCAGCGATGGTGTCGTCCCAATACTGAACAAGCCCAACTTGACGGTGCTCAACATTTCGCTACCCCATATCCATGGCGAAAGGAACGGCATGGTAAGTTTCAATCTTCCTATAATCTACTCGTCGAAAGTGAACTGCGGGGGAAATGAAAGCTTCACGCCTGTGAGCTTGAAAGGAAGCCAGTTCATCTTTTCAGAGACGAAGAACGTCTTTGCCGCAGTTGGTTGTGACGTATGTGCCCTAGTGGATGACACAAAGTCTGCGATCATAGGATGCAAGTCCGTTTGCGGAAAAGATAACAACGTCAGTAGGAAGAATTGTTCGGGCAATGACGGATGCTGCCAGACCATGATTACCTCGTATCTTCGAGCTTTCAACGTCACTTTCCGGCCTGACAAGAAATCAGCAAAGAAGAAGTGCGAGTATGCCTTCTTGGGAGATAGGTCGCTCTTCGCACCTTCAACTACAGACTTCGATAAGTTGAAGGAGAGCGGGCGGTTCCCAGCGGTGCTAGACTGGGGGATAGCTAATTCCTCCCGAGCTGCGTTAGAGATTTACAAAAATGGCCTCATCTCTGGCGATTCCTATAACTGCAGCAGCGTCAGCTTCAATTTAGCATATCGCAAGGTGATGCCGTTTCTGCAGTGTTCTTGCCGTAAGGGATTCACCGGTAACCCCTATATTAAAGATGGATGCGAAGGTAAGACCAGTCACATAGTATCACACCAATCATTGGAAACACAACATCGAAACACACTACTAATAAAGAGAAGTAGCTCTTTGGAGGCTGAAGTAGCTTTACATGCAATCCTAAACACCCAATAAAGAGACGAAGCTCTACTAATTTTGATTGTCATCTTTTGTTCAGATGTCGATGAATGCAAAGATCTGACCAATCGGTGCCCTGGAAGAAAGTGTGTGAATCGACGCGGTTCCTTTGAATGTGTCGAAGGAAGCAAGACAGTCAAATTTCTCCTCGTAGGTAAGTAAATTTCTTCATTCTGTCATGATCATGAACAAGGATTATCCATCTTTTGTGCACCCAGATTCGCAAATATCACATGTTATCATTAAATAACGGCAACGTGGAGTCTATAAGTGATAAAACCCACAATTTAGAAAATGTTATATAGCCTGATGCATTTTCAGTGGATTGGATGTTTGTTGTTTCTAAATAGCTCTTTGGAATTCAAGTTTGCTGTTTGATTTGGGCACGTATTTTTTCCTCCAATTGTAGCCTAAATAGTTTATAGTCTTTAACTTGGTTGACTCAACAACAAATACAGTACGTCAAACCTTACACCAGGTTTTTACCTTTTTGCCCTTAATACATAATCTCGATCGACCAATAAGGACTCTGCTTTTTTTTCTTTGGCTGCTGCTCGACTGATTAGATGGCTGTTCTGTTATATGCTAAATTTTCACAAGGAGAATTTTTCCCCAATCACATTAACATTTTGGCGGCTGGCTTTCCTCACGAAGTAGGTATCAACAATCACACTGAACCACGTGAGTCTCTAGTATATTTATCGTTTCTCATGGATTTCTATAGTAATTGCTGCGGAATACACGAAATCAAACAACAAAGTAGAAAAAACAAAAAAATAAATCGATTAACATATATACGCAATTTAGTCAATGTGGCCTATGTACATAGGAAAAGTAACACAAAATTCCATTGTAGATCAAGTAATACAATACAGATTACAACCGCACTCGAAATACTTATATACTCTCAATATTTTTCAGCCCAATTACATTCAATAACTAACACATTATTTAGCCCCCACAATTCCTCACAAAATAATCTCTTGATCTCACAAAAGAATTATACAAATCTCAACACAAATTTTTCACTACTTCATGAGCACTAGCTCCTCTTACTACCTTTTATATATAGATAAAAGCTGGATCCAAAACTGGAAACCTACTCACGCTAGGTAACCACTCAAATAGGAAATCAACTCCAACTAGAAAAACTATTCAAATTAGGAAAATTTCTTTATCAAGCTCAAATTGAAGACATATCATCAACAATGTCCATCGTGGCATGACATTTAAGCCAAGTCGATGAATCCAAACTTCATCACTACTCTCCCACTACCCAGCGTGGACTTAACCCCAATGACATCTTTCTAGTCCAAGCCACGATTGGACTTCGCCATAATCATGGAACTTCATCAAAACATAAATTTCATTTCCACCTTTAATTTCTCCACAAGGATTTTCTAAAAAAACCTCCTCAATCATTGATAAAGCAAAACCAACATTGCATCCATAATTGTTAGGAGATTCTACAAACACCTTGTTAAACTTGGTAGTTATAGCAATCATTGGATTTATAGGCTCCATCTTGTAACATACACCATTTATGTCGAATACTACAAAAGTACTCGTTATCTTAGGAGTTTCTAACTATAATTCCATCTTGAGCTAAACAACATCAAAATCCGAATAACATTACCACAAACACTCCTAGAAAAAGTATTTGAGACTTGTCAAATGTAACCTCTCCATTGATAATAGGTGAATTTAATTTTGGGCATCATAATCAATAATCCCACTCACTTTGTGCATAACCTAAGAACACACACTTCTTTCTCTCCCATCAAGCATACCATCAATCACTTGAACATAACATAGGAACCAAATATTCTAAGCACATAATAAACAACAACTTACCTAGCCACGATTCTTTAGGAGTCTAGCATCCAATCACACTTGATGGGGACCTATTCACCAGATTGCTTGCCGTATTAAGCACATTCCCTTGAGATTTCCTAACCATACTAAAACTAGAGAGCATTTTATGCCTCATATTTAGTAATATTCATCTCATTAACTCTACAACCTATTATGGTTCGGTGGCACTAGTGTAGTATCTCACTATGCCTTCTTTATTATAGCTTAATCACCTTGCTAGTCTCATTGTCGATCAAGGCTCTCAACTACTTGATCCTAGTAACAACATCAAACTTGTGCCTTAGGAAATATAGTTCTAATAGTGTGGCAATAACTGAGTTTACTAACCTGGGTCATGCAAGGAACCTCGAGGATGGTCGATTTATTAGCAGTTATGCAATTTCTTCCATCAATTTTGTTGCCAATTGGAAGGCATCATTGAGACACATGATAATTTTGTTGGCAATTTAAGCTAAAAACATGATGACAACAAAAGAAGTTGAAGAGATGGTGCTATCTAACGACTTGGTTAATGCCCATATGACATTGGGTTGATGCAATGTTCATGAAAGTCATAGACATCATTGGAGAATCAAGTTCGTTGGTGACAAAAAATTTCGCATTAGATATAGCATTTCAAGAGAGGATGTAATCATGAAGAAGCTTGTTGTGATGGAGAATATTGGAGACATATGGATCAACTTCGTTCATCTAGACGAGTCCAAGCTCAATTTAGGTTTGATAGACATCTTTACTGGTTGAGTGCCCATGGGGCGTCGTAAGAGCTATATAGATGATGAGCACTATGACTTGACTATAAACATGGAGCCAATGTGGAGATTATCAAGAATATGTCTTAAGTTTGAACCTATAAGGAAAACTCGATCTAAATAGGTTTCTAGGCTTGAGTAGTTTTTATTAATTTGAGTAGGCTTATTAAAAGAGATTTCGCACCCACCCACGCACCCACCCACCCACGCACGCACGCACGCACCCACTCACGCACGCACGCACGCGCGTGCACACACACACATTCTACTTGGTTATTATGCACTAGAGTAAACAATGGGTTGTTAGGGTTCTCTTTCTAGGAGCTTGTGAGTGAGTCTATGAGAAATTGTGAAATAATACTTGTAAGTTTTGCTTTAGGGGTAATTTAGGACTAGGAAACACTTGAACGATTATAAATTCTATGTTATCTAGATTTATAATAGATTTTTTAGCAATCTGCTTTCCCTGTGTAGTAAGCACCTACACTTGGATGGAACCACACAAATATTTGATATCTTGATCTTACTTGTTGATTTATCTAGTAATTTCTTCTTCATGCGTTAGAATAAAATTGCATAATTTGTTAGCTTCAGTGTTATTTTACAGCACAAATCCTTGATGCTTGCTTTTGGTAATCCTTGTACTATTTTAATAAACCAGGTATCGGAGCAGGCCTAGGGGTACTACTCTTGCTTCTTTTATTATGGCTGTTGTACAATTTCATGAAGAGAAGGAAAGAAATCAAGCTCAAAGAGAGGTACTTCAAACAGAATGGGGGTCTCTTGTTGCAGCAACAACTGCGTTCATCCGTGACCAATGTTGACAAGAATAAGTTGTTCAATTCCAAGGATTTGGAGAAGGCCACCGACAATTTCAACAAGAACAGAATACTTGGCCAAGGCGGGCAAGGAACTGTCTACAAGGGTATGCTTGCAGATGGAGGAATTGTCGCCATTAAGAAGTCAAAGGTGATTGATAAGGGAAAAGTTGAACTGTTCATTAATGAGATTGCCATTCTCTCACAAATCAACCATAGAAATGTGGTTAAGCTACTTGGGTGCTGCTTGGAAACAGAGTCGCCACTTTTGGTGTACGAATTCATACCAAATGGGACTCTTTTCCAGTACTTACATGACTCTCTTGTATCATGGGGGACACGCCTTCAAATTGCCACTGATGTGGCAGGAGCCTTGTCCTATTTATATTCATCGGCAACAATCCCAATCTATCATCGGGACATCAAGTCTACTAATATTCTCTTGGACGATAGGTATCGTGCAAAAGTGGCTGATTTTGGCACTTCCAAATCTCTTTCCCTCTATCAAACTCACGTGACTACAGTAGTCCAAGGGACATTTGGGTACTTAGATCCTGAGTATTTTCAATCATGCCAGTTCACAGAAAAGAGTGATGTGTATAGTTTTGGTGTGGTTCTCGTCGAACTATTGACAGGGCAAAAGCCAGTCTCGCTTCTTGGAGATGAGGACGAGAGAAGCCTTGCAAGCTATTTTCTCCTATCGATGGACGAGAACTGCCTGTTCGACATAGTCGACCCTCAAGTTCTGAAGCAAGGCAAGGAAGAAGGGATCGTCGCCTTTGCCAACATCGCAAGAGGGTGCCTGAACTTACATGGGAAGATGCGACCTACAATGAGAGAAGTGGCTAGTGAACTGGAGAGAATTAGAAAGCTGGAGAATCCCGCCATTAGGCATGGACATACTCATGAGAAGAGGGAGACGAGTACGCGTTGGGATTCTATTGGGTCCGCAGACATAATCTCGTTTTCGGACTTGCAGCCACTCATGTGGAGTGAATCGATGTAAATTAGTTCTATCTAGATTTTCTTAGGTGTGTTACTACTTCAAGAAGAATATCAGGATTTTGTTGTGTGTAATTGTCAAAAGACGGAAAATATAATTTCGAATGTCGCACTCTCTTTTGATGGAAAAAAACAAAGAAACTCGGTTGTCATGGATCTTAGAAGAAAGTCAGTATAGGATGTGAAATTTATCACATTATTTAGGGGCAATTTAACGAATCGAATCAAAGTGTTTAGGTCGGAAGGGAAAGCTCAAGGATCTCTTCTAGCCCATGAGGAAAAAATAATCTTTTAAAAACGTGGACAGGTAATGGGAAAAGACATCGAATATGTGTTGTGTTGGTGGTCTCATGGTCATCTTTTGGTTTAAAAATCACAAGTTCTCACTATGTCATGATCGCACCTATGACGAATTTATGCTCATGGGCACTGCTACCTTGTGTGGAGAGGAACTATTGACTGTCAGTGGGGTTGTTGACAAGGTCGTTTTTAAGATCTCAAGTGATGTTGAGTAGTTGTAACTCAAACCTAATATTTTGCAACTAATGCGAGACTCTTGTTATACATTGGTCAATTAGCTAATCAACTCTCTCATCCTTATGATCACATTTCCGAAATTCCAAATTAACATACACTTTCATCAACTTACAGTTTTGAAAATGGAGAAACAGCTGCAGGGGGGCTCTTGGGAAGAATCCACATAGAAAATTATCACAACAAAGGACAAGCATATTTAAAGAAATCTATAGCGTAACTTTCTCACTTGTATGAGACAAATCCCAGAGATAAAAAAAAATATATAAAAGTATATATAGAAAACAAAAGCCAATATTTGTCATGATTTCTCTTTTCTCACTTGTAGTTTTAGAGGTGAGTGTTAACTAAATTTAAAATCTAAACATTAAGATCAAGCATCGAAAATTATATAATGATGTAGAAAACATATGTTAAAAAATTAGTCATTGATGTTTTCTAGAGAACAAACTAAATGCACATTCGACAATATAATCAACCGAATACAAAAGTTCTTACTCAAATAACTTGGTAAATACAAAATATACACAACCCATGGAGAGTATCGGAGAGGAACTTATGTTGTGAACAAGCAATGTCGAAGAAATTCGAACTACGGAAAAATCCATATATCACATTAAGAGAGAGAGAGAGAGAGAGAGATTCCAAAATAAAATTTAAAAAAAAAATCAATCGAATTCAAGAACAAACCCCTTCTAATAGAGCGAACATCGTTGACTTGATCAATCACACCCAAGCTGAACTTGGCAGCTTTGGTCCACCCGCACGGCAACGTCGCAGAATCAGGGACACCGAGAAAAAGCGACAAATGGTCCGAGCCATTCCCTTTGGGGGATACCAGAATTCTCCTGCTCAAAAAGTATCGGAAGACGCAAGAATCACTTGAAACAACGCAAAAACAGAAAAATAAAAAGATTTTCCAGTAAGCATTTTCGCATCCTGCTCAGTGAAGTAGCTGATTTTCCACGTGAATTCTCCCCAATTAACATCATTTTGTGCATCCATTGTTTTCATTGGACTGCTACTTCTGCACGATCAACTTTCGCAAACAACACGGACGTTACTTCTTAGACGACACTCAATTGCGAAGGAGGAGAAGGAGAGCTTCTTACATTGCAGGAGTTGGGATTTATGCGGTACTCCACATGAGTACCTGTGTCGAACGTTGTTGACTCTTGGACTTCACTTCAAGGTGACGGTATGTCGCAGGTCTCAGGCTTTAATAGAAGGAAACCCTTCTTCACTAGAAAAACGCCCCCGTAAAGTTAAAAAGAAGAAAAATCGGGAGTGGTTTACTCAGCTTCAGAGGAAAAAAGCGTATCATTCGCACTTTTCGTTGGCATATCAAAAGCCAATGAGTTTTATTTGATGAAAAAATCTAACGCTACACTTTAATACGATTCCAAAAAATATCAAGATAAGATTATTATGGAAAACTTAATTGTATAATACTTGTACAGTTTTAGGGAAAAGTGTAACAAAAATCATAAACCTATTATATTGGTATCAATATAATTCTGAACTTTCAATTTAGCTAAATTAATCTTAAACATTTTCATATTTGTGCAAATTAATTCCACCGGCCAATTTAAGCTAAAAATTGCTAACTTGAATGCTGACTATCTCACATGGGATAGCTAGTGTTGAAATGGACACTTTATTTAATTTTTAATAATTTTTTCGAAATTTTCATTATTTTATTATTTTCTTTCTCATTTTCTTTTTCTTCTCTTTTTCTTCTTTTTATTCCTTTTTTTTCCTTTCCTTTCTCCTCCTTATTTTTTCCTTATTTCCCTCTGCCAATTGCCAGCTTTGGTGATGGCTATGGAGGTCGCTGTCTGCCGATGATGGCAAGGGAAGGTGACCACTCATCGGCCTTGGGCGAGGCCTTGGCAACATGACGACTGATCTATTGTGGGCGACCTCATCTAGCCCTTGCCAAAGGTTGGCTGTGTGATTTGAATCAACGTGGCTGGCAAATGACGAAGGGCAAAAAGGAAAAAACAAAAAAGAAAAAAAGAAAAGGAAAAAATAATTAATAATTAATAAATAAATAAAATTTAAAAATATCCACAATGCTAGAATTGCCACATAAGATGACCAGCATCCGCGTCAATAAATTCCTACCTAAATTGGCCAGACTACTCAATTGGTATCAATGAAAAAGATTATGATTAAATTGGTCTAATTGAATCAAAAATTTAGGATTAAACTAGTATTAATACAATAAGTTTAGAATTTTTTTGATAATTTTTCCTATATTTTTGTATGTCTCGTAATGATGCAGCACACGAATAGATTTTATTAGAATATCATCTAAGTAACAAGACAATCAATTAAAGATATGCACAGTAAAAAAAAACATGGAGAATATCCTAGATATATGCATGATGACGAAAGATATAGAAAATCAATGGAAATAACTTAATTATCTCTAATATAGGGATATTTCCTTGTTATCTCTAACAAAATTAGCATGTGTGGATCGAGACTAATTGAGCCCAAGGTCAATTTCAAGTCGACGTTGAGACACGACTTATTGTCATATGTGAGTCCAACCCACCAAACAATGCAATTGACCCCTATAGCCATTCAAATTAACGGGTTGGTGGAGTTTAAATGAATTGTATGTGACTCATTTAGACACGATTAACTAAAATAATATTCCTTCACACTCTTCACAATCAAAATTTTAAAACAATGAATTCCATTGGCTATTTCCACGTTTTTTAATTTGATATGATGATAATTTATTGATGGATTATTGCAATATGCAAATAGATTCTGTGAAAATTTGAGGATATTTTGTGTCATGATGGTGGATTGATTTCATGTGAGTGAGTTCATCTCATGTCATGACAGGTCATATACTTGTGTTGACTCATCAACCTGTTATTTAATCATGCAACATGAGTTAGTGTTGTGTCAACTGGTTAATCTTTTGATCAAGTTTGTGTCAAAGAGATTGAGACAATAATTGTATTTGAGTTGACTGGCTTTGCAGTATACCCTTGTGTCTAGGGGTGAGCGGTTCCAGGTTCCGGTTCGGTTCCGTCTGGAACCTGGAACCTACCCTCGGGTACAGGTTCCTCAAAATGAGGAACCTGGAACCTACCCGTCAGAACCGAGAACCTGGAACCTACCCTGTCACAGGTTCCAGGGTCGGTTCCAGGTTCCAACAGGTTCCGCGTTCCTTTTTTTGTTTTTATTTTTATTTATAGATTTGAACTATAACGTATGCGTATATTACAAAAAAAAAAAAATTATAACGTACGCGCACGTTACCAAAAAAAAAATAACGTACACGCACATTATCAAAAAAAATTATAACGTACGCGCACGCCGCACGTTATAAAAAAAATATAACGTACGCGCACGCTATAAAAAAAATATATAGCGTGCGCGCACGTTATAAAAAAATGAATAAAAATATAGCGGCGCGCACGTTGAATTATAATATACGCACTCTAAAAATGAATAATAAAAAATTATAACATACGTGCATATTATCGGACTCTTCAGCACTGTCGCAATAATCCTCTAACATCAAAATCATGCCATAAATATACTTCTCAAGGTATGAAAACAATAAAACAAAACATAGACTCTTTGACATGAAAAAAGAAGGCACGACAAAGTAAATCAGCATGAGGTCAGGACAAATGACATGTCAAAGGAAACAAAAACTGATGAAAAACCAATCGCGCGAAATCGCCCAAAGTTCCCAAGAGCACAAAATCAGCGCCAACGCAAACAGAAAATCGCAATTCAGTCCAAGTGATCATCTTTCCCCGACTCCTTCGAGACGTATCAACCTCCAAGGCTTTGCCATTAACATGATAACATCCACTGCTTAACTAACACATACAGATTTATCGGCTCACGAAAGCGAAGCTCACGAAAGCGACAACGAAGATACTAAGGATTCCGGCGAAGCAGCAGCAACGGATTGTACCCATTGCTCCACTTAAGGATCAAGACCCAATAAGAAAACCCAACTCGCAGGCAACACGTCAAACTTCACCGCGAGTTGCTTCCGCCCACCGCCTCCACGTTGTCGTGGGTGAAGGAAAAACACACGAAACAGAGCCGAGCGAGCATTACCCAAAAACGAAAAAAACAAAAAACCGAAAAACCGCAACACGTTCATGGACGAAAACGAAGACGAACCTCGAAGAGTGAATTCCTCGGGGTTTCCGAGAACGGACGGCGGCCGACAAGGGGGAACGCCGAAGCCGAGCTGGGGAAACCACGCGAAACAGCTAGAGATCGTCGAGAAAGCCCGTATATATATGTGCGAGAGGGAGGTGTGGAGTTCAGCGGGAGAAATCGGAGGTGTTTTGGGGCTTCTGGCGCGAGAGAGGTGTGGGTCACGAGCAGGGACGTCGGGCAACGGCCGGTCACGAGCAGGGACTTCGAGTTCGCGATTCGCGAATGCGGGCGTCGAGGCTCGAGCGACGTCGAGGCCCGCGTCCAGCGGCGTTCGGCGACGGTGGCCGGCGGCGCGGCGCTGAGCAGAGCGACGGGCGTCGAGCGGCGTTCGGCGACGGTGGCCGGCGCTGAGGAGTGAGCAGGGACGTCAGTCGGGTCTTCAGGGCAACGACGACTCAAGTGTCGCGAATGCGGGCGTCGAGCGACGTCGGGGACTGGCGTCCAGTCCAGACCAGTGGCGTCCGACGGCGGTGGCCTTGAGGGCGAGCGGCGTCCGGCGGCGGTGGCCTTGAGGGCGAGCGGCGTCCAGCTGAAATCGGAGGACTGAGTGAGGAAGATACAGAGCACAGGAGGCTGCTGGAGGCTTGGAGTTGGAGCGCCGAGCGGGAGGGGGGGTTCCTTTTGGAACCCTAACCGGTTCCGAAACCGGTTCTGCGGCCGGTTCCGGTTCCGGTTCCGCGGCCGGTTCCGGTTCCGGTTCCGTGCCGGTTCCGGTTCTGGTTCCGGTTCCCGGAAAAATGGAACCGGGAACCGGAACCGGTCCTTTAAGAACCGGGAACCGGACCGAGGTTCTGGTTCCGGTTCTCCGGTTCCCGGTTCTACCCGCTACCCGTGCTCGCCCCTACTTGTGTCGACACAACGCAAACATGATCAGCTTACATGGATTGCCACCATGCATTCCCTTTCTACATTTATTTTAGTATAAAATTTTGTACGGCATTCTTTTTGCTTAGGCGTTAAATGCAATGAATGTCGACGCTTTATCTGTGAAACGCATTTAGTTAATCTTAGTGGTTATCCTTGGCCAAAACGCATCTAATGTTGCCGATATGCAGTGATACAAATTTAACAACATTTTCGAAAATATTTTTGTACTGACAACTAAATTAGTGTAATCTTAAATTTTGTCGCCACGGTAATTCTTGATCGGATTTTATCGGATTTTAAAAACTCTAATCCTACAACCGACTCCCTTTTTTATTAGAAATATAGATGTGTGTGTATCTATATTGATAGCAACTTTGTGTTGGTTTTTTTGGTTTTAGCCTATGTCCTTTGGTACATGACGGCGATGTCATTTTCCCTAAACTTGTAAAATTCGGGATGTGACAAAAGCACCATAGTCTTTAGTGAAGTTGGAATAAACACAATTATTAATACTATTATGTTTGAAACCATTTGATAATATAATTGAGTTGTATTTTTCATGCCACTACTTAGATGCTTGCTTAAGCTCATAAAGCGATTTGACCAATTTACATATTTTCCTTTCATTTGCAAGAACAAAACACTTTGATTGTTCGATGTAAATTTTCTCATTTAAATCTCCTTTTAAAAATGAATTTTTGATATCAATTTGATGAACACAAAGATCATAAATGGGTGCTAAAACAAAAAGAATTTGAATAGATGTTATACATGCTACAAGACCATATGTATCAAAAATAATCTATATTTTCTTTTTGTTTATACCCCTTGGCCACATTTAGCCTTCAATCAGAATTATCACGTGGACATGACTTTTCCTCAATTTGAAGATGTTTCAAACTTCCATCCAAAGTGATGTCCTTTGACATGTGCAGCATCCTTTCCCAATTATTCCAAATTGGAGGCAATTTTACAATAACTACTTCAACTTGAAAGGATTCTCAAATCTTGAGGGCTCAAATTTCATTGACAAGCACCAGCAATTCATGGACTTGTTCTAACAAGGGTTTAGTATCAAGAAATATTCATTGGTACCTTGCTTATCTATCTTGTATTTGAATTCGAGTGCATTCCAAATGTCTTTGACAGTTTTTATCTCGGTGAATAACTCATACAAACGATCAGACAATGTGTTTAGAATTTGCCCCCAACAAAGCAATTCAACCTCTTCACATTTTTTTCTTCTCCTTATTGACCCTTTCAATGGCTACTACATTGGATTATCATCCTTCAATGGTAGGCTTTGGATCCTCTATAGGCATCAAATTAGGATCCATAATGTAAGAAATCTTCAAGGCAGTGAGAAAAAACATTATCTTGTCTATCCAACAAGCAAAGTCGTTACCATCAAAACGGGCCATTGTAATCATGTCTTGATTTATAACTTTGATGGACTCTGACTCTATCGTTGAACAAATAATTCCTTAAAATTGTTGGTAAGAAAGAGGATTGGGTAGATTGGAATTACACTTGAGGCATGAATATACTATCTTTGAGGATTTATTTGTTGCGCAATGTTGTTGATGGTTATTAGCAAAAATCATCCAAGATATAGCAAAATCTCAAACAAAACCAAATAACAACTCTAGTATTTCCCCAAGAACTCTGAAAAGAGAAATGATTGAAAATAATGATTGTGCTCTTTTAAAAAATAAGAAAATTGAGAAGTAAAATATTCAAAGGGAAACGACGAATTTATAGCAGCGTTTTAAAACAGATACAACATTTCCTCTGAAATGTTGTGATTATTATACAAGATCCCTTTTTGTGTGAACAAACATACTATTTCAAAAGGCAAAAAGTGTAAATTTGGAAAAAAAGAAATAATCATTTTTATTTTTTGTTTTGAATTTTATAACTTCTAGAAAAATACATCCTTTCAATGGTCATAAGACGCCTAAGAACTTATAAATTCAAAAAATTAAAAAAAAAAATACAATCGTTGACTAGTGGCAATTCTTGTCCATAATCACTCATATCTTTTCATTATGGAACAACCATGTGGCAAATAAGTGGGTCAGGTCGAGTATGGGTTGAGTTGAAAATGGGTCGACCCATAGTTGACCAATTTAATCCGTTTTGACCTATATTATTATAGTGTAAATCAAGTGACCCATACTTGACCCGACCCGTACCCAACCCATAATTAACCTGACCCGTATTGCCTAAACCTATTAATATTCTAGGAAAACCCACTTCTGCTATATGCTAATTGAATTAAAACTTCAAATTAAATTAAAAATAGTAAATATAATAAAAAAAAGTTAAAAAGACCTATAAATATAATAAAAAAATTTAAAAAGACCTATAAATTGAAATACTTATAAAAAAAATTAAACTATGCACATGCTTCTCTTATTTGAAGTGAACAAACCATTGAATAACTAAAAATTGTAATATGAAATAATTTTAACTAAACCTAAAAAAGCTCATTTTTATGTTTTTTTATAAAAAAAAGTATTGTTAAAACATTTTTATGCTATACAAATTTTTTAACAATTTTTATGCAATACAAATTTAATGAAAAATTTTTATAACATTTTAAAATATTTTAAAAAATCGAATTTTTAATTTTTTAAATATAATTTTTAATTATTTTTATTTTTAAAAATATACTTTTTTATTTTTATAATTATTTTTCTTTTTCTCTTTTCTCATTTATTTTTTCTTCTTCTTCAGCTAGCCGTTGGCCATGACAACGGTCGATGACCGACCACAGGCGAGATCGACTGGCGACCGACCACAGGTGAGATCGACCAGCGACCGACCACAGGCGAGATCGAGCTCGCCAACATCGAGCGGGGCTCGATCTCACCGATCCAGCACGGCTGAGGCCCCACCCAACGTTGGTGAGCTCGAGCCTTGCCAGCCGTCAATGAGACTCGAGCTCGCCAGCATCGAGCAAGGCTCGATCTCACCAATCTGGCAAGGCCGAGGCCCCACCCAACGCCAACAAGCTCGAGTCTCACTAGATCCTGCAAGGCTCGACCCTCACCAATCGTCGACGAGGCCGAGCCTTGTCGGATCTGGTGAGACTAAAACTTGCCGGCATTGGGCAGGGCTCGATCTTGTTGGCGAGGCCTTGAGTCTCACCAGATCTAGCAAGGCTCGGCCTCGGCAACGCCAGCGAGCTCGAGTCTCACTAGATCCTGCGAGGTCTGCCACCGGTTGGTGTCGCCCCGCCGGCGCCGACTAAGGAAGGAAGAAAAAAGAAAAATATTAGAAAAAAATTGAAATAGGAAAAATAATTATAATTTCAATTTTTTATTAAAAATGTTTTTATAATGTTAAAAAAGGCCATGGGTTTAAAGTGGCTTTCTTAATAATCCATTTACACCCATTTATTTTTGTGTCTTATTTTCTCGAGACCCATTTATGACCCATATTTAATTTTCACTTGACTCATATTATGACCCATTTTACTAAAAATGGGTCATAATATGGGTTTATGACCCATTTTGCCAACTCTAAGGTACCTGTTTGTTTGTTTTAGAAACAAACTACCAACACATTTTCAACCAAATCCCAATATTTTAGCAAATTTTCTAATCAAATTCCATCGGTTTCAAATCCAGACAAATTCAGATGGCGTGGTAAAATTTCCTCTCGTGTCCACATAATTGTTCGATGACCTCATCAACTAGATTTAGTTGGATTCAATGTCGAAGAGACTTGATTGAACAAATTAAAAAGTATAGGGACTTGATTATAAAAAAAAAAAAAACGTGAAAATACAGAGGCAAAAATTAGAATTTTCCTTATTTTATCTTCAATGGACATGAATGGAGTATTAAATTGGTTCATTTCTATTTGATAATAAATAAATCCCGTTGCCATCGATCAATTTCAGTATATTTTATATTTGAAAAAGGTGGGACTTTCTAGTGCAGCATTTGCTAGCTATGGCTCGTTATCCTAACTCAGTCAATTATCAAATCAAATCTAGTAATCTATTAATATAAAAGAAAATTTTCCCCGAAGATGGAGGCCCTTTAACCTTTCGTGGTTTATTTCCAAGAAATTAAGAAATTCCCATGTAAGAGCATCTTTTATCCTGTATTATTCATTCAATCTGCAAAACATTTTACAAAATAAGGTAACCAAAAAGATACATCTAACCTAAATGCAACAAAGCAAAAAGGCATTGGATTTTTCGCACTTTAATCAATAAATTATAATGAAAACAGGAGAACTTTTCATCTAATTATGGGTTAATATCATGAAAAATCCCAAATTAATATTTTTGATAAATTTATCCAAAATTTTTATCATAAAAAATTCTAAACTAGTACATCCTTTAATTTTACTGGTAAATTGTTGAGTTAGATGAGACAAGATAATTAACGTGTATACCAATTTTGAGTTTTACCTCAACTTGTCACAGGCATACTAACTTATGGTTGGTATATTAATCCAATTTAACAAAAACTAATTGAGGTAAATTTGTCACATATGTACTAGTTTGGTTTTTTTTTTTAAAAAAAAATTAGTTTCAAAAAAATTTGTCTCGGATGTACCACTTTGGGATTTTTCATGGTATTAACCTTTTATTAATGGGTTATATATCCAATTAAATCATCTTTTAGCAAATATATCGGTAACTATTACCACTTTACTACAATTAGTTGATCAAATGAGTTTGAAACCCATTAAAATAAGAGGAGCATATATGATAATTTGATTAGATGAATCTGACCCCAATGATGAAGTTCCATAACGTTAACACCCAAAGAAATAGAGCACTATGTTCCCAGGTTCCTAAACATTAATACCTAAAGAAATAGAGCACTCTGTTCACAAGAGCAAAATATTTGCATGGACCCCGCAATTCATCTAAGATAATTAGAAACTGACTAACGAAGCAGATATTTGGTCTAATATCCTATTCAAAATAACATAATCCGGTAATAATTTTGTCAGAACACAGTTTCATACACTTGAAAACGAATGACCACTAAATTTTTTAACAAAATAGAGCCCTCAAGTCAGACCGAGCTATGGTTGGTCTGGAGATTCTTTTCTCGGCTACTCCCATCTTTTGTTCAACCTTCGATACTATCTTCTGCTCCATGTAATAGACTAGCTTTGCTTCTTCCAACTCGACCGACAAAATCTCCCAATCCGAGAGGAGCTTGTCCTTCCTACAGTTCGCTTTCACCATCTTTGTTGTGAGCTCTATCTCTGTCTCTCTCTCTCTCTTGGTGATGTCCTCCATCAACTGCTTACACAAGATGGGAGTTTCGCTACCCTTTTTTAAATCCTCTTATGAATCAACGGATTTGATCTCTCCAAAAGAGTCTTGCCATGGCTGTTCAAGAAAGTTCTTACCTGTCAAGAGCTTCCAAATAATCACAAAACACCTGTTTCAGAATTCCTTGTATCTTTCTTTTCTCACTCTTCAAAACTCGTAAGATATTACGGTTTCATTTTAATTGCCCAGGATCATCATTCAAACAATCTAGTTTTCTTAGTTGTACAATCTTACAATTTTATGTTATAAGAAAGTTCTCATCCTCCTCAAAAGTCTTCATCATAAAAGTTCATTCAAATAGACTCCATATCGTCATCAATTTGCGGCCCTCGTTGAATGCCGCTGTTATGGTTACTACGGTTTTGCATTAGGTATAAATTTATGACTCAAGACTATTTCTAGCTTGGACACAAAAGTTTACTTTGGACAAAACCTCTAAAAGGCCCCATAGTACAAGATTGTGTTTAGGTCCTTCATTTTCCTCGTAAAAAAAAGTAAATATCATAAAACGAAATGAGAACCCGATTGCATTTGATTATGCAGTTCTAAACTCCAAAGTTCCCAACCCAACGATTGTGTTGTGCCGAAAAACACGAAAAAGAAAAACCACATGGATCAATTAGGGACTTGATGAAAAGCCAAATAGCAAAAGCCCTTTCCCAGAGAACTACGGATATATCATTATGTTTTGTACCCCACAACCAAACCCTAAAGGGACGTTCGGTCATCTTGATTTCTAACCAGAATAGGATTTGATAAGATATGACATGAAATTTAGAGATTTTGCTATATCTTATATATTGTTTGATGAATTGCAATAATAAAGTATATTCACATTACATTATTTACATTGTCCACTGTAAATGGCAAATCAGTGTAAATAAACGTAAAAGTTCATAAACGGAAACAGTAAAAATCTCACTTTATTTTTATTTGTTTTTTAGAATTTTTCTCTCTTTTTTTTTCTTTTTTGCCCTTTCAAAATCCTATTAAATAGTAACCTCTACAAATATACCTAAAATGATAAAATACCTAAAATATATAATAAATATAAATATACATATAAATAAATTTTATATTGAATTTATTTTATAATATTGAATTAAATTCGAATATATAAATAAAAATTAAACTAAATTAAAAACCAAATTGTTATTTTTGTTATTTTGAATTTCTTATATTAGAATTCAAATAAATTTATATTGAAATTTAATTTTTATTTTATTAATTTAAGAAATTTGTTACTCAAGAAAAATAATTTTCTTATTATGGATATAACAAATCATATCCGCCTTTATCTCATCCCCCATGAGATAATTTTATCTGGATTATATCTCTCTTATATTTGCCTTGCAAGTGCTAAACATGGAATAGAATAATTTTATCTTGCCTTGAATTTTATCATAACTCAAAATGTTCGTCATTGCCATTTGTTTGCACGAATTTGTTATTGGTCGAAAGAAAATCGTATTTATTACTCAAAAGGATGCAAAAGTACATAGTCTTCATGACAAAACAAATCGAAACAGATCATGAATATTAAAAACAAAATCAAATCTAGAACACAAGGAGGATTGATGGGGCATTTACAAAGTTAAGTACAAACTCGTTCCACATAAATAAATCTATCAGACAAAATCAGCAATCAATCATTGGATCTCATGTCTTTGTCAACGATAAGCGCATGCTGGAAATTCCTTCTTCAATTATTATGACGTTGCCAATTGGTGGTGTACGCATAGGTTCGGCTTCCTCTACACCATTATCATACGAAAACAACCATAATAGGTTAAACAAATATAGATATAACATGTGGAGGAGCAAATCGTTGTAATTCAATGAGACGCCAAAACTCGTGCGATCATTATGGAGATTATGTAAGAGTTTTCCTAATGTGGACTAAATTAATTAATATTGTAATTTACTGTTTTTACGATTACCGTAAAACAGGGTTGGTCTAAAGAGAGATAGAAGGTTTCTTAATTAGTCTAATATGGGCTGGCTAGTGTGGGCCGAGTTGAGCCTGGCCCGTAATGAGAGGGACTGGCTGGAAACTCTATAAATAGTGCTCAAGTCTCTCCTCTAACCCTAATTCTCACATGTATCCTCACCTAAGGGCGTTTACCTAACGCTAAACGTGAGGGGGCCGCCTCATTGAGCCAGTGATACGGAGAGCAATAGAGGAGAATGACTTGTTGCGTGGATCCCCTTGATAACATGTGGGTAATCCTTTTCTGCTTCCGCTTTATGTTCGATGGATCTCAAAACAGGTGCGTTAATCTTTCTACTCAATTATGCATGTTCTTGTTCTGGTTATGGAGATCTTGGGGTTGCGCAATTTGCGTCTAACAGACGAGGTAGAGAATCTATACACGGACAAAGCAAAGGGGCACCGAATCCCCAAAAGCATATTTATTAAACTCGTAGATTGGAGAAGATAACATCCAAATCTAGAATTAGATCAAGAGACTTCAAACTCTCAAATCGAGAATTAGATTGGGAGAAGAAAGCTCCCAAATCTAAATCGAAAGGGAAGAAAAAGTAAGAAAAGAACAATAACACATAAACAAAATCAACAAAAGAAAGAGAGGGTGAGACTAGCTCAATTGTTTTTCTTTTGTAATTAGCGATAACCTTCCCAACACTAGAGCCACTTGCTTGTCTCTTTTCGTGCATGAACACTTCTAACCATCAGAAGTATCCTCTTTTTGTCATTCCTAATTCAATTACAAGGGGAAAATTCCCTACTTAGGACCGGGTAAACTCTCTCTATACAGATCTCCAAGATTGTAATGAAATCCATAGGCTCCACCTAACGAGTTGTGGATACCGGAACATCCTTATCACTAGAGCCACCCAATGTGGAGTCATATTAAGAAGTTTCTATGTGAAGGGACAACTCAATCATCACATATTGACAAAACAATAGTCAGGAAAGAGCATCAGAATTGTGAGAAGTTCCAAGCTCCAAGAGCAAAAAATGTTGGAATATAATATGCGGAAACGACAAAATCTTATAATTTATGTCAATGCACAAACTCTAGAGAAATAAAAAATAATAATAATAAGGAACCACGTGGTTCGATCCAAGTATCAATAGCTACATCCGCGAAGAGAGTCAGCAACAAATAATCCACTACAATCAGAGAATCAAAGTTTACAATCAAAGAATAAGAGTTTACAATCGCTCACACGCTCAGATTTAATCTCAAATCAAAGTATTTATAAATAAACAACTCACTTGAAATATAAACTCATTGCACGTATTCAAACTTGAAATAGAACGCTTTACGTACGCCAAAATAAGAACTCTAGCATTTGTCTTTTGGTTCGCGCACGTACAAATTTGCATTCTTTTTTCTTGATCATGCAACGCTCTTCTGGAAGTTCCTTTTGTGCGGCTCTTTCTTCCCTATAGGGCTTCAGCGGCTCCCTTTTTTCTCTCGTAGGGCTACACTTCTTTTCCGTTTAAGACCGCACCTTGCCCAAGGTCAAAAATTTGACCTTGGCCCCACTACTTTGACGAAAGCTGCGCCTACAAGGACTCTTCTTCTTTAAAGAGAGTTTTCATCTTTTTTCTATCCCTCTTAAAGATAAATAGATAATATAAAATATAGTGTGCCCCTTTTTTTTTAACAAAACATATCTTCCTTTTTTGGTAAACCTTCAAGGAGTCCAACGAAACTTCTTCTATTGATCGAAAACATCTAAAACCCAAAAAAAATTTGGAATTTCTTTTCTTGTGCATAATCTTGAATATTATCTTCATCAAAAAAATATCTGCACGATCAAATAATAAAAATTTTATCCAAGTGAATCACATTTTACAAACACTCGATTCGAGACATAATTTAACAAAAAGCACGAAGACAACGCAATTCATACGAGGACATAAAAAACCAACTCTACATAAGCCACTCCGAGCAATTGTTCTGCCGAAGATTGGCCAACAAATAGTCAGGCTGAAACACAGTTTCATACTAGAGTGAACCATTGCTCATAGCCTATTCGAAACCTTAAAGTTCTAACAGAATTGGGCCTTCAAATTTGACCAAGCAGTGGTTGATCTAGACATTCTTTCCTCAGCTATTCTCTTCTTTTCCTCAGCCTCTGCTACTTCCTTCTGCTTATCTTCATAGCCCGACTTCGCTTCTTCAGATTCATCCCACAAGATCTCCCAGTCTGAGAGGAGCTTGTCCCTCTTAGACTCAACTTCTGCCGCCTTTCTCTTGAGCTCTTCGTCTTCCTTGGTTAGGTCCTCCATTAACTGCTTATACAAGAGGTGAGTCTCATGGCATTTCTTCATAGCAGAGAACAATTGATCCTTTTGCAAATTTTGCAGCTCAAACTCAGCATTGTCCTGCTCAAATGTTAAGAAATCGGAAGTGAAATCATCAAAATTTGCCCGAAATGTCTCGATTGTTATTTGTTGCTCCGACGATACTCCAGTTCTGGCCACGCTTAAAGTTGATAGTGCCTCAGATAGCCTCTCTTTCATATTCAATTTAAAGAGATCCGAAAGGCACTCCTTCAAAGACTGCTTAGCCTTCTCAACTTCTTCTAAACTAGGAACTTCAGCTGTCAAAGCACCATCTCGGTGGCGCGACCTTGATCCTACGCTAGCACCGTGAGTCTCATCAGCATTAATGAGTTCCTTCAGACCAGTAAAATAGGAGTCAAAGTCAGCTGGTCTAACTGGCTTAATAGGAGTAACTGCTAAGAGGCAAACTTCAGCTTTAATCACCAAAGTGTCATTTACTAGGTATCCCCCAGTACGATCATGAAGCTCAGTCAACGGAATGAAACTTGTGAAACCCCAGTCACTCTCTCTTGCATGGTAATCATGTTGCGCATCTGCAGAATTCAGGAGACAGGGTCACATTCTCGAAAACTTCTTTACTAGCACCAGATCATGATATGTTGTATTGTACGACAAGCAAAATATTAATAACAGAAGAAGAAAACACCTTCCCATGATCAGCTTAGACAACCAAATTCATGCAAAAAAGAAGCCGACAATACATGACATTTTCAACACCAACAGACGTAACCATCTTAAACTTAATTTGCTGGACCGACATATGGTCATATAGATGCAGTCGAGCCCCAACTTCTCCATCCACTGGACCAGTTGCTTACAACCTAACTAGTTGAATTCCTTAATCAGTAAGGTTGGGTTGTTGTACGCGCATGTTAGAAGCTCACCCGCCTTTGAGAGGTTTAACAAATGAGATGCAGAAAACCCATTTCTTCTCTCAGCCCAATATCTCTATTTCCACTGCTTCTCACCTATTCTTTTATCATCTGAACTCTTCTTATTCAAGTCACGACACCAATTTCTCAAAATCTAGATGTAGAATCAATCAGAGAGAAACCTATCATACACTCAGATTAAAAAGAAGAGATTCCAAGAAAAATTATTTCAATTCAAGAACAAACCCTTTCTAATAGAGCGAACATCATTGATTTGATCGATCACACTCAAGCTGAACTTGGCTTTTCTTGACCACCCGTTCGGCAATGTGGAAGAGTCAGGGACATCGACATACAACGACAAATAGTCCGTGCTGTTCTTATTCACCTTGGGGCATACCAGAATTCTCCTGCTCAAAAAGATCGGGGACGACATATTAATCACTTGGCAACACAATGAACATGCAATCATCAAGAAAACAAAAGTGAAGAGAGAGAGAGAGTAACATAAAAAGAATGTTGAAGTACCATCTGCAACCAGAAACTCTGAATACTTCAGAATAAACCCTCCTCGCATTTTGCTTGGAGAAGTTGCTGATTTTCCACGTGAATTCTCCCCTATTAACATCATTCTGTGCATCCATTTCTTTCTTTAAATTTGGCTGCTGCTTCTGCAGATCAAGTTTCGGAAACACAAACGTCTCTTCTTAACCAACGCTCTGATTGCAAAGAAGGCGGAGGACGAGTATTGTCCCGCAGGATGGGGGAAAAGCAAAAGAAACGAAAAGAGAGCAAGAGAACTTCCCCGTGAAGTTAAAGTGGTGGAAAAGTCAAGACTCATCCATTCAAGTTCAAAGGAAAAAGGCATATTGTCAGGACCAATTTTTCGGGTAAATCACCTAAAATTTGACTAATTGATTATTAAATTTAGACTTAATTCGGATCCTCTCAAGCCCATATCAATTTGCGATTTATGTTCAAATTCTTAAGTCAAGTAAAGTAATGTGAGTTTACTTTACTTCTACGAACCAGAGACTATGGATACGGAAACTTGGTTACTATTCTTTTATTTTCAAAAATATTTTTTTGCAAGCAACTTAAATTAATTTTAAATCTATTTCCCTAACATGTGAGGCGATTGCGCAAACTACCAATTTAACACCCAGATAATAAATGAATAAATCTGCAATGTTAAATTAGAATTCACATCAACAACCATAAATATAATTTCTAATTAACATGCAATTTCTTTTTTTTTCTTTTTTTATATCTAGATAACCCCGTACAGCCGGCAGCTAGCGGATAAACCCTAGAGTGACGCTAGCGGAGGACCCACCACCTCAACATCGCACTTAAAATCCCGTGCGACCTACAAGATTCGAACTTCTCCATCCTGGGTAGACGTCATAAGAGCTCTTATCCAGCTAAATCACCATAGGCGGTGGTTGCAATTTCTTTTATTTGTTTTCACTTAATTAATAAAAATCATGCAATATTAACTAAATGACCTAATTCTAATGACATATAATTTCTAATTAAATGGATCTAACAACAATCACTAAATGGCATGCATTTCATGAATCTAATCCTAATGACATGCACATGACGTTTTTTCTTTTTCTTTTTTTTTAATAAATGTGCAATCTTGGAATTAACTTAACCTGAGGTATTTTTTGTATTTTTTTATGAAATTCGAAATTAGGAAAATGTGAAAATTACTTAACTAAATTAAGATTCTATCTAACTTATATTAAGGATTAGGTCAAACTAAATCCTAATTTAAACCAAGATATTATCTTAACTTAGCAATCTCTAAGTTAAGATGTAATTCATCTAAACTTATAAAATATTATCTAAAATTAAACTATCCTAATATGCAATAACGTGCAAAGAACGTCCTAATTCTAGTTTTTTCTTCTTTTTGTTTTTTTTTTATTTTTGTTATTTTTTCTTTTAATAAAAATTCGAAATCAAAATTAGCAAATAATTAAACATGCAATTTAATTCAATAAAAATAAAATCTAACATTTTAAATTTATGTTTTTGGTATTTTCTATTTTTAAAAATTCGAAATAATAAAGTTGCTACCTTAAACATGCAAGATAACCCTAAAGCATGTAATATTATAATTCAAACATATTTCAAGATATATAAAGCAATCAAGACAAGACAAGTCATTCAAAATCATCAAAAATATCACACATCGTTGGATCAATGAATAATATTTCGTTAGTAAAATCGATAAATTAATCTTTAAGCCTTAAAAATCAAAATATCAATTTTATTCCTACTTGATTAATTATTTCATCTAAAGCCTTATAGATGAAATAAAAAAAAAAAAAAAGCTGGCGCGATTCACAATTAAGTGATATATTGGGATTTCCAATTATGTATAGATAGGTATTGCAACCAAAGAAAACAAGATATAAAAAGATGATAATAAAAAATAAAATAACATAAACTTGCCTAATAAAATAAAGCAAACATACCTAATTCGATTTTTCTTTTTTTTTTATTAAAAAAAAAAAATCTTGACCGCTGGTTCGGAGCTCTGACGAGGGTTTCCGGCGAGGACACGGCGACCAGCACCTCCGGCGCGGGGCAGCGAGGATTGACACCGGCGAGGGACTCCGACGTGGCAGGGCACCGGCGAGGGGTGTCGCGGGGCGCGAAGCTTGCTGTCGGGCACCGGGGGCAACGTCCGGGCGTGAAGTGCGGCGGTCAGGGACGTCGGGTCGCAGGGCTTCGGCTCCGGGCAGCAGGGCGTCGGGTTGAGCAGGGACGTCGGTCACTGGTCTTCGGGGCAACGGCGTCAGGTGTCGCTGCTGTTGGCGTCGGGTCGTCGGAGCAGAGGCGGAGACAGCAGCAGCAGCGTCGTGGGTCAGAGTCGGAAGCCCAGCAACCGGCAGCTACGATCGGACGGCCTGAGGACGGAATCGCGGCAGGAACAGTGGCTTCTGGCTTCTGGTTGCAGGCGAGGCAGATCTGGCGGTAGCAGCGGCGTCGCAGGGGCTCGCAGGCGGGGCGCGACGGTAGCGACCGACGACTCGGGATCTGCAGGTGGGTCTCTGGGTCGCGGGTTGCTGAGACGTCGCGGGCCGGCGCAAGCTCGTGGGTGAGGGGGATCTCCGACGACTGGCAGGACGCCGGCAGAGCGGCGGTGGTGGAGCGACAGCGGCGGAGACGGTGCTGGTGGAGGCGGTGCCGGCGCGGTCGACGGCGCTGGCACGCGGCGCCGGCGCGGGCAGGGGCAGCTCCGCGAGGAAGATGAACAGTCGCGCCCCTTTTCTTTCTTTTTTTTCTTTCTCTCTTTTTTCTTTCTCTCACGTCACTCACCAGTCTTGTCTCTCTCTCCTGCTTTTGGGACGTGGGTTCACCCCACCGAAAAGATTTTTTTTGAACAGCTTCAAACCTCAAAAACCCTAAAACTTCACGTATTTTCTCTCAAAAATTTCGAAAGCCTCTACCCCCATTGTCCGTACACGAACAACACCTTTTATAGTGGAAAAATTTAGATTTTTATGGCATATTTCATTTTCAATTTTACTTGTGCATAATCTCTGAATATATCGTTGCACCTCGCGCAATATTCCTTTTTATATTTTTTAAAATATTTCATCCGAAAATTTCTTTTCTACTCAAATACGTCCATTAGCATATGTTACCTGAATATGTAAAAATCTCATTGGAATATGTGAAAAATCTTGCTCTTACTGGTGGTCTAAAAATAAAATAAAACAAAATAAAAAATAACATAAACATTCCTAAATTATATGTCATGTGATTTTTATTTTTTATTTTTACTTTAGTAAAAATTAACCTAAAAATTATATAAAAATTTAGATGTCAACACATATCATCATATCATCCCATCTTATGGCTAGCACAGTGAAAGCCAACAAGTATTATTCTACAGGAGAAAAATATTGAGTAGTAGTGGTTTGCCACTATCACGGGGCTGCTGAGGTGGCATGTGTTTTTTACTCAAATATAATCACAAATTGACACGTGTTTGCTGACGTTGAATAAAAGTAAAGCAAAAGAAAATCTGTATCTATTCGGCCATGGAAGCTTCCCTCAGTTGTGCTCTTGGTCATCCCCATCATGTCATCGCTCGCAGCTAGTTATGTCGTCCCTTGCAGTCGACTTGGCTCGTGATGGGCCCATCGACGGCCGAGCCACCCCTCGGTCGCTATTTGAGGGGGGGGTGGGGTTTATTTATATAACTAGGAAATGGAATCCTAGGACCGCACCTTAAAGGTATTTATAATAAATCTTACAAAAAAAACTACTCGGTTTTTATCAGAAACTTGTGATTTATTTTTTGATGCAGCCAGAGTTTTTAATTGGTGGAAACAAGAATGAAGCGACTAATTCGTTAACAGGGGCTACAACAACGGCTCGGTGTCATTATGTTAATTTCTTTTCAGTTGAAATCTGAATTGCAGTTGCGCCTCCTAGTCTCGTCCATGGCAATGGGCGAGGTCGAGGTCTCGAAGGCCATAGACAGAGCTCAAATATCAAGAAAAATATAAACAAAGCCGTATTCTTGCAGTCGGCTCATGGTCAGCCATGGCGACGGGTGAGGTCGAGGTCTTAAAGGCATGGACAGAGCTCAAATATCGAGATATCTCATCCATTGCTAGGCTCGTGGTCGACCATGGGTGAATGATAGAGACGACACATAAACACGTTCAAGTTTCAACCATGGATAAACGATGCCAGCGATTTTAGTCATTGACGGGCAGATCTCGAGATGGAGAAAAACAGAGGGAATCGCCCATGCTTACTTGGATGCAATGGTGGTCAGCTTGGTCACGGTGCCAGCGACTCTGCTGGTGGTGACGGCGGGGAGGAACGGAGGTCGGGCGCTAATGGACCGAAGAGGAAGAAGAGAGAGTTTTTTCTTTTTTCTTTTTTTTTTTGGTTTGAAAAAGAGAGGGAGTTGAGAGGTGAATTTAAAAAAAAAAAAAACATTACCTAGATTCCATCAGCTGCTAACATGGATTTGTGAAAAAATACGTGCCACGTAGGATACCGATGTGGTTATAACAAATCATTGAATGTTTTCTCATCTTGTAGAGTCGCGAGTTCTATTTAGGGGTGACAAATTTCTCATACGACGTGATAATATGACTTGAAGACAATACTGAGTTAGCAACATCAAATTGAGGCTAATTGTGTTCAAGTTAGTTTCATGTCATCCCACGACACAAGGCCACTGATTGTGTTATGTTCAAATTCAGCTCACCAGACACGAAATTAACCTGTATAACCCATTGAAATTTGTGGGTTACTATTGACAAGATTTGCATATGATCTATTTAAATGCAATGAACTAAAAGACTATTCTTTCCAGGGTCTTCCTTGTTAATTTTTAATTGATGATATTTCATAGATTATAACAGTATCTTTTAATTTGATTTGATAATATTTTAGTGATGAATTATTGAAATTCATGAATTGATGATATCCAAAAAATTTAAGGATATTCCATGTAACATTTGTCTCTTAAGTTTATTTTGTGTTAGTAGATTAATTTTATGTCATAACGAGTCATGCAGTTATATTAACTCGTTAACCTAATATTTAATCATGTTACATGGGTTGTGTCATGTTAATTTGTTAATTTCAAGTCGCATTTGTCACACAGCACCCTTCAAAGTTTGAGTGAGATAAAGAATACTTCGTACTCCTACTAACCTCTTAATTTTTTTCTTGGAGATATGCCCTAACCTTCTGTTCAAACGCATGAATAATTTTTATTAAGGAATCCAATTTTCTTTATGACAATCCCTATCAATAATAGGCCGGAATGGTGGGTTTGGAACTCTACTTATAGAAGAATGTGAATCCATTCAGCTGATTTCCATTCTTTCTCTTTCCCTAAAAAAATGACTCACTTATTTCACACTATTAATTAATCGTTTCCCGTTTAAAATAACTTATTTTGCAATATGCCCTCATGTTGACATGACATGAACACTACCTATGAACATGAATTGTTTACCCCCGATTCTGTTAGCAAATCAATTGAAAACAAGCAATTTATGTTGACATGCTTTTAAATCTACAAAATGTCATGGATCATTTTTAGGTCACGCCGCTAAGGCATGTTTTCGAACAAGTCACGTGCATTTGATTGAGGAGTGAAACAAAGGCATAATAAGTTTGGAGTGGAGATCAAATCTATACCAAGTCTTTTCAAAATGTCTACAATCACTGATGTAAACTTGAATAGGACTGATTTGATTCTAGTCCAGAACATGCCGGTTTAATTATTTTTCTTCGTGAAAAAATGTGCAACAGAATTCAGTAGAGCTCACCCTCTCCCTAGGAGATACCTACCCTCATGGACATAAAAATCCTTTCGTCTGAAGAGGTGAACCCTCTCAGTCTTATCCAACGCAATCCTCCGCCGCCACTCATCGCGGGCGAAATTATGCTCAGCTCTCCCTGGTGACGACCACAGCACGAATCCTTGAGAAACAAACAGCAAATAAATTCCAAGCGATTGAAACTCAATTGATCGCGCTCGATACAAGAGGAGGAATCAATTGATTGCGCTCGATACAAGAGGAGGAAGGTGAAGGCGTGGGGCTTCTAAAGAAAGTGTACGGGACGAGGACGAGAAGGTGCAGGGCTTCTGAGGAGGCGTCAAATTTTGGCGGCAATAGTGTGGCTACCGAGGTGGAAAGAGGGCGTCGAAATTGCTGAGTTTAAGGGGATTAAGCTTCGAGAGGATGCGCTCAAAGATTGGGAAACGATTTTAAAATTTTTAGGAATTGTATTGGAGATCAATTAGCCACTTCAAGCCCTTGCTTAAAAAAAATTCACTCAAGGCCCTCTTTTAAAAAAAAAAAAAAAAAAAAAAAATTAGGGCACTTAAGGCCCTTATTTAGAATTTTCCTGTAAATTTATGACCAATTGAGAGCAAGATTGTGTTGTAGGTCATTTCATTTATCCCCGTTACACAAAGTAAACATTACAAAACTAATTGAGAGGTGGATCGCATTTGATTATTCAGTTCCAAACTCCAAAGTTCCTAACCCAGCGATTGCTTTGTGCTGAAAAACATGATGAGAATCCACGTAGCAGAAAGCCCTTTTCCAGATAACCAGGAATATTACATTGTTTCTAGTCCTCAGGACCAAAACCTAACACAAGAACCACTGCTTGTGGCTCTCCCTACTAACCATAAGACAGTATCCTTGTTTTTGTCATTCCAACTCCGCTGCAAGGGGAGATATCTTAGGTTGGGGTCAACCGTCCTAATACTAATCCCAAAGACTACAAAGAAATCCATGCGCTCTGCCTGAGATGCTGAAACAGGAACACCCTGATCACCAAAGCCACTCAATGCGGAGTCATTTCAAGAAGGTTTTATACGAAGGCACAACTCGATCATCACATATTGACAGAACAATAGTCAGGACCGCATCAGATTTCTGAAAATTTCCAAGTTCCAAGAGCCAAAAGCACCATGGTCACACAATTTTTATGAAGACATCAAAACTGGTTCTAAAGACATCCATTTGTATGTATATATTTGACGCACATGCTGACTATGCTAACATGATGTTCGATAGACCCCATAAGCCCCTCTAAACAATTGTTCAGCTGAAAATTGGCCAAAAAGACTGGTCAAGCTAGAAGCCAATTTTCATACTTTTAAGGGAACAATTGCCTCATAGCCTATTTGAAACCTGAAGAAGTTTTAACAGAATTGATCCTTTAAATTTGACCAAGCAGTGGTTGATCTAGACATTCTTGCCTCAGCTATTCTCTTCCTTTTCTTAGCCTCTGCCATTTCCTTCTGCTCATCTTTATAGCCAGACTTCACTTCTTCAGACTCGACCAGCAAGATTTCCCAGTCCAAGAGGAGCTTGTCCATCCTAGACTCCACTTCCTCCATCTTTTTCTTGAGCTTTTCCTCTTCCTTGGCGAGGTCATCCATTAACTGCTTATACAAGATGTGAGTCTCTTGGCTCTTCTTCACAGCAGAGAACCTTTGATCCGTTTGTAGTTTATGCAGCTCAAACTCAGCATTGACCTGCTCAAATGTTAAGAAGTCGGAAGTGACGCCATTGAAATTGGCCTGAAACATCTTGATTGCTATTTGTTGCTCCGATGATATTCCAGTTCTGGCTGAGTTAAAGTTGATAGTGCCTCAGATAGCCTCTCTTTCATATTCAATTTAAAGCGATCCAAAAGGCAATCCTTTAAAGACTGCTTAGCCTTCCCAACTTCTTCTAAGCTTGGAATTTCAGCCTTCAAAGCACTATCATGGCAGCACGAAGTTGATCCTACACTATCACCATTAGTCTGAGCAGCACTGACGAACTCCTCCAGACTAGTAAAATAGGAGTCAAACTTATCAGTTGGTCTAGCTGGCTGAATGTTCACCGGAGGAGTAACTGTTAAGACGCAAACTTCGGCTTTAATCTCCAAAGTGTTATTTGCTAGGTATCCCCTAGTACGGTTATGAAGCTCAGTCAACGGAATGAAACTTGTGAAACCCCCAGTCTCTCTCTTGCAGTGAAAACATTTTTCCCGCCTGCAGAATTCAGGAGACAGTGACAAATTCAAAAACTTATTTACAACACCAGAGCATGACATGTGGAAGAAATATTGGAGAACATCAAGAACTAGAGTTTTGTATAGTTCGTCAAGCAAAATATTAGCAACAGAAGAAGCAAACACCTCCCCATGATCAGCTTAAGCAACCAAATTTATACAAAAATGAAACTGACAATGCGCCACAGTTTTAAGACCTCGAGACGTAACCATCCTAGAAGTCAAGTTGTGGCTCCCTTTTTTCTGGACCAACATATAGATCATATCAGATGTAGTCAAGCCCCAACTCCTCCATCCACAGGACCAGTTGCTTACAGACTTAAAGTGCCATATTTCTTAATCAGTAACAACCACCTTTGAGAGGTTTTACGAATTATATACAGAAATGCTATTTTCTCCCTCAGCACAATATCTCTCTTTGCACTTCTTCTTGTCCATTCTTTTATCATCTAAACCCTTCTTCTTATTCATGTCATAGCACTGAATCTTTTAAAATCTAAATGCGCACAATCAATCAGAGAGAAACCTATCAGACACTCACATTAAAAAAAAAAATGGTTAATACCCTGAAAAATCAAAACTGGTACATATGTAACAAATTTACTCCAAATTAATTTTTTAACCACGAAAAACCCCAAAGTGGTACATTTATGACAAATTTACCCCAAATAACCACAAAAAATCCCAAACTAGTATATTTATGACAAATTTATCCCAAACTAATTTCTTCAACTACCACAAACCTCAAACTAGTATATTTGCGACAAATATACCATTTGTTAAATTTGGATTAATAACACAAAAAACCACAAAAATGATACAATTGTGATAAACATGTAGTAAAATCTCAAACTAGTACATTAGTCCACTATTACATGTCATCAAACTTAATAATTTGATAGTAAAATTTAACAAAATTAACATAGGCTAAATTTGTTACAAGTATACCAGTTTATAGTAAATTTGTTAAAGGTGTTCCAATTTAAGATTTTTGGTGGTAAAAAAATTAATTTTTGGTAAATTTATCACATGTATACCGGTTTGGGTTTTTCAAGTATTAATCCTTGAAAAAAAAAAGATTCCCAAAAAAAAAAAAATCAATCGAATTCAAGAACAAACGCTCTCTAATAGAGCGAACATCATTGATTTGATGAATCACACCCAAGCTGAACTTGGCGTCTCTGGTCCACCACTACAGCAAAATCAGGGACGCCGAGAAAAGGGAACAGATGGTCTGAGTCATTCCCTTCGGGGTATACCAGAATTCTCCTGTTCAAAAAGTATCGGAAGACGCAAGAATCACTTGGCAACACGATGAACATGCGATCATCAAGAAACGCGGCAAAAACAAGAAAAAAAGAATTGACTCACCATTTACAACCAGAAACTGTAAATGCTTCAGAGCAAACATTTTTGCATCCTGCTCAGTGAAGTAGCTGATTTTCCACGTGAATTCTCCCCGAGTAACATCATTTTGCGCATCCATTTTTTTTATTTTTTTTATTTGGACTGCTACTTCTGCACGATCAACTTTCGCAAACAACACAGATTTTTCTTCTTAGACGATACTCCAACTGCGAAGGAGGAGAAGGAGGAGAGTTTCTTACGGGCTTTTATGGAAGGAGGAACGGGGAAAAGCAATTAAAAAGAAACACAGAAAACGAGACACCTTCCCATGGAGCTAAAGAAGAAAGGTCGGGAGTGGTTTATTCGGGTCCAGAGAAAAAATGCGTATCATTGGCACTTTTGATTGGCATATTGAAAGCCAATCGGTTACTATCTCTCAATCTCGCAAGCTTTATTGGAATGAAAAATTCTTAAACCGCACTTTAATACGACTCTAAAAAGATTTTAAGATAAGAACAAAGCAAAAAAGAGAATTGTTATTGTTATCGGATGACAATCTAACATAATAAGATAATCAAATGCACAATTAAAGAGAGAAAAGGAGAATTTCATAAATATATGCACAAAAATCAAGATAGATATCATATTTATCTCTAAGTTATGAAAATATCATAAATATTTCTAACAAAATTAGCAAGTTTGAATTGAGACTAATCGTACCCAAGTCAATTTCATGTCAACCTCAAGACATGATTAATAATGGTCATGTTCCTGCTTAACCAACATACACGAAATTGACTCATATGATCCATTTAGACACGATTAATTAAAAGATTTTTCTTCATGCTCTTCATTAAAAATATGCCAAATTGATGATATTCCATTGGCTGTGACCATGTTTTTCAATTTGATTTGATGATATTGTGTTGATGGATTATTGCAATTTCTAAATAGATTTTATGAAAAGTTGAGGATATTTCATGTCCCGTTGGAGGGTTGATTTAGTGCTAGTGAGTCATGCACTCCAATGACTCGTCAATACAATACTTAATCACGTTACACAGGTCGTGTTAGTGTCAACTGCTTAATTTTTGGGTCAAGTTAGTGTCAATTTGTGTCTAGTAGATTGACACAATAAATTGATTGTATTGTATTTGAGTTGACTTGTTTTGTAGTATACCCTTATGTCGATGCAACACCAACACGAATTGCCACCCTAAGTAGTAGCATTCCTTTTCTATTTTTTAAAAAATTTTGTTTGAAATTTCTACTGGCAGTCCCTTTGTTCAGGTATTTGTGCTAGGACGGTCGGTGCATTACCAGTGAAACTCCTGTAGGTGAATTAGATGGTGTTTACTGCTTGACGCTTCAGCACATCAACTATGCTCCCTTTATGGCCTTGTCTCATCAGTTTACAACACTAGAAGCTGCCAAGTTGTTCCTGAACAATATTTATGAGTTGCATGGGCCACCTCTAAGCATTGTAATAGGTAGAGACAAGATATTTACTAGTTTAGTTTGGCAAGAAACCTTCAAGCTGATGATAACGCAGCTGCATCTATCGACAGCAAATAACCTCAGTCAAATGGGAAAATCGAGAGAGTCAATCGTTATTTGGAGACTTACTTGAGGTGTATGCGTTAAGCTCAGCGAAACAGATGGAATCGATGGTTATCCTAGGCTGGATGGTGGTGCAATACCACCTTTGGCACTAGAATCCGGACAACTACATTTCAGACTTTGTATGCTTCTTCGCCACTAACTCTGGGGCTTGACATTCATGTGTTGGCACCTCTCAACGCAGTGGCTAGCTCCTAAAAGAAGCTTCACTAAGCCGAATGAGGCATTATGCAGAAAAGAAAAGGGTGGAGAGGTCTTTGGTAGAAGGGGAAACGGTCTAGTTAAATACACAACGCTACTAGCAGAGACCCCGGGAATCTCAAAAGCTCATCCCTAAGTGCTGCGGCCCTTTTCTATTTGAGAGGAGTGGGAAAGGTTGCATATCGCTTGACTTTGCCAGCAACAGCTCAAATTCATCATCTATTTCATGTCTCTGTTGAAAAAGGACATTGGATAATAGAAAATTGAGTAGGCCAAGCTGGTTTTCAGTTCCTAGTCCAATGGTTAAACCTGGATTATGATTACATTGACCAACTATTTCCAGAGTTTATTCCTCAGCTCAAAGGGAAGGGAGTTGGACAGACTCATCGGTCGGAATGATGGGCTGGTGGGCTCCGTGGAGAGATGCTTATATTGGGCCTCGAGCGCTTGCCAAGGATTGAGAAGGCCCTTTGGCACTATAATTGCTGCAATCCCTATTTTCATCTAAGAAGTACCGATACTCTCCGGGAGCGTGTCCGACACTCCAACATGTGTCCGACACGCTCCGACACGTTCCGACATGTGGTCAATGAGTGTCGGAAAATCCAACATGTGATCAACTCTTCCCGACACGCTTCGACACGCAAGTTTGAAATTTTGATACGCGACTCTGACACGTAGTGGATCAATTTTAAAAATTTTCAGTACTTGAGAGGTCAAAAAATAAATATATGAAAAAATAATGAAAATAAAAAAAAATAAAGGGAAAAAATAAAATTTTCACTCTCAAACTTCTCACTTATAAGTTTTCACCTTCCCGTGAGTGACGATGAAACGCCTCTCTTCTCGCCAGTGTTGCTCCTCTACCCCTACAGAATTAAAGTTGTGATTTTTTTTTTTTTTTTCTTCTTTTCATCTCTCGCAGGTGTCGCTTGCGAGTTATCTCTCACATTTTTCATGTCGAATTTAATTATTTCCTTTTCTTTTGATCGTATGTTGAGAGTTCTTGTCTTGGATTTTTATTTTTCTCGAACCTTGTTTTGTAGAGGAGCTCAAGCCAATCTATATCATGAACTCCAAACTCGGTCTAGGACTATAAGAAATCTCATTAATTTCTGACAAATGTAAGAAAATAGGACATGTTCCTTCAAATTTACTCTTTTGTATTTGCAATTTTTGAATTTCTCATTCAATCTCTATCAAATTAAAACAATAGATGATATTAACAAATGTTGGATTAATATTTTTAGTATAAATTAATTATATAATCTTTGTATTATTAATTATTTATTTATGCATATATATATATATATATATATATATATATATATTATATTTGATATATAACGTGTTGGAACGTGTCGAAATTCTCTATTTTTGAGAAATAACGTGTCGGTGTGTCGTGTCATGTCGTGTCGCGTGTCGTGTGTCCGTGTCGATGCTACATAGATTTTCATTCTATTTTCCTTTGTTTCAAGTTTTGCAAATTTCAGGAGGCAACAATATGTTTCTTGCTTTCACATATGTAATGGAGTGAAATCATCCTCTTGATTTTTTAATTTCCTTTCTTCTCCTCTTCTCTACATTCCTCTTTGCATCCTCTTTATCTTCTTAATCTCTTAAATCCTGACATTTTGTGATTTCGGGTTTTTGATTGTTCAGCGATATAGGACTGATTTTTATTGCTTCTGATTTTATAGAGGCTTATATTAGTTCTAGTGCCAGTCGGCTTTTGTCAATGAACTTTTCCTAAAGTGCAATTTGTTGAAACATTACCAATATAGAGTCATTAAAAGTTAAAACATTTCCAAAAATATATATGTACTGACAACTAAATCAGTGGTCTTGAATTATGTCGCTCTACCAATACTGATAGTGATACCCTTTGAAAACCGTAATTTGAACAACCTCATGATGACAGGATGCACGCTTGAAAAAGCACTGCCAAATAGCATTTTTTTTTTTTTTTAATGTAGTGTTCTATGGCGATTCTTTAGTATTCTCTCCCAGTTCTAATCCAAACAAAAGAGGATGGATTGGCGTTTTTGGTTTTCCATCTACCGTAGTATAAGTTGCATAATGATTTTCTTTGTTATGGTTTTTGTCAGAATTTTCTATGTTATTTATGCTTCCAAATTGTACTCTGGTTAGAAACCAATCAAAGATTTTAGATTCGCTTTCTTTCTCTTAATTCTGCAAACCACAGTTCTTGAAAACCTTCCTTTTCTTGGAATGCATGTTTCTGCAAATCATATTCCTCATAATTTTCTTAAACAAAATATTCTGTTTACTTTTGTGGTCTATTCTAAAGAAACGTATATGTTCATTTCGAAATCTGAAAAACGCAGGCGCAATTAGCCTTGGAGGCAAATTGCCTTTGCTAAGATGCATAGTTGTGGATTTTTTTTCCTGCAATATAGGATCAATATGTAAGAAGGATATATTACTTGGTCTTCAATTTCCCAATTCTATCACAAGCTATTCTCTCATGATTTGTTTCTAGGAAGATGAGCATGATGACCTAAAAGATATTTTACATGAAATAGTTGTAGGTATTTTTCCTTCATTCAATTCTACAATATTCATTTTTTTTCATCTTTCTACTCTTATTGAACTTATTATCTATTTCTCCATCTTCATATTCAATAATCTTGTCAACTTCTTCATTATTTTGCAGGTCTTTGAACATTTTCTAATTGAAAAATCCATTTTTCTTGGAAGTTGAATGTCCTTCTGTCTAATTGTTATTGATACTACTAAAGTACTAAGTTCTTTTCTTCAGCATTTGCACATATTGAAATGGTTTCTCATCTTCCATAATCTAACTTATGTGTTCTTGGATCAATTGTTAGTGGCATGGCCTTGTAAAAGATTTTATATATTAATCTAGATTCTGAGATCCTTCAATTATGAAGGATATTGAGGTTTTATATTGACCATTTTTCTCATAACATTTGGATCTTTCATCCAAATGGTAAAATTTGGGTAGCAATTGAAATATATAGGTTCATGGATTCTACAATCTCTGGCAAGAGTGTGTGAATTTATCGTGCCTACAATCCTTTAGACACAACCAATGTAAGTGTTTAATTTCAATCTCTGTTGGGGATTTTAAAGCAATTTGGACTAATCCTAAATGTAAATAACTGAATTTCCTTTCTTTGTGACCATTCTATATTCCTTTAGAAAGCTATTAGAAGTTTCCCAATTTTCCTATAGTGAGACATTTTTGTCGTGATTGATTTGCATAATCTCTCCTAAATCAAAAGCTTCCTCTATCCTTGTATGCATGGTGTAAATCAATATTCACTATATTCCATTTTTCTGAACTTTTTTGTTAGCAAGTGCAATGCACATGACTTTTTGACTTTTGAGGTGTAAAATGTGCTTTTATCTCTTGAGGAAAACTCACTTTTATTTCTGATTGTTGTAAAAATGAAAAATATGGAATATGGGAGAAAAAAATTAACTAAAATGCTAAATTAACTATAATAATGAAAAAAAATAGCAAAAAAGTTAATAATTACAACTCTTTGTTTTTTTCTTAATTTTTTTTCTATAATTAGTTATCGTGTTTTAGATATTCTAATAAAGAAAAGTGATGTCTGAATAAAATTCGGTTAAGTTTGGATAAAAATCTACCTAATACAAATATTTAACTTTAAAAGAAAAAATTCCGTGTGGCGCATGATTGCTTGCTGGCTGAGGCTTATCCAATGGGTGCTTGCTATGTGGTAGTCCCAGTGCCAGCTAGGTGTTGGGTCAGCGCCATGTTGGCGTTCACAGCGGTCAATTGGGCTGACACGTGGTCGTTTGAGGTCAGCTGAATTGGGGCCCAATGGACCTGGGCCACAATCCTCTATTTTCTAGCAAATTTATGCGTTTGGAAACATTTCCCGTTTGAGTTAAATTTACACTCTGAAGAGGCTCTCCATTTGTCATTTTTTCCTCTAGGTAGTAACTCATGCTTTAGTTATCATTCTCTCTACATCTAGATATTAATCCTCTTGATCGGGTAAGGAAGTCCTGAAGGTTGGAGAAGCTACAAATGTCAAATTATGAAATTCCCAGTAAATAAAAGTCAAATTATGAAATTCGCAAGAAGCCAACGAAAACAAAGATGTAGAAAACACTTGAAAAGAGATTCGATAAAATCCCAATGTGGTGGTATTTTAAACTAAACAATTACTAAGCAAAGAGTCAATTGTATAAAAATGATGTGGAGGGGATAAAATGATGAATTGCCCACGGATATCAACTTTCGAAGCATCTACTTACAATTTCACGATGCACATATGTTGAAGAAGATTCTCATCTTCTGGCCAGTCTTTAGTGTAGACAATCTTCATTCCATATGCGAAATTCCACCCAAATAGATTCCATTTGGCTAGTGAGTACAATGTAAAATTGTTCTGATCTAAATAGAGTACGAAAATTTAAGAGGGGAAATTGTCTCAATTCTAAACCTATTGTATGTATGCTAATTTAGTCTTAAACTTTTCAAATTCACCAATTTAGTTCTAAAATTTTGCGCAAATTTCCAATATAATCATTCTTGCCAATTTTCACAGGAAATGGCTAGCATGGCAAAGTGCCACATAAAATGGCCAACAATAACTTAATCGTCACGTTGGCAATTTTCAATGAAAATTGCCCAAAATGATTGTATTGGAATTTTAAGCAAAGGTTTAGGATTAAATTGGTAAAATTGAAAATTTTAAGATTGAATTGATATCTATATAATATGTTTAGGGCTAATTAGGTCATTTTCTCAAATTTAAGATATGACCAGTGAAACATAACAAAATTTGTGATTGCGTTTTTCTTTTCAAGAAAAAGTTGTCAAAGAACTTTTGGAAAAAGAGGAGAAAAAATAGAAAGAAGAGAGTAATTTTGTAGGGGGGAAACACCAATTTACAAATTTACTTCGTAAGATATAACTCCATATCATAAAATAGCGGGTCATATTCAAGCACCTTGCTAGTCTTGCTCCTAGCAATGCTAAATTAATTTTCTAAATTATATTTTATATCTCTGACATTATTTCGAGAATGTTTTCATGAGAGAGACAAGGAGTACGAGGAGACAAGATAACACAAGAATGTTATTACAATGGAAACAGTCGTGGATTGAAAGAGTTAATAATCTCTCTTGCACCACTGAAAAAACAGAATTTAATTATCTAATTGAAGCATTGTGATAAACTTTCCTTCCTCGAGGCTTTCAGAGAATTTGTCCAAAAATATTTCTTTTATAGATAGAATATCAAGAATTGTGGGGTCAAAGTTTGACCGTCAAATATACTTTCCCCCAAACTAAATCGGCACTAGCTCACCTAATCTTTCATTTTCCAATCCCACCGTAGTCCACCTCGCTCGATACCTCGCGGGAATATTCTTATTCTGAAAATAAATTTAGAAACTATAAACTTTTGGGTAAAGAAATATTGCGAATTTTCTTAAAACTAGAAATTGAATTTGTATATTTATGCAAATAATCCAACTATTCTTTCTGTGATACATTCCATGGATGATGAGATTTTCATAACCCCCCCCCCAAAAAAAGGGATCCTAAAGAGAATGAAGCATATATCTGGAAAAGGAAACTGAAATATCCAACAGATTTTACAAAATTAACTTACTCGTCTTTTTCATGCCAAGTCGATGAGCAAAGGTGAAGATTGCGAGTAGTGAGGAAAGTTATCGATTTCTTTATGCTTTCAAAGTTCTTATCGATTCCTATTATTTCAAGTGCTTGAAATACTGCATGTAATTAATTAAAATTCAATATTATTGTAATTTTATGTTTCATTTTTTTTAATTGGATGACGAAACCTAAATGACTGGGTTTGATTGATGTGAATCCTTATTTTGTTATATTTTTCTATATATTCTAATATCTTGTGAAAATACTCATTTACACCAAAAATTTAGAATAATATAACAAATATAGTCTAAGAGTAATGTAAAGCATGTGTATCTTGCTAGTTTATAATAAAGTTTGCATGTGGATTATATTTATAATATATAATTCACCAATCAGAATTTCCTGAGACTAAAAATGAATGGAAATATGACGTTTTATGTATGATATGATTGGAAGATAAGAATATGAGGAGAGGGATATACATTTCATGTATGCATTGCAAATGACTATTTAAGGCGTAAATATGTATTTTTATCTTAATTTTTTTATAGAAAAACTCTCTTTTACCTTTAACTGTCGTTAAAAAAAAGTATAAAATGGGAGAAAACTAAATCAACTAAATTTCTAAACAATTATTAAAAAATCAATCACAACAATTTGTCTCTGATTGTAATTAGCTTTTTCAATTATATAATTATTTATCCGGTTTAGATATTCTAATAAAGAAAAGTAATATCCAATCAAAATTGGTCAACGGGTAAAATTATTAATTTTTAAAATACATGGCATGCGGTCGCTAGAGGTGTGCATGACAAAATTTTTGGAATAGAAATTAATTTCTGGCCTGAAATTAATTTCTCAATTTCTATTTCAAAAATTGAGAAGTTAAAAAATTTAGTTTATGATTTTTTCTTTAAATCTATTTCTAGAATAAAAATATGTTCTAAAAATAGAAAAATCAAATTGCGTTACCAAACGGATTTCTATTCCAAACCTATTCTGGAAAACAGAGAAATAAAGAAATGGAAAAGCAGAAATTTTGTCATGCGCGTCTTAGATGGCCTAGTGACGCCGTGCCTCTAATTAAGAAGCGGGCTCGATTGGATTGGAGCCTGATGAACTGGGCCACAACCATCTACATTTCCTAGTTGTACAACTTTATAGCATGCGTTAAAAGAGAAATCTCATCCTCCTCGCAAGTCTTCCGCATAATAAAAGCTACATGAGAAATAGACTAAATATGTGAACTTTACCAAACAAGTCTATCACAAAATTGTCTTCTCACATAAATCGAATGTCACAAGTTATTTTTCTTTACATGAGAAATAGACTAAATATGTGAACTTTACCAAACAAGTCTATCACAAAATTGTCTTCTCACATAAATCAAATGTCACAAGTTATTTTTCTTTACATGAGAAATAGACTAAATATGTGAACTTTACCAAACAAGTCTATCACAAAATTGTCTTCTCACATAAATCAAATGTCACAAGTTATTTTTCTTTACATGAGTTGTCATCATTTTACGGTATTTGTCGGTTGCCAGTGTTAGATGTACTACGAATTTATGCCAGGTATGAATTTATGACTCAAGCCTATTGCTTTGGTCAACATCTCTAAGATTAAAAGGTCCCATTGAACAAGATTGTGTTGTAGATCTTGTTATTACCTCGTTAAACAAAAGTAAATATCACAAAACCAAACGAGAGCTGGATTGCATTTGATCATGCAGTGCCAGACTCAAAATTCCTAACCCAACGAACGTGTTGTGCCCAAAACACAAAAAAGAGAACCACGGATCTGCTAAGGATATGATGAAAATCCATGTAGCAAAAAGCCCTATAAGTGCGGGCATAACATTATATTCTCACAACCAAAAACCTGAGATGTTATCCATCGCTACTTACTTGGACAAATTGAAAGCGTCAATTATATTTCTTCTGTAATTACTGATAACCTCCTTAACATTAGAGCCACTGGTAGTGGCACTCAATTGCAAGGGGACAAAATCCCTTACATTGGACAGGGTAAACGCTCCTAACATAAATCCCATGAGTTGTTAGTTAATATTTAATATTATATTAGGATTTATGTTTGCTATGATTTACTGTTCACTCTTGCCCTATATAATGTATCCCTCATTCTCACTAGACTCCACAATCACAATCTTCCTCATTTCTCTCTTCTCCTCTCACTATCTCAACTATATTAATGAAATCCATAAGCTCTGTCTCACAAGACGTGGATACAAGAACACCCTCATTATTGGAGCCACCTAGCGTGGTGTCATATCAAGAAGGCTATACGTGAAGAAACAACTTGAGCATCACATATTCACATAAGAACAGTCAAGAAAGTGCATTAAAATAGTTAGAATATCCAAGCTCCAAGAGCAAAATGCGCGATAACCATGCAATTCATATGAGGACATAAGAAACTAACTCCATAGACATATGAATGTATATATTAGCCTCATATGCTGACCAAACTAAGATGATAGAGGATCAAACATATATGCCCCTCTAAGCAATGGTTCTGCTGGAAATTGGCCAAAAAATAGTCAAGCTCAGGCACAGTTTTTATACTTTAAGTGAACAATAGCATCCTAGCCTATTTGATACCTTTAAGTTTTAACAGAATTGAGCCTTCAAATTTGACCAGGCAGTGGTTGATCTAGACAGTCTTTCCTCGCTTATTCTCTTCTTTTCTTCAGCCTCTGCTACTTTCTTCTGCTCATCTTTATAGCCCGACTCCGCTTCTTCGGACTGGACCAGCAAGACCTCCCAGTCAGACAGAAGCTTGTCCCTCTTAGACTTCACTTCCTCCTCTTTCTTGATGAGGTCATCCATTAACTGCTTATTCAAGATGTGAGTCTCGTGACACTTCTTCATAGCAGAGTACCTTTGATCCTTTAGTAGTTTATGCAGCTCCAACTCGGCATTGTCATGCTCAAATGTTAAGAAGTCGGAAGTGAAATCATTGAAATTGGCCCGAAATGTCTCAATTGCTATTTGTTGCTCCGATGATAATCCAATTCTGGCTGAGCTTAAAGTTGATAGTGCCTCAGATAGCCTCTCTTTCATATTGGATTTAAAGAGATCCGAGAGGCAATTCTTCAAAGACTGCTTAGCCTTCTCAACTTCTTCTAGGCTAGGCATTTCAGCCTTCAAAGCACCATCATGGTGGCTTGAAGTTGATCCTACATTAACAGCATTAGTCTCAGCAGTATTGACGAGTTCCTCCAGACCAGTAAAATAGGAGTCAAACTTATCAGTAGGTTTAGCTGGCTGAAGATTCACTGGAGGAGTAACTTTTAAGACGCAAACTTTGGCTTTAATCATCAAAGAGTCATTTATTATGTATCCCCTAGTGCGAGTTTGAAGCTTGCTCAATCTAATGAACTTTTTGAAACCCCAGTCACTCTCTCTGGCATTGAAATCATGTTGCATTTCTGCAGAATTCAGGAGACAGTTACGAATTCAAAAACTTGTTTGCAACACCAGAGCATGATCAATGGAAGAAACATTCGAGACCATGAACCAGAATGTCATATTGTCCAGAAGAAGTGAACACCTCCACATGATCAGCTTCAGCAATCTAATTCGTAAAAAAGTCTGGTAAACTGACAATGCACGACATTTTTAAGACCACCAGATGTAATTATCTTAAACTTATATTGTGGCTTCTCTTTTTTACTTGACCAACATTTGGATCATATAGGCACAGTCAGAGCCCCAACTCCTCCGTCCACTGCACCAGCTGCTCACAAACTTAACTTAGCTAAATTCCTTAATCAGTAACCTCGGCATCGTTGTGTGCGCATGCTAGAAGCTTACCTACTTTTGAGAGGTTTATCAAAGGAAACACAGAAAACATATTCTCTCAACTCAATATATTTCTTTCTATTTCTTCTCACTCATTCTTTTCTCATCTAGACTGGTACTTTTTTTTCAAGTGGTGACACTGGTTTGTCAAGATCTAGATGCATGATCACGTAGAGAGAATCCTATCATTCACTTAGATCAAAAGCAAAAGATTCCAACAAAAATTAATCCAATTCAAGAACAAACCTCTGGTAATAGAGTGAGCCTTATTGGTTCGATCGATCACACTGAAGCTGCACTTGGCTTTTCTAGTCCACCCGTCCGGAAACGTCGCAGAATCAGGGATTTCGAGGTACAGTGACAAATGGGACGTGTTATTCCCCTTGGGGTATGCAACAATTTTCCTGAACAAAAAGGATCAGACGACACAAGAATCACATGGCAACACGATGAACGTGCGATCACCAAGAAACAACCGGACAAATAGAAAAATAAGTACAACAAAAAAAAAAATAAAAAGACATTGAAGTACCATTGACAACCAGAAACTGTGAATGCTTCAGAGTAAAGCTTCGCGCTCTGCCGAGTGAAGTTGCTGATTATCCAAGTGAATTCTCCCTGATTGACGTCATTTTGCACGTCAGCGATTTCCATTTTTAATTTTTTATTTGGCTGCTGCTTCTGCTCAAACATCTTTCGCAAACAAGGCTAATCTTTCTTCTTAGACGACACTCCAATTGTGAAGGAGGAGGAGGAGGAGGAGGAGGAGGAGAGTAACCCACCAAGAAAACAGAGAACTGAGTCAAAAGAAACGTTAAAGATAAAAATAACAATTTGAAATGTGATCCACATGGAAATTGAATAAAAACAAATTAGAAAAGAATCGCCAAATGATCAGCTCTGATTGATATGTTATTTCCAAGTGGATTTGTTGAAGATTCCGCACTATAATATGCCCTTTTTTTATTCCCGATATGTCGCTTCAGTATCTTTCATTACAGAAGATGGAAAAATTAAGAGGTACCCCCCACAGGAGCACTTGTGTCGAACGTTGTTACCCTTCGACTACAAGGTGATGGTATGTTGGAAGTGTCGTTATTTTATAGGAGGAATGATGGAAAAGCAAAAGCAAAAAAAAGAAAAATAAGTGCAATATAATTCTAAAACTTGTCATGAAAGTGTATCTAAGTCATAAGACATTAAAAAAATACAATCAAGTCCCAAAATGTGTTAAGAAAGTGCTATCGTTATCCTAACTCTATCCATTATCAAATACAATTTAGTAATCTATGAACAAAAAAGAAGATTTTCCCAGAAGATGGAGACCATTTCGGAGTCCATGTTAATAAGCATCTTTTTTTCAGTATTATATATACCATCAGCAAAACATTATACAAAACAATGTAACCAATGAGATACATCTAACCTAAATGCAATAAAACAAAAAGGCGTTGGAAATTTCACTCTTTAATCAATAAATTTTAATGGAAATGGGAGAACTTTGTCATTTAATTATGAGGTTAAATATCCATTTTTAATGATCTTTTAGCATATATGTCGGTAAGTATTATCTCCTTACTACAATCAATAGATCAAATGACTTGGGAACCCATTAAAATAAGAAAGCATATACAATAATTTGATTAGATTAATCCAACACCAATGAAACAAAGCACTCTGTTCTGAAGTTCCAAAACACTAACACCTATAAAAACAGATCACTCCGTTCCCAAGTTCCAACAGCAAAAAATTTATAACCAACACGCATTTCATCTAAAGATAATTAGAAACTGACTATAAATGCAGATATTTGGCCTAATATTCTGTTCGAATTAACATAGTCCGGCAATAATTTTTCCGGAACACAGTTTTTTGTACTTCAAAACAAATGACTACTGAAATTTAGCAGAATAAAGCTTTCAAGTCAGACCGAGCAATGGTTGATCTGGACTTTCGTTCCTCGGCTACTCTCTTCTTTTCCTCAGCCCCCGCTACTATTTTCTGCTTCTTGTCATAGCCCGACTTTGCTTCTTCCGACTCGACCAACAAAATCCCCCTAGTCCGATGGGAGCTTGTCCTCTCTACACTTCACTTTCTCCATCTCCCTTGTGAGCTCTCTCTTTCTTCCTTGGTTTATCCTCCATCAACTGCTTATACGAGATGGGATTTTCGTGGCCCTACTTTTGAATCCTCTTAATGTGAATTAACGGATTTAATCTCTCAGAAAGAGCCGAACCATGGCTGTTAAAGAGAACTCTTACCTGTCAAGGGCTTCCGAGTAATAAAAAATGTCTTGTGTGAGAATTCCTTGTCTCATTCTTCAAAACTCGAAAGACATGATGGTTTCATATTAATTGCCCAGTATCATCTTTCCAACCTTCTACTTCTCTTAGTTTTACAATCTTACAAGCATATGTTACAAGAAAGTTCTCATCTTCCTTAGAAGTCCTCCTCATAATAAAAGTTCATTCACAATAGACTCCATGTTGTCATCAGTTTGCATCACTGGTCGCATGCCACCGTTATGTGTACTAGGATTTTACATTGGATATGATTTTATGGCTTGAGTCTACTTCTAGCTTGGTCACAAAAGTTTACTTTGGCCAAAACCTCTAAGAATAAGAGGCCCCATAGAACAAGATTGTGTTTTAGGTCATTCATTATCCTCGCTAAACAAAGTGAACATTGCCTAATGAAACGGGAGCCCAAGTGCATTTGATTGTATGCAGTTTCAAACTCGAAAGCTCCCAGCCCAACAATCAAAACACCTAAAAGAAAAACCATGGCAAGAACTATGGATATAACATTATGTTCTGTACCTCGCAACCAAAACTAAAATGTCTTTCATTGCTGTTCGTTTGGAGAAATTGAAAGCGTCAATTGTTTTTCTCCTGTAATTACCGATAGCATCCCCAACACTTGTTGTGGCTCCCTCCTTGTATGAACACTCCTAATTATCAGTTAGTGTCCTTGTTTTGTGATTCCAAACTCAATTGCAAGGGGACAATCCCTTACTTAGGACAGGGTAAACTCTCCTAATACAAATCCCCGAGACTATAATTAGAATCTAAAGGCTCCGCCTCATGGAAAAGTGTATAAGAACATCCTTATTACTAGAGCCACCCAATGCGGAGTCATATCAAGAAGGTTTTATGTGAAGGAACAAAGTGATTATCCACATAACCGATAGAATGATAACAACGCAATTCATATCAAGACATCAAGAACTGACTATATATATACTTGACTATACGAACAAGATAGGAGATCAACCACATAAGCCACAAATTGACCAACAAAAAGTCAAGCTAAAACGCAGTTTCCTTTCTTAAGTGACCAACTGCTCATGGCCTATTTGTAATCTTAAAGCTTAAACAGAATTGGGCCTTCAAATTTGACCAAGCAGTGGTTGATCTAGACATTCTTTCCTCTGCTATTCTCTTCTTTTCCTCAGCCTCTGCTACTTTCTTCTGCTCATCTTTATAGCCCAACTTCGCTTCTTCAGCCTCAACCAGCAAAATCTCCCAGTCTGAGAGAAGCTTGTCCTTCCTAGACTTCACTTCCCCCGTCTTTCTCTTGAGCTTTCCCTCTTCCATGATGAGGTCATCCATTAACTGCTTATACAAGATGTGAGTCTCCTGGCTCTTCTTCATAACAGAGAACCTTTGATCCTTTTTAAGTTTCTCAGCATTGTCCTGCTCAAATGCTAAGAAGTCAGAAATGAAATCATTGAAATTGGCCTGAAATTTCTCAATTGCTATCTTTTTTTCTGACAATAATCCAATTCTGGCCGCGCTTAAAGTTGATAGTGCCTCAGATAGCCTCTCTTTTATATTCAATTTAAAGAGATCCGAAAGGCATTCCGTCAACGACTGAATAGCCTTCTCAACTTCTTCTAAGCTAGGAATTTCAGCCGTCAAAGCACCATCTTGGCAGCACGAACTTGATCCTACTCTAACGCCATGAGTCTCAGCACCATTGACAAATTCCTCCAGAGCAATGAAATAGGAGTCAAACTTATCAGTTGGTCTAGCTGGCTGAATGTTCATCAGAGGAGTAACTGTTAAGATGCAAACTTTGGCTTTAATCACCAAAGTGTCATTTGCTAGGTATCCCCCAGTACGGTTTTGAAGCTCAGTCAAGGGAATGAAACTTTGAAACCCCATTCTTTCTGTCTCGCAGTGAAAACATTTTGCCCCCCTGCAGAATTCAGGAGACAGAGTGACGAATTCAAAAACTTATTTACAACACAAGATATGTGGAAGAAACATTGGAGACCATCAAGAACTAGAATTTTGTATTGTTCGTCAAGCAAAATATTAGCAACAGAAGAAGCAAACACCTCCCCATGATCAGCTTAAGCAGCCCAATTCATACAAAAATGAAACTGACAAAACGCGACAGTGTTACGACCTCCAAACGTGACCATCCTAGAAGTTAAATTGTGGCTCCTCCCTTTTTTCCGGACCAACATATAGATCATATTAGATGCAGTCAAATCCCAACTCCTCCATCTACTGGACCAGTGGCTTACAAACTTAACTTGCTAAATTCCTTAGTCAGTAACAACCACCATTGATAGAATTAACGAATGAGATACGGAAAAGCTATTTTCTCCCTCAGCTCCATATCTCTCTTTGCAGTTCTTCTCGCTTATTCTTTTTATCATCTAAACCCTTCTTCTTATTCATGTCACAACACCGAATTCTTTTGAAATCTAAATGCGCACAATCAATCAGAGAGAAACCCATCAGACACTCACATTAAAAAGAAGAGATTCCAAAAAATTCAATCGAATTCAAGAACAAACCCTTTCTAATAGAGCGAACATCATTGATTTGATCAATCACACCCAAGCTGAACTTGACGTCTTTGGTCCATCCGTATGGCAACGTCGCAGAATCAGGGACACCGAGGAAAAGCGACAAATGGTCCGAGCCATTCCCTTTGGGGAATACCAGAATTCTCCTGCTCAGAAAGTATCGGAAAACGCAAGAATCACTTGGCAACACGATGAACATGCGATCATCAAGAAACAACGCAAAAACAGAAAAATAAAAAGTGAAAAAAATTGAAATACCATTGACAACCAGAAACTGTGAATGCTTCAGAGCAAAGCTTTTTTGCATCCTGCTCAGTGAAGTAGCTGATTTTCCACGTGAATTCTCCCTGATTAACATCATTTGTGCATCCATTTTTTTCATTGGACTGCTACTTCTGCACGATCAACTTTCGCAAACAACACGGACGTTACTTAGACGACACTCAAATTGCCAAGAAGGAGGAGGAGGAGAGCTTCTTGCATTACAGGAGTTGGGAAATTTATGCGGTACTCCACATGAGTACCTGTGTCGAACGTTGTTGACTCCTGGACTTCAAGGTGACGGTATGTCGCAAGTCTCGGGCTTAAATAGAAGGAAACCCTTCACTAGAAAATCTTCCCCGTGAAGTTAAAGAGAAGAAAAATCGGGAGTGGTTTATTCAGGTTCAGAGGAAAAAAGCGTATCATTCGCACTTTCCGTTGGGATATCGAAAGCAATTGAGGTTTATTCACACTTCAATACGATTCCAAAAAATACCAAGATAAGATTATGGTGGAAAAAATAATTGTGTAATATCTATAGATTTTTAAGGAAAATTATTTGAAAAGTCAAAAAACTGTTATATTGATACTAATATAATCATAAATTTTCAATTTGACTAATTTAACCTTAAACATTTTTTATATTTGTACCAATTGAGTCCATTAGTCAATTTAAGCCGGAAATTGCTATCTTGGATGCCGGTCGTCTCATATGGGACAGCCAGCGCCGAAATGGACATTTTATTTAATTTTCAAATAATTTTTCGCATTTTTTTATTATTTTCTATTTCCTTTTCTTTTTCTTCTATTTTCCTTCCTTGTTTTTTTTTTCCCTTTCTCTTTTTTCCTTTTTCCTTATTTCCCTCCGCCAAGTTGTTGGCTTTGATGATGGCCATGAAGTTTGTCGATCGCCAGCAATGGCTAGGGTTGGGCAAGGCGACCCCTCATCAACCTTCCTCCTCAAGGCAACCCTCAACGGATCTAGTGCGAGCGACCTCATCTAGCCCTCGACAAAGGTTTTTTTTTTTTTTTTCGATCTTACTCTACTTCCACTCTAACTCTCACTCTCAGACTTTTGCCCTACCTCTTGCAAAGTATGGGAGTTGAAACCCACATTTGAAATTAAATCGTCCCCATCCCATTCCACCTAAGAATGTTGGGATTCGAACCCCCCACCTCCTCCTTCCATGTTGGAAAAGAATCCCAGTGGTTACCATTGCCAAAGGTACCATTGCCAACCTTTGGTAAGGGTAACCACATCACAAAGGTTGGCAACTGACGAAGGGGAAAAATGAAAGAGAGAGAGAGAGAGAGAGAGAGAGAGGAAAAAGAATAAAGGAAAAGAGAAGAAAAAAGGAAAAATAATATAAAAAAATTAAAAATGAATATAAATAATTAAATTTAAAAACATCCATGTCAACGCTAATAGTGCCACATAGGATGACTTGCATTCTTGTCAATAAATTCTTATCTAAATTGGCAAAATGGATTCAATTGGTATCATTGTGAAAATGTTTAGCATTAAATTAGTTCAATTAAAAAAATTAGGATTGAATTAATACTATTACAATAAGCTTAGATTTTTTATTTTATTTTTTTGGTATTTCTCCCTATATTTTGCTATGTCTCATAATGATGCAGTACATGAATAGGTTATTTTAGAAATCATTTAGGTAACAAGATAATCAATCAAGGATATGTACAAGCGAAAAAAGATACAAAGAATATCCTAGATATATGCATGATGACTAGAGATATAGAAAATTAATGGAAATAAAATAATTATCTATAATATAGGGATATTTCTTAAATCATGATTCATATCTAACAAAATTAGCAAGGATCAAGACTATGGATCAAGACTAATTGTGCCAAGAGTCAATTTCAAGTCAACCACGAGACACGGTTTATGAACTGTATGTGACTCATTTAGACACGATTAACTAAAATGACATTCCTCCACCCTCTTCACTATTAAGATTTTAAAATGATGAATTTCATTAGCTATTTCCTTTTTTTTTTTAATTTGATATGATAATAATTTATTGATGGATTATTGCAATTTATAAATAGATTTTGTGAAAATTTGAGGATATTTTGCGTCATTTTGGTGGTTGATTTCGTTTGAATGAGCTTATCTCATGCCATGACAGGTCATGTACTTGTGTTGACTCGTCAACCTGATATTTAATCACGTTGCATGAGCCGGTGTTGTGTCAACTGGTTAACTTTTTTGGTCAAGCTCGTGTCAAAGAGATCAACACGATAATTGTATTTGAGTTGACTTGCTTTGCATAATACCCTTATGTCGACACGAACACGAACACAATCCACTAACATGGATTGCCACCATAGTTTAATTAGCATTCCCTTTCTACTTTTATTTATGTATAAAATGTTGTAACTTGTAAGGCATTCCCTTTGCTTAGGTATTAAATGCAATGAATGTCAGTGCTTTATCAGTGAAACGCATTTAGTGATACAAATTTTCGATATGTAGTTATCCTTGGCTGAAACACATCTAATATTCTCGATATGTAGTGATACAAATTTAAGGACGTTTTCGAAAATGTATTTGTACTAACAACAAAATTAGTGTCATCTTAAATTCTGTTACCATAGTAATTCTTGACCGATTTTAAAAACTCCAATCCTATAACCAACTCCCTCTTTTATCAAATATATAGATGTATGTAAGTGTGTGTATACATTGATAGCAAGTTTGTATTAGTTTTTTTTCGTTTTAGCTTATGTCCTTTGGTATAGGACGGCCATGTCATTTCCCATAATCTTGTAAAATTTGGGATGTGAAAAAAGCACCATAATCTTTAGTGAATTTAGAATAAATACATTTATCAAGACTATTAATTTTTTGAAACCATTTGATAATATAACTGAATCAAATTTTTCATACCACTGTTTAGGTGCTTGCTTAAGCCCATAAAGAGATTTGACCAATTTATATATATATTTCTTTTGCAAGAAGAACAAAACATTCTATTTTAAAAAAAGCAATTTTGACATCAATTTGATGAACACAAAGAGCATAACTGGATGCTAAAACAAAATGAATTTGAATAGATGTTATCCATGCTACAATAGCATGCTTATAAAAAAAATTCTATTGTTTTCTTTTTGTCTATACCCCTTGGCCGCATTTAGCCTTCAATTAGAGAATTATTACATAAACGTAAAAATTTGAAGATGGTTCAGAATTCCATCCAAGTGATGTCCTTTGACATATGTAACATCCTTTTCCCATAATCATTCGAACTTGAAGGCAATTTTTCAATAATTACTTCAACTTGAAAGGATTTTGGAATATCAATCTTGAGGGCACAAATTTCATTGACAAGCACTTGTAATTCATGGACTTGTTCCAACAAGGGTTTAATATCAACAAATACCTATTGGTACCTTGCTCATCTACCTTGTATTTGAATTCGAGTACATTCCATATGTTTTTGACAGATTTTATCTTGGTGAATAAATCATAAAAACAACTAGACAACATGTTTAGAATATGCCAACAACAAAGCAATTAATCCTCTTCACATTTTTTCTTCTCCTCCTTATTGACCCTTTCAATGGCTTCTACAGTGGATTGTCCTCCTTCAATGGTGGGCTCTGGATTCTCTATAGGCATTAGATTGGGATCCATAATGTAGGAAATCCTCAAAGTAGTGAGAAGAAACATTATCTTGTCTCTCCAACAAGCAAAATCCTTACCATCAAAACAGGTCATTGTAATCATGTCTTGATTCATGACTTTTATGGACTTTGACTCTATTGTTGCAAAAATAATTCCTTAAAATTGTTGGTAAGAAATAGGATTGGGAAGATTGGAATTAGACTTTGAGGCGTGAATACATGTCTTAAGGAATTATTTGCCCCACGACATTATTGATGGTTACTAGCAAAAATCATCATGGACAACAAAATCTCAAACAAGGCTAGATAACAACTCTAGTATTTCTCCAAGAACTCTCAAAAAAGGAACAATATAAAATAATGGTTGTATTTTTTAGGAAAAGGAATATTGGTAAGTAAAATATTAAGAGGGAAACGATGAATTTATAGCAGCGTTTTAGAACAGATACAACATTTCCTCTTAAATATTGTAGCTATAATACGGGATCCCCTTTTTGGTGAATAAACCAACTGTTTCAAAAGGTAACCGTAAATTCCTATAAAAAGAAATAATCGTTTTTGTATTTTTTTCTTTTGAATTTTATAACTTCTAAAAAGATACAACCTTTCAAAGGTTATAAGTCACCTAATAACTCTGACAAAAAAAAAGTCACCTAATAACGGTTATGTAAAAATTATAAATTTGAAAAAATTAAAAATAACAACCGTTGACTAGTGTCAAATCTTGTGAAAAAAATTTATCTTTTCCCATAATTGCAATTTTCAAAGATAATACACACCTTTGTCTTCTCTAAACCTCATTGTATAATGAAATATGTCTACAGATTCCCATGTGCCTCCCTCTGTGATATTTTCAGGCCCCATAGCTCTCAATGGGCTTGCTAATCTGTGCCCCGACGTGCTTTGTCAAGATAATTAGGACCCCTATGGTAACGTTTCTATTTCTCCCGATTTTTGTTCTTTTGTTCCCCAAAACAAAAAAAGAATATAAATTCGTTTGATAATACCAACTTATTTTTCTATTCCCTGGAATAAAAAAAGTAACCAAGGAATAGATTTGGAGCAGAAATGAAAAAAAAAAACAAAAAAAAGTAACTTCTTATTCCTGAGAACAATTTCTAGAAATAAGCCATTTTATCTTTTGTAATTTTATTTTGTTCTTCTTCCTTGCTGTGGCTGCCGCCCGTGGCCACCACTAATTGCCATTGCCACTGCCCCCTTCGCCCGACCGGCAATTGACTCCACTTGCTACCTAGCCATCACTGCTCAACCATCGCGCAGCCCACCCACCCACCACTAGTCAACGACTACTGACCTCCTCCCACCGCCGCATGACCACCAACCATCACCGCTGCCCGTCGCCCACAGCCCATCGACGGCCGCAAGAGGGGGCAACGACCGGTGGCTGTGGGTGGTGGTCGTGTGGCAACGGCGATGGGCAACGGGCAACAACAACGGTCAACAGTCGTGCGGTGGCGAGAGGAGGTTGGCGATCAGCAGCGGCGATCGGTGAGCAAGAAGAAAAAATGAATAAATACAAAAATTTATGAATCGTACCAAATGCATTCCTAGTTTTTTTTTTAATTCCAAAAATAGAAATTTTGTAAAGTTACCATACACGTTATTTTACTCATAAATATTATAGGAGGTAAAAATGCAAAAGAACTATTTCTGAAAAGAAATTGTTTCACAAAATAAAAGTGTTACCATTCACATCCTTAGGGCACGTTTGGTAACGCTTCCGTTCTCAAGAACAATTTTTAAGCATTTTAAGCCGTTTAGTAACTATCCAAAATTTCAGTTCCCGTAATAGAATTGCATTAGGTACCGTCCTCAAAATTTCTACTTCAAATCATTTTTTTTATTTTATAAATAGTTTTATTTTTTTTTTCTTTTTTCTTCTTCTTTTTTTCCTTTCTTTTTCCCCTTCTTCTTCTTCAAAGTGGCCGGTTGCCGACCTTGGGATGATTAGCAACTGGCCAAACGAGGGTTGGCAACCTCATCGAAGCGTCGCCGGCCCTCGACAAGGCCATGCCTCATCGATCGAGCCTTGACTGGGCGAGGTCAAGCCTCGCCCAACCATAACTGGGCTGAGCCTCGTTGGTAGCTGGGTGAGCCTCTGACAAACTCACCAAACCGGTCGGTGATGGGTGGCGGATGGTGGATGGCGGTGGACAACAAAGGCAACGGTAGGGACAATTGAAGAAGAAGAAAGAGGGAAGAAGAACAAGAAAAAAGAAAAGAAAAGAGAGAAAATAGGTGCTTGATTCTAAAATTGTTCCCGGGTACAAAGAATCAATTTTTTTTTTAATTTCTCGATTCTTTTCCAAATCTACTTCTGAAAACAAAACAAAAAATAGAAATTTGTTCCTGGAAACAAAAATTTTACTAAACACATTTCTATTTCAAATCTACTCCTAGGAACAAAAGAATAGTAATTTTCACTATTGGGCAAGTTAAGAAACAGGCCCTTAATTTCCAAGCCTCTTTACTTGAGTCCATGAGCTCCAGTCCAATTAAAATGCTGGTAAAATATCGTTGTTTAGGAATCATGAACAATCCCTAAGTTTTATATGCAATAAATGAATAAATAAGTCGTCAAAATCTAGATGTCGACAAGCTCTTGGATGAGAGGAGCTTCAGTAACACACACTTTCTTCCTTCTCCATTAAGGATCAACGCAATTTGATCTTAATGTGCAGCGTGTTGATTCATTCAATGAAGATTTCAAATAACATTAGGGAAAATAGTCCAAAAAGTCCCAAACCTATTACGATTTTGCCAATTCAACCATGAACATTTTAATTGTGTCATTTAAATCATAAACATTTTCCCATTTTATCAATTAAGTCTATCCAACCAATTTTAACCGGAAATTACTAACTTGGATCTCAGTAGTGCTACACAAGACGCCTAGCACTAACACGAATAATTTTTTTTTTTTTTATTTGAAATTTTAATTTTTCTTTTCTTTTTCTTTCCTTTTAGTTTTTCTTTTCTTTTTGTCTTTCTTTCTTTTCCATTTTTGCCTTCCTAGCTGGTGAGGGTCACCAACAAACCCTCACCAATCACAAGTGAGGACCGGCCAACCCTCGCCAATCATAGCTGACTGACCCTCACCGGCCACTACGTGAGGGGCGGCTAACCCCGCATGTGACCAACAAGGGTTGGCCAGTTGGCTGATGACCCTCGTCGGTTAGGAAGGAAAAAATGGAAAAGAATGAGTGAAAAAAAAATTATAAAAATAGTCTACATTAATGCCAATCGTGCCACATAGGAAATGTTGACGATTTTCGGTTAACTTGGCCGGATGGTAACAATTGGTGAAACTTGAAAATGTTTAGAATTCAATTGACAAAACTGAAAGATTTGATACTAAATTGGCAAAAGTGCAATAGGTTTATGACTTCTTGGACAATTTTCCCGATAATGTCTTCCTAATCTCCTTTGACTCCATGACTAATTTTTCATAGAGTATTAGTGGATTAGAGAGGGAAAAGAAGCGATGTACCATCTATCGGACACGCTGCTACTGACTGATTACCAGCTTTTGTAAATGTTCACACTTAAACTTCATCAAGCACATCCTCCGCATATTAAAATACATGTTGAAGCTGATCGAAACACACTTGCAGATGGTAGTTCTTTGCTTGCTGCTCCTCAGCATCTAACAACACTACCTTAATGGCATTTGACGTCTCTCTAAGCTTGTGAATCTGATTTTCAATGCTGTAAATTGAGATGGCTTCTTGGAGCGCCGGTGATGCTATCTTGCCCCAGCACTCCCTCACACCCTCTGTAATGCTGAAAAGGAGTGATTCAGTCATGCTGAGTGATGAGGAAATCGATATAGGCCATTTGGTGGAGACAAACAAGAACACACTATCTTCCTTTCGCGGGTTGCTATGACGATATCTTGGTAACAACTGGATGAAAGGGATGTTCGTCCTTGGGAGTGGCCAGCAGGTTAACAGAAAAATGCTTTGCTACCTTTTCTTTATCTTAGATTAGGTTTTGTAATGTTTAGATATGTTTTACACAATAATTGCCTATGTTACTCAATAGAATTAGCTTGGCGATTTAGGAATGGACTTATGTTGTGAATTAGGGGCATACTACAAACTCAAAATGCAAATATATTTGGGTGGGTTAATACCCTGAAAAACCCCAAACTGGTAAACTTGTGACAAATTTACCCTGACTAACTATAAAAAAACCCTAGACCGGTACATTTATGACAAATTTACCCCAAACTAATTTATTCGACAACAAAAAAACCCTAAACTGGTAAATTTGTGACAAATATACCATATGCTAAATTAGATTAATAACACAAAAAAATCATTAAAATTGTAAACTGTGACAAACGGAGCGTAAAATCATAAATTTGTATACCGGTTAAGCGTTACATGTCATTTAACTTAATAATTTGAAAATAAAATTTAACGAAAAATAACATAGGGTAAATTTGTCACAAGTGTACCAGTTTATGGTAAATTTATCAAAGATATACCAGTTTGGGTTTTTGGTGGTCAAAAAAATAATTTGAGGTAAATTTATCACAAGTATACCAGTTTGGGGTTTTTCAGGGTATTAACCCTATTTGGGTCACTAGCTGAATTTCAGCTAGCATTTTGTAAGGCAGATTCATTTTTGACTGGTGATAAAGACAATTCGTGGAACAGAGATTCACTATCACAATGTATATGACAATCAAAAGTAAGATTAGAATTCGTTTCTTGGGAGGTTATGACAAATTTATGATGAATTACTGTCAGAATTATACACTAGTATCAGTCTTAAAATTACATTATCCGATTTAGGTGTATGTTTGATCTATCGACTTGCGTCATCTATCAATGTAGTTCTCAAACCATTTTTTCTCGCATTGTTTTCCTCCATGCATACGAAGCTGCTCTTGGTTCCTCTGCTCCGACTCCCTTTATGCTAAATTTACAGATATGCAATCATTTGGCAAGAATGTTGTGCAGTCGGGTAGCAGTTAATCGCTGTCCAAGTGAAGAGCCTCCCCAATGGTGGTTGTGGCATGACGTCGATGATGGGTGGAACGGCGGTGGCCATGGCGAATCTGGCGACCGCTGAGAAGGGAGAGAGATGCACCATGTCGAGGTCTTCTCCAAAAAATAAAAGGAATTGTGTGTTACGTGCTCAGATTGATGATTAAAGGCTTGATAAATGCTTGCCAAGTGTCCCGCCAACGGTAACTTGCTGCTCAGCTGCAACATGTTCGTTTCCTTCTCTTATCCTCGGATCCGCCACCGCCTTTAAAACATTCACATCTCTCTCTCTCTCTCTCTCTCTCTCTCTCTCTCTCTGTGGCAAAACACTAACGCCCAAAAAAACAAAGTACTCTGTTCCCAAGTTCCAAAACTCTGAAACCTATAGAAACAGAGCACTGTGTTCCCAAGTTCCGAGAGCAAGAAATTGTAACCACAACGCAAATCATCAAAAGATAATTAGAAACTAACTACTTATGCGGATATTTGGCCTAACTCCTGTTCAAATTTACATAATCTAGCATGCCAATACGCAGTTTCATATACTGGAAAAGCGAATAGTCACTAAAAGTTTCAACAAAGTAAAGCCTCTAAGTGACCAGGCAGCGGCAGATCTGGACATTCTTTCCTCAGCTACCGATCGACCGCCGGCTGCTTCCCACCACCCGTCAGCCGACCACCTCCCGTCGCCCGCCCACCAATCTACTGCTGGCCGGCTGCCGTCGCCACCGCTATCGCCCGCCACGGCCCACTGCCGATGACCATTGAGGCCACCGCTCGCCAACTAGCCGATAGCCGGCTATCGTCGCCACCGCCAACTACCGCACCCACCGCCGATGATGGTTGATGCTGTCGCCCGCCAGCTTGCCAATCGACCGATTGACGCCAACAACCATCATCGTCACCCACTGATGACCGCCGCCAACCTTCGCCATCACCGACTGTGGCCGCCAGCCACTGATGATCGCTAACAATGGACTGCTGCCCACCACCACCAACTGCCGCGGTCAACTACCGATCGGGGCTAGCTTGGACCGCCACCCGTCGCCACCAACCACGGCGGTTGGTGGCGGTGGGCGGCGGTCCATCGTCAACGGTTATCAGTGGCTAGTGGCCACAGTCGATGACGGCAACAATTGGTGGCAGGCCGCAATGTCAGTAGTGGTAGCGATAAAGAAAAATAATAAAAAAATTTAAAAGAAATTATACATTGTGAATCATACCAAACACATTTATATTATTTTTTCATTCCAAAAATATAAATTTTATATAATTACCAAACGTGTTCTTTTATTGAAAAATTGTTCATAAGAATAAAAATAAAATAAAATATATATTTCTGAAAAGAAATTATTCCTAGAAATAGAAGCGTTATCAAACAAACCTTTAGTGCCCCACAATATCCTCCTGTTAAGAGAATTGGAGTTCACAAAGCTTCGATGCAGCAAAATTCTCCACCATCAGGTAGTAGTAATATGGTCTTTGATCTGAGTTTGTAGCTTCCCATGTTATGCTTGCACATCTCAGATGGCACTTCATTGCTTAATGCGAACTGTGCTGCCGTAAACACAGTGCTTTTGGCACATCCTGCAGCTTGACAGAATCCTTCCACGGATAAAGCATGCAGCAAATATGTATCCACAGCTCGACATAAAGAAACTTGCAATGGCGGACTAATTCAAAGCATAATGAACCCGTTCGAGGAGTTGCACGACCCGATTGACTGGAATGGGAGAAAATGGTACTGAACTCAATTTGACCGTGTCTGGAGCACAAAGAGGTAGTGATAGTACGGCCTCCTGCTGCATGCTTGTAAGCTCCAAAAATAGAGAGAGCAGGTCACCATCTAGAACCTTAGGTATCCCGACCTTCAACAAAAGAATCAGGAGCAACCCTGAGAACACAGGCAAGAAGGACGAAACGAGCGCAGATAATGCCGTTGCGCCGAGGCTCTTCTTTCAGTCACAAGGACTGTCTAAATTCAATAACTCTCTTGGGGACAAGGAGCGGGAAAGAGTTAACAGCACAACAATGGAGACAGAGGAGTTGAAAATTATGAAGAAAACAAGTTGATAGGAAGAGCATGGAGTAGTCAATTCACACATTCTAACATAACAGTTTTTCACTTACTACTGAATTTTCCCAACAGTTTGTGGCATATTTACATTGCACTGAAGCAGGGTTACCAAAGCAGAGTTCGCTTGCCATGTGTCATAGTTCTTCTGCATCTCTCCGTTGAGGGGTTCGTTATGTATGGCTACATGTGGTCACTGGACCAAGTCGCCAAATCCATGCACGATTTTTAGTCATATTCTGAAGACAGAAACTCCTTTATATCTTCATCAAGTTTCGTGCTTCCCCAATTTTCTCCTGAGGACGTGTTAGACTCAGAGCTATTCTCTTCGTTTTACTCACGTGGCATATAAACACCCCCGATCGGTAAATAACACCATCAGCCCAAAGTATCAAATATTTTCGAAAATCCAAACAAAAAATATATATTTTGAAAATCTAGTTGAAGCTCGATTGAGTTTGATTTGATTCCACGAGCTGAGTATCAATAAGTCCGAATATCAAAAGTTTATGGATCTTCACTTTGCTAAATTTGAAATACCCAGATTCTTGTAGAATGTTCTTATACCAAATGTCAAATGATGATTTGATTTTGACCGATCGAAATCAAATTCTATGCATATAAAACAGGATCAATCAACACCTATTTTTATAATTCGAGTCCTTAAAGAAATTTTTTTAATTTCTACCCTAATTGATATTACTATATATGAAATGGAACTGTAACTGTGTATTACCATATATCAAAATAAAAACTAGTTGCCACGTGTCAATATCACTGAATGATGTGGAGAGAGCAAACAATCTCCTAATTCATGTCGGTGGGGTTACATTTTTTTAGAGATTTTATGTGTTGGGATGGATTTAATTAATTTTTTTTTAGCATTTATCATATTTTTCATGAATTTTAGGAGTTCATATAGTATAATGGAAATATGTAGGTACGTGCCACTCTTTTTAATTTGTTTTTGGAATCTAAAAATAACCATTTTTTTTCAATTTCCAATGTTTGATCGGAAAAGAAAGTGTCGTCGTGTCTTCAAAAAACGATAGAAAATTTTTTTCAAAATAATCCTCGCTCAAAAAACGATAGAAAATTGAAAATAGCCTCGCTCTCGTACTTCCTCTTTTCCCTCCATTTTCCGTCACTATAAAAGGGGAGGACCTCCTCCTCCTCTTGCTCCTCCTCTCTTCTGGCTCGCTTTTCTCCTTCGATCTTTCAGATTCTCTCTGCATTTTCCGCAGGTACTCCGTCAAATCTCTCAGCTCGACTCGGCCTTCTCTTCAGCCTTCTTCGGCAGTGCGAGCGCGAAGATGATGGCCAGTATCACCGTCTGCGCGCGGTTCCGGCCTTTGAGTTCGAAAGAGAGGCGCGATCACGGCGATTCCGTCTGCGTCGAGCGGATCGACGACGAGGCCTTCACTCTCAAGGTGCTTTGACGAGCCTCATTTTTCTTCTACTTCTGCAGTTGGACTTGAGAAAAATCCGGTCCGATGAGGTTGTGTGCGTACTGGAAGCAACGGTAGTCGCGGTTGATTAAGTTAATTCTCATCGATTGCGTCGAGTTGTGGCGTTTGTACTTTCGAGCGAGATCTTGTGAATTCTCCTCTCGTATTGGCTGAGATCGTGGTGGTTTCGATTGATTAAGCTGTGGTTGTCTCGACGTCGGTGGTTGTTAGGATGAGAAGGAAGGAGAGATGAAGTTCAGCTTCGACAAGGTGTTCTACGACGACTCGAAGCAAGATGATGTGTATTCGTTCCTGGCTCGTCCTATTGTTCGAGGTATATCTAGCATCGCCACGGTACCTGATTAGATGTGACGTCGATCATGATGTCAGCTCATTCGTGTTCATTCGTAGATGTGAAGTTCATTCGCTTCCATAGAGCGAGAATCATAGATCACAGCTTTAGGTGCTTGTGTCAACATGCACATGAGATTAATCGAGTATTTTCATGCGAATCTGCTGCTTTCTCATCCTTTAATTGATGATTGAGATGAATCGATTAATCACATTCAGATCCACTGCTTTCTTCTGTTAGTAGGCCTATTCATCGCGAGAATGTAATTAGCACAGCATGCTCTATCTGGTTCACTTCCTGGTTTATTAATATTTTTAGTTTGTATGTGCTGCTTTTAAATGTAACAGATGTGGTGAATGCAATAAATGGGACGATCATTACCTACGGACAGGTGAGACACTATGCTTCAACAAATGATGCGAGGTTTCTGTTGTCTATTGATTCCTTCACTATTTACCTCGATGCATCACTTGAACAAAGTAGATTTGTTATGAGGTAAGAGTGGCATGATTAGATGCATGCATGTGTAAATGTGGAGGAGAGGATGCTAATAGGTGGTTTACAAATGAATGGAGTAGAAGTAATCCTATGATTAGTGCCATAGTAAGTCTCGAACAACCTCTTTAGGTTTAGAATTCTTTTGAAGTTTTCCAGTTTGACATTTTGTATCGCATCTCCATATAGAGGAATTCCCCTGTCCTTGTTCTAACTAGATGTTACGATCATAGCTCCAATCGTTGCAGAACTAGAACTGCATCTATGATACTTTACACGACTTATTTTCTGGATATGCTAAATAAATTATACCAATCATTTTCTCTTTTCTAACAACAAACTCAATTTATTTCTGGAACAGACTGGAGCTGGAAAGACATATAGCATGGAGGTGATCAGTCTGCCCACTGAACAGCATTAGTAGATGGTTGTTGATATATACTAGTTCAGTGACAATATTTATGAATCAGGGACCAAGCATCCTTGAATGTGATGATGCCAAGAAAGGTCTCCTTGCAAGAGTGGTTGCTGGAATTTTCAGAGAAATCAGTTCTGCTGATTCAATCAAGTATACAATCAAATTGTCCATGGTGCGCCTATGTGAGCTGCTACTTGGTGCTTCACTTAGTTTGATGCAATGCTCTAATTTTAACGTTTTCCAACTTTTCAGGTAGAGATCTACATGGAGAAAGTAAGGTATAGATTTTGATGACTGCATTTGAAGACATTCATGTTGAGATAATGGCTTTTCTTCAGTTTAATTATTGCATGCTGTATGTCATTCTCCTGAATCTCATTCAAGAATCCCAGGAAGTTTCATAAATAAAACCTCATGGACATCATTTATTCTCCTTCTTCCAGGGACCTTTTAGATCTTTCAAAGGATAACATGCAAATTAAAAAGACCAAATCGCAAGGAATATCCTTACCTGAAGTTACAGAGGTGACTTACCAGCTCAGCAACTGCTTTCAATCCACTAACATGCAGATAGTAGCTAGGTGGTTTAAATCGCTGGTTTTTTATGTGCTGTGGGCCCAAAGAATGCATCTTAAGATGCTTATCTGCCTCACAAACATTCACAAAATGTTTCTGAGAAAAAGATGTTATCTTGGTCTTTAGACTTCAATGGTGTTTCTGACAATACCACAAGTGGAATGACTAGAAATTAGTTTGCTGCTTGACTAACATAAATCTACCTATCCTTTGTTTTATATGCATAACTGGATAGCTTATTGGGTTAAAACCATCTACACTTACATATTATCTTATGCTTTCTTTCTGTGGGACCCCCTTGATGTTTTCTCCTTCCCTCCAGATATCTCTATCAGACATTGCTGAAGCGTTACAAAGTTTATCTGTAAGATACAAGCTCCTTTTCATTTGACTGTATTCCAATCTTCCCTGGGTTGATCTTCTAGTTCCATCCTTTGAACTCCAGAGTGGAATATGCAACAGAGCAGTTGGAGAGACCCGTATCCTTTCTCCGTTCTGTTTTGGCTTGTACTTGTTCTTCATCTTGCATAGCCATATCAGAACTTTCTTAAAAATATCTGCCACCTTCCCTAATTATTCATCAAGTTTCAAACTTAAGCTGAAACAGAAATGAACGTGGGCAGTAGCAGAAGCCATTGTATTTACATATTCTCGGTGCACCAAGAATCAACCATACAGAAGAGGTATGGTTGGTCTCTCATGGGATTGCAATTTATTGGCAATTTTTTTCGTTTCTCATATAAAATTTCGTGTCTTGAGCATGGCCAGAACATTTGGAAAGCTAATTCTTGTGGACCTGGCTGGCTCTGAGAAAGTTGAGAAAACAGGAGCAGAGGGCAGGGTTCTTGAAGAAGCTAAAACCATCAATAAGTCCCTGTCAGCACTTGGAAATGTAGTACATGCCTTGACATGTGGTCCAAACGGAAAAGGAAACCATATTCCATATCGCAACTCCAAACTTACTCGAATATTGCAAGATTCTCTTGTGAGACTGCCGCATATTAGCCCTTCCATTATCCTGCTAGCATGTTATGCAGAACATAAACAATGTGGTCGTCTCACAGGGAGGGAACTCTCAAATGGCATTACTATGTTGCTGTTCACCCAGTCCTTCAAATGCTTCAGAAACTCTGTCAACCCTCAGGTTTGGTGCTAGGTATGTAAGTTCAAAGTCAAACTAATCTAGGGCAGGGTATGTTCTTATTCTGATGTCAATGTCCATTAGGAATACAATGAGAAAAAAGAAAATGTTTCAGAAAAATCACCTATGAGCTCCCCAGGCATATTGACCAGGAAGCAACCTACTCATGAGTAGATAAGTTCTTTTTTGATCAACTAATTGAAATGGACATTAACGCAATATCTACGAGATAGAGAATTTGCACCATGAGCTTTTTAAGTTCTGAATCATCAACTATTTATCCTGTCTTAGTTAATGTGTGCCGTGCGGTTGGGGATGCCACGCGTGCTTTCTAATTCCAATTATTCTATCATTTCTTCAGGGCAAAGCACATAAAAGCATCACCACGTGTCCACAGTACCAAAGATAAACATGCTAAGACACTGAGGACATCTTTCCCATCCAAAGATGAATCGTGTGAAAAAGTTACGGATAAGGTTAAGGTTTACCAGACTTCTCATAAAAATAAATTGACCAATCTATTTCACTCTCTCACATTTGGCATTTACAGTCAAGGGAAAGCATGGATGCTGAAGATGTCAAGTTGCTTCAGGATTTGTTCACATCGGAGGGAAGAGTACACGATCCTAATTTTCTTGTGGACTTGGAACTTGATCGTGGGGAGGCTGCTGCAGCAACTAATATTCCATTGCAACGAGCTGCAGAGGAGCTTGCTTCTGCTGTTGAGCTGGTTAGTCAAGACTCTAGGTTGCACTAATCAGCTTATTTTCCACATTTTCTTTGGCCACATGATGATTCTACGTAATTTTACTGTGATAGAAAATCTGATGTGGTGACTGAGAATCGAGGACTAATTTTAAAATTGAAATCTTGGTGGGAATTTTTGTACTTTCATAGGACTGAATAACTGCCTAAATGTAATCTAATTTCAGCATCACAAAACAAACTCAACACTTGTTTCTTAGAGCGATATTTCTGGCTCTTTTGACAGCTTAAAGAGCAGAACAAAGTCCTGGAGGCGATGCTGGCAATTGCGACGAGGATGCTTTCATCTCAGCGCGAGGCAAATGATGATCTCAGCTTTGGGCACTTGGTATTTGAGTCTCTAAAGCCCTCCATCGCTTGGGTTGCATGCCTACCCCTGGTCAAGCTGTTGACAGACAGCTATGCCTTTCTACCGTGCTGCTGCTGCTGCTGCTGCTGCTGCTTTACAAAATGATTAGGGGAAAAAAGGAATAATGTTAGAACTACATTAAAAACTCAATTTTGAAATGGTTCCTATTAATTCTCTCCACTACTTGTTTTGACGTGATTGTATGAAGGTTATGTTAACATAACAGTAGAACAATAATTTGTTTTGATTCACAAATTTTTAAAAGAGTCGATCTCATAATAATTTATAATTATTTTAACAACAAATTACAAACTGTTACGTAATCATTTTTATCATAAATTAATCAAAATTTCAATACAATTACATAAATGCCCCTGAAAGATAAGGAGTGAGTTCGTTTCTGCATGGAAAGTTTGGCCGTAAGAATTTGCATGGGCGCCACGCGCCATGTTCTCCTTCCTCCTTCAGCCATCGCCACCACGTTTACCCGTTTCTCTCACTCCTCTCAATGGAGAGAGCTTAAATAGCCAGACAACTTCGCCGGATCCCCAGTCAAGCCCCAGGCGACATCCAGCGATGGACGCGACGACAGCGACGGGCACGGCCCCGCTCGCGGCGGGTGGACCAGTGGAGGAGAGCACGGTGGTGGGGATGGTGATGCAGGAGCCGGTGGCGGCGGAGACGAAGTTGAAGATGAAAGTGATGGTGGCTGTGGACGAGAGCGAAGGGAGTTTCTACGCGCTGCGGTGGACGCTGGACCATCTGCTCCGGAGGAGCACCCCTGCTCTGGCGGCGGACGGCGACGAGGTGGAGATGATCACGCTCGTTCACGTTCAGCAGCCCTTTCAGCACTACGCGTTCCCCGCCGGCCCTGGCGGAGCAGGTTTCTCTCTCCGTCTGAAATTCGTTTAGTTCTACACAAACCGATGGTCGCTGATGGTTCATGAGATCCCGACGCATGTCGTCAGTCAGGTTTTAGCTATCTAAAATAGGCTCTCTAGCCATCAAAACATGTAATCTGCAAGAATGGCAAAGCCTGACATAGAGCTTGTACTAACATTACATGGATCTGTTCGGGGATGCCCGGTTGTTGCAGCGTTCTATGCGGCGTCATCGGTGGTGGAATCAGTGAGGAAAGCCCAAGAGGAGAACTCGACCCTCATACTCTCCCGTGCTCTGCACATGTGCAAAGAATCGATGGTGATTCAACTGATTTCCCGACCACTTCTTTCGCTAGATATTCCATGTACAGTAATGAGAAAGCAAATGCTAGAAACAGAAACGAAGGAGGAGAATTCGCAATCATGTTTGACAGATGTTGAGTTGAGCATCAGTTCATGAATTATAAACTCGAAGATGTTTGCAGGTTAAGGCAGAGACCTTGATTCTGGTTGGGGACCCCAAAGACATGATCTGCCAGGCAACAGAGCAAATGCACACAGATCTCCTCGTCGTAGGCAGCCGCGGGCTCGGTAAGATCAAAAGGTGATGATCATGACTATTGAGTGAGAGCAAGCCCTTTAATTTGAGCACAAGCATGGAAACAGCCTCTTACCAGTATCGGTTTAGTATCGATTTACTGGCTGATGCTGTCGTCTTTCCATGACTTTTAGATTAGTGTGAGACCCATGTACGTTTATGACATTGTCGAGTCTTTTAAGTTCTACTCGCGTACGGATATCTCCACTGAAGTTTCTCTGGCAATCCAGTATACCGCGAGGCGTGTTCATCGTCGAATTGACGGTCTTTCTGGTGAATTGCAGGGCATTCTTAGGGAGCGTGAGCGACTACTGCGCGCATCACGCGAAGTGCCCCATCCTGATCGTGAAGCCCCCAAAAGAAGCGAGCAAGCAATGAGGGAGATCGGCGAGAGAGATCAAGCGGCGGTTGGTTTGCCGATGGAAGATCGATGGATGCGAATAAGCATGTATGTTGTCTAACGTGTATAATAATAATATGGGTATTGTTTCTTGTCCAGCGGCAGCTTTTTTGAAATAGATATCGCACCCTCTGATGATGAATGGGACCGAATCTTGTCCGATATGCGCTCGTGATCAGAAGTGCGGGGTAAAAGACCAGATTATTTCGTAAAAATATACCTAGAGACACGAAAGTTTAACCTAATTATACTCAACGATATGCAAAAGTATTCCTGGTAACAAGATCTAGCATACCGTATCCGCGTGGGGTTTAAATGATGCCACGATCCTGCAAAGAACTATTTGATAAAGGAGAGATGTCTTAGGGTTTCCCGAAGTTTCAGAGACTGAATTCGAGGAACTCCATCAATGATTTCAGAGACTGTATTCGAGGAACCCTGTCGATGAGTCGAGCAACTTTAGAGTAACTTGAGCTCGAGATTGACAAGAAAAATATTAAATAGGCCTGTCTTGGTACGTAGGTCATGCATCATTAAGATTGACAAGAAAATGTTAAATAGGCCTCTCTTGGTACATAGGTCATGCATCATTTCACCCATTCATCGCCATGTATTTGAATGGTTTTCACGTTTTAAAATTTCTCTTTCCATCGTTACTCTCTTCCATCACTGTTTTCTCCGCTTTACCTTTTTGAGGCGACGGACGACAAACTTTTCGATTTTCAGTTTGCCTATTTGCCTTTTGAGGCAACGGACGACGATGGCTCGTGACTGTGGACAACAGCATCACCAATCATAGACAAGCTAGGCAAGCCATGAACAACGTCACTTAATAGACGAGCTAGGCTCGCAAGCAACGCCAATATCTATCAGTGGCCATCAACGTCATTGTCCGACCAAATTTGGTCGGCAGTTGGAGACTGAGATGGGCAAGACCAGCTCTGTATGAGCGGCTCGCGCGTGATGCCAATGCTCATCCATAGCTGTCGTCAGTGTCATTCGGCCAAATCCAGTCGGCTTGGTCAATGCTGGCGGCCCCATTGGTGGCAACAATGGGGGAGACTGGGAGGACAGGCTCAAAGGAGAAGATGACCAAATTGGTTTTTCGAGAGCAAGAGAGACAAAAGGCGTGCATGTAAGAGAGAGGAGCAAAGGGAGAAGGAGAGAGGAGCGATAGGAAGAGGAGGAAAGAGAGATGCCATTGTTGCAAAAGGCAAGATGAGAAAAAAGTAACAGAGGAGAGATGAAGGGAAAAAAAAATCTGACAAACGGGATCATTATTAACACGTGACAATCAATAAATGGAGTAATTCATGACAAGACAAACTTATTCAATATTTTCACAAGAGACCTAATTTTCTGCCAGAGCTTTAACTCAAGCTACTAGAGAATCTTGTCCATTTGGGCTTGATGAGATCAACTCGAGAAGCTCGCAAACGTGATCAAGCTTCAATTATTGTTTCAAAACAGTTACATGTCGACACCTATCAAAATAGGTGGAAAGTATAAGATCAAGATCAAGCTCGAGCTACCCAGCAAAAGTTTGATCAATCTCAAATCAAGTTTGGTAAGCCAAGCATGCGAATCGAGTTGAACTAGAGCTTGGCACCAAATTGGTTCAACTCAACTCAATTACACCCCTATCCCATGTAGAGGTAAAATGAAGCTTCTCAAATTTTTTGAAAATCTTTATTTGCCCTGGAGATACAGTTACAGCCAATCTCATACGGAGGAAAATTTAAGGTTCTCGAATTCTCAACAATGCTTTTCTTTGCCTCAGAGATAGAAGGATCCCATACCATTATCAAGTATTATACTTTAGGTGAAATACCTAGGAAAACTCTTTCCAAGTTCTCTTTCAAATCCTGTTAGTGACTTTGTAAGTACAATATCTTCTTTCCCATTTTGCCTCTTCCGAACCATTATCAAACCATGTTAAAGTGAGTAACTAAGAGTAAGTTATATACAGAATGAGAATGGATAATCAGCTGAAATTGAGCACAGAAGATCAATCGCAATGGAGGAGCTAACAGGAATAATGTGGAAAAAGCGTTTGCCACAGCTTCACCCCTGCAGCACATACAGCACATTTGCAAATTAGAACCAGCAGCACAATAAGAATCCTACTGATGTTTCAGGTTTCAAGGAACTACCAGTTGGCTCATTAGAATCTCTACTGCTACATTAAGATCCCCGTCTGCGGCGGCAACTGCTACTTCAACTTGTGTCTGAAACACAGCCGAGGAGTTAGTCATGACACATAGGTGATAAGGTGAAGAGTCGAGGTTAAACTTTGATGAACAGGGGTCTACAATGAAAAATCATAAAAGAAAACGGTGAAATGCCAAATGGTTAATCTCTTTCTTCCATCAAATGCATCAATGCATGGTCATTTTCTTCTCATTATAGAATTGAGTCCCTTAAAAGAACCATGAAGACTGGCTTCCAGAATGTATTCTAGAATTTTGCTTTCAAAGAACGACATAGAAAAAGAAAATGAAAATCAAGACCAGAAAAAGAGAAAAGGAACGAGAAATTCTTAGGTGCTCCTGGGGCATAATTTTCTTTTCGGCCCTAATCATTGACTGTAGTGGATAGTATGGATTTCCTTATCTTCCATCTAAGATAACACACTTCACATGCTGAGATTGGCTTGGGTAAAAAAGCACTTAAACATCTGTCCATTCTCATAACATGCGATGTGATTGATCATCAACACAGTGAAGACTAGCCAGGGAATTGCTGCTCCAAAGAAGATGACTATTGACTAAGCAATTCAGTTCTTCAGGGATAGTGGATCCAAATTTTCAAGAATTTTAAAAGGTGGAAGCTACAGGTTAAAGGATCCCAATGAACAATCATGAAATCAAATGTAGACAATGGAAGCTGCAATTTACCCTATCAAAGCCCATGGATACAAGTTTTTGGACTTCTTCATCAGAAACAACTGATGCCTGCATTGACAAATGAATGAACCCAACATGACAAATGACCTCCAGAGGTAGGAAGCAAATCGGCTTTTTGAATCACAAGTAGAAAGAAACCTGATTGTGTAGATGGCTTTCTAAAGTCACAGGCAATGCGTTTTCCAGGTTCCTGGAGTAGAGGAGAAAATGACAGGTAAAAACCAGACGCAGCAACATGAAGGATTTTTTTAAATGATGCCACCAGTACAGCATGCGGAGAGTGTTAAATGAAAAAGGGTATCTCATTGTTCCGATCTCTAAAACACTTTCAGGACAGTTAACCTGAAACAAGGCTAATTTCAGGATTCTCCATTGGCAATAATGCTGGTCATAGCAGCAAATTTTCATGCATTGAAGAAAGATGGAAAAAGACACAAGTTGAAGTAGCAGTTGAAGAAAGACACAATCACTACAACCTCAATTCCATAGAAGATTATAATGTCAAAGATTGTATCCACATAAATGACCGACGAGCAGAAAAGACAAGGGACAGAAGAGAACGAAAAAGAGGAGGGGGGGAGGGGGGCGAAGAGAAGAAATATTTCATTTTTCTAGTACCTTCCATCCGGCAACTGCTGCCCAGAAACTACAGGCCCGATGCCTGGTGAATGTTCAGGACCATTGTTATCCAGGAGCCTAGCTTGTAAATTGTAATCAGAATTTTGAGAAGAAACCATTTGACCTCTTTCAGATCCTAGCGTTCTTCCTCTACCAGGAAAGCTACTGTCTTGTGTTGACTGCATCAATCAACAGGAGAAGGTCAAAACAAATTCTTAGACATTTAGGTTAACAAAATCTGAATCCATCAGAGAACCACAATATTCTTTACCTAATTTCTCTGAAAGCTACAATTTAATGACAACAGCCATTGATTTCGAACTAATTGGATAATATCCTCATGGAACTAGGTTCCCACGGATAATCATATTTCGATTAAATCAGCATTTCAGATATAAATAATCTTCAACAAAAAATGATGAATGTTTCTCAGCACTTAACCTGTGCCCAATACCTGAACAGAAGTTTCCCGCCGTGGCATCCAGGCAGACAAATTTCTCCACAAATTTCCAGAGATCAATCCACTATTTAAGTATTCAAAACAAAAAACAGTTAAGTCTCCCGGTTATGCAAAGACCAAATTAAGAAGCAAAACCACAGTTTACCTGGATGGTGCATTTTGATTTGAATATGTAGGGATGTAGCCCATAGCGTTCCCCCCGGTGGACATGATAAATTTTGGCCGTCTTACACAAGTTGACTGAAGGCAATTTAAGGGGTACCACATTTAATTAGATTATGCATATCAAACTGAAAACAAAAGAAATTTATGCAATCCCATTTGCAATCCATCATTATGATCAAGATCCTGCAGTATCACACCCACAAAAACAAGTTTTGACCCCCAAAAAAAAAAAAAAAATTGAAAGTTCTGTGTTAAGCAATTCAAAAATATGAATAAAGAAATTGCAGAAAAGCCAGCAAGTAAGAGATCAGGTGCTCCTACATATATTAACATGCACAAAAGAACACAGACTGAATGGCAAAATGTAATGGTACATGGACTGAGCTTGCTGCCAGATATCTGATCTACCTACTTAACGAATAAGCTCATAGCTTCTGTTTCTTTTTTTCCCCAAAAATTCATCACCTGATTGAAGGCACCCATTTTGACATTGCAAAACTTAATTTAACAATTTGACTAAATACATGCAAATGAGAAATAAAATAAACCAGGTGGAAATGAGCATGTCAAACTAAACAAAGTTGCGTGCTATTTATAGAAACTAAGGCCAAATAATGTCGTCCGGTGATTGTATGGAATTGACACAAGATAGCACTAGTCAAAAACTGTCAAGGGGACTCCAAGAGTCAGCATCCTCATAACTGCAACAGACTTAAACATGAAGACGTGCAGACAATATATGACTCGCTCCGCTTCCGCAAACAAACAAAAAAGGAGGGCCAATTTTCACTGTCGCTGGGCCAGCAATTTTATTCATATAATTCTACAGTTCATACCATTTGCAGCAACAATCTTTTGCAAATTGCACTACTAAAAGTTGAAGCTTGCAAAACACTGGCTCTTCATTATGCACCATATGTGCAAAAGCCAGTGCTGGCTATATTGGGATCAGAGATGCATCTGAACAAGTCAAAATGACTCTATCCAATACACATCAGGGAGGCAAACAAGGAAGTTGCATCAATCAAGCTAGTGGCTCTCTACATCATACCAAGCAATAAGATGTGAAAAGCCACACGTATCATTTTAACATCTAAATAACTCACATCAAGACATGTTTGAAATGTGCAATTTGGTATGTCCTGTGTGTACAACAAAAACCTATTTCAAGTACCGATACAGCAAATTACAATTACATCTCTCCAGGATATATGGACACCAGTCATCTAGAAAACATAAACGGGCACAACTAGAAAAAGACCTAAATTATTGGTCATGAAACAAATATAGCCCACTGGGCTGACGGCATAGGGTGATTCTTTCAAGCGCTCTTTAGTTTAATGAAAAAACGTTGAATAAGACAATCTCCACGGTTCTTTCTTCTTTTTGTTCAGCCACAAGTTTGCACACCCTCAGGTAAAGCAGAAATTTGTGTTACAGTACCAATGGACTGTCTCGATGAGCACTGCACTTAAGTGACTAAACAGCTCCAATCTGCCTAGGCATCTACATGTGGATAGGACAGATGAAAGAAACCTAAAGACTTGAACAAGGCAGGCCATCCAAAACCAAAACAGCTTTTTGAACTCCTTTTCTGTATTTATTCTAGATTCCATATCCAACCAAATGTCCCTAGGGGTTTAATTTCATTTTGTCCATGGAAAGGTGAGTGCATCTCTCCTAAGAGATAATGTTGACTATACAGTTACTTTTACAGTTAAAATGGCTCCAAGATAAGAGACAGACCCCACTTGTGTAAAATTCCCAACACATGGAACCATTCAATATTACCACCATAACAATCCTATAGATTCATGTAAGACCCTATTAATCCAATAAATATAGAAGGTTTAAAACAGATAGTAACATTCAATGCTATCAGTAATAATCCCATTGAAAGCATATTCTACAACCTCAGGCTTTTTAAGACATAGGCTTAATAGATTGATCCAACAAAGGCAACTAAATTAATTGTAGTTCAACTTCAAGCAACAAAAATGTATGAAATTTACCAGTAATGAGGAGGCCTCTATGGTAGAATAGAAGGATGTCCCAGGTATGAGATAGTTGAAGAGGCCATAAGTATCTGGAAAGGGCCGGCACACCAGAAAAATTTCATCAAACTGGTAACTTGATTGTTAGATCGCAAGAAGAAAGGAGATAAAAGGAGAATCACTGACATGCAAAACCCGACAGAATTCCACAAAGGTGTCCAAGTAACGACACATTTGACATAAGAAGCTGGAAGGCAACCAGCAAGATCCAGACATACCTGGTTCATGATTTACAGAATGACATTACGTCAGTGAAACATAGCAGAGAGTGAAATTAAGAATAAACTGAAGGACTCTAAAGCCATGTCAATCCCTATACCATTTAGCAGGCACGTTGAAGAGTCCAAACACACTGCAAAATAAGAGGCAAAAGTTCCAGATCTGTTAGAATCAATGCATACACCACAGATTAGGAAAAAAAAACTGTGATCATTACTATTATTCTTTTTCCAACACACAACTGTGATTATATTCATTGTAGGATAAAGTTTCCAAAGAAATCATGAGTTTTGAATAAGAGCCTAAAACTGTAGTATTTGATAGAGTAAACTGAAGTAGCAATTAGGCAAGAAGAAACATTTCTATCAAGCCTCGGGGTAATCACATACCTTCTTGATTGAATTCCACTCAGACTCGTCTCTATCACAATCATGGAGAATAAAATCCCAGAAAACCCAATTGAACACTCAGCCATCAGGTATTGAAAAGGATGAAAAGGATTATGGGCTACCAAAAGGGCGATGAAAAGATGGAAAATAGCATTGCTTGTGGCCAAGAGAACTATTATGTACAACAGTCGAACAGATCCCATAAGTCTCTCCAGCTCTGAGCCTAAAGGAACCAAAGCCAGCATGTTGAAGAAAACATGTAGCAGTGAACCATGGAAAACAATTGACGTATATATCCTGTACACTGAAACAATACAAACAAAGTTTGCCAATCAGTTTAATGTAACAACTAGAACCATCTTGTAATTCATGAATACCAACCAAAAATATCAATCATATCTGCTCAAGCTCAAAGATGATGTGCTGGGGAAATATTCTAAAAGATTGAGTTATTTAACCAATGATTGTTGCATGGAAGTCTAAAGTAGACAAGTCAGCCTCAGCTTACGACACAAGCCAGGATATGTTAGCCTTGGTCACAGAGTCATATCAAATTAATATTCTCTGTTGTGAAGAAAGGCCATCATCTAACAGTTATTCATTGAAAATTGCATCTACTCAAAAAGATTTTCAAGTACCATTCCTCACTCAACCTCCATCTTTTTCTCTCTAGTTGACCAGTGACACTTACTTACAAGGGCAATCAAAACCAGTGAACTTCCGAAGAGAACTATCCTACTGATCAACAGTGCCAGAAAGGAAGTGCTGCATAGGAATGTGGAAGGTGATGGTGAGGAGAGGTAACAATGAAAAGAAGAGACATTGGCTTGGCAATAAATCATCCGCTTGCATAACCATATGGGGATTGGTTTGCCCATTATTTTGACCTTCAAGATGTAACATTCCATTTCTCAGAACATAGTTCTAAAAAGCATACCTTGGAACCGTGATATGACATCTGCAGGCGAGAAACATATTTCAAGAAAGGAGTCATATCCCGTCAGAAGGCATATCAAGTATATGGTCCCACACGTGATGACAACAGCAGAAGTAAGAAATGGAATCCCTTCCCACCAATGTCCCAACCGAGTAGGCAATCCAGCCTGTACAATGTGTAAAGCTGACATCTTAAAACAATAAATATATACATTGTGAAGCTTCCAAAAATCTAGTATTCGAATGAATTACTTTTAATGATTACCACCACATGCACATGTCAGATTTCAACGAGCAAACAATTATTAAAACCGAGGAAGTGGAACAATCTAATCAGCACATGGGATCTCCATTCTTAACACAATAATACAACATAAGGCCTAAGTAATATGAATTCAAAGCAACCAGGAAGTAAAAAGAACAACAAGGCAGCTTCTGGGTAGAGGAAACCAAATCTTGGTGGACATAATCACATACATCACTACAGCCATCACCACAAAATCTTATCCAGCAGCCAAAGCAACCACCTCATTCGAACAAGAACAAACTGCAAAAGGTATTTTACACTGAAATGCCAAACTGCGAGCAGACAGCAGGCTCGATCAGCTATTAGTAGTCATGTTTCCTCAGTTACTATAAGCAAAGAGCTAGTAAAATTTAATTAAGTAGGAGAAATATAGTGACAAGATTATCCGACTAAAATACACGAATCTAGCCAGCTTCCACCGTTAGTGCCCACAGTCAAGACCTACGCTCGTCCGACCATCGGGAGGTACATACAAGGTTTGGAATTTGAAAAACCTCTCTTTATATACCAAACTTATACTCCACGCAAATTCTTAAGATCCAGGACTTCACTCGATGCCAATTAACCTCAAAATCTTAGGCCATACGACCGTTCGAATCCACACGACTTCACCCCGCGGCCGACGAAAGGACCAAATCGACAAGACAAAATCAGAAATTTCCTCTCCTCGCGGCAAAACGCCATCTCCAGCACAAACCAAACGAAAGATCTACCCATCCTTTCAATGCTATAACCTTCATAATCTTCGGATAACAAACAAAAATGGGGAACGCGAGAGCTCCTCAAGCATCTCGCCATTCCGCGCGCCGCGGCTCTCTAAACACCGCCCGCGGAGCACCGAACAAAAACCCTAGCGAGAACCTCGCTCCCCGCGTCCATTCCCGAGCGTCGAACGAGCCAGTCCCGACCCCAGTCCACCGCCGATTCGCTTCCGGCGAGCGGCCGGCCAGACAGGGCGGCAGCGAAACGAGGATCGACGACCGGGAATCGGGGAGAACGGAGCGAGAAGGTGCGGATCGGACTTCGGCTCACCTCGGTGACAATGTTGGATCGCATTTCTCGGGTGGTCGGCGATTCCTGCGCGTCAACAGCGTTTCGACACGCCGAGAGAGAGAGAGAGAGAGAGAGTGATAGCTAAGCTGACTCCGCGCAACGACTCGAACTCTCGACTGAGTCGACGGGGCAAAACTCGGAACCTGTACGGCACGGCAGTTTCGAGATCACGAATTCTTGGGAACAAGGAATTTTTTGCCGTGGCAGTGGTTGGACCGCGGGCTTGGAAAAGGCTTTGCAACGAGGCCCGTGGCGAGGGGGAATGTGAAAATGGCTAGAAAGAAATTCTTTTTTTTTTTAAGAGAAAAAAAACACATTTAAATTATATCTAATGTGATAGGTTCATCCTGCAAATTTTTTATTATGACATAAAAAACCCATTTATCGTTCATCAAGATTTCATCAGATAATTTTTTAACAAAAATAGCGTCATTTTTATTTCACTTGATAGAATTTAAATGGAGATTAAATGTGTCACTTGAGTATAAATTTTAAATAAATTTTAAAGTAAATATGTTATAGTGGGTATGATTTAGGATTTTTTATGTCTTTTTTTTTAAACGTGATTTTCTTTTTTTACAATTTTTTTTCTCCCTGCCGTGACTAAATACAAGACCGTGCTAAACAAAACGATATATGGATAACAGAAAGCGTGGTAAAACAAAAGGAAACGGATCCTGTACGAAAAAACAAAACAAAAGGAAACGGGCGATGGAAAGGCCCAAGAGAACCCACGTCTAATGAGATTATTTTCTTCTTTTTTTATTTCAAAATAAGATATATTCGAGGATTTTAGCGCATTACACAAATGTTAGCGACCATATTGGCGATGCTATCTAGCTCTCATGGAAAATCCCCCTCGGAAAAATTTTTCCACCTTCAATAATAACGATAGATATGAAAAACAGAGTTATGCTCCGTTGTTTTTGCGAGAAATTAAAATTTCTAGATAACATTATTCATGAGGTTATTTCTCAACGAATGGAAACTTTTTCAAATATTTAGCTTAATCTTAAACTGAGTTGAAAATTATTTTTCAGTCTTTAGGAGGCAAAATTTGCTTTTATTTTTCTAAGAAGACACGCATTGTTTGCATGTTATAAGAACTACACATGCTATTATCATCAAATGTTAAATAAAGTTTTATCAAATTAAGTTTTCAAGACAAAAGCACTTTCATTGATCATAGTTCGTAAACAATTTATTTTTCCCTCTTATTTAACCTAGGCACAAGTGCTTAGGTCCCAAGTCCAACTTTGCAATACTCAAGCTCAAGTGCTGGGGCCTTAGACCAAGCCACGAAGGATGTGGGTCCAATCATGAGGGTCTCGGGAACTTGGGCACAGTAGTGGAACACCAGAGCACGGGCATCAAGGTGTAGGCTTGACCTTAAGGGACTCCAACTCTAGCATTAGGGGGTCTTGGACTCGAGTGTCAAGGACCCTCGCTCAGGCATTAGGGGCTAGGGTCCCTCTCCTAAACCTAGTTGCCAATTGGATTTCTCAAGCCAATCGCTAGTATTGCACACACATGAACCAAGCTCTTGGGTCCTACCTTTAGAGACCAAGGCCTAGCCTCTGTGTATTGCACTAGTAAGTTAGGCATGTGAACGGGGTACCTCGGCATAACCATTAGGGAACCCAGCTCAAGTATTTGTGTTCTAAGCCTTGCCCATCCTCAAGAGACTCGAGTCTAGTATTTATGGACCTGCCTAGCCACAAGAATCCCCAAGCACAGGAGCCCAAGTTCCGAGAGCTCAAATGCCAAGGTTTCCAATTCAAGCATCAATATTTAATCGTGTTTCGAAAAATGATATCCTACTTTTAAAAGAGAAATCACCTCCATCAATTTAAACAGAGTTTTCCTTCACTTATTTTCTTAAACAATTTAAATGAGAAAAATGAGAAAAACATTTTCGGATAAAGAATTTGCGCCAAACAAATGGACCTTAATTCGAACCGAACTATCTACAGAAGGAAAGGCAGGTTATGTAATCAAGTTGGCAACTTAAAATGAAAATTTTCACCTTGGAAGAACACGGGCATCGAATTTAATCTTGGCTCGGCATCATTTTTAAGGAGTCGGGTCATGACATGATTATCTATGCGAATCCCCTTTCTCTCGGCACGTATGATCTGTTTTGACCGGATCAGTGTCTTAATTTAGCAGTCAGCTCATGACACCGCGAGACGCCTAGACAAGAGAAATCGTACATCACGAAGAACACCATAAAAAGGAGAGAAAAAAACCACGTCGAATTTAACTCGATGGCAAACCCAACCCTTTTGAAAACTGAGAATGTTCTCCCTTTAGAATCATTGTTGACGGTGAGAATACACTGTATGACAGATGTAAAACTCAATTTTTGCACCCGGACCACAATTTCAAACAGAACTTTTAAAACCAAACAAAATAACAGGTATAAACTCGACCATTTTATAATCATTGGCATAATTGGTGTTAATAGCCTCTACCAGATGGATATATCAACATGAGAAGTGGAATATCAAAGGACTTCGAATTAGGGAAAGCACCCAGTCGACGCCGTTTTAACCATAAAGTGTGAAGTATGGCCAAAGTCATCAGTTCCAGCAGAATCCCTATCCCTTTTCTATATCTCAAAAGCTCACAGCATCAACAAAGCCAAGTAATAACCAGATAAAAACCTCATTTAGAACACGCTCTCCGCAAGATCCCCTAGAGTTCAATTAGCTATTTGATCCAAAGAAATGATAATAAACCAAGCGCACATACAGCCAAACATCTCAGAAACACAAAGGTGAAGCTGAAATTGACATCATATCTCACGCACCAAGAAATGGAGATCCATAACACGTCACTAAACGTAAGATACTTCCTACAATTCATTCATGCTCAAGTTCAAACGTTTGACACAAAGTGACCAAAATGTGAACTGAAAATAAAGTTAAAACACTCTCACATTCAATCCACCAGCAGCAGCAGAAACCCCACTATAGTCATTACCAAAACTCAGGGGAAACATAAAAACAATGATTTGCTCAACGGAGCCTCCTTGCTTCTCTCTCAGACTCCAGAAGGGTGAGGACATCTCCTCCCTCACCGGTCCCTTCACGTTCCTCATGATGAACCGGTTCATGTCGTCCAAGAACTTGACTCTCACCTGAGTCACCTGCCCTCTTGACCCAGTTCGGCCCATGACTTTCACCACAACAGCGTGCTTGATCTGAGAATCCATTCTGCACAAAGGCGACAAACCAGACAAACCGAACATAAAGATCATGCCGCCATTGAAAAATCGATTCCCAGCCACACACGGATATTCGGAAGCGCTACCACAACCCATCATAAGAAAAGCCCAAATTCGATTTCCATTCATAAACACAATTTAACTTCCCAATTCTCACAACCACACACAAAATGCCGCACATTACAGTAGGAATTACCCAATACTAAATAATCTACAATGCAAATAAAGAGCTAACCCTTTCATCAAAGGGGGCCTAGATTGTCAAACATACGCCCACTACATCTTCAAAGTCAAAACAGAACAGGCAATTCAATATCGCACGAAGCCTCCAGACGCTCCCCCTCAGACAGATAAGAACCCGTTTTCATCCGTCCTCTCATCTACCCAGAAGGAAAAAACAGGTCATGAAGCGATTTCCCCGGCTTAAACAAACTCAACCCAGAATCCGAGCGAGAACCAAGACTAAAAAGCACATCAAGGGGAAAAACATCGCGCACATCACACCACAAAGAGAGCAAAGCAATCAGAAGAGAATAGCTGCTGCTGCTGCAGCACTATCAGGGTCAGAAAATCAAGAAACAGAGGCAACCCAATCCAGGCAAAAGCCACCGCGAAAAACCCATCGAGAACGCATCGACGGAACTCGGGTGCTCATAGCGTTCGTGGATTAAACAGAGCGCGAGATCGAGAGAGGAATCGGGAAGAACCTGAGATGGGGAGCGAGGAAGGAGAGGCGAGGAAGAGAGGAAGCGGCCGAAAGCTTGAGCTTCTGAAAATCTTCAGCGAGGGCAAGCAAAACCCTAGCGAGGGTCGTATTTATATGGGAGTTGTATCTATGAGATGACCATATTGCCCATTCCGTCTTGAGAGGCCCATGGCCTTATTCTGCCCTTAGGGTCAGGGGTATAGTTGTCATATCCTGGGCCTTTAGACTCCACGGGGTCAAAACCCAAAAAAAGAAGGAAAAATTAAAGAGAATTCAATATTTTGTAATGGGTCCTTTTAGGGTACGTTTATTAATTATTCTATTTTTGAAAATAATTTCCATTCAAAAACAATTTTTTATTTTGTTTCTGAGAATAATTTATGAGTATTTGAAGATATTTGGTAGCGGTTCAAAATTTTTATTCTTAGAATAGAAATTCATTAGGTAGGATTCTCAATTATTTTTTTTGCTTCTTTTAATTTTTCAATGCTTTTATTATATTTTCCTTTTTTTCTTTTTATTTAAGTTGGGCTTGATTCTAGAATTGTTCTCAGGGATAAAAAAGTAATTTTTTTTATTTCTTGATTATGTTCTAAATTTAATCCTAGTAACAAAAAATTTACCAAACGAATTTATGTTCTTCTTCATTCTCGAAAATAAAAGAATATAATCAATCACTATTAGATAAGTTAAAAAACAGACTCTTATTTGTCCAAATTTAAAACGGTTAATTTAAGCTTAATTAACCCTAGAAACATTTGGGTTTTCAAGGTATAAATTATTTATATTATTATGTCAAAATACTATTTCATCTCACTTTCTTGATATCTATTTTACTACAACCCTATTTCTCTACTAATATACAATAGTTTTTGTTTTAAAGTGCAAATGATAACCATTCTGGTTAGAAATTGATTTTTAGAAAAAAAAAATTTGGAAGTTCTATTCCGAAGAAAAATTGATGTTTGATAACGATACAAAATTTCTCTCTTCGGAATAAAACTTCCAAATTTTCTTCTTTTCGAGGACGGCAAGCAACAATGGCAACGACGGTAGACAAAAGCGGGCAACGGCCAATGATTAGCAATCGGTAGCCCAACGGGTGATAGCAGCAGGTGAATGGCCAATGAGTAGAGAAGACAAGCAATGATGAGAGTTTTATTTTTCATTTATATTTTAGAAATAGAGAAGTAAAAAATGTTTACTTCTCATTTTTGTTTCTGACATATTTCTGAACTAAAAATTTATTCCGAAAATAGAAAAATGAAATTTTGTCACAAAATGGATCTCTATTCTAGAAACAAAAATTGTTTTGGAACAAAAATAGAATAGTTGTCATGAATACCCTTAGCCTTATTAGAGAAAACTTCAAATAATAATCTAAAATGAACATTGTGTCAAATAAGAGCATGAAGTTGCCATGTTAATCTCGAATAAAGACTTAAAGTGGTCATAGTAGTTTCAACTAAATATTTGACCTTATTGGTCATTGACCAATTCAAGGGCAATTTTGTCAAAAGAAAATTTTAATTTTAAATTATTTTTTATTTTCCCTTTTTCTTTTCATTTCTTTTCCCTTTCTAGCGAGGGCAAGTGACCCTCGCCTTTGGAATTTGAGGACAGCCTCACTTAAGGGGATGGCCACCTTGCTAAGGCAAGGCTCTCCCTCACTAGTCACTGACAAGGCAACCCTCACCCTGATCTAGCAAGGGTGGCCTCACCCTAGCAAGGCCCATGCTCGCCTAGCCCTCTCAAGGCATTGCTGGTGGCTGCCATTGCTTGAGATCGGCCATTGGAGAAGAAGAAAGAGACACGAAAAAAGAAAGAAAAAATTCGAAAAAAAAGGTAAAAGGACAAAAATGTCATTAAGGGGAAAGTTAATTTATAAGAAACTGATAATCTTCTCTTTTTTATATTTTACGGATGGTGGAAATGAACGATAGATGAACGATGGCGACTTAAAAGGGGAGATAAAAATTTTACATGATTTTATCTCATGCATCTGACATTTTACATGCCATGTTGACTTTGACAATTTATATATTGTCACGTCCCACCAATTTCCGACAATTGATTGAAAAGACTATATTAAGTTACACACACATGTTTAAGATTACATTGATAAAATTGAAAAGTTTAAAATTAATTGACATTCGTTTGGACTTAAGACTAAATGGATAATTTTCCTTAGCAATGGAGTGTCACGTCATTATTTCATGATATGTTAATGATCACATTAGCAACATCACATCAACGAGTTCATGAAATTAATACGGGAGGAATGGTGAAAAATATTGATTGCAAGATTGCATCAAGTTGGAGAACTCGATGGCCGAAAAAGTTGACTCAAATAAATTATACACTATTGTGGTTTAGAGAACAAGATAGTCAATACTATAGCTTGCTCACTTCATAAATTGAGATAATTTTACCAACGGTCTCTTAAATTTTTTCTTTTCGACGTTCAAATCCATCCATTATATATGCCATGATTGTACACTGCTGTCCATACGGACGCTCGACGTGACGTCATGTCGCTTGCTTTTTTAAACACAAATTTTGCTTATGTTAATAGTAAGAAAGAAATTATCTCTCTCTTTTTTTTTTTTTTTTTGGTGGGTAGTGATTAGATTGGTTAGATTGGTTGAATTTGGCTGGAATGATTGGCAATGGCCTAGACGAGTACCAGCAATCATCCATCTTCCATCTACTGCAACAGGTGCTAGTTACCGAGGATCTCATTGTATATATGCACCAATGGCATTTGCCAAAGTGTTCCAAACAAGCTTTTTCCCCCGACGAGAAGGGGGGGTTTCCTATCAAAGCAATCAAACAATGCAAAGCAAAAAAAATGCCTCCTGATCCGGCATGTGTGTATACATAACACTACGGCGTGGCTGTCTGGGACGTCATGACCCGTTCCTGGACGAAGCGGCTTCTGCTCATCGTGGCCTCTCTACATAGAGACGTCGGTGTCAGCACCTTCGGGCTGAGCCGGGACGAGCCGGATGGCGAGGAATGCGTGCTCGATGCTCTCGGGGACAAGTTTGCGAGCTCCAACACGTGGGATTGGAGCTCCATGGGGTAATCCCTCATGCAGCCAATGCGCGGGCCGGCCCCGGTTGTCCATTTGAAGGACAACTGGCGACCCAGCTGATATGATCTCGACCCTCTGTGCGAATCTATTCTTTGCAAGATCTTCTCCCTCGGAACCGGGCATTCCACGTCCGCCTCTTCCTCGTCGAACATGTTCAGTTTAGGGACCATGAAGTCCTCTTCACTGAGGAACGATTCTTCCGGGGTTTCGTACCCGTCGTCCTCCGAAGGACTACCGGCGAACTGGGTCCAACGGCTCAGCCCACACGGAAGCGCTTCTTCTCCAGACGTGTGGAACACATTAGGCCTTTGCGGTATTTCGAGCTTGGTTATGCTTGAGCCAACTCGCCGCGACCAAGTGGTCGTTTGAGGATCGGAGTCGCTGACGGCATCGCCACAGCGCACCTGTAAGTTAGGTTCCTTGTCAGCTGATTTCATATCACGCCATTCTTTGTGGAATTGTACCAAATCGACCTCAGAGGGATTGCTTGGGAGGCTTTTGCCATTTCTCGCAAGGACTGCCTCTTCTTCCTCGGTAGGGCATTTCTGCGTATCACAAATATGGAAGAGCTATAGGCTTCTTATAACATCGGATCAAATACTAAAAGCCACTGAGAATTTAACTCGACAAGATGAGAAACTGTGAAGATAGATTTGGTCTAGGATAACTTTTCGAATCACAAATCAATGAAATTTGTCGCTTGCAAATAGAGCTTCTGATTCTCCTGTTCCCATCCAAATTCCACTTGCTGTTTTATAATGATTATATCAAAACAAGAGTTCATGTCAAATGCCAATGCCTTCAGATAGGACACCGTCGAGCTCATCTTTCTTACCTCGACATTGGTAAGATCCACATTCTTCTCCTTGAGGAATGACACCAAAGCCTCGAAGTTCTCTTCAGTCGGCAGATAATGCCCGCTGTGGGGCCAAACCGCCTAAGACAATAAAAGATCAGCGCTATGAAATCCAAAGCCCCCCCGTGGTCGAGCCAAACTGTTTATTGAAAAAGGATTTCCAGATGATGAAGAATGTACTGTTACCTTTAGTATACCATCTTCCACCTCTAACCTGCCGGCAGATAATGTGGCCCCGCCAGCCAAAAAGCTCGAATGCTGAAACATGCCCTTGCTCTTCTTCCCGACGTATAAGTCCTTGGATGTGCTAAGCACGAAGATCCACTTAGCATCTTTGGGCCCTCCTCTCGTGTCAAGGATCTCACCGCTTTGCTTGTAGGAGAACTTCCCGCTCTCTATTACGACCTCAAAAGCCATCCTCTCAGTCTGCAGAAGAACAGAACACACATAGGAGGTGGCGGTGGGACATATATCTCTTGCAGAAAATGTTCTAATGTATTTCTTAATCGATCCAGGCATTGGAATCTGATTGTTAAATCCATAACTGGTTGTGGGAAAAAGCCTCACCGGTCCAAGATACTTGATGCACTGCTGCTGAAGCTTTGCTCGAGGGCATCTATCGATGTTGACCTCTTTTCCTTCACCTATGTCAAGCCTGCAATTCCCAGTAATCGTCCCGGTATTGTCGGTCATATTCTCGCAGGCACTAAATTAATCTGCTTCGACTTAGTCCGTCGACTTACCAATAGAAGAAGGGCTCTTTGCTCCTGCAGTGGAGCCACGTGACATAGTAAAACTGAAGATTATGGCCATATCTGTGCCTGGGATCAATCTGTCATAAAAAAGAACATGAAGCAAGACAAATGCTGTGGCATCTCCACTGCTATATCGGTTATGCAAAAGTGAGACTCACCGCCTCGAGCCAATGCTGCAAAGCGAGTTTTCTAGCTTTTTCATCCTTGGACGAGCCCTTTCCAACCTATTACAGTAGAGAACTATTATAATCAATAGAGTAATGTCAGATATCCCGATGAAAGTAAGTGAAATTATCCTGGATGTACGTACCTTAGCAGCTCTAGTCCTTGCTCTTGACCAACGTGAAATGGCAGTCTCGGGTTTCTCGATGTCGAAGAAAGATATGGAGCTCCTCTTTAGTTCGGCGAAATCCAGCAATTTCCACCTTCAAAAGAGTATGCCATCAGAAAGAAAATGTTGCTTCCATGTGAAAGACCAAAGTTCAAGAAAATAGACACAAAACCTCTCCATGCTATTTACATTATACAGACAGAAGACAAGTTAATTTGCTGTGTCTCTTAGGGCTCTCAATCTATGGATAGAGAATGCATCTAGAGAGCAAGACCAACCATCTCTGTTCCACGACAACTGCGCAATCAGCTAGCTGTCTTCTGGTCCGGAAACTACGGTAGACCGTCTGCAACTTTGTCGCGGCAGCCTTGCTTCTTGAACTTGCGGGCTCAGACAACGAAAGGTACGAACGCTTGCCGTGTAAACCATCCGATTCCCGTGAGTGCTCTTCTTTGTATCTAATCCGCAAGCTTGTCGACCCAAGAAGCGTTTTCTTTTCCCTGTCCAATGAAGGCGAGCTAAAGCAAAGCGTGGTCTCTATTTCCTTCGCACTGTAGACGGGAGATGCAATCTTTCTCGAAGCATATGATTTCGCCATGTTGGATCCCGTACCTCAACCGTGGAAACCCGATGGATTGCTGGGGTCACCCTCGCCTTTTACATAGAGTGGCGGCAATGCAACTGTGTCCGAAAGAGGTCATCAAGATACAAATGCAGAAAAGGGTCATTTTCTCCTGTCAATTGGATATGAAACCAGGCACGGGAACTCAAATAAACACGAGACTAATCTCCATCGAATCGCGAAAGCTTTGTTTTCCATGTCGCATGCATAACCAGAAGCTCGAGGTTAGATTTGCGCGAACTCAATGGTGCTCTAACGACAATATATGCATTTCGCGAATCATCGGCGGAGAAATACTTTTATTCCTCAAACCTTGTCGCCCCCGAATTAAAAAAAAAAAAAAATCATGAATCTAGAGCAGGAGAAGGAGGAGGAGGAGGAGGAGGATTAATGTACCTTAACAAGAGAAAAAGTTAGATCACCATTGATGAGACTGCTCCAACGTTAGGTTTAGAGAGGGAGAGAGACGATGAAAAAGGGAACAAGTCCAAGGTGGTAGAAGAAGAAGAAGAAGACAGAGATGACCAACGGAAATAAATCCGAGAGAGGGGGAGAGGGACAGAGGGAGAGGGCGATAAGTGTGGAGGAAAGAAAGACAGGCAAAGCGGTTGTTTCAACGGTTTTTCGAGAAGACTTTGTGAAGAAAGAGTCACAGGGTGGAGAATGTGACATTCAAATGCACCGTCATCGTTGTCATTGATCACCGCCAGCATTGTCATGCACAGACGATAGGATGAGACAACTCTTTTATTAGGAAAATAGCAATCACAGATGAGTCAAATTAAGAGAAAAAAATTTGTAGACCGCGAATCAAATTATGGTAAATACTTATTTAGCTGAGGAATCTGCTTCTAAGTGATCAAATGGGTATTTTCCAACGGATACATTGGATCTTATCATATTCTACTGCGTGGCTCATTCGATGTGGTAGAATGAACTTAAGCCATGATGCCAAGGTGAAAGAAATTGGCTTGTCGAGTACTCTTTTTGAAAGTGACGAGCTGGGCTCTATATACTTCTTTATATTTGTCCCGTAGCAATAACGTTTGTCTGGCTAATTCTCCATATCTTATATCTAGTTAATCAATTAAAAAGAGAGAAGCTAAAATGGACCTAAGATAGTCCTTAAGAAGCTTCATCTCAGTCTTCGTTCAAATCTTGGGACTATCAAGATGTAAAACATGTATATTTACTTATCTGGATTATCAAGATATGATTGAATATGATATGATATGACATCTGAGGATTTTATTATATCTTATCCATTATTTGATGAATTGCAATAATAAATTCAAATATATTCACAATATATCATATACTTTATTTGGTATAAACGTCACATTAGTGTTAATAAATCAAAAAGTTACACAAACATAAATTGTAAAAATCTCTCACCACAATCTTCCCTACTTCATTTTATTTGCTTTTTTTTTTAAATCTCTCTTTTTTTTAAAAATTTTCTTTTTATTTTTTTACCTTTTCCATCATTCTTTAATTAAATTTTATTAAATAATGAATTGTACTAATATACCTAAAATATATGTAATATATATATATATATAAATATATTGGATTTATATTACAAGATAAATTTTATTCAAATATATAAATAAAAATAAGATTAAATTAAAAAACTAAATTGTTGTTATTTTTTGTTAGGGATAATATTTTGAAAAATCCCAAATTGGTACAAGTGTGACAAATTTACTCCAAACTATTTTTTAACCATTAAAAACCTCAAATTGGTACACCCGTGACAAATTTATTCTAACGACAATAAAAAACCTCAAATTTGTACACTTGTGACAAATTTACTACAAACTACTTTATACGATCATCAAAAACCCCAAATTAATACATTTGTAATAAATATACCATATGTTAAATTGGACTAATATCATAAAAAATAACTATAACAAATGGAAAGTAAAATCCCAAACTAGTATACCAACCAATTGTCACGTGTCATTCATCTTAATAATTTAATAGTAAAATTTAATGGAAACTAACAAAATATAAATTTATCACAAGTATATCAGTTTCACAGTTTGGGGTAATTTGTCAAAGGTGTAGTAGTTTGAGGTTTTTGGTGGTCAAAAAATTAGTTTGGGGCAAATTTGTCACATGTATATTAGTTTGGGGTTTTTTTTAGGGTATTAACCCTTTTTGTTATTGAATTTTGTATATTAGAGTACAAATATTATTTACATTGAAATATAATTTTAATTTTATTAATTTAAGAAGTTTGTCACTTGGAAATTCTTATCTACTTTTATCACACATCCCTTATAGAATCCTTGTTGTACATGATTTTATCATATTTTGAGCAGACATCAAACACAGAATTCTAAATTAACTTGACCGCTGAATGTAGGATATCCCTCCTCTTAAGAAAGACCTATACAAGGGGAATTGGGGGCGCGTGGCATGCGAGTGCTATATACTTATTTATCTCTACCCTTTAGCAATAAGATTTGTCTTGCTAATTCTCTAGACCTTATATCTAGTTAATCAATTGAAAGAGGATAAGTAAAATGAAACTAGTAGTCCTTTACTTTTGCCTAAAATTCAAAAGTCTTGCTTTTTTCCCCCCAAAAGTGATCCTTTTACGTTTTAAAAAGACTTACTATTTATAAATTAAATTATAAATTTTGCCATTGTAGTGCTAAGTAGAGGTATGCAAAATGAATTGCCAAAACCAACAAGTACTTGGACCAGATCGAACTTGCCAATTGGATTTGACTTCCAGTAATGTTAGTCCAACTCTTGGTTCTCAAAATTGGAATTGGTGTCCGAATAGTTCGGTTCTCAATTCTTAAAAAAAATCAAACCGAATTGACTACACATACTTTTTTATTAATATTTCTTCAAAAAAATTATTAAAATGTAAACTAAACACAATCTAATCTAGTGGCCCCACAAGATACAGCACAATGATTTTACTCATCTCTTCACTTATCATCGCTTCTATCAATATCCTAGAATTTGTCACTTTCTCATTCTCCACGAGCACTCTATCAATATCTTAGAATTTGTCACTTTCTCATTCTCCACGAGCACTTTGTAGTTGGTTTGATGTAGAGTAAAATGTATAAATTTGGTCTCTTCCCCCTTTTTTTGTTTATAAATCTGCTTTTTAATTTCTGTTCATTTTCGATATATGAACACATAGTTAGGGTCCTTTACTCAAGATCTTTTTCTAAAAAGGTAGCAAAGGACACAATTCCAGTTTCAGAACAAATGACATTAAGTAGTGCCAAAAACCTAAAAAATGACCAATTCCATTGGGACCGGACCGACCATCCCTATTGCTGAGTTGGCTATCGAAAAGTTAAGGTGGCAATCGGAAAACACATGTGGCAAGTTTATTTAGTAATTTGTTGTTGATGTAATTAAAAAATTAGTGTTATTAGAGAAAAAAAATGTAGCGGAGGCAACCACCGCCACCGCGGTGATCCTGCCCGCTCGACAGTGACCACCACCATCATGGCCCCACAACAACCACTGTGGTGGTGGTCAATTCGAGTCTATTGCAGTAGTCGCGCGAGATCACAGCGACAGAGAGAGCAGGATGAGATCTCGTCAGTGACGCAGCCACTGCAAAGGTGGTCAAGGTGGTCTCAACTCTAGCAAACGACACAAAACATGGAAAGAAGCAGATCCAGAAACCTCCACGGCGACGTCGGTCGCAGGCGAGTGGAATTCTTCGACCATTCATCTGACTTCTAACACTTGCATAGAAAGGAAAAAAAAACAAACGGGAGGGATATATTTCTTGACACAAGCAGTGAGAATACAATTATGCGTTTCTTTAGTTTAGAGGAAACAAGAATAGTCCGCTAAAATCAAAGTTTTAGCTGTGAATATCTATTGATAACTGAGATTTGACCTGAATCACCATTTAACAGGAAAACTTCCAATGGGACATATGGAGAGGAAACTGACGTTCCAAATCTGTATGTGGGCTGCAGCATTTTGCTTCCTTTGGCGCATGAAATAGCCAGAAGACGAGGTCCAGTTCTCATCTGCCACACCTGCATCGAGTTTTCGATCAATGGCATATTCAATGGAAAGGACTATCATGCGGTATCTGAACAATACTTTAGATAGTGAATCATGGACGAAACATTTTAAGTTCACTCAAACTAGATGACGAGGAAATTCAATCAAAACGTGTTCAATATGGCAATCACAAATGTGTAGATGCATATAGTATGGTGATGATATGTAACATCCAGAATCCTCAAATGGTCTTGAGTTCACACCTAATATAGGCTCAGATATATTCCATTGACTTGGATGGAAACTGGTCCTAGATCCAGTACTCTTCCTTGTTCAACAGAAAGATGAAGAAAAGATGGCCAAAGCAACACAACCCCACTTAACAGAGCCGTGACCAGACTTAGCAATTACGAGTTTGGATTCTTAAGCAGAATAAAACACGTCATGTGTGTAAACATGCATGTGTGCACATGAATCCCACAGAGAGAGAGAGAGAGAGAGAGAGAGAGAGCACCTCAATGATTCCCTTTCTAGGTGCATGAATAGCAAGGCAGAGGCAGTAGTCACTCTTAGTTGCTTCGTGGTGAGAAGAACTTGAAGACAAACTATTGTTCACTAGCATCTCCATGAACAGACAGCTAGCATCACGGTATCCCTGGATAGCAGCAGAAGTCCATTATCAGGAAGGGGTGAAAGATACAACGTACTAATAAAATAATAGGATTAAATTTGAAGAGAAACCTTCCACAGACGCACTACCACCAGGGCCTGAGTATCTAATAGCAAAACACGGCCAAGTGAATCTGTTATTGCAGCCAGTGTACCACTGGGCGATAATGTGAGTTTTTCACCCTTCCTAGGATGATCCTTCAAACATGTCAATGGAGAAGCTGCAATTGAGAACCACCCACTTGTTAGTACTTAAAATGATGACAGAACAGCTAGGACCATGGAAACCAGACCAGTAAAATATCGATGTGAATAGAGATGCATGCTTGGCACTTAAACAACAGGGAAACAAACTGGCCGAGGACTCGGCGACACCTGTGACTATTTTTCAGAGTAAATTATGTCAGTTGTGGTATCATTATCACCAAAATATACACAATAAAATATTACCTCGGGCAAAGGATTGAGGTTTCACTTCTGATTTTTGCGTTGATGCTTGGTCACTTCGCCATATCATTTTGGAGAAAGAAGCTATTGTTGAAAATGTCGCAGGCACAACCTTGGAGAGAATTGCTCCAACTATGGATCTATTTCTATCTTCTGAAAGTCTTCAAAAGCATGAAATTGAACTTAAAAAGGTATTCACAATCAATAGGGAACAGAAATAGGGGAAAGTGGCAAAAACCACCAAATAACCAGAAAAACTGGAATATAATGACATCAGATTGCAAGCCCTAACCTGAATGCTGAAATTACGGCATCCTCACCAATGGTAATTGCACGGTAATACCGTTGACTTGACTGCCTAACAATAAAGGCAGCTGACTTCAAATATCAGTATATCTACAGATAGTTTCCCAAAAGTAGACAGAAGAACTAACTGCAGGATCCATTAATCTAGACAGCAAAATGAAATCTTCCCTTATTTTATGAGGAAAAAACATAGGCTATACGGAGAAATACGATACAAGCTCAGCTTAACCATTACATAGGAGAATAAATGTCTTTTGGCAAATTAGGCAAGAAAAGCAGTGGATGTGGCCAACCTGAACTTCCATCAAAGGAGGGGGCATTATCCCAGTGATTGCCGCATCAGCACATGCACCGTACTTGTTGACATTCCATAACTGGTAGGGTAATTGTTCAAAATTGCTTCCCGGAAAACCAGACTTTCGTCTTTCCATTTCATCCCAAAACTTAGAATTTGTTTCTTGAGACCATCTAGACAGCATGCTCTACATTGCAAAAGGAAGATGTGTAGCAGTGTCCGGATTAAGAGCTTAAGGAACTGAATAGTGAAGTATCGAAAGAACTAGGAAATTTTAGTGCTCATTTGAAAGTCTACTAGGAAATTTATGGTCTTCTTCTTCTCTCTCTCTCTCTCTCTTTTTGTTTTTTTGTTTTTTTTTTTGTTTTGGGGGGTGGGTGGTTGGAAGTACATGAAATTTTGCTTTTATACAAATTTTGACGACGAAAGTGCACAGGAAGATATCACAAATATATTAAAAATTTCCTCATTTAACAGTAAAAATATAACAGTCAATTAGGAGCTACATTCCACTGTCTTGCGTTCGTTTCCTCAAATCAAAAGAGACAACAAAAGTGAAAACAACTAAAACATCATCTTTATATTTTCAAATCAAGCTTATATTGCAACAGTTTTAATAAACACTAACTATAATAAAAATGAATGATCTTTAACATTTTCCTTGTTAAGAAAAGGCCATAATTTCATTGCTTGACATAAAACATTCAATGAAATTCAGAAGAACATATTAATCAGTCGGTAGGAAAATTCACCTGTATATCAGATCCATCAAAACGAGCAATAACACCTGGCATTATAGCACAAACCTCCTCTGCACAAGTGTCTGTCGTCAGGTCTTTCTTAGTTCCCCGAACTCTCAATCTTAATATCCGGGCAGTATGTATTATCTGTGAGAACATATATTCAGCCGTGCATTCATGTTATAAGATAATGCTTGCACAACAAAATTGTTAATATCCCCATTCAAATGAGTGAACCTATTCTAGATTGACAATGTGGTCCCCCAACACAGATAAGGAAAGGCATGTTCCATCAAAATTCTACCTATATCACTCAGTAGACTTAGTTTTCCGCACAGAACTCATTTTGATTAGTAAGTTAGTTATTTCTTCCAATTAAAGACGTAATAAGGAAGAGATGAAAAGAATGGAACACAAAAAATAATGGTGCGAAACCAGCCAACCAATTAACATACATTGTCAATATAACTAGAGGCTCTAAGGACATGGTAGGTTAACCATGAGTCTTTTGTTTTTGCCACGTAGAAAAGCATTGACTTAAAAACTAAAATGGAAGGCTCCCTCAGTAAATGCAAGGATTTTGAGCAAAAAACGGAAAGGCATGAAAGCCAAAAGGGCCAAAGGGATCTAGACCTTCATTTCCAGTCTGCAGTCGAAGGAAATGACTATGGTCAAAGATATTTTTGAAGAAGGCCTGAAAAGGAACACACTGATTCCTAATTGCCTGCAAGTTCCTCCCTACCCGTTTGGTGTGGTTAAGAGCTAATTGCCAACAGATTTTCCATTATAACTGCTGATAAAAAGGTGACAATCAAACAGAATCTCCGGAGGTCCCTAACAATTTTTGTGGTTATTTTTTAATAGATAATAAAGGAGTTGAAAAGTTCAAGTACATCAGAAATGTATTAGGACAGAGAGAGAGGGAGAGACAAGCAAACAAAAGAAAAGCATCTCAAGGCTATACTCTATCCAAGCAAGAAGACCGAAGCCAAATAAATGAAGCAACCAAGATTTTGAACCTTCAAAACAATCTTGTCTTGGGGTTTTTTTTTTTTTCAAAAAGCACCACATGATAGTGCAGCCCTCCGGGAATTGAGTCCCCATTATAGGGATCCACCAGTTTAATTGCTGGGTGGTGCGTCTTGGAATGATCCATACCGGCGTAGACGATCTAAAGATGTGATTTTGAATGCTTGAGGGGCGAACTTACAATCGAGAAAGAGATGATCAAACAGATTCACCCGAATTCTTACAGATACAACAGCAGGACATGGGTAATGGAATTCATATCACGATCATGACAATCAGGAAGACATGAACTACCCAGTGGCTGTAAACGCACCCAAATGAGTAATCTTCATCCCCAATTCCCACAGAAGAGAATGAAAAGAACCCAGCAGCAGGGAAAAGGAACAGGGCGACGCCATCCAGCGAAGATTTACCTGCTTGTGGATCAAATCGCCGTTCAGCGAGTAGATCAGCAGGTGGCCGCGCGAGGTGCCGACGGCGACGACCCGGATCTCGTCGAAGACCAGCCACTCGACGGCGCTGATGAACTCGGCGTGGATCGGGGAGAGCTCCGGCCGGATCTTGATCCGGGGGGAATCGGGGTCGGACCACCCGATGACGAGGACGACGGAGCGGTCGGCGAGGGCGAGGGCGTGGGTGTCGAGCGCGCAGAGGAGGTTGGGGTTGTCGGCGAGCCAGCCCTCCTTGCCGGCGCCGACGTCGGCGAGGTCGTCGCAGGCGATGCAGCCGAGGTCGGTGGTGTGGCTCCGCCGAGCCATGGTGGGGTGGGGTGGGGTGGGGTCGGGTCGGGTCGGGTCGGGTCGGGTCGGGGCCGGGGCTCGTCAAGCCATTGTCGGATTCGCGCAGGGAGAGAATTAGCCTGACAGCTTTTGGTCGGATCGGTGATGTGATGATGATTGAAGAAGAAGCAAAGCGCAGTAACTGTCGAATAGAGATGAGAAAAAAAAGAATTTGTTTTATTTATTCAATATAAACTATATTTTCTACCCAAAGAAAAGAATCGAACATATTCCAATTTAGGACAATCGACACAATTCATCCATGAATTTTGGTCTAAAGTGAAATGTTGTCTTTGAATTTTTAATTTTATTCGATACGACAATGAATTATTGATAAACATTCAACGGAATCTTTCAATTTGCTCAAATGACAAATTGAGCATTGCTTGATGACATTAGATTATTATATGTTGAATTGGATATTTACGAATAACAAGTCATCATGTCACCTTTTATCCATCTATTATGGAGAGAAAAAATTAATTAAGGCGTTAAAATGTCTATCATTATTTAATGACAACGAATTATTATTTTATTATATAAAATTAATATCCAACTTGTATAATTCACACATAATTTTGTTATGTCCTCTGTGGTTCAAAATTAAAGAACTCAGGGACACGTGAGCAGCTCTCATTTACTTGAATCAACACAACGACGATTTCGAATATTTTTATATAGTTTGGATAGATTAAACATTTATTGAAAGTCGATGAACCGTATCGAATAAATTAAAATTTACGATATCGCAAGTTAGACCAAAATTCAGAAATTATTTATATCATTTTCTTGTTCATTTCATTTTTTTTTTCAAATGGTACAATGTTGTTGAAATTCCTTCCGCATCACGGTGCTCGTATCGTTACATCGCTGACAACGAATTCCTCTAATAAAAGCTGACAAATCGATGTACTCGAACAAGCCTCTGCCTACGGATCGGCGAGTTAGAGGGTGGCATTGGGCGAGACGCAGGGCGTGATATGATTGGCGACATCGATGCGCTGGACGAGATCGTTCAACATGCAACTCTGCGACGTTTGCTTCACCAACATCGACACCTTCAAGTTCCTCACCCCTCGCCGACCCCCGATTGCGACTTTAGTGAGAGACAGAGAGAGAAAGGAGGGAAGAAAGCAAGGAAGTAAAAAAAAAAAATAATAATAATGTCGCTGGCTTTGCCGTGAAAAAATGGCACGTGTGCTCATTGGCGGAGGCGAAAAATGTGATGGTTTATTTGAAACTGGGGGTGATTGAGTCCCTTCGGTCTATTTAGGAATTAGAAATTGGACTGAACATGCACAGTTCCATAAAATCGACCACTTAGTGATGATCAAATGACTATGCAATGAGATAGACATTGGTGCTCCTCCTCCCCGAGAGTGCAAAAGGAGTAAGAAATGTCTACAACGAGAGGCTTGACTAAGGAATGAACATGTTAATCAAAGTTCCAATACATGCTCTAGCAAGGGAAAATTGTCAAAAAAAGAAAAAGAAAAATCCAAGACACATTACAATTTAGTCGCCTGGTTAATTTTTGCTAAATATTGTTAAAATAAATTTGGTTGAGTTATGTTAGATAACGGCTGATATTAATTTAGACAACTAATATCTTTCTGATTTATAAATATATATATATATATATATATATATATATATATATTAATTTTCTATTTTTTTTCCTTTTCTTTTCTTCTCTTCCTCCCTTAGAATTTAGGGAGAATTGCCCAATAGAGTTCCTAATTTGGCCCCTTCTGTCATACTCGCCCCCGTTTAAAAGGAGTCAGTCGACGGGACCATCATTAAGAAAAAGAAAGAAAGAACGAAAATCAAGATTCGAGTCGGAGCTCGGGCCAAGGCCTAGAAAAGACCAATATTCGATTCGATTCGATTCGGTGTCTCGCCCAAGTAACTAGTTCATACACGTCCCCCGTTCTCCGCTTTCATCACCAAAATCCACCAAAACCCCCCCAAAAAAGCGCAGACTCCACCGTTCGCACTCGCATCGATCCATCCATCCATCCATCCATTAATCAATCCGGGCCGAGCTCGATCGAGAAAACCCCTTCACTCCCCATCCGAGTTCTCTGCCCTCTCCGGTGCCGGAAGCAGCAAGGGTGAAGTAAATAGAATAAGAAGAAGAAGAAGAAGAAGCAGCAGCGGGAAGGGGAAGGGCTAAGCCCTAGCGTTCGCGGCCCGCGCCGGAGGATTCCTCGATCGATCTTTTCGTCGGGGTGCCGTTAGGGGAGAGAGAGAGAGATGGCGGTGTCGGAGGAAGAGTGCTCGACGGCGAGGTCCGGGGCGTCCGCCTCCACGTCGCGCAACACTCACTACCTGGCCAAGTGCGTCGTCCGCGGCAGCGCCGTCCTCCACGTCGCCTACGGCCGCCTCCGCTCGCCGTCCTCCCGCGACGTCGTCTTCGGCAAGGTTCCTTCTTTTTGCCCCCCTTACCTCTCTCTCTCTCTCTCTCTCTCTCTCTCTCTCTCTAATCCGTTATTAGTACGTGCCAATCAACAAATGCGCCTCTTGGGGGTGGGGGGGGTTTGAAATTGAGTTACGCAATTTAGTGTATTGTTGGAGTCGGATGGAGAGTTCACGAAATCATGCTCGGTTCGCAGGGAACTTGTATGATTCAGTTTGATTTGTGCATCGACAGTACATAAGCCTGGCTTGGTTCATTGATTGAAGCTTCTTTATTGTGGACTTGTTTGACATCTATCCACCTTGAAGGCTTTGGCTATAATTTTGATCAGTTCTGTAGAATTCGAGGGTCCGCAATGTGGAGGTGTAATTATTTGGAGATTGCTTGAACGTCACTCTTTTTCGCTACTTGCTCTTGCGATTTGTTTGGTTGGTTCATCAAGAGTTCGGAAGTGGAACTGAACAAGGCACTGTAGTGTACTGACTCGGTGTGTTGTCCAGTGATGAACTATCTTTTAGGAAGGTTTAACTGTTGAGAAATTAAAAGGAATTGCACCACAGGTGGCGTGGAATTCTCCATCCACCGTGTCTCGTTGCTGGTGGGGGTGGTTTATTATGAGAAATCCCCAGAAATTGTTATTTGACATGGGCTTGTGTGCTTGTCTTCTGTATAAGCAATTTATATCTAGTATTATGTTGTCAGTAAGTATGGTTGTACATGATAATATACAAAGAAGAACTGAAAGCAAGTCAGTTGGCGGACATATTGTTTTAAATCTGTGGAGTTTGAGTTTCCATATGAAGACATGTTCTGATATTCTTTTTTTCCCATTTATTGTATCTGTCCCTGGAATCCTACATTTGCATTTAAATTCTTCGGGTTTATTCTTGACAGTTAGTTGCATATGAGCCTTCCATACTTTTTGGCATGTGCTTAGTATTCCTTTTTAACAGTTACGAATGAAATTGAATTGGTAGGAAAATAAGGAACATACATTACTTTCAGAATTGGTGCCACCCTAATCAAGCAGGGGATTTTCATCCTTGGTTGTGGGTGGTAAGCACAAGTGCAGCTCTTTAGTTTCATGGAGCCTGCAGGTTGTTAGGATAGAATTGCAAAACCAGATGTGATAAATTATTTTATGGTTCTATTAAGACTGCCTGTCACAAAATCTACCTATCCAATTTCGAGAATTTAGGTTCCGGCTACAAATGTGCCCCTTGTCTAATTTGGACATTTCCAGTTTTGCCTGATATCTTCCCACATCTTGCGTTTTCATGTGAAGGCAGTTATTTACTCATAATGATATTGTCTCCTCTAAATGTGATCCATGGATATTTTATAACAGGAGACATCCATAGAGCTGGCATTCATTGGTGCTGATGGGGTTGTGCAGTCCATCTGCGAGCAGTCTGTGTTTGGAACAATTAAGGATCTTGCAATTCTGCCCTGGAATGAGAAGTTTGATGCACATAACATTCAGGTCTATCAATATATGTACTTTTACACAACCTTCTTATTGGAGATATTTTATCATTTCTTATCTTCCATGTAAGAATTTTTTTTGGGATGTCATGAATGAAATTTCTTTTGCAAATTACAATGCACATGTCGGTCATTCTGAATGTTATTTCTTTTGTAATCTTATGAAGATGAAGGGGAAGGATCTTTTGGTTGTCATATCTGATTCTGGAAAGCTTTCATTTCTCACATTTTGCGGAGAAATGAACAGGTCATTTCATTTCCTTTTTATCTCTTCCTGTATCAAATTCGAGTCTGGAAGATTATGTGGTTTGTGCGATCCTTATTAAAAGAGAGTGACAAGTTTTCTTATCTGGGAACAATGGCTATTTGTTCATTGACTCAGGTTTTTGCCAGTGACAAGTGTGCAACTGTCTAATCCTGGAAACTCAAGAAATCAGCTTGGTAGAATGTTAGCTGTTGATTCAGTGTAAGTGATATATGTAGTTATGAGATTCAGAAAACACAACTAAATCTGATGATTCCAGTTTGCTAGTGTGATTATATTTTGTTTGTGCTGGAGTCATATTTATTTTGAATGTCCATAGAATTGATAGGCTTCTTTGTCTTACTCTGCAGCAAATTGCTTCCTAATTAGCAGTAATTGAGTTTCATACATAGAATAATTTTTGAAGCATAAGCTTGTGTCTCTTGAAGCTGAGTATACGTGTGAGGAATAAGTAGGACAATTGGAAGTAAAATTTGTGATTGACATTTTTGGAAATGACTAAGCAATTCTAAGTTATATGAACATTAGGTACTGCGTTGTTAGGATGTGATGTTTATGCAATCAGTAATTGAAAATCATTAAAGTTCTTGGCAGTTGCATCAACTGGAACTATAACTTTTGTTTCTTCAGATCATGAGAAAGTAGTCTCTGGAGTTCAAAACTATCATATGGATGATATCAAGAATCATATCAACAAAGATCAAAGTATTTGGGTCTCAGTTCCTTTAAAATCTTTTGTTGCATTCTATCCAAATCCACCACAAGGCATACAGGAGCTAGCTTTGTGAAACAGGTTATATGCTTGGGACAATGGCATCCATAGGTTTTAAATGCCATTCTCTTTTTATGAATAACAAGGGAATGTCTTTGTTGTGGTCATATACAAAGTGGTGGAGAGTTGTATGCTACTCTGTAGCCATCATATCCTTCGTGTTCAATATCTACTCTTTTTGTCCCAGCTCGTGTACCGACACATGTGCTTCAAATTTAACTTAAGAAACATTTATGATTGAGAATAATTTCAAGATCTTATGCCTCCTCTATGCTTTTCTCTGTCCAGAGGTGGTTTTGTAGCTGTTAGCGCATATGAGGACCGATTTGCTCTTTTCTCGGTTTCAGTTTCTGTTGGAAGCTATACCATTGATCAGGTCTGATGCAAGATTATATTTCTTTGTACATGTTTCTGGAATAAGCAGTCTGTGAGATCTTTAATTTTTATTGATGTTCTCAGTGCCCAATTAATTTCATTGTGCTGCAATTTCAGAGGATTTTTTATCCCCCCGACAATGGAGACACAATTGCTGGAAGAAGTTTCCAGAAGCCTTATATATCTGGAACTATATGGAGCATGTGTTTTCTATCGAATCATCCAAGTAAGGAGCATGATGCCGTGGTAGCCATTCTTCTGAATAGGTATGAATTATGGGTATTATGTGGTACTAGGAAACTTGTAATACACATTTTTATAGTTGTTCACACAGCTATTGGATGAATCTTACTTCCTATTCTAGTTTTGTATTTGTTTTGGTGCTCTGACAACACGTCAAGCTGATTTATCAGTTCTTCAGGAAGGGCGCGAGTCTGAATGAGCTGTTGTTATTCGGATGGAATGTTAGAGAGCACGACTTGCATTTTATTTCTCAGTACGTTGAAGCTGGACCGTTGGCGCATAACCTCATTGAAGTTCCTCATCTTCATGGATTTGCCTTTTTGATGAGGCTTGGTGATATCCTCTTGATGGATCTTCGAGATGCTTGCAATCCCTGCTGTGTTTATAGGACAAGTTTGAATTCTTTAACTCCTTCAGTGGAGGAGATTGATGTGGTGGAAGAAACATGTAGTGTACATGACTTCAGCATGGATGATGAAGGGTCAAACGATGCTGCCTGTGCTTTGTTGAAGCTGAGGGATCATGACCCCATGTGTATAGATGAAGAAGACTGCAATACTAAATTGAGCTCCAGATATGTCTGCTCATGGAGTTGGGAACCTGGAAACTCCAGAAATCAGAGGATGATATTTTGTGTAGATACAGGAGAATTTTTCACAATTGAAGTTTCATCTGATTTTAATGGTCTTAAAGTTAATTTATCTGAATGTCTATTTAGAGATCTACCTTGCAAGGCTCTTCTGTGGGTAGAAGGTGGATACTTGGCTGCTATTGTTGAGATGGGAGATGGGAAGATCCTGAAATTTGAAAATGGAAAGCTAACATATACAAATCCTATCCAAAGTAATTGTCCTATCTTGGATATGTCACTAGCAGATTTTCATGATGAAAAACAAGATCAGATGTTTGTTTGTTGTGGAGTGGCACCCGAAGGATCACTCAGAATTATTCGAAGTGGCATCAATGTTGAGAAGCTGTTGAAAACTGCTTCCATTTATCAAGGCATAACTGGTATTTGGACAATGAAGATGAAAGTGGCAGACTCTTACCATTCTTTCCTTGTACTATCATTTGTCGAAGAAACAAGGGTATTATCTGTTGGACTAAGCTTTACAGATGTGACTGATGGAGTAGGTTTCCAGCCTGATGTCTGTACTTCGGCCTCTGGCCTTGTAGGAGATGGTTGGCTAATCCAGATACACCGGAGTGCAGTGAGGCTTTGTTTGCCCACCAAGGCTGCCCACTCAGAAGGCATTCCTTCATCCTCACCAATATGTGCAACTTGGTCTCCCAGTAATGTTGGTATCAGTATGGGTGCAGTGGGACATCATTTTGTGGTGGTTTCTACTTCTAATCCTTGCCTTCTAATAGTTCTAGGGATTAAAGTGCTTTCTACATATCAATATGAATTATTTGAAGTGCACCATCTTAGATTTCAAAGTGAAATTTCATGCATTGCTGTACCTCAGAATTACTTTGAACAAGAACAGTCCTGTTCCTATGTCAACGGAAGAGACATTAAGCATGCTGAATCTCTTCCTCGAGGTGTTCATATTGGTAATATCATTGTTATCGGCACGCATAGGCCTTCTGTAGAAGTCGTGTCTATCATTCCTGATCAAGGCCTTCGGGTGATTGCATCAGGGACCATATCCTTAACAAGTACCATGGGCACTGTAGTCAGCGGCTGTATCCCCCAGGATGTAAGGCTTGTATTAGTTGACAAATTATATGTTCTTTCTGGTTTGAGGAATGGAATGCTCCTCCGTTTTGAGTGGCCTACAGCCTCATGGATGAATTCTTCAGAGTTACTATGTCAGAATTATTCTGGTAGTTCTTATTGTGGAAATGCATATGCAGCAATGTCAGAGATAAAGGCAAATTATTTCAGCCGAGGAATGTCTACTGCTTCATCTGGGAAGTTTGGAGATAGCTTTCCTATTGATCTTCAATTAATAGCCACTCGTCGAATTGGCATAACTCCTGTTTTTTTGGTGCCCTTGAGCGATGCTTTGGACTCCGACATGATTGCTCTCAGTGATAGACCCTGGCTGTTGCAAACAGCGAAGCATAGCCTATCTTTTACATCGATTTCTTTTCAACCTTCAACTCATGTAACTCCAGTTTGTTCGGCTGAGTGCACCCAGGGAGTTCTATTTGTTGCCGAAAACAGTCTACATTTGGTGAGTATTGATCTTATTCCTATAGTTCTGGTGGCTTTCTCTTGTTAGATTGCTCTTTATTTTCATTGCGTTTGAAGCACTTCAGTGTCATTCAAAATCAGCAGTTTGATAGCGCAAGTGTCCTTTACATCAGCCATGACCTCTAAATATGTGCAGTACTGATTTGTTATGACTTCTTTTTTTAAGTCCTAATTTTTTTCTTTTGGGGCTAAGGAGAAATTTGTACTTACAAAAGCACTGGGAACTGTCCTCTATGGTGATTTATTTGAACTAGATCGACGAAGAAAATATGTCTAAATACCCATTTAAAAAGATTTAGAAAATCTGTATTGGTTGCAGGTTTAATGCATTGTGTCGACTCCCAGAACAACTGGAGTGAAGAAGAAAAAAAGTTATACTCTTCAAAAATCCTCCATTCGTCCCTGAATGAAAATACAGATTAAAGTTTTGTATTCTACATTTCCAAACAAACAACTGTTGGGCTCTAGGCAGAGTTGCTGCATAACATAATTCACATTTCACAATCAATCCACAATGGAAGCACTATTCCTTTTATGCTGTACTGGCAATTTTGACCACTAAATAATCGTTCCTGAGCTGTATATTAAGCATCATACGTACATACGACCTGTTTTGATTATTATAATCCTAATCTTAGGCTTGTATTTAAGCTACGAATGTCCAACTTTAGTAAACAATGGAGTCTTTTAACTACGCATCAAACATAATACTGTTGACACAGTCCTAAAAAGAACTGAATATTTGTGTCTTAGTTCAAGCACACAATCTCAGCAAACGACGTTCTACATTCTGTGTTTCTGCTGCACATGCCAGAGCGATTGACATCCTAAATAACCTTGCTTGTACACCCGTTGTGTTCCTTCCAACTGTTGCCCTGCTAAATCCAGTCCATGTGTTGAGAAAAGAGCTATTATTGCTGTTTAGCACGGTAGCAGATAATGATATTTAGCATCTTTGACGTGGAAAAAGATCTACTTGCAATCAGAGGTCTTTTTTTCTTGACTTCATGAGCTATAAGAATGTTATCTATTGCTGCTTCTTAGGTAAAAGACAATTGCGCTTTAAGCTGTCTGCCACCCTTAAATGGTCCTCCAGGGATAAGTAGCTTTACCATAGGTTCACTTCCTTGATTAGTCAGCTTATGAAATTGTTATTTGGTTCCTGCCTTTTGTCTGTCAAGTGGAAGTTTTTGGTTGAAAAGGGTAAAAATATTTTTTTCTATAGATCTCTTATTATTTTGGATTGCGACTTCCATTTGATTGACTGAAGTAGCCAAACTCAACCTTCTTTTGGGAACTCTATATGGACAGTTCACTAATATTTTTGGCTATTTCACCCATGAATAATAAAGATTAGGAACTTGAAAGGCTAAGTGCTCTATTAATTGTAAATTGTGATATGATGAGAACTTGAAGAAGCTTGTAGTTTAATTAATATATTTTTGAGACAAAACTCCTTCCATACATCATAGCAAATCCCTTTTACTGTTAATGTATTTTTGAGACAACACTCCTTCCATACATCACAGCAAGTCCCTTTTCTGGGATCAGTAAAATAAAAGCCAACCAGTTGTGCAACCCCTTTGACAGTTCCAAATTAAAAGAGTATTAAGATATATGCAAGCATGCAAACTACTCTTCTAGTGGGCCATGAGTTCATTGCCAATCGTTGTGGCTCAAACTTTCTTGAGTGCTTATGTGAGCAATTTCCTGGAGTATTAAGAGAAAAACATGATGCTTTTTCTTTGCAGTTTTACCGAATGATGCAGACTCTCTGCATTAGCATATGCAGGTTACCATGTTTAACTCGTCATCGCACTTTCATTAACTTCATTCAGTAGTTGTGCCCAATGTTGCCAAGTAGAGTGGAACCTTTTATTAATACTTGGCTGAAACACATGATGCTAGGAAAGCATTAGGTATACTCTTTTAGTTGCCCAGAGAGCTCACATTAAAATAACTGAAAATGAGAGTACATGCACTCTGATACCGGTGATCTAGAATTTCTCACTATGAAGGCTACGCAAATTTTGACATAGTCTGGAGTTTTCAACATAGAAGGCATGCTTAATTGGCTAACCAAAGTGCTTTGTGGGGATTGCCATTGGTTACTAAATGGGTGTGCCAAGATAAGAATGCTTTCAGGGAAGTTTAGTTGTCCAAGAACAGATGTTAGATGGAAGTATGTATGAGAAGAACTGTTGTGAACTTGATGCTTAAGCTGCTGGTCAAAAGTGCTGGCCAATGCCTGGGATATTGTGATTCGAAGATGCTTGTACTGAGACATTTTCACAGAATTGTGAAAAACTATGAGGCAGAACTGCTTACTCGAAAGATCTTTATTTTGATTTTTATTTATTTCTTTATTTTATTCCAAGGCTGCATAGGTGTTGTTAGCAAGCTATTTGTGGGCGGTGCTGATGATGCATCATCCCCGTGCTGTTCAATACCTTCCCTTCCACCAAAGATAGTAGTAATCGTGGACTTCAGAGTTAATGATGTTTCATGTCATACATATTGCATTCATTTCTAAAGCCCCACTGTGTCCTTCCAAAATTACTTTCTTTTAAAAAGGAATGTTGTTGACACAGTAACATACATTTATTAAGGATATCACCATGATGTTCCATATTTTGCAAGGTGGAAATGGTGCATAGCAAGAGGCTTAACGTACAGAAGTTTCAGATTGAAGGTACTCCACGAAAGGTCTTGTATCATAGCGATAGCAAGCTGCTACTTGTGATGAGGACTGAATTAAGTGCTGATACATGCACGTCAGACATATGTTGCGTGGATCCTTACAGTGGCTCAGTGTTGTCAACTTTTAAACTTGAACCTGAAGAAACTGGAAAATGCATGGAGTTAGTAAGGGTTGGGAGAGAACAGGTAGTTGTGATTGGGACCAGTCTATCTTCTGGTCCTGCTATAATGCCCAGTGGTGAAGCCGAGAGGTATACCTTCTCGCTAATGTCCTACTGTTTCTGTTAGTATTAAATTTTAATTAGATTTGGTCTGTCATGAAATAAAGATGCCATGTCATTTTGTATTTGATTCTGTTGCTTTCTGGAATTTATCTCTATTACCAGTTCATTCAGTACCTGTAATTATAAAATCTCAGAGATCTACTTGTGGCACTGTTGACTCATCCTTCTCTTTTTACCCTGATGACGTTTTTGCTAACTGGATGGTTTTCGACAGTACCAAAGGCCGTCTGATTGTGCTGTGCCTTGAGCGAACGCAGAATTCATATGGTGGTCCAATGGCATTCTTCAGAAAGGCGGCTTCATTTTCTCAACGCAGTTCGCCATTTCGTGAGAGTGTTGGATATGCGTCTGAGCAGCTATCAAGTAGTAGTTTCTGCAGCAGCGAAGATGATATTAATTGTGAAGGAATCAAACTTGAAGAAAGTGAAGTATGGCAGTTTCGGTTGGCTTATGCAACTACATGGACAGGAATGGTGCTTGCCATTTGTCCTTATCTGGATCATCATTTTTTGGCATCAGCTGGCAATACTGTAATCTTCATTACCATATCTTTTGCTATTTTAGTCCATGAAAGGACGGGATATTTTTCGGCTCTACTGATCATATTGTTGCTGTCTTTTTTTCCAGTTTTATGTATGTGGTTTTATGAATGACAATCCACAAAAGGTAAAAAGGCTTGCTGTGGGAAGGACTCGTTTTATGATTACTTCTTTGACGTCGCATTTTACCAGAATTGCGGTTGGTGATTGCCGTGATGGTATACTTTTCTACTCTTATCATGAGGTCTGTAGCATTTCCTTAGTTCTGGAAACTACGTTTTTCCTGCTTATTCTTTGGTTCATGAATGTTCATTAGGAAACTTCTTTTGATGCCAGGAAGGCAGAAAACTAGAGCAAGATTACTCTGATCCATCCCAAAGATTAGTTGCTGATTGTACTCTTGTGGATGTCGACACAGCTGTTGTTTCAGACAGGAAAGGGAGTATTGCTGTCTTATCTTCTCCTGATCGTACTGAAGGTTATTAATTCTTCAACCACTGTACATCGGGAAATAACTCTGTATGTGAACTGATGTGAAACTTATACTTTGTCATGTGCACAATATCTGTATAGGCACTGTCGTAGCGATGTGAGCATCTGCAATTAATAACATTAGAAGGCTAATGAAGATAGAAGTATCTTATTACTAGACTGGAGCATCTAGACAGGTTAGAGGATTACTTATGATTCTTATGGAGCCACAGTTTTATCTTTTTTACTAACCTTGATTTACTATAAAACAATACTTAACTAAGAATTGCTACCATAGATAAAAGCTTAGGGACGGCATTGCACATTGGGCTAAAGTTTAAGGAGTATATTGAACAAATTAAAATTTCAGGGACTACATTGCACATTAGGCCAAAGTTCAAGGACTATTTGTGTCATTATCCCATTAAAGAAATGGTTCTTCGAGATAGCATGGTGTTTGTCAAAGAGGGTGAACTGTTGTTTGGCCTTTGATAGGAGACATATAGCCAGCTCCACTAAGTTGAATGAGTGTTTATTGAATTTTCGTTTTGTGATTGTTGTTTGAAGAATAGTTGTTGCTTTGTCTATGCTGTTGATCCCTTTATTTCCTCGACCAAGTTTGTTTTCCTCTTTTGATTTCTGTCAATTTATTCTCCTTATCAGATAATGCAAGTCCAGAGAGCAACTTGACATTAAGTTGTGCCTATTATATGGGAGAGATTGGGATGAGCATCAAGAAGGTAATTCTTGTTATTGGCATGTAGCTGTTGTACAGAAATTTTACAAGCATTTGGCTTTCAATTTGTTTAGTTGTCTATACGTGCAGAGCAGAAAGTTTACAAGCATTTGCTTCTGCTTGTGGAAGGTTTGGAAACTTATTGATGACATTGTTCGAGTATAAAACTAGAAAGTAGAACCATTCTAACATTGATAAGATTGGAGCATGACATTCAATGCAGTTGAGAGCTCAAATTGATTTGTTAAGATTTCATAAGCATTCAATCCAAACCTTGAAAGTGAAATTAGGTATGACTTAAAAGGTTTTGGCAAGAAATGACTGAATATTTGAATGAGTGAAATTAATTCGATTTTCACTTACTGAAATTCTCTTTTAGAGTTGCTAATTTTGCTAGATTATTTCTTTCACTTTCAATTGTTGTTGACAATATCAATTAGCTGAATGTGTTAATTGTTGGTACATTTGGGAGCTTCCTTTCTGGCAGCATGTTGTTCATCTTATTGCTAGGAGCGCTCTATAGTTGGGCTTAAGTTGGTGCTGATGATCTGTTTCATATTAGGATGTTATTGTCCTGTGTCTCTGATGATGTGAACTATATTTTATTTGCAGGGATCCTTCTCTTATAAGCTCCCAGCTGATGACGTGTTGAAGGCATCTGATAACCCAATTTTGAATGTTGACTTGGCCCACAAGATTATCATTGTCAGCACATTACTAGGAAGTATAACAGTCTTTATTCCAATATCAAGGTATGGCTATTTCCGAATTTACTTCCTTCATGGGCAGAGATTTGAGTTAGTATGCATAGCTGTAGCATACATTCAAGTAGATACTTGTCTTCAACTTGTGTGGAAGATTTTTCTGGGGTGCCTTGCCTGTGTCATTCAAGGTTGATGTTGATCAAGTAAGGAAGATAATAGCAAGTTAAGACTTCTGTTTCCAAATTGCAAAAGCGATGATTTACTGAAAGATGCCATACTGATATTCCCCTGAAGTTTGTATAAGAAGTGCAGGAAGCTTTTGGGATATGAAAGGAGTGATTTTTGTGTTAGAAGCATTAATGGTTTTGGTTTTTGCTGCTTTAAGTCCTAGCTTTGCACATCTTCTCTGCCTGGGGAAGGTTTGGAAACTTATTTAGGAGTTGGAGGATGTACTCTTTATGTCCAAGAAAAAATCATTTTCATGCTTTAATAAATTTATGAAGGCAAGAGCCACCTTTTGTAGCTTTACATGTTGTTTTTATCATGCACTTTGGGAATACCTTAGCTGTTAGGATCAATGTTTGGCTACTCACAGACATCTTCACCTTATATCAGTGAATTTAGATAAGAGAAGGCCTAATGGATTTTAGTCCTCTATGTCTTCTATCTTTGACAGTGATTTGTCATGATTGATTCATGGTATGTTTGGTGGTAGGGATATTGAGTTGTTCACTTGAGAATGATCATTTTGGGTATTTTAAAAGTAGAACTAGGTTGCCCCATGAGGCACTGTGTCTACATATGATTTTCTTTATAATTGGTAGCTTAGCATGGTAGTTTCTGTCTGAGATTTTCTTTTTGAGGTGAATACTTTATTGAATTATAATTGGCGGTACAGAAAACTCTTTCATGGTATTTTACATCCTCTTTACATCATAAATTGTTCTCATGAGAAGCTTCTAGTGTAAAACCCCCTCATTTCCTTTCATTCCTGGTATGTTGAAGTCCCAATTTAGCTGATTCTCAATCTTCAACAGCTGAGAGAACTGAATGATGTGCCACCTTCCTTGGTCTTCTCTTTAGCAACAACCATTCAATTTATGACATTCCTCACACCTTGATGACTTCTAATACTGTAGATAATATGCTGGAACCAATATTCTGTCAAGTTACCTTTACCACATATTAATTGGGGACAACCCGCTTTGTCATTGTCAAATTTCTCCATAATATGTGCTAGTGATGAGGCTTTTGCTATGGAATTGTATCAGGAGAATGTTGAGGTTGAAGATCTGAGGTTTTAAGTTTTACAGCACCACAATTTAGTTAAGACAGCAGAGGTGTTTTATAGGTTTTGGGATGCCTCTTTTAGTTGCCATCGAAAGATCATTTCTGAATGTTAGTGTGGCTGTCATGTTGTGGCTAGACTTGATTATTTATACATGCAAAAGAAATTTCCAAGTTTTAGTTGTGTTTGGTACTGTTCTGTGCTGACAATTGGCATGCTAAGTACCGCTAATAGACTTCTTTGGCTAAGGTGTTAGTGGGGTTTTCCTTCCTTTCTTTGAAGAGGGGATCACTTTTGATAAACAAGTTAAAGAGAGTGAAGAACTAAAGAGGAGAGACACTTTGGGCTGTAGTTTTAGCTTGTATGTGAGAAGTGAAGCAAAGCCCAAAAAATAATCCCTTTATTGGTGGCACTAGGTTATGGTGCCCAGAAAAGTCTTATATTGCTCGTATCCTGCCTCATGAAATCCAAGCTCTTTTTATTTATTGGTTCACTTTATTGAAGAATCTGATAGTTAAAGAATTTGGAGTATGAAATGAAGAAAAATACAACCTTGTAAACTTGTTTGATACTGATAAGTTCAACACACAATGACATTGGCTATGGGTCAGTAACTATGCTTGGCATAATTGCACTCTTGTTTAGGCATCTAAATTAGTGGGGACCAAAAATATCTAGAAATATAGCTTTAAATCTGGCTAATAATCTATTTTATCATCTTTATTAGTTCTTTACTTTATTATTATTATTATTTTTTTAAAGTAAAGGGTATTTCATTTAGAGGGCAACAAGGGTATACCTTCCCATGTACAAAAACTATATAAAAGATAAGGAGTCCAATAGGTCAATGAAAGCATTTACACCAAAACTCGAGGCATCAAAAGTGACTATTTGTTTCAGATCCAATCTGTATATGGAGATTTCTTTTTGCCTTTTTCTTTAATATGATTCCCTTGTTACACCATACATCCGTACCATGAATTTGTTAAATATTGTTGCCAAGCATAGGACACTTTCTTTTCATATTTATGCAGCATGTTGCTTTAATGCCGTGGAAGGCCGTTGTGAATGTAATGCATATTCTGATCGTTCTGTTAGACGCATTCAACTGCATCATGTGTGGGGAAGCATTTGCTTGAATGTGGAGGTTGGACCAAAGTGTCGATGCTCTTTCAGTGTGAAAATTGTTGCAGCCTATTGAAGCAAATGGTGATTTTGTGATCGTCCTCTTGTTATTGATTATTATTCGACCTAATGTAATGCTTAAAATCGCCATGCCTGCAGGGACGAGTATGAACTCCTAGAAGCAGTGCAGGCTAAACTTGCCGTTCATCCATTGACTGCCCCAGTTTTAGGAAATGATCATAATGAGTTCCGTAGTCGTGAAAATCTGGTAAGGACTGATGCACTCTCCTGTTGTGGTTATCTATATACTGCAGATATGAAATTTTTTTCAAACTATGAAATTAGCACTAAAGTTGTTATCTCCTTTTCTGTACTTGAGAGTCATTGAAATGTTTGTCCTTTTTGAACATTGTGGCGATTAAATACGTAACTTCTGCCTTTCTGGACAGATGTGTGTGCATCACCACGATGCCAATTTTACCTTGCATTAGTGGAGCCCTTGGTGGAGTTGAAATTTTGTTTCAGTTTTTCAAGCACATGTGATTTCACAATTTCATTTTCAGATACAGAGATTGTCCTACTTCAAATTAGTAATGTGGTCCTGCTATTTGATCATTTTATTTGCGAGTGCTCTCTGTTGTGTAAGAGCAGGCATACATAGTTACTAATGACACTTGTCTTAATGGATAATATCTTCTGTTCAAAGCTTGGCATCAGTCTTAAGAAAGCTTCTTGGGGGTTGGGGTGTGGGGCCTGTGCCAGCTGGTGAGGGGTACAATTTTGTGAACCTGTGAATGACCCACCTTTGCTTGGGGCAGAAAGCCTTATTGTTGGAAATGATATCCTTCTAGTATTTTAAAATCTTTATAAAGAATCCCAGACTACCGCTATAACTTGAACCAGAACAACTTCCATCTATCCCGTTGTCTAATGGCCTAACATCATTGGAGAAAGGGGAAGTGCACTTTGGGCTGACGGTGCTATTTACTGATTGAGGGGTTTATATGCCATGTGAGTAAAACGATGAGAGAAGCTCTGAGTCTAACACATCCTTAGCAGAAAATTGGGGAAACACAAAGCTTGATGAAGATATAAAGGAGTTTCTGTCATCAGAATATGACTTAAATCGTGCATGGATTTGGTTACTTGGTCCAGTGGCTACTTGTACATAATAACCCCCTCAATGGAGAGATGCAGAAGAATTATGACACATGGCAAGTGAACTCTGCTTTGGTAACCTGCTTTGGTGCAATGTAAAGATTTCACAAACAGGCGGAAAAAGTTCAGTAGTATGTGAAAAACTATATGTTAGAATGTGAATTGATTACTCTATGCTCTTCCTATCAATTAGGTTTCTTCATAATTTTCAACTCCTCTGTGTTTAATGTTGTGCTGTTAACCCTCTGCCGCCCCTTGTCTCCAAGAGAGTTATTGAATTTAGAAAGTCTTTGTAACTGAAAGAAGAGCCTGGGCACAATGACATTATCTGCATTCGTTTCATCCTTCTTACCTCTGTCTTAAGGTTTCTCCTGGTTCTTTTGTTGAAGGGTGGGATACCTAAGGTTCTAGATGGTGACCTGCTCTCTCAGTTTTTGGAGCTTACAAGCATGCAACAGGAGGCCATACTATCACTACCTCTTTGTGCACCAGACACGGTCAAATTGAGTTCAGTACCATTTTCTCCTATTCCGGTCAATCAGGTCGTGCAACTCCTCGAACGGGTTCATTATGCTTTGAATTAGTCCCCAACGTTGCAAGTTTCTTTAGGTTGAGCTGTGGATACATATTTGCTCCATGCTTTATCCATGGAAAGATTCTGTCAAGCTGCAGAATATGCCAAAGGCACCGTGTTTGCAGCAGCGCAGTCTGCATTAAGCGATGAAGTGTTATCTGAGATGCCCAAGCATAACATGGGAAGTTACAAACTCAGATCAAAGACCATATCAATACTATGCGAGGGTGGAGAATTTTGCTACATTGAAGCTTTGTGAACTCCAATTCTCTTACCAGGATGATGTCGTGGGCCACTAAGTTTGCCTATATGGGTAAATTATACGGTTCGTTCGTTTTGCTAGAGCATTAGAGGCACGGCGGTTTGTACATTTGTGCTGTATATATGATGACAAAGACCTTACTTTCTTCTTTCTGGCTACATAACTTTCCAAGTGAATTTACAGAAGATGAATCATGATGTTTCTGGCTGCAGGCCTCTTCAATAAAAGTGCTTTGTTCTCACGCATGGAGAGGCGATATTACTCTTTCGTACGTGAGAGGCATTACGATTGGAGACAGGTCGAATTGATTGTATGCACAATACCGTTTGACAGAGTCCCTGCGGGGTCTAGTGGACACACTTTTTTGTGGTGATTCTTTTGTTATTTAAGATGTGTCCGATAATGTCTGGAAGTGGAGTAGGTTTCTCAAGTTGATGTACAGGGTACTTTGCTATGCATATTAAGGATTTGACCTTGGAGATTGAAAAGCATTGATCGTACTTGCTTTGCATTTGAAGGATTTTACGTGTTTCTTGCGAAACATAAATCGGAACACCGGTGAAACGTGGAAAGTAAATCATTTAAAAGGGATTTGGCAAAATCAGTACCGAGTTCAATAGTGCTCATTGTACTTTTAAAGATGTCAACAAAACTTCTTGTAATGTTCCCTCTTCATTTTAATAGTGTCAATTTTTCTTCATTAATTTTTTATTTCTTTTACCCCTTTTCAACATGTGCGTGTCATGGAATGTATTAATCTTTCTTATGAATTTAGGTTGTGTGCATATGTTGAGTGCTTTGAATCAACGAAAATAATACATAGATTGTGCAGACAGCCATCAATTCTTTTGCTCTTAACTTCTCCAGATTTGATTACCCGACTGTCTTGTTAAATTGTTTAACAATAATTATATTACAATTATCTTCTACCAATTTGAATGACCCTTCAAAACCTAGAGTTAAATGTTGATTACATTCACGATTCAAATTACTATATATGTACACATCTATATATCATGGTTGCAAGTCAAAATGGTGTGAAGTGCTTTTATTAGCAAAAAGCAAAGGCGTTTGTTTGTATTTATTCAAAAATGTTAAGGAACAAATAAAAAAAATTATTTCTATTTCGATGAACAATTTTTGATCGAAAAACGCATTTGATAAACTTTTTTAATAAAAAAAAATAGAAATATATTTGGTAAATTTGTGTTCCTTTTTTTTTTTGTTTCTTTTAATTTTTTAATTTTAATTTTATTTATTTTCTTTTTTTTTCTTCTTTTGGCCGGTCCAGGCCACGGCCATGGTCGGCGATCGGCCGATGAGGGTTGGCGGCCTTTGCCCGGCCACGACAAGGCTCGTCGGGGGCTGTCGATGCTCGTGAGTTCGTCGGCCCTTGATGGTCGGTCGCCGGCCATGAACGAGGCCGACGACCGCCAAAAAAAAAGAAGAAAAAAAAGAAAAAAAAAAAGAAAGGAGAGAGAAAAATAGTTCTTAAAAATTATTCCAAAAACAAGAAAATTTTTTTTTTTTTTCTTGTTTTTCGTTCCAATTTTGTTTCTCGAAACAAAAAAACATAGTTGGAACACAAATGCAAACAAACACGTTTTTGTTCTTTTTTTGTTCCCGGAAACAAAAAAAACATAAAATCTGTTAATGAACAAAAAATAAAAGTGCAACCATGCACACCCAAAGCTAATGTTTCAAATTTATATTTCTTACCCCTCACGCTTATATTATCAAAACCCCACATCAAAGTTCATAAAATTTGATTTCGATCTGTCAAAATCAACTCACCATTTGATTTTCGATGTAAGAACTTTGACAAGAGTTATTTCAAATTTAGGAGAATAACTGTTAATATTTGGACTTATTCATATTCAGGTCTGAAATTAAATCAAGTTTAATCGAGTTTCAACAATTTTCTTGAATATATTTTTTTGTTCAGATTTTCGAAAATATATGGTAGTTGTAAAAATGCACACAAAAATATTTTAAATAATATTAAACTTTTGAGCTTATTAAAACTCGGTCGTGTCCCTCCTTAAATATTTAAAGATTTGATAGCCAAGCAGAGGTGGCTCTGCTCCAAAATGTGGAACCAAGATCTGCTGTGCCTCTCCTTCTCTAAAACCCTGAACCCCCTGATATCTCCCCTGCACCTCCCCTGCCCCAACCCCATCACCTCCAAGAAGACCCTGTTTCTCAGGCCGGAGCCCCGGCTGCAGAGACCCCTCTGCCTCTCCTCGCCCCAGTTCTCTCGCCGGAGCGACTCCCCGCCGCGCCGCAGCCGCAGCCGCCGCCGCGATGCCCGGGCGTTCGCCGGCAGGAGCAAGAAGAAGGGCGGGGGCCCGTCGCCGGGCCGCATCGAGGGCGGCGCCGAGGTGCGGCGCCAGGCGAAGTGGAACGCCCGGAGGAAGAGCCGGAAGCTCGCCGAGTCCCTCTTCTACCGCCTCAAGAAGCCCAGCAAGAACCACGCCGACAACTTCTCCGAGGAGGAGCTGGAGGCGATTGGGCTGGGGTACGATAGGATGGTCAGGTTCATGGAGAAGGACGACCCGAATCTGCGGCACCCTTACGATTGGTACAAGTACGGCGAGTTCGGGCCGTATTCTTGGAGGGGGGTCGTGGTGGGCGACCCGATTCGGGGCAGGTTCTCGGACGAGCAAGTGACATTGATTAGCGAGGTCCGAGATCATGAGGAGTGGGATAAGATTGAGCAGTTCGACATGGCGGCGGATTTCGGGAAGCGGTTGAAGGAAATGGATAAGAGCGTGGGGTTTAGGTACTTTTGGGTGTTCGTTAGACACCCGAAGTGGAGGGTTAGGGACGCGCCATGGCAACAGTGGACTTTGGTGGCCGAGGTGGTGTTGGAAGCTGGGAAGCAGAGATTGGATAAGTGGAACTTGATGGGTAGGCTCGGGAATAAGGCTCGGAAGTTGATTACCCAGTGTGCGGCATGGATGAGGCCTGACATTATCTATGTTAAGAAACCAGTGTATCAATGTAGGTTTGAGCCTCAGGACGATTTCTTCCGGTTGCTGACGCCTTTCCTCGATCCCAGGACAGAGAAGGACTTTCTTTTCGAGGTGAAAAATGATGATGGGACGGTCCAATTGTGTACTTATTTCAATGGCTTGTGCAAGATTCTCAGGGCGAATCCGAAGGCCTTTGTAGATGATGTGATTAAGGCTTACGAGAAGTTGAGCGATGAGAAGAAAAATGAGTGTTTGGAGTTTTTGCTGACAAATCATCCTGCTGAGTTGTTGCATCCGTATACAAAGGAGTGGAAAGCTAAGTTGGAGGAGATGGAATTGGGTTGTGATGCTCCTGATGATGAAGATGATTGGAGTGGTAGTAGAAGTGATAATGAGATTGTAGATTGGATAGAGGATGATGATGATGATGCTGAGGAGGCGGAGGAGGAGGAGGAGGGTGATCAAGATGATACAGTCATGGAGTTGGAAGATGGTGGAGATGATGAATCGGGTATAGAAGATGACAACACCGATGAAGAAGAGGAGGAGAAGTATTGGCAAGAGGCATTTAATAAAGCAGCAAACAACTCTGAACGAATGGAAATGTTAGCAAAGCGGAGTGTTGAAGTAACAACGGAGCACTATAAGAAGCAATTGAAGGAAATGAAAGATGGAGATGAAACTGCAATGAGGGGCACAAAGGGAATGAAAGATGGAGATGAAACCGCAATGAGGGGCGCAAAGGAAATGAAAGATGGAGATGAAACCACAATGAGGGGCGCAAAACCAAAAGTCAGTCCAGAAGAATGGAAGACCATTGGAATTGGCCCATGGAGGAAGAGAATTAGGAAGAGCAAGATTCCTCCAGAACTATTTCTGCGAGCAGCAGTTAGGCCGTTTACTTATAGGAATCTCGTGAAAGAGGTTGTTCTGACTAGGCATGCCATTTTAGATGGTGACATTGGAACAGAAAAGCCTGAATAGGTTGTTTGCCATTGGGATAATAGCTTTTATGCATCTGCCGCCAGATAAGGAATACCTTATTTGTTAGATATAAGGCACTAAGAGATATTTTGAGGAATATTTCATGTTGATTTAAAATTAGGATCTGCTCAGTAGCATGATGTAGTGTAATGTTGTTTTGACTCATATTTACATTTTCATTCTGTTAAGTTTTATTCTGAAACTGATTATAGGTAAAGTTAGCTCTGGGAATAATCTCAATTTTCTTGAACTCAAAATATATTGTTTGGGAGATTGCCTTCTTTTATAAATATATATAGAAGAATTCGACATCCTTTCAAAGTACATGATGTGATGTCCATTATTAGCTAAAAGTTTGGAAAATTAGGTGAACTCTATCGTCAGTCTTCAAAGTTATGTATGTTCCTTTGGTTTCATATGTTTAAAAACTTCAAGGAAATCATTTGCCTGATCTTTTGTGTGCGTCATTTGAGATTGCAAAATGAAGGTCTGACATATCTGTATCCAAAATATACTTTACGTCCCGTGATCTGAAGAATGGATGTTAGCCAAGCTGCATCTGGTGATAACTCTTTTAAGAGTTCTCGGCCTTTACCCTGTTAAATTATTCTTGCTTGCTTTTCACTCTGTTTAAATCTTTTAGTTTCTTCAACACATTAAGCTGCATCTGCAAGATGTGGTTATCCTCGTGAATGTATTTTTGTCATCGAGCTGTGCCCGTTTTAAACTTAGGTCCATCACCTCATTTGTTTGGCATTTCTCTCAGTGTGCTTCTGTAGAGGTTCTATAATCATTGTTAATCTCTTGCTATCTTAAACAGGGGGATAGAACAACAAACTGTTTCTGAAATGTGATATTTTGCGAGTCGAAGAGTGAGTTTGTTATCTTGAGATTCTGCTATCTCCAACTTCTTAATGTAAGGTGCAACAAAAAGTTTTGCTGTGTGTTAATACTGGGAAGAAAATACAGAAAGTGCTATACGCGTTTGTGTTCTGTTTCATAGGTGATCGAGTGCTGTTCTGAGACCTTTGATGTTGCACAATGGAAAGTCATATGGAGTTCTGTTACTTCATTTTGACAATCTTGTGTCCTCGGGGCTTGTAAGAATAGATCCCACTATTTTAAGGACATTGGGGATTAAGAACTATGGGAAATATGTTCAGGGTTTGCAACTCTTTTGAGCATTTAGAGACTTAAATGTGTCGGCTTATATGTTTGTTATGTATGAATGCTGAAAAGATCTCGTTCTGGTTCCATCGATTAGGATGCAGACTACTTATTCCTGAAAGGGGTGGTGGACGAAATGAAACTTTGGTTCTTTTGTTGTGCCTAAGGAGTATTCATCATTCATTCCAAGGAACATTCCCGTCCATCTGATAGAGGGAATTCAATAATTTTTTTTCCAACCTTTGCACTATTCATCACCTGCAGATCTTGCACTTGACCATGTTTGCTCCTCCAGGATTCAGGCGGACCACTTTCAAGATCTTTTTCTGTCAAAAGACAGATCTCCTAAGACTTGCAAACTCCTGTTCAGATGTGTCGGCTCTCACGTGGAATTGCTGTGCCTCCCTTTCACCTTACAGTGATTTCGACACTCTCCTAGGATTCCTTGTCAGGAAATCTAGGATGACATACTAGGAAGGACGGCGATTCTCTTGTTCTTGGGATAAACGGGTCATTTGCTTCTCCGTGTTGATGATTGGTAGGATCCTCCCAATGCACAGTGTAGTAATATTGTCAAAGGACGGGATTGTGCGATTGCCGGTCGTCGGCAAAGATTATGGTATAAAAGGATCCGTTCCAGTATCCACGTACGTTAATCTGGAATTTGCTTACGGCAAAAGATGCTGGCAATTATCGGTAGTTTAATTGGGCTGACAAAAAGCGTTCCTGCAACCAGATCTTGTGTTCATATACTCTGGACCTGATAACTGACGTGGAAAAAAAATGTCATTCCTGGGTCAAGCAAGGTTGTGGTAAGTAAATCAGGGAAGATAATGGCAACTTGAGAGTCCTGTTTCAAATTGATAGTGAAAGCAATGATTTACCAGTATGAAATCCAGTCTTGAGACTTTATCTTGATTATCATATTGTTTTTAGTTTGATTTCATTTGCCTGATGGGTGACCGTCGATGAGCAACGGCCTCTCGTGACAGCCTGACAGGTGTTGGCTGATTACGATAAGTGGTGATATATCATGACAAGTGTAACGTATTTTAACATGCGGCGGTCAAACCGTCTTTAAGGCTCGATGGGCCTTTGGTTGCACCGTTATTTCCTCACATATAATGAGTTTAAAGCGGGGTTTCCTCCGAGTACCCATGGAGTTGGAGATACCCGCGGGATTCACAAGACTATGTGGCGTCCGCTTAACGGTTTAGCCAATTCCGTCATTATGATATATAAGAGTGATAATCAAAATTTAACAGATTTTACGACAGAGAAGCAAATGGTCCATGGTTTCGTTCTACTCTATAGAAACGACGTTTCTTTTTTCATGATTTGGTTCCGTGGAATTCTCGGTTAAGTTTGCTTGTTCTATTTATAGAGACATCAAGAGATATCATATGGGATTGGAGATCCTCGTCAGCCCGTGTAAAACTTACTTGAGCCTCACTAATAAGCATGCGCACATATGTTAGGACATGAACACAAAACAAAGCATAAAGTTGTCTAAAAATTCCTAAATCTATTGCACTTTTATCGAAATCAGTTCTTTTTCAATTTTGCCAATAGTCCTAAACATTTTGATAATCTGCTAGTTGAATTCATTCGGCCAATTAGCCAAATTGTTGATGTGGACACCGGTTATCCTAAATGTCACATTAAATGTTGACGTGATCATTTTTTAAAACAATGCAGCTGGCTTTGGGCTTTCTCCCTCTCACGAAGAAGAGGAGTTCGAATCCCAAAGGCGTCGTATTCGCGTGACTTACTTTTTGTGGTGAAACAATAATTGAATAATTTTTTCAGAAAATTTTTTTTTGAAATTTTTTATGGTTTTTTTTTGTTTTCTTTTTCTTTACTTTTTTATTTTTATTTTTTTTATTTTTTGAGTAAAGACCAGCAAACCTTGTTGGCTTTGGGGGAGGGTGTCATGGCTTGGCTAGCAAGGGTCGCCAAGCCCTTGCCTAGCCAAATTCGGTGACCATTGTTAGATCTAGGTGGGGGCTTGCGCACCCTCACACAAAACCGGTGAGGGTCCATTAGCCCTTACTAGTGACTGGCATGAGTTGTCTGCCCCAACTTTAAAGCCAAAAGAAAAGCAAAGAAAAGGGGGAAAAAAAAAAAAAAATAATAAAACTTTTAAAAACTATTAAAATATTAGTAAAACCGTCAATTTCCAACTAAAAATCAAAATTGGTGGATTGACTCACTTGATAAATTGTTAAAAGATTTATGACTCAATTGATAAAAAGTAAAAAATTTAGGATGTAATCGACAAAAATGTGAATTTACCAAAAAAAAAAATGACAAAAATGCGATAATTTTATGATTTTTTGGATAATTTTTCTGGAAATAAAGCAGAGAAGCCGAAACATCATTTTTGAAAAAATAAAAAGAACAAGAAAAAAAACGAGAGGCGCACATGAAATTGCTCCATATTTACCCACTCCAAGCCCAACGGCACCCTTACCGGACACTATATTCACCTTCTTGTGTTTATTAAAATCTTTCAATAGAGAACAACTGTTACATTGGCAAAGAGGCAGAAAGACCACAAAAGAATGAGCGAATCACTATGCAGCAGCGGAGGCATCTTCCAAGCCCGACACGGCTGCGTCCATGGCAACCGGACGCCGACTCTGGTCCCGTCGCATGGCTTCACTGCCGACCAGACCGTTTGGCATGACGTCGTGCCGTTCTTTGCGTGCTTCTTCACAGTGGTGGTCTACGACTTGGCCTTCGTCCATCAGTCCGGGCATGTGCGGCACAGCCGCAAGCATGTACTCGGACCTGGGGGTTGTTACGCTGAAGACTCGGTGCGCATTCTGGACGAGCTGAAGCTGAAGAGGAGCATTTGCGTTGGTCACTCGATGTCAGCCGTGATCGGGTGCTTGGCAGCAATACGCAGGCCCGACCTCTTTAAACACCTTGTGCTGCTCAGTGGATCTCCCAGGTAGTCTCTCTCTCTCTCTCTCTCTCTCTCTCTCTCTCTCTCTCTCTCATTTTCCTTTCTTCTCTGTTGAGCAAGCTTTTTCCATGCATTTTTGCTGAGTTGTACTTCATATAATGCATATACTGCAGCCAGATATATTTTCTGTAGATTCACATGCACACGTAAACAAACACCATATTTCCAATATCCTTTTAGAGTTTAAAGAACTATCATTTTGCCTCATGGGCTAAGTTAGGGAGGAAAAGAAAAAACGATTCTGTTAAGTGCACGACATCGGTCATCTTGAGTTCAATTTGTTTAAGGACGGCGCTAATTCCACTTCTTACATAACTAAATCCATCCCATTTTACATTAGAAAGACAAATTACCTCAATAATTTAATTGCAATTTAAAGTGATGGCTTCAAAATTTTTTACCTTCCTTCTTATCTACTTCTTCTATTTCTATATAGGATCTAGTTTCAAAACTAAGGATTTCACATTTTTTAATTTACTTATGATGTATCTTAACCCATATTAAAGTCACAATATTTTCTTTTCTATTTTTAGATTTTACTTCCGTCAAAATAAGTTTGTTGAAAAGGGGAAATTCCCAAAAACTTAATTCGTTGTCAAGGAGATTTATGGAATAATTTTAAGTAAAATCTAGAAAAATTTTAACATACACAATTTTTTTAGCAAAATATATGTTTATAAACTTCTAGTTTTTATTATTCATATTACAGTCAAACCGTTTTTTATGCACAACAAAAGCGAAAGTTTATAAACAAGTGACCATGTTAAAACTGTTAGAATATTTCTGGATTTTACTTCACAACCAATTCACAAATTTGCTAAACAATGAAGAAAATAATTAGGTTTCTCAGAAATTTCTCTTATTAACAAAACTAATTTCCACGAAGTAGAATCTTTAAAAAAAAAAAAAAAAAAAAAAAAGCATAGTGCCGTTGGCATGCATGAAATGGCCACAACAATCAAAAATTAAAAAAAAAATTAAAATTCTTAATCATGGTAACCAGATCCTACGTAAAAAAAAATATAAAAGCTAAAAAGGAAGGAAAGTAAATAAATTTGAGGTCACCAGTTTAAATTGCAATTATATAGTCAAGGGCAAATTTATCTTTTTGGCAAAGATTGGATGGAATTAGCCGTGCCCATATTTTATAACTGCATGTGCCTCTTGGCAACTAGTTTGAGCGTCGCATAAAAGCGGATATGATTCTTGATCGTTTAACATCATAATATTAATATATGTCTGTGAACTCCAGGTACCTCAATGCCAAAGGATACACCAGAGGCTTCCATGAACCGGCGATCGGACTCGATACTCCGATGAATGCGTGCAAACTACTTGGGGTGGGTTCATAATTTCGCTCCAACAGCAGTAGCAGAATAACATGAGTGCGCTGACGGAGTTTGAGCACAGCTTGGGACGAATAGAGCCTGAAATTGCGGTAAGCGTAGCTGAAATCCTGAGTGATCTGACATGGGCTCTGCTGGAAGTGCTGGTTCCGCGCTCCATCGTTCAATCCCGAAAGGACGTCGTCGTCCGGCATCGGTCTTTCATTGCATAAATTGGGACCGGCACTTCCAAGGTGACTGAGGATACGAGGCCACTTTCCAATGCTCATTAGCATTGCTTCATCCTTTGCTTCCGGATGCTCTGAAGGGAACCGTTTAACTTCACTCGACGTCCGGTTTGCATTAAAGAGAAGTAATCAAAACCTTCGCCGGAGCCCGTCCACCTGAATAATTAGTTGGGAACATGAATGTTACCCAATTTGCGTGAAAATTACAGATAGTTTTCTTTATTCAGATGGTTATGGCCAAAGGCTTTGAGACATTAAGTTGTATATTGTCATGCCTAATTGATTATATCAAATTTATAATGCTATAATATGAGAGATCATTGTGCAAGAGTTTCGATTTTGAGAATTTTCTTATTTTTATTTTTATTTTTTTGTTCGTCTCTATTGTTATTTTATAAATAATAGCTTTTGCTGACAGAAGAAATATGGAAGCTGATTATTTGATTCAACTTGTTGACTACCTAAAAGCAGCACTCTACAAAATGATGGATTTTATCTTAAAAAAAATATTTGATGCTAAAATTGCAGGGCTAAAGTCTTGCTTTCTGATTTGTAGACGAAAGCTTTCTAATATTTCTAAAATTGGTTCTTTATTGAATACACAATAAAACTCCAATCCGCATGATTAATTCAGGTTCATTCACCACAGCCGATCCAGTGCAAATGCAATTAATGATGAATACTCCTAAAAACCTTATGCTATGCAATCTAATTATGACAATTTTTGTTTAGGGGCTAAAGAATAGTTCCTGATGTTCGATGTAATTAAGTTCCTAAATGATTAATCAAAATTTAGATATCAACGTAATATAACTAAATAAGATATTTAAGAAAATAATAGACACAAATTAAGTATAAAGGGAAAATTCCACAATACAAAAATGTGTTGTACAATCACAATAAAAAACGATATTGTACAGGCAAACATAATTTACTTTTGAAGTGATTCTAAATTTATATTCCCAATCATATCTTATGTAACACGGCAATTAGAACTTACATGCCAAAACATTACACGATTACACAGGAAAATATGCAACATGACTTCTCGTATTTACTCTCTCATTATCCCTAATAAGGAAAAAAAATGCAAGTGCAATCGCTAGGATTTAACCCATATTTCAATAAATAGGATTATCTAATTACTTTTGAAGATAAAGATAGTATCAATGCAAAAATCACACCACAGAGAAAGACAAAGAGCTTAAAATAATAACGAACAAAGGAGTGGGAGTTTGATTCATCATGTGAACATTAGTGAGAAATCAAATTCGAATGAGTACAAAGTGTCAATTAAAGTAAGAAATAAACCAAAGTACAAGAAACTTCACATGATTAATCAATCCAAAGGTCCTTGAAATCTAAATTTCATGCTATAGCCTTGGTAAGAAACCAAATTAGCAAATACAAATTTTCTTCTTGGATAGGACAAAGTCATAATAAGGAAAAAATGCAAGTGCAATTGCTAGGATTAAACAAATATTTGAAAATAAAAATAAATATAGTATCAAAGCATGCGGTGTGACGACATTGACAAGACTACAAAAGATCACACCTTAGAGAAAGAGAAAGTGCTTAAAAGAATAACAAACACAAGAGTGGGAGTTTGATTCCTCACATGAACATTAGTGAGGAACCAAAATCGAATGAGTATAAAATGTCAATTGATGTAAGAGAAAAATCAAATTACAAGAAACTTGTCATGGTTAATTAATCCTGAGGTCCTTGAAATCTAAATTTCATGTTTTAGCCTTGGTAAGAAACCATATTAGCAAATATAAAATTTCATCTTGAACAAGATCAAATCGTAATAGGAAAAAAATAAGTGCAATTGCTAGGATTTAACCCATATTTCAATAAATAGAATTATATAATTAATTATGAAAATAAATACAATATCAATGCATGCGGTGAGACAACATTGACAAGACTGCAAAATATCACACCTTAGAGAAAGAGAAAGTGCGTAAAAGAATAACGAACAAAAGAGTGGAAATTTGATTCCTCACATGAACATTAGTGAGGAACCAAAATCGAATGAGTATAAAGTGTCAATTGATGTAAGAGAGAAACCAAAGTATGAGAAACTTGTCGTGGTTAATTAATTCTGAGGTCCTTGAAATCTAAATTTCATGCTATAACCTCAGTAAGAAACCAGATTAGCAAATACATAAGTTTCTTCTTGAACAGGATCAAATCATAATAAGGCAAAAATGCAAGTGCAAATGCTAGGATTTAACCCTATTTCAATAAATAGATTTATGCAATTACTTTTGAAAATAAATATAGTATCATGAATGCAGTGGGAGGATATGGACAATACTGCAAAAATCACACCATAGAGAAAGAGAAAGAGCTTAAAACAATAACAACAAAAAAAGTGGGAGTTTGATTCCTCATGCGAACATCAACGAGGAACCAAATTTGAATGAGTACAAAGTGTCAATTGATGTAACGGAAAAACCAAAGCACAAGAAACTTGATGTGGTTAATTAATATAGGGGTCCTTGAAATCTAAATTTCATGCCATAGCCTTGGTAAGAAATCGGATTAGCAAATACAAAAGTTTCTTCCTGAACAAGATTAAATCGTAATAAGGCAAAAATGCAAGTGCAATTGCTAGGATTTAACCCATATTTCAATAAATAGATTTACATAATTACTTTTGAAAATAAATATAGTATCAATAAATGGGGTGAGAGGACATGGACAATATTGCAAAAAATCACACCATAGAGAAAGAGAAAGAGCTTTAAAGGATAATGAACAAAAGGGTGGGAGTTTGATTCCTCATGCAAACACCAATGAGGAACCAAACTTGAATGACTACAAAGTGTCAATTGATGTAAGAGAAAAATCAATGTACAAAAACCTTGATGTGGTTAATTAATCTAGGGGAAAATTCTAAATAAGAACTCGAAGTGGACCAATTTTCTCCAATAATGACTCGAAATGAACTTTGCGTTAAATAAAGACCTAAAATTGATCAATTCTCTCAAATAAGGATTCGAAGTGGTTGAATCAATTCTAAATAAGGACTTGGGCTTGCTGGTCAGCCAAATATTTGTTGGCTATCAAGCATGTGACATTTCTGACGAATAGAGTTTGGGCAATTTTGTCCAAAAAAATCTAGGGTAAATTAACAAATCCTAAAATAGAAACAAAAAAACCCTAGGTTTTCTACGGTTTCCTTGTTCCTTGTACCCATCCTCTGCAAAGTCAAAGGCCGAAGTTCTCCCCATTCCTTATACCCATCCTTTGCAAAGTTGAGGACCCAAATTCTCCATCAGTTGAGGCATGAATTCAAAAACAATAAGAAAACCATATGCTTATTTCTTTGTTTGCAGAGACCCAAATTCTCCGCCGGTCAAGTAAGGCGAGGAGCGACGAGAATCGAGTCGCGATAATGACTAGGCAGCAATTTGGTTGAGGAGTAGCGAGGGAGAAGAAAGAAGAAAACATAAACATCTAAACGAATAACTTAAACTTAATTAATTTAGAATTTTTCCTTTTTTTCCAATGACAAAATTTTGACAAAATTGGCCCTATTTTAATTGCCGGAAAATGTTTGCCGACGAGCTAAGGTCCTTAATAGAGATTAACTTGATCACTTCGGATCTTTATTTAACACAAAATTCACTTCATGTCCTTATTTAAAATAATGGGTTCACTTCGGATCCTTATTTGAAACAAAGTTTACTTTGGATCCTTATTTGAGAAAATAGATTCACTCCGGATCCTTATTTGAAATTTTCCCTTAATCTAGAGGTCCTTGAAATCTTAGTTTCATGCCATACCCTCAGTAAATAATCGGAGTAGCAAATATGGAAGTTTCTTCTTGAACAGCATAAAATCATAGTAAGGAAAAAAATGCAAATGCAATTACTAGGATTTAACCCATATTTCAATAAAAGGTTTATATGATTAATTTTGAAAATAAATATAGAATGAATGGATGTTGTGAGAGGACATGGGCAAGACTAATTCACATCACAGAGAAAGAGAGAGATTAAAAGAAAAACAAACAAAAAAGTGGGAGTTTGATTTCTCATTCGAACATCAATGAGGAACTAAATTTCGAATGAGTATAGAGTGTCAACTGATGTAAGAGAAAAACTAAAGTACAAAAAACTTAATGTGGTTAATTAGTTCAGAAGTCCTTCAAATCTAAATTTCATACTATACCCTCAGTAAGAAATCGGATTAACAAATAGAAATTTTCTTCTTGAACAGGATTAAATCGTTTTTCTTTTTATTGCTTCTATCTAATCAAGTGAACTAACAAGATGAAATGGGCGACCCAACATATGACAGTTGGGCGGACATGGAAAAAACCTCTCTCACTCTCTCTCTCAAATTGGACAACACGAACAATATAGGCGGAATGCAAAAGTAAAAAAAAAAAAAAAAAAATTACTGCGAATTTCCTCGCTGAAATCTGGAAAATTGGTGAACATGATTGGATTCCTTATCAACTTATGGCTGTAATGCCACTAATTTCGTGTAATTTGGTTTTACGGTTTGGGAGAAACGAGCTCGAAGGCGTCCACTGTAAACGTCGGAACTCGTAGAACCACTAGTCAAATTTAAGCCTTATTAACCTGTCTTCTGGTCCTTTTTTTTGTGTGTGTAAGTATTCCGACAATTTTTCTGTTTCAAGATTATTATGCAATCAAATTACGTTGTATGTAGCTTCCCTAATTTTCTATGCAATTAATTTCTTAAATGATTTGTCAAAATATTAGGTGTCAATAGATTATAACTAAATAAGATTTTTAAAATAATAGCAGACACAAATTAAATAAAAAAGAAAAATGTCAACTAAAAATGTATTGTACGAATATAATATAAAATGATATTGTACTTAGGCTAACATATTTTAACTTTTGAAGTGATTCTAAATTTATATACTCAATCATATCTCATGTAACATGCTAATTAGAACTTATGTGCCAAACATTACACTATTACACTGGAAAATATGCAGCCTAATCTCACTTATTTAGTCTTGTGTAGTCCCTAATGAAGAAAAAATGTAAGTGCAATTGCTAGGATTTTACCCATATTTCAATAAATATGTTAATACAATTACTTTAGAAAATGTATATAGTATCAATGCATGTGATGAGAGGACATGGACAAGGCCGCAAAAGATCACACCATAGAGAAAGAGAAAGTGCTTAAAAGAATAACAAACAAAAGAGTGGGAGTTCGATACCTCACACGAACATTAGTAAGGAACCAAATTTGAATGAGTACAAAGTGTCAATTGATGTAAGAGAAAACCAAAGTACAAGAAATTTTGGTGTGGTTAATTAATCTAGAGGTCCTTGAAATCTAAATTTCATGCTGTAGCCTCAGTAGGAAACTAGATTAGCAAATACACATTTTCTTCTAGAATAGGGTCTAATCATAATAAGTAAAAATGCAAGTGCAATTGCTTGAATTTAACCCATATCTCAATAAATAGATTTATAATATTACTTTTGAAAATAAGGATAGTATCAATGGATGCCGTGAGAAGACAAGGATAAGACTGCAAAAGGTCACATGATAGAGAAAGAGAAAGTGCTTAAGAGAATAATGAACAAAAGAGTGGGAGTTTGATTCCTCACATGAACATTAGAGAGGAACCGAATTCAAAGGAGTACGAAGTGTCAATTGATATAAGAGAAAAACCAAAGTACAAAAATGTTTAGATGGTTAATTAGTCCGGTGGTCCTTGAAATCTAAACTTCGTGCTATACTCACGGTAAGAAACCGGACAAGCAAATAGAAACTTTCTTCTTGAACAGGATTAAATCGTTTTTCTTTTTTAGTTTTTTTTTCCTAATCAAATGAACTAACAAGATGAAATAGCCGACCCAACATCTGATAGTCGGGGGACATGGAAAAAAAAAAAAAACACTCTCTCTCTCTCCCTCTCAAAAATTGGACAACACAAACAATAAAGGCAGAACGTAAAACAAAAAAAAATTACTGCGAATTTCCTCGCTGAAATCTGGAAAATTGGTGAATATGATTGGATCCTTTATCAAGTTATGGCTGTAAGGCCTCTAATTTCGTGTAAGTTGGGTGCACGGTTATGGAGAAACGAGCTCGAAGGCATCGAGCGTGCAGGTTGGAACTCATAGCACAACTAGTCAAATTTGGAGCCTTATTAACCTGTCTTGTAATTTTTTTTTGGTCTAAGTCTTCTGATAATTTCTTTGTTTCAAAATTGTCATGCAATTAAATTGCGTTGTATGTAGTTTCTCTAATTTTCTATGTAATTAAAATCCCAAAGGATTAATCAAAATTTAGGTGTCGACATAACATAAGTAAATAAGATATTTAAGAAAATAATAGACACAAATTAAATAAAAAGGAGAAATGCCTCAATCAAAGATGTATTGTACGATTATAATGAAAAACATTATTCTACTTAGGCAAACATAATTTAACTTTCGAAGTGATTCTAAATTTATATTCCCAATGATATCTCATGTAACATGCCAAATTAGAATTTTAAGTGCCAAACATTATACGATTCCACTGAAAATATGCAACTTGATCTCACTTATTTACTCTTGCATAGTCCCTAATAAAGAAAAAATTTAAGTCCAATCACTAGGATTTAACCCATATTTCAATAAATATTTTTATATAATTACTTTTGAAAATAAATATAGTATCAATGCATACAATGAGAGGACATGGACAAGATTGCAAAAATCACACCATAGGGAAAGAGAAAGAGCTTAAAAGAATAACAAATAAAAGAGTGGGAGTTTGATTCGTCACACGAACATTAGTGAGAAACCAAATTCGAATGAGTACAAAGTGTCAATTAAAGTTGAAATAAACCAATGGACAAGAAACTTCACGTGAATCAATCCAAGGTCCTTGAAATCTAAATTTCATGCTATAGCCTTGGTAAGAAACCGGATTAGCAAACGCAGATTTTCTTCTTGAACATGATCAAATTGGAAAAAGAAAAAATTGCAAGTGCAATTGTTAGGATTTAACCCATATTTATATAATTACTTTTGAAAATAAATATAGCATCAATGAATGCAATGAGAGGACATCGACAAGACTGCAAAAATCACACCATAGAGAAAGAGCTTACAAGTAGGTGTGATCGGTTCCCGGTTCGGTCCGGTTCCACCTTGAAACCGGGAACCGGACCGGGAGCACCGGTTCCCAAAATTGCGAACCGTGAACCGGACCATTTGGTCCTAGGATCGGGAACCGGACCGACCATCGGTTCCGGTCCGGTCCGGTCCGGTCCAAAAAAATCGACTCTATTTTTTTGCACTAAAGAACTAAAGAGTGACCGCGCTCTTGACCGATCAATCCAATTCGATTCCCGGGCAATTCAACAAAACTAACCACACGTGTTTCACGTGCAAAATATTCAAACTTCATTCGTGTGATTCACGGGATCTCTTGAAGTCTTAATCTCACATCGAAACTAACAAGGAGATTTTTTCTATAAATAAAAGAGTAACAAAAGGGGTTTTAATGGTCTCTTGGCCACATAAGAGGTTGCTACCTCAAATTGCAACTTTGGTTGCAATAAGTTATCATGTTTATATGTTTTATTAATTCTATGTATATAAATTATATATAAAAAATTTGGTTCGGTCCGGTCGGTCCAGTTTGGTCCGGTTCCCACCTTGAAACCGGGAACCGGACCAACCAGCCACCGGTTCCAAGATTAGGAACCGGGGACCGGACCGCCGACCATGGGAACCGCCCAAAACCGACCGGTTCGGTCCGGTCCAGTCGATTCCCAGTTCGGGCGGTTCCCGTTGCACACCCCTACTTACAAGAATAACAAACAAAAGAGTGGGAGTTTGATTCTGTGCGTGACCATTAGTGAGAATCCAAATTCGAATGAGTACAAAGTGTCAATTGAAGTAAGAGAAAAACCAAGATACAAGAAAATTGAGGTGGTTAATTAATCTAGAGGTCTTTGAAATCTAAATTTCATGCTACAACCTTGGCAAGAAACCAGATCAACAAACACAAATTTTCTTCTTGAACATGATCAAATTGTAGTAAGGAAAAATTGCAAGTGCAATTGCTAGGATTTAACCCATATTTTAATAAATAGTTTTATAAAATTATTTTTGAAAATAAATATATTACCAAGGCATGCGGTGAGAGGACATGGATAAGACTACAAAAGAATCACACCACAAAGAAAGAGAAAGTGCTTAAAAGAATAACGAACAAAAGAATGGGGGTTTGATTCCTCACGCGAACATTAGTGAGAAACCAAATTCGAATGAGTACAAAGTGTCAATTGAAGTAAAAGAAAAACCAAAGTAGAAAAAACTTGATGTGGTTAATTAATCTAGAGGTCCTTGAAATCCAAATTTCATGCTATAGCCTTGGTAAGAAACTGGATTAGCAAATACAAATTTTGTTCTTGAACAAGATCAAATCGTAATGAGGAAAAATTGCAAGTGTAATTGCTAGGATTTAACCCATATTTCAATAATATGTTTAGATAATTACTTTTGAAAATAAATATAGTATCAATTCATGCAATGAGAGACATGGACATGACTGCAAAAGATCACACCACAGAGAAAGAGAAAGTGCTTAAAAGAATAACGGGCAAAAGAGTGGAAGTTTGATTCCTTAAGCAAACATGTGTGAGGAACCAAATTTGAATGAGTATAAAATGACAACTAATGTAAAAGAAAAATCAAAGTACAAGAAACTTGACTTGATTAATTAATCCAGAGGTCCTTGAAAGCTAAACTTCATGCCTTGGTAAGAAACCGGATTAGTAAATAGAAATTTTCTTCTTGAACAGGATCAAATCGTTTTCCTTTTTATTGCTTTTTTTTCTAATCAAATGAACAAAGAAGATGGAATGGCTGACGCAACATCTGACAGTTGGGGGACATAGAAAATACCCCTATCTCTAAAAAATTGGACAACACAAACAATAAAGGCGGAACGCAAGAGTAAAAAAAAATTACTGCGAATTTCCTCGCTGAAATCTGGAAAATTGGTGAAATGATTGGATTCTTTATCAAGTTATGGCTGTAATACTACTAATTTCATATAATTTGGTTGCACGGTTAGGGAGAAACGTGCTCGGAGGCATTGAGCGTGCAGGTTGGAATTCGTAGCACAACTAGTCAAATTTGAGCCTTATCCGTCTTCTGGCCCTTTTTTTTTTTTTTTTTTTAAAAGTTTAAGTCTTTCGATTAATTCTTTGTTTCGAAATTGTCATGCAATTAAGTTACGTTGTATGCAGCTTCCCTATTTTTATTGAATTAATTTCTTAAATGATTAGTTAAAATTTAGATGTCAATAGAATATAACTGAATAAAATTGCTAAGAAAATGATAGACACAAATTAAATAAAAAGGGAAAATGCCTCAATCAAAAAACATAGTGTACAATTACAATAAAAAATGATATTGTACTCAGGCCAACATATTTTAACTTTTGAAGTGATTCTAAATTTATATTCTCAATCATATCTCATGTAACATGCCAATTAGAACTTACGTGCCAAACATTACATGATTGCACTAGAAAATATGCAACCTGATCTCACTTATTTACTCTCGTGTAGTCCATAATATGGAAAAAAAGCAAGTGCAATTGCTATGATTTTACCCATATTTCAATAAATAGGTTAATATTATTACTTTTGAAAATGTATATAGTATCAATGCATGCAATGAGAGGACATGGACAGGGCTACAAAAGATCACATCACAGAGAAATAGAAAGTACTTAAAAGAATCACGAACAAAAGAGTGGGAGTTCGATTCCTCACACGAATATTAGTAAGGAACCAAATTCGAATGAGTACAAAGTGTCAATTGATGTAAGAGAAAGCCAAAGTACAAGAAATTTGACGTGGTTAATTAATCTAGAGGTCCTTAAAATCTAAATTTCATGCTATAGCCTCGGCAAGAAACCAGATTAGCAAAGAAAATTTTTCTTCTCGAATAGGGTCTAATTGTAATAAGGAAAAAATGCAAGTGCAATTACTTAGATTTAACCCATATTTCAATAGATAGATTTATATAATTACTTTGAAAATAAAGATAGTATCAATGCATGCGGTGAGAGGACATGAACAAAACTACAAAAGATCACACCACGGAGAAAGAGAAAGTGCTTAAGACAATAACAAACAAAAGAGTGGGAGCTTGATTCCTCACAAGCATTAGTGGGGAACTAAATTCAAAGGAGCACAAAGTGTCAATTAATATTCCTCACAAGCATTAGTGGGGAACTAAATTTCAAGGAGCACAAAGTGTCAATTAATATTCCTCACAAGCATTAGTGGGGAACTAAATTTCAAGGAGCACAAAGTGTCAATTAATATTCCTCACAAGCATTAGTGGGGAACTAAATTCGAAGGAGCACAAAGTGTGAATTAATATTCCTCACAAGCATTAGTGGGGAACTAAATTCAAAGGAGCACAAAGTGTCAATTAATGTAAGAGAAAAATCAAAATATAAAAACCTTGACATGGTTAACTAATCCGGTGGTCCTTGAAATGTAAACTTCGTGCTATACCCACGGTAAGATACCGGAAAAGCAAATAGAAACTTTTTTCTTGAACAGCATTAAATCGTTTTTCTTTGTATTGTTTTTTTTTTTTCTAATCAAATGAACTAACAAGATGAAATGGCGGATCCAACATCTGATAGTCGGGGGACATGGAGAAAACACACTCTCTTTTAAAAAGTTGGACAGCACAAACAAAAGGGCAGACCGTAACAGTAAAAAGAAAAAGAAAATTACTGCAAATTTCCTCGCTGAAATCTAGAAAATTGGTGAATATGATTGGATTCTTTATCAAGTTATAGATGTAATGCCACCATTTTTGTGTAATTTGGGTGCACGGTTACGGAGAAACGAGCTCGAAGGCATCGAGCGTGCAGGTTGGAGCTCGTAGCACAACTAGTCAAATTTGGAGCCTCATTAACATGTCTTCTTGTAATTTCCTTTTGGTGTGAGTCTTCTGATAGTTTCTTTGTTTCAAAATTGTCATGCAATTACATTGCGTTGTATGTAATTTATTTAATTTTCTATGTAATTAATTTCCTAACTAATTAGTCAAAATTTATGTGTCTAACAGAATATAACTAAATAAGATATTTAAGTAAATGATAGAAACAAATTAAATAAAAAGGAAAAATACCTCAATAAAAAAAATATATTGTGCAACTATAATAATAAACGATATTGTACTCAGGCAAACATATTTTAACTTTCGAAGTGATTATAAATTTATAATCCCAATCATATCTCATGCAACCCGCCAACTAGAATTTAAGTGCCAAACATTATACGATTACACTAGAATAATCTCATTTATTTACTCCTACATAGTCCCTAATAAGGAAAAAAATGCATGTGCAATTGCTAGGATTAAACCCATATTTCAATAAATAGCTTATATAATTAATTCTGAAAATAAATATAGTATCAATGCTTGCGGTGAGAAGATATGGACAAGACTGCAAAAATCACATCAAAGAGGAAGAGAAAGAGCTTAAAAGAATAATGAACAAAAGAGTGGGACTTTGATTCCTCATGCAAACATTAGTGAGGATCCAAATTCGAATAAGTACAAAGTGTCAACAAATACATATTTTCTTCTTGAAAAATGGCAAGTGCGATTGCTTGGATTTAACCCATATTTCAATAAATAGGTTTACATATTTACTTTTGAAAATAAATATAGTATCGATGCATGCAGTGAGAGGACATGGACAAGACTACAAAAGATCACACCACTGAAAAAGAGAAAGTGCTTAAAAGAATAATGAACAAAAAGAGTGAGAGTTTGATTCCTCACGCGACATTAGTGAGAAACCAAATTCCAATGAGTACAAAGTGTCAATTGAAGTAAATGAAAAACCAAAGTAGAAAAAACCTGACATGGTTAATTAATCAAGAGGTCCATGAAATCTAAATTTCATGCTATACCGTTGGTAAGAAACCGGATTAGCAAATACAAATTTTGTTCTTGAACAGGATCAAATCGTAATGAGGAAAAATTGCAAGTGCAATTGCTAGGATTTAACCCATATTTCAATAAACAGGTTTATATAATTATTTTGAAAATAAATATAGCATTAATGTATACAGTGAGAAAATATGGACAAGGCTGCAAAAGATCACGCCATAGAGAAAGAGAAAGTGCTTAAAGGAATAACGAAAGAGTGGGAGTTTGATTCCTCACACAAACATTAGTGAAGAACCAAATTTGAATGAGCACAAAGCGTCAACTGATGTAAAAGAAAAATCAAAGTTCAAGAAACTTGACTTGGTTAATTAATCCAGTGGTCCTTGAAATTTAAACTCCATGCCTTGATAAGAAACCGGATTAGCAAATAGAAATTTTCTTCTTCGACAGGATCAAATCGTTTTTCTTTTTATTGCTTTTTTCTAATCAAATGAACAAATAAGATGAAATGGCTGACCCAACATCTGATATCTGGGGGACATGGAAAATACCCCTCTCTCTCTCTCTCTCTCTCTCTCTCTCTCAAAAATTGGACAACACAAAAAAGGAGGAATGCAAAAGTTAAAAAAAATAAAAATTACAGCGAATATCCTCTCTGAAATCTGGAAAATTGGTGAATATGATTAGATTCTTTATCAAGTTATGGCTGTAATGCCACCGATTTCATGTAATTTGGTTGCACGGTTAGGGAGAAACAGCTCGAAGGCATCCAGCGTGCACGTTGAAACTCGTAGCACCACTAGTCACATTTGAGCCTTATTAACATGTCTTCTGGTCCTTTTTCTTTTTTTGTGTAAGTATTCCGACAATTTCTCTGTTTCGAAATTGTCATGCAATTAAATTATGTTGTATGTAGCTTCCCTATTTTTCTATGTAATTAAGTTCTTAAATAATTAGTCCAAATTTAAGTGTCAACACACTATAACTAAATAAGATTTTTAAGAAAATAGTAGACACAAATTAAATAAAAAGGGAAAAAGCCTCGATCAAAAAATGTATGGTACGATTATAATAAAATACGATATTGTACTCAAGCAAACATATTTTAACTTTCGAAGCGATTCTAAATTTATATTCCCAATCATATCTCATGTAATACACCAAAAAGAACTTACATGCCAAACATTACACGATTAAAAAAATGTAACCTCATCTTACTTATTTAACCCATATTTCATGTGCAATCGCTAGGATTTTACCCATATTTCAATAAATAGGTTTATATAATTACTTTTGAAAATAAATATAGAATCAATGCATGTGGTGAGAGGACATGGACAATACTGCAAAAATTCACACCAAGAAAGTGAAAGTGCTTAAAAGAATAATGAACAAAAGAGTGGGAGTTTGATTCTTCATGCAAATATTAGTGAGGAACCAAATTCAAATGTGTACAAAGTGTCAATTATCATAAGAGAAAGACCAGAGTACAAGAAATTTGACGTGAGAGGTCCTTCAGATCATGCTATACCCTTGGTAAGGAATTATGATTAGTTAAAATTTAGGTGCGAATAGAGTATAACCAAATAGATATTTAAGAAAATTATAGACAAATAAAATAAGAAGTGAAAATGCCCCAATCAAAAAGTGTATTGTACAATTATAATAAAAAACACTATTGTACAAAAGGGAAAATGCCCCAATAAAAAGATGTATTGTACAATTATAATAAAAAACAATATTGTAGACAGGCAAACGTATGTTACTTTCGAAGTGATTCTAAATTTATATCCAATCATTTCATATGCAACACACCGATTAGAACTTACGTGCCAAATATTACACAGTTATGCTGGAAAATTTGCAACCAAATCTCAGTTATTTACTCTTGCATGGTCCCTAATAATGAAAAAATGCAAGTGCAATTGCTAGGATTTAACCCATATGTCAATAACAGGTTTATATAATTACTTTTGAAAATGTACATAGTATCAATGCATGCGGTGAGAGGATATGGACAAAATTGCAAAAAATCATGCCTTAGAGAAAGAGAGAGCTTAAAAGAATAATGAACAAGAGAGTGGGAGTTTGATTTTTCATGTGAATATTAGTGAGGAACCAAATTCAAATGAGTACAAAGTGTCAATTGATGTAAGAGAAAATCAAAATACAAAAATCTGGACATGATCATTAATATAGAGGTCCTTGAAATCTAGATTCCGTGCTATAGCCTCAGTAAGAAACCGGAGTAGGAAACATAAATTTTCTTCTTGAACAGGATCCAGTCGTTTTTCTTTTAATTGCTTTTCTCTAATCAAATGAACTAACAAGATGAAATGGCCGGCCCAACATCTGATAGTGGGGGGACATGGAAAAATCTCTCTCTCTCTCTCTCTCTCTCTCTCTCTCTCTCTCTCTCTCTCTCTCTCTCTCTAAATTGGACAACACAAACAAGAAAGGCGGAAGGTAAAAGTAAAAAAAAATGTCGAACTTTCTGGCTTGAATCTGTAAGATTGGTGAATATTATTGGATTCTTTATCAAGTTATAGTCGTAATGCCACTAATTTCGTGTAATTTGGTTGCACGGTTAAGGATAAACGATCTCGAAAGCATCGAACGTGCAGGTTGGAACTCATAGCGTGACTAGTCAAATTTGGAGCCTTATTGACCTGTGTTCTGGTAAAAGAAAATTTTAATGTAAGTCTTCTGGTAATTTCTTTATTTCGAAATATTCATGCAATTAAACTACGTTGTATGTAGTTTCCGGGTTCCTAGTTTGGTTCTTACCCAAGAACCGAGAATTGAACCACACAGTACCATTTTCAAGTGTGGCCCGTCTGAATTCCCCAAATAATTATTGGAGCTGTGCCTAAAGTCCAAAGTTTTTTTGACCAGAGTGTCCTAATTTAATATCGCGTTAATGATAATGATTCTTCTTCTTGCTTTGGATTGTGTTTGATGTTTTGTATTTTACTTCCTTTGGTTTTATGTTGATGATTATTATGTGAATAATCAATCGCCGACTTTAGATTTGAAAAGTCCAATGACAATGCTCGTAGTTTGGGGCGGGAATTACGCGGCTATTATTACCTGAACCAACTTTGAGCAAAGCTTGCGCTACTATTGGTGGGGCCCTAACATCGACGGGGGATCGTCCATTATAAAAGGTGCCGGTGTTAATCTGAAATGTAGACATCGAGACATTCTCGTTTAGACCATCCAATTCTCAAACCAAATAGCCAACAACCAATTTCTTCCACCTCTTTTTGGCCCATTCCCTTCTCAGAAAAACATGGCAGACCTCTTTAGCATCGCAGAGAGGGTGCTTGGGAAGATAGCCTCCCTCGCCTTCCAAGAAGCCGTCGCGATTTATGGTGTCGAGAAACAAATCAGCGAGCTTAGAGAGACGTTGACTAACAACAAGGCAGTGTCGTTAGGTGTGGAAAATCAGCAGGCGAAGAACCCCTCTCTGGAAGTTTGGTTAGATGAGCTTCAAGACGTACTCTACGATGCGGAGGATGTACTCGATGAACTCGAGTGCGTAGCCCTAAAGAAGAAGGTGATAAATCGCTACGGGAAAGTCAAAGAGAAGGTACGAAGCTTTTTATCCCTCTCTAATCCGCTAATACTCCGTCACAAACTCATTTACAAAATCAAGGAGATAAAGGAGAGATTATCCACAATTTATGATGAGAAAGATCAATTCGATATTAATTTGCAGAGTGCTCACGATGGTGTGGCACATGTGCATCCACGAGAGATGACATACTCGTTCATAAACAAGTCGGATGTTATCGGAAGAGATTCAGATAAAAAAAAGATAATTGAGATGTTGATGCAGCCAACAAATGACAAAAACCTGTTGGTGATTCCCATTATTGGAATAGGAGGTATGGGCAAGACGACCCTAGCTAAATTAGTTTACAATGATGATAGCGTGAAAGAGCAATTTGAGTTGCAACTATGGGTGTCTGTGCCAGAGGACTTCGATTTAAAGAAAATCATTGAAGGAATTATTAAAGATTCGACTGGTCCGAGTTTGACTAACCTTGATATTCAGCAATTGCAAACTCATTTGCTAGACACCATTAAAGGCAAGAAATATCTACTTGTCTTGGATGATGTATGGAGCAATGATTGTGTTAAATGGAAAGAACTGAGAGAATTGCTAAGCACAGGAGCTAGTGAAAGCAAGATAATTGTGACAACTCGCAATTTAGAAGTCGCTTCTATTATGGGTACATGTTCGCCACATAATCTACAAGGTCTTTCCCATGCAGACTGTATGACCTTGTTTGAAAGATGTGCCTTCAGCAAAAAGGACAAGGAGCATCGTCTTGAACTCCTTGATATTGGAAATGATATTGTTAAAAAATCACAAGGAATGCCTCTCCTTGTGATAATTTTGGGGGGTCTGCTTCGCACAAAGGATGAGGAAATATATTGGGCATCTATAAGAGATAGCAAAACATGGGATCACTTAAATCGGGAAGTAGAAAAGAACATTATGCCAATACTTAAGCTTAGTTACGATAATTTACCATCCCACTTAAAAAAGTGTTTTTCTATTTTATCACTTTTTCCCAAAGGAGATGAAATCGAGGTTGGGAAAGTAACTAGGCTATGGATGGCTTTAGGACTCCTTAGTTCGGAAAGGGAAAAACTAGCACCGGAAGATGTTGGTCTTAAGTATGTGAAAGAGTTGCGGAAAAGATCGTTGATCCAAGATGTTGAGAAATTCAGATCAGAATTACGTTTTAAAATGCTTAATTCGGTCCATTTTCTTGCAATGAGTGTGGGAGAAAAGTATTTTTCTGCCATTAAATTAGATGCTCCAGAGAATTCAGAAAGACTTCGGTGCGTTTCGATTCCTGCTTCGTTAAAGGAAATTTCAAACTATGATGGAGTCCCACCTTTCCTGAGAAGCAAAACATTAAAGAGGCTGCATGCAATTTTGTTTCAGAAAGGAGTTACTAGAAAATTTGTCAAAACATGCATCTCCAAGTGTAAACACTTAAGATTTCTCGATTTGTCATATGATAACTTTGAGGAACTGTCGAGTTCCATATGTAACTTGAAGCAATTGAGATCGTTAAATCTCTCCGAGAACAAGCGATTGAAGAAGCTTCCAAATTTCATTTGTGAGCTGCAGAGTTTGCTACATCTAGACATTAGTGGTTGCTTGGAGCTTGGTGAGTTACCCAAGAATATGAAAAGGCTCATGAATCTTAGATATTTGTATATAACAACAAAGCAGGAGAGTCTGCAAGAGAGCGGAATACAATATCTGAAACACCTGGATTTTTTGGGACTCAAGGCATGTGTAAATCTCCAAATTTTGTTTGAAGGTACTTGTGGACTGACTCAACTCCGGGAGTTGCTAATTAAAAATTGTGAGAGACTAGTTTCTCTACCTTTTGGAGAATTAAATTCCCTAAGGTGTTTGTCTATTGAGAGTTGCCCGCTTATGTTGATCCCGGAGAAAAAGACCAGCTTCCCTTCGCAGCTTCGTGAATTGTCAATCGCAAATTTCGAAAAAGTGATGGAGCTGCTCCAATGTCTCAATGAATCTGCCTATACTTTGGAATCATTTCACATCTATGACTGCCAGAGCTTCACGGCTATACCCGAATGGCTGCCCAATCATACACATCTCAGACAAACTTGGTTGATCCAATGTCCCAACTTATCGTCCATCCCACAAGGAATTCAATCTCTCACTGCCCTCAAAGAATTACGCATTGTATGTTGCGGTGAACTGAGCAAAAGATGTGAACGTTAGTCCGGTGAGGATTGGCACAAAATTGCTCATGTTCCTCGAATCAAACTCAGACTGGAAACATGAACGATGGACAGAGGATTAGGTACGCATCAATCTGCCTGTGCCTTCATTTCTTCTTCGTTTCCATATAATTCAAAATTCGGCTCTTGCGTATATCTTTCTCCTGATTTCCTCACTTCATGAAAATTAGGAGAAGAGAATATTGCATTATGCACATTGACCATATTGACGAATTTAACTATATACTTGGACAACTTTTGGCAAATCACAATTTCCCAGTTTCTTGTCACATTGAAAGTAAAATTTGATTCCCTACAATGGAATCTCGTTCTCATTTTTATTGAAAATTGGACGTACTATTTTGAATGTATTCCTAGTCTTATGATGATTATGATTGCAGAAGGCTAAAGCAGTGAAACAATCGGAAATTTCATTCCACCGTATATGAAGTTGAAAACTATGCATTCATACTCAATCATGATAATATCATCGGTGGTTATTTTTTGTCAAAATAATTATTATAAAATGATTTCGAACAAAAGTATTCATGGCGAACTATACTAAAACTTATTTAATGATCACCTATGCAGATTTATGCATAAGATAGCTGTTGTAGCTTAATTTGATAATTTAAATATAATTAGTCAAATGAATCTGTTTCACTTGCCACATCAAATAGCAATTGTGAAATAATTGGAAACTTATTGAAGAAAATGCACTTAATAGAAACCACCTTCATAAGAAACTTTACAACTCCTTTGATTTCGAAAACATTTTCCGCTCCACTTTTCTTTTAAGTAAAAAAGAGAAAGCGTGGCCAAGTTTAAAGTAGGATTAATACCACCAAAAAAAAAAAAACCGAACCGAAACTATTCCAAACTATTTTTTTTGTCAGAAAAACTCCCAAACTGGCACGATCATCTAGAAATTTAAACTCAAATAAGAAAATATAAATAAATATTATATACCATAAGTCCAGTTCCGTGTATACCATGGGAATGGTTGCTAGTCTAAATAATGTAACTTGAAGGCTTTGGGATAATTTTGTTGGCAAGATACTTTGAAAGTGCTAGTATGAACAAAATAAATGAGTTAGGGAAGAGAATAAGAACACAAGATTTATAGTGGTTCGACTTAATCCAAGCCTACGTCCACTCTCCCTCGCCGACAGCCTTCTTGGCTGGATTCCACTATGCAATCAACAAGAGATTACAACTTCGAGTGCAGACACTTAGTAGTAGATCACACTATCTCACTAAGTCACTCTTTTGGTATTTCTCTCACAATTACAAACGTTTAAGCTCTCCAAAGACAAGTATATGATCGAAGGTCGCTCGGACTTTGGAATTATAAATTCTACGCTTCGTCTCTTACTTGCTCATCGGTCCATGATCTCCTTAAATACTCCTCCACTTCCAAACTAGCCGTTGGACAGCATCCCGGATAATCGTCTTCCAATATACCCATTGGACAGCTCTATATCTAAAAGATTTGGTAGCCGTTGAGTGACAAAGGTAAAATCCCAAATTGATTTCGATCGCCCATACAAACGAAATCTTGGTTTCCATAAGTAAAGCTTCTTCGTGTAGAAAGTTCTTGTCTTCAAGATCCAATCGTCAATCAATTAGATTGAATCAATCAAATCAATCTTGATGTGGAATCCAAACCAGATCACTAGCCGTTGTATGATTGGGCTTGAGTTACGATTCATCGAATCTGGATGTAAAGTCTGAGTCTGTAGACTTTACAATATGAGTCTGTAGACTTTACAATTTGAGTCTGTAGACTTTACAATATGAGTCTGTAGACTTTACAATCTGAGTCTGTAGACTTTACAATTTGAGTCTTGAGTATGGCAGTCTTGAGTCTTGAGTCTTGAGACTCGAGAATACAAAGTCTTCAGACTTTAAACTGTCGGTCTCCGAACATCCAGACTTAGACTGATAGAAACGTTTTGTCAGCTTCAAAATATTCTAGAAAGATTTCTCCAACAATCTCCCCATTTTTTATGGTGACAAAACTTTCATGTAGATTTGAACAACTTTGACCTGCAAAAACATTTCTCAAGCAATATGGCTAACTCATAAAGATTAATAAAACAACCAGACTCTTTCCTTCCACCCATAATAAGATCATGATCAATCCAAAAAGATTTTTCCATAATTGATCGATGCTCCCCCTCAATTTGTTGCCTTTTTGAGGTGATCACGATTCTTTTCCTTTTCTTTTGGATTTGCTTTCTCCCCCTGTGATCATGGCAATATTTGCGGATAGAAACAATTGTTGCAATTGTCGTAGGAGATATTTTCTGATTGCACCAAAATTTGCATAGATTCGCAATCATCCTTCCCTTAAAGAATTTCCTGCAATCAACTCATTTCCTTTTTTCTTATCCATCAATTTGGATCCTTCCTTCACGTTAGAGTAAAATAGAATATCTCCATAATCAAATATTCTTTCTTAATTCATCGTAACAAAGTATTCAAAGAAAGAATATTATGCACAATGATATTTTGAAAAATAAATTCTCACTTAGTCATAGTACAATAAAACCAGAGAGAATAAAATCTTTGAATATCTAAGAATATCTTGCATCATCACGTAAAACATATTTTCACTTTGCAAAATATAATTATATCTGAGAGTATAAAATTAGACAAAATAATCCGAATTATCTCAAATAATCACACGTACTAAATCAAATCTTAACTCACAAATCACAAAAACAAATCATACGATTCTTTCTTCCATAAAGCAAAATATGATCATTATAAAATCTCAATCAACCAAGGATATATCGAATATCAAGCATAATGAGAAATTGAGAATAAAAAATTCCTTACCAAATCCTCTTTCTTCTTTCTTCTTTATATCCTGCAAAAATAACTTATCTTTTCTTTGGTACCCATTTTTTCTTGATAGGTCTCCAGACTTTAGGACAATCCTTGATTTCTTCATCGGATTCTAAGTCTGTGTCTAAGTCAGACTCTAATTCTGAGTCTATGTCTCAGTCGACTCGATTCTGAATGTGCCGTCAAGCATATATTTTCTTGCTCATCATCTTCTTTCATGATTCTTTTCTGGCCATTCTGCTTGTATTGATTTCTTCCATCGAATTTTCTTCCATTTCTACTCAGCTTTTTAAATTTCTTGACCATAAAGGCAAGTTCTTCATCGTCCAAGTCATTTTCTGAGTCTGTTTCATCAAAAACAGAATTAGATATTAAAGCAATGGACTTTTTACCTTCGGGATCTTCATCGTTAAGTTGCTCCACTTCATAGGATTGAAGAGTGCCGATCAATTCATCAACGGTGAGTGGCATAATCCTTTGAGTCTCCCGGATTGAGGTCTTGACATGATTCCAATCTTTTGAGAGACCTCGCAAGAGTTTGTTGACCTTCATCGGGGTAGAAATTTGCTGACCTTGATATGCTAAACCATTTACAATTTCTGTAAAACGGCTGAACATATCTCCAATTGACTTTCCTTGCATCATCTTGAATGATTCATATTGGCCAAGCAAGAAGTTTATTTTTGTCTCTTTTACACGATTGGTCCCTTCATATGTAACATGAAGTCTATCCCAAACTTCTTTTGCTGTTTCACATGAAGAGATTCTATTATATTCAGCAGGAGACAAAGCGCAATATAAAGAATAAATTGCTTTCGCATCAAAAGCTTCTCTTTTGGACATCTCTGTCCGAGACATAGGAGCGGGGGGTTTTGTTTCTTTGTCTTTGCCATTCTTATTTGATGTAGACGCAGCAATGGGGTTGATTCCTCTTTCCACAACATCCCATTGTAAGAGATCTCTGGATCTTAGGAAGGCTTTCATTTTGTTCTTCCATACGTCGTATTCCTTTCCATCAAAATATGGTGGCCTTGTGTTGCTTTGCCCTTCCATAAGTCCTGGTGCCAACATACTAGCCATAAAGAATCTTTAGCTCAAAAGTAAAAACACTTTTATAAACCGAGCACTTGGCTCTGATACCAATTGAAAGTGCTAGTATGAACAAAATAAATGAGTTAGGGAAGAGAATAAGAACACAAGATTTATAGTGGTTCGGCTTAATCCAAGCCTATGTCCACTCTCCCTCGCTGACAGCCTTCTTGGCTGGATTCCACTATGCAATCAACAAGAGATTACAACTTCGAGTGCAGACACTTAGTAGTAGATCACACTATCTCACTAAGTCACTCTTTTGGTATTTCTCTCACGATTACAAACGTTTAAGCTCTCCAAAGACAAGTATATGATCGAAGGTCGCTCGGACTTTGGAATTATAAATTCTACGCTCCGTCTCTTACTTGCTCATCGGTCCATGATCTCCTTAAATATTCCTCCACTTCCAAACTAGCCGTTGGACAGCATCCCGGAGAATCGTCTTCCAATATACCCATTGGACAGCTCTGTATCTAAAAGATTTGGTAGCCGTTGAGTGACAAAGGTAAAATCCCAAATTGATTCCGATCGCCCATACAAACGAAATCTTGGTTTCCATAAGTAAAGCTTCTTCGTGTAGAAAGTTCTTGTCTTCAAGATCCAATCGTCAATTAATTAGATTGAATCAATCAAATCAATCTTGATGTGGAATCCAAACCAGATCACTAGCCGTTGTATGATTGGGCTTGAGTTACGATTCATCGAATCTGGATGTAAAGTCTGAGTCTGTAGACTTTACAATATGAGTCTGTAGACTTTACAATCTGAGTCTATAGACTTTACAATTTGAATCTTGAGTCTGGCAGTCTTGAGTCTTGAGTCTTGAGTCTTGAGTCTTGAGTCATGAGACTCGAGTCTTGAGACTCGAGAATACAAAGTCTTCAGACTTTAAACTGTCGGTCTCCGAACATCCAAACTTAGACTGATAGAAACGTTTTGTCAGCTTCAAAATATTCTGTAAAGATTTCTCCAACATACTTAATACCAATTTTCATAAACACGAATTCGCGCAATAAAAATTTACTTATTTTAACTTGACATGCATGGAAAGTTAACACCTAGAGAAATCCATTCACTTTAAATTTCACTTTCCTGCTTGAGAAAAACTAATTTTCTCGAGTCATTATGAAAATGGCCTAATGTCTTCAATTAATCTATTAAATCAAAATAGTTATACATATTTATGTTCACCATTCTCTAAGGTGATGTGGTTGAACTTGTTATAACTATTTCTAATTATGTCTAGCAATATTAATTTTTGTTTATTTTACCAAGAGTTTTTTACTTTTGGCAATCAAATATAATTCATAACTCCCTCAGTACAACACGTGAAAAAGGAAAAGCACCGGCAATATTTTTTAAAAAGCTGCTAGCATAGTCGCACAAACGATGCATGTGAATGAAGCCATGACCAAAAGAATTTCTTTCCAACTGCAAAGCACAATTCACTTTTAGAACAGTAATTTTTTTGCATCAAATTTGTTAAAAGAAAACGAGATTAGCATATCATATTTTTGTATGCAGGGAGATATGTCTAAAGATGAAGGGTCATGAGAGGAACGAGACTGCTTTCATTTTATTTTTATAGTAATTTAAATTACAAAAAGCGTAAAGTTGATATCCTCAAAATTCAAGGCCTTTTTTGAAACTCTTTTATGCATCAATTTACCTCACGTCTTATTTTCTCAAGATATAACTGATAATCGCAATAGGGGAAATTGAAGTGGCTAACAATACGTCCCCAAAATAGGATGTCGTTTTCTCTCTAGATTGGAGATTTGCAAATTAATTTGTCATGAAAGATTGCCCGAGCAAAGCACGGATTTGTCAATTAGTGATTTAGGATAGTAATATATAGGCCCTCAACTCCAAAGTTTTATCGACCCAAAAAAAAATCAAAAGTTTTAGGGTTGGTTTATTTCTATTAAACGAAAGTACAATCTTTTTTTTTTCACTTTCTTGTTTAGAATGTTATTCAAATTTCAAAGAATGTGAAAAATAATATTAAATCTGGTTGCCAACATTTACATGTTGCGAAAATTTAAGATGTTTTGGATTAACAAAAAAGTCAAAATGTGTACGTCATAAGATTTAGATTAGAGGCTGTATATGGAGACTCCATTTTGATCTTACCTATTAATAGTAAATCAAGATTCATTACTCGAGTACCATTTGCACACTGTTTATCAAAAACTTTTACATCAGTTTTTATTTAAAGAAGTCTTACATCCATATAAAAGTTTACTTTGCTAACTGATGAAAAATATCTTAAAAATTAGAATATCGTTGAATGACAAATTCACGTGACAGCACCTTTCTTTTGTTTTTGTTCAAAACATGACACCACCTTAAATGCCATAATATTATGCTATAGATAGTCTAAGCTCATTTTCTTTTCTTTTTTTCTTCTGAGCACAGATGAACTCTCATGATCTATGCCATGTGGATCGCTGCAAAGATTTGGACGTGTCTTCAACTACTATCGATCTCTTTCATTTTCTGGGATGAAAACAATGGCCGTTGATATTGTACTTGTCACTTTCTTTCCTTGAAGAGTCGTGCTTTATTATTTATTTGTGTTTGTATTGCAAATTTCTTTAGTGGGAAAATGCTTATTCGTATTGTACGAGACCAATTGTGGTATTATCTCTGATTGAATTTTCTTTGAACAATATTTATCCTTCATTTACATATAGTGAATGAAATAATGACGCACTATCAAATCTTATTTTTGGTAAATTAGTATAATTTGCTCGATCTTTTTATAGTTATTCCACTAGAATATATAAAGAGTCTCCTAATATACATATTTTTCCATTTTTAATTTGTTTTACTTCACTACAAGTCTACAACATAGGAAGATTAGGTATTTCTTGTCTTTTGCTCCTAAGACTGGATCTAATGAACATGAAAGCAAAAGGCTAATCGCATGAACAATAAAGTTTTGTTAACTGCTCAAAGCTGTGTCAGTTCTAGTCTCCCAAGTTTTATGGTTTGAACTCTTGATTGCGTATACTATTGTTCCTCATAAGTTCAACATCTCCTAGGTCGATTTTACAACTACACTAGAACGCATAGAATTGCCCAGATTGGACATCCGGAAGATGAGAATGAGGTCAAGAAGGCTCGGTCAATAGAATTAGCCAAATCGGTATCATTCGAAGATGAAATAGGTTTTCAGCCCGAAAAGTGAGAAAACAAACTATTAACAAATCCAGTCGCACCATATTAAAAACTTAATGTTTTGGTCCATTGCTTATAAAACAAATTGATCCTTTAGTTGGAATGGATTTTTTTATAGCCATTATGATCACCTGCCAAAGACGAGACAACGTTGGCATTCCTTGTTTGCGGTTCATGAAGCTCTCTTGAGACCCCTACTCCTGTTTTTCCAATGACAAGAAAAGAAAATGGCTAAATCGATCCTTTTTGGCATTGCAGAGAGTGGTCGAGCCATCTCGGATTGCGTGTCCTCCCATTACTGGGATAAGATTTTTAGGCTAAACCGTGCTTGCTAAACTCGTGTACAGCGAAAAGTGGTCCTGGAACAATTTGGTTTCAGAGTATGGGTATACATTTTCGATGATTTTGATCTAAAGAAAGCTCTTGAAAAAGTCTTGATAGACTATATCGGTTATGACCTGATCAGAGTTCCAGCCGCTATAAGATACCTTGGACACTGAGCTATAGTAGACCCCTTTGCGGTACTTAGTAACCGGTAAGAATTTTTTTCCTCGCCCTATTCGATGTTTGGGACAGTGGTTGGACTCATAGCATGTGGAATGAAATGAGAGATTTGTCCGTGGAAGGCACTAAGGGAAGTTGCCAGGTTGCAACAACCCGCAGCCATGAAATCACTTCCCTAATGGCATCCGTGTCAGCATTCAAGTTAAAGACCCTTCTTCTCTGGACATTCTCTTGCTTTTCCTCAAATGGGAATCCGACCGCAAGCAAGAAAATGCACGTATCGTACTCGCAATCAAAATTATCAACAAATGCAAGGGACTTCCTCTAGCTCTGAAATCTCTGTGGGCTTACTTCATGCTAAAAGCAACTGATCAACGATATTGGACATCTTCTGAACAAAAAAGGATATTGGACATCAATAAGACAATAGCAGTGTGTGAGAATCAGTACAAAAACGAAACGACATCCTTCCTGCACTCAAACCTAGTTACAAGGATTTGCAGCACCAAATGAAACGTGTTGTTTCGCATTTTTGTTCCATGTTTCCTAAAGATTACTGGCACACTGGCTATCTATTAAGAAATCTTTTAAGCACACGGGGACTGATACGTCCATCAAATCAAAACCAATCTGATAACAAGGTATGTTTACTCAAAATTCCCCATTGGATGGTTAGACTGGGCTGATAAAAGGCGTCTCGTGTTCATGTACTCTGCACCTGATAACTCAGGCAGAAAAATATTTCATTCCTGTGTCATGTACGGTTGTGAGAAGTAATCAGGGAAAGATAATCGCATGTTGAGAGTTCTGTTTCAAATTGAAAGTGAAACCAATGACTTAGGTGTGAATTCTAGTCTCGAGACTTTCTCTTGATTATCAGATTGTTTTAATTTGATTTCAATTGCTAATGGGTGATCATCGAAAGTAGTGGCCTAATTGCGACAAGTGTGAACTCATTATGATAAGTGGTGATACATCATGACAAGTGGAACATGTCTCAACATGCGACAATCAAACCATCTTTTAAAGGTCAATAGGGATCACATTCCAATGGAGATGCCCATCAGATGGGGATACTCCGTGATTGACACTCTTTGGAGGAGATTTGAAAGAGCTCTTTCCCTGCAAAATTTTGATTAAAGAATGAAAAATCTAAAACATTAAATTTGTAACACATGCAATTGTTCCATAAATTACTAATCTGGTTATTCTGATTAATCCAAATTATTTTTAGCCGATTTCTTTGAGCATTAATAAATTTATTGAAAACTCAAAATTCGTTTTGACCTCATGTATTACACAATTACAAAACGTTGAAAAATGATCGGAAGTAACCTTAATTAACGTTGGATTGATGTTTTTAAGCAACTAATTATTGCCGTATGGTCTTGTCACCATTACATGACATTATGGAAGACAAGATAGATTCGTGGGCAAGCCACAACCTTGAATTGAAATTGAGGATTATATATCATTGAACGTTGATATTGAGGATTATATATTATTGAATGAGGCCTTTTTCATAGGGAAAATCATTTAATTCTGAAAGCCAACACCCAACAACAATTGAATTTTGGGACGCCAAGTTTGTTGGTCCCCAATTGATATTGATCTCTCCGGGGCGCCTACATCGGATCCTTGGTGTGCTTACATGCTTCCTCACCTAGGTAAGGGTTGTTTCTAACCAACAGGAGCTGCCTATGTCTATCTGCTAATGCAGTGGGCTGCCAAGCTGCGTTCATTATTTTAACATATCAATATTCGCACACATTGTCCCTTCTCATTAAGACAATATATTTTTTCAAGCCCCATACCTAACTCTATCCTCTAAGTATTTTCACATTTAAGAGATCCTGAGGTCTAGACAAGGCCCCAGATGTACCTTTTTAACACCTTGCTAAGGACGGATACAGAAAATCATTCAATTCAAAAAGCTAACACCCAACAATCATTTACTTCCAGGACAAGAAGTTTGTTGGTCCCCGTTGATATCGATCTCTCCAAGGGGCCTACCTTAGATCCTTAAAATGGTTATATGGTTCCTCATTAAGGTATGGGCTATTTCCAACTAACAGAGGCTACTTGTGTCTAACCGTAAATGCGGTGGACTGATAAGCAGTGTTTATTATTTTAACATGTCAATGTCCACATATCTTGTCTCCTTTATTGGTATAGTATATTTTTCGAGCTCCATACCCACCTCTACCTGGTAAGTGTTTCTACATCTGAGTGATCCTAAGGTGCGGATGAGGCCGGCTTTTTAATATCTTACAAAGGACGGATACAAAAGAATCATTTAATTCAAAAAGCTAACAAGTCGACAATCATTAACTTTCAGGACGGCAAATTGGTTGGTCGCCAATTGATATTGATCTCTCCATGGCCCATGCACTGTACGCATGTGGATGTATTGGACATTGATTAAATGAATATTTTGGGACACTTGCTAAGCAATTTAAGTTCTAAAAACCATATTATTTACGTGATGCAGGTGACAGGTGCTTTAAAAATCAGGATAATGATGGCTTCAGTGTCACAATCATTATTATATGGCACAATTTAAGTACCATGATCTTTAAAAAGCACTGTACTTAAAGTACTTTTATGACTTAATCTGTTGAAATATATGACGTGGCTTGCCGGAGTCAATTAGATGGAAGCTTATAAAATAAATTGAAACTAAATCAATCGTTCATTGACTATTAGTAGATTGTTGGCTCAACACTTAATTTGACCAAACGATATCGTGAGCCAAAAGCGGAAGCACATATATATGCTCTAGTTTTGCCACTCTTTTTCTTAATTTTGTTAGACTCAAAAGCAAATTAATTGAGCAAAGATTCTCTCCAAGTAATTTCGTTTAAAATCACAACAAAAAAGGAAGTAAGCAAATTTTCTTCACCTCTCTAAATTATGCATTTTTTTTCTCTGAAATTGCTCTATTTTAAGATGAAATAATAACGCTTGGATCTTTGTGGTAATGTACCAATTCTCTTCGATCAACTGCAAGGATCGATAGTACTACACGTTTGGGGACCAATTTAGCCCCCAATTTCTCAATATGTGAAAAAATAAATGCATTTAACGAACTTGTTCCGTAGATTGTGCACCGCACAAATTGGAATGCTTTGTGCCAAAAATATAAGAACGGTCACTTTAAGAAGACTTTATGAACCATCAGTTTAGTGTCGAATTTTTTTGAAAGTGTCCAAATCTTATCTCTTACAAGTCTCAAAATTCAAGAGCACGAATAGAGAGATCTAAGTAGTTTCTATATGCAATTGTGCAATTCAACTCTAAATAACTTCCTTAACCCTTTAGACCGTGTTTGGTAATCCAGATTTATGTTTAGATAGGATAACAAAATATTCTATCTAGTTTGACAACATCTTCTAAATTGGAAAAACTCAGATTTACCTTAATATACCCAGATAAAATGCTAGATAAGAGATCTGGGTTATGGGATGGGATAAATCCGAATGGATAATTTCTTTTAAAAAGAAAAGAAAGAGTGATGGAGTCCGGCTTCGTTGGACCACTGCCATGACAACCAATCATCCTTACTTCCAACCACCAACGCCGTTCAGCCGATCATCCTTCGATGGCCATCTAACCAAAGCGGCTGTCAATGAATAACCCAAAATCAACTGGCCTGAAAACTCGTCTTTGAAAAAGTAGAAGATGAAGAAAAAAAAATCAAAATGCATGAAGTTTTGGGCATTCGTATGTTGGTCCTGGACGGTGATCACTTGATTTTGTTGTGTTGCTTTGACGTGTGATCCTATCCTTAACTAAAATTTGAGAATTTGAGCTAACAACCGAAAGATTTCGAAGGAGGAGATCCAGCAAAAATGGTGACTAGTGCTAGTCTCGATCGTGCGAGATTACGTCTATAAGATGCTTCAGGATATATCCGGCATGAAGGTTCTCATTCTTGATTCTCAAACCATAAGCACCTCTTTGACTCAATCATTTATAAGGGAAATTTCACAATTTCATCGCTTCAGTTCGCGTGTTGTCTCTTGGCTCGTTGCTGTTTGCTGTGGAATTGCTTGACCGAGCAATTGGTAAGGGATGCGATGTTAACGGAATTTGCTGTTTGTGTTGCGGTGAATATTGTGATTCGTAGTAAGCACTGTTAGTGTTGTGTACCCATAGTACAAGCTTCTTTAAGAAGGAGGTGCTCTTGGTGGAGGTGGTGGACTCCATTTTCAAGTCTTGAGAATCGATGTCGCATCCCAAGGCGATTTGCTTTCTCTGCACGACGTCGGAAAATGTCCAGCACTTGCGACGCCTGCTTGCCAGCCCTAGATCCGGAGAGTATAACCTCTGTAAGCAAATGACATTTTCAAACATTTTGAATCCTATATTAAATTGCACCAAACATGGAATAAGTTTTTTTACAATCCAAAATATATTTGAATTTTTTTTTTAACCATATCTTATCATAATCATATGACAATCCAAGTTCAGATGATCAAACGTCACCTTAAATTGTACTTGATGGCCCAGACAAGAGGCCGGATAAGATCAAAGTTGCCCTGTCTAGCGCTTGGTGATGCCCATTGGATGGGATAAATCCGGTCGTGTCTAGATTGAAACCCAAATTTCCTGCTTTGAGGGTGGGCTAAGCTTGGATAACAAAACATAGTACACAATAGTTTTAAAAAAAAAAAATAAAAAAGAAAGTAAGAAGAAAACCAGAGATGTTTCCTACTTTGCTGGCCACGGTTGTGACACCCAACGGTGGTCGCTTGAGATTTTCCATTTTCTCTCACCCAACTGCGGTGGATTGTGCAATCCTTCGCGGTGGTCATTGATCACCGCGGGGCAGTCGCACCTCCTAGTCACGGTAATTCCAAAAGGTTGTGCCAATTTTAAGAATTACAGAACCACACGCGAACTCGACCCAAAGAGTTTTATCACGCGATGATGACATCATTAATCCATGAAATTATTCACATCATTAATCCATGAAACTATTTTAGAATAAATTGTCCATCGCGCGTTATACTAGATGCTAAAAATGTCAAACATGAAAATAATTAATAAAGAATGATTCGGTGACATCACATTGTCGTGTAACTTAAATTTAGATGCATTCCCCCATCTATGATCTCTCCGCCTTATCACAATCAAGGCCATCTTGCGGCAATTGGAGGATGTCATATCCATGGGTGGGAACCCTAGTACAGCTTCCTCAAGCATGTAAGTTTTAAGACAGGTCTCAATGGATTAGAACCTTCCTTTGGCTATTAGCGTATAAGCATTTATTAACCAATGAATTGAAGATGTCTCGCAATATGAGAGGTAATTCTTACCGTCTATGTTGTGAATCCAACGTTACATGTTTTGCAAGATTGTCCAGTCATTAGGAACATTTGAGTTGATCTTGTCCCACAAAATTGTCTTGAAGAGTTCTCCATGAATGTTTCTCATTAGTTGAAATTCAACTTGGCTAACATCGGGAGATTTTACTCCCACTTTGATTGGAGTACTACTTTTGGTATGAGCATATGACTTTTTTGGCAATGGTGAAACAAGTCTCTATCTCAAGAAAGTTTTGTTTTTCCTTCCAATCCTGTACAAGTAATTCTTTCGAAGGAAATCATTCCTTCGCCTATGATCAACTCGTCTATAAGTGGATCACATACTTCTCCCATTATGGTTGCTTAGGATCCTCCTCTACTAGAATAGATTAAATTGAATACGGATGGAGCGTCTAAAGGTAATTCTGGACTTGCAGGAGTCGGAGGATTATTCCATAATGAAGGGGGAGATTGGCTTGGGGTTTTACCTCATGTTTTGAAATATGTTCGTCTCTATAGGTTGAAACTATGGGCACTATAGATGGGACTTATCATTGCATAGCAACAAGGTTTCCACAAACTCATCATTAAGATGGATTCCAAAATTATTACTGAACTTATTAACCTAGAGAGAGTAGTAGATGATACTGGTCTAGCACTACTTAAGGATATCATAAGGTTACTGAGCTCCCATTTTGGGCTCAAAATTCATCATATTTTTCAAAATAGTAATCGGCCTGTTGATATACTTGTTAATGTTGGTATAATGAAGTGTTTGAATATTAAGTTTTACCGGCAACTACTTAGAAAATTATCTTATATTTTGCTTAGTGAAAAAATTAGTATTAAAGATTTAAGATGTTAATTTTTCTTAATTTTGTAACTTGTATTTGCCAAAAAAAAAAAATTAAAGTTTTAAGATAGGCCAGTGCAGAGGATTCCTAGCCACAAAATAGTTTGGTCCTCGCAGCGCTCAATCCCTTTTCAGATTCATGTCCCATGAACTTTTTGAGGTTGGCCTTATATAATTGTAGCTCGTCTTTTCGTTGTGCATTACGATGAGACCACACGTCAAGTCAATTTTGAGAATTGCCGTAGCCAACACGATGACAACGAAGAACTCTACCGAACGAGTATAATAAAAATATATTTATAATGCAACGTCAAAAAAGATATTTAAATCGGTTATTATATGTAATAATAATCGGCCACGACTTCACACATTGATTTTTTTCCTTCAAAAAGCTTAACACATCTAATACCTCTAACTATTGATTGGACACATATGAGCTCATAAGAGAATTTTGCATAAATTTAGGGCTGTTCGATGCAACTGAGAAAATAAGTGATGAAAAAAAGGATAAAAAAGGTTGTCTGAGGACAATTGAAATATAATAGTTTTATATTATAAATATTTTTTTTTTATCAAAGAAAGAACAATAGTTGTTAGCAATTGGCAAGTTCTAATTGCCATCAATCATTTTACTATTGGATGAATTAAGAGACCTGTCTTTACTTATCACATTTTTCATTTAATCAAAGCTATTAAGTTAATGCTAATTAAGGTTATGAAACAAATATAATCTTATCAAATAGGCCTTTAGTTCATAAATGATGTGGTAGATGCAACTAGTCAGACTAAATGAGCTATATAGATATAAATGGGATCAACTGTGAATGTCATAGATTCCTGGATAATGATTGACTTGGTCTAATAAGGGGCTAGTGGGGAACTCATTGAGATATGTTTAAATCTAAATATGTTCATACCATGAAAGAACTCTAAATCAGTATACACATGTGACAAATTTACCATAAATTAATTTTTTGATTATAAAAAACCCAAAATTAGTATTTGTGTAATATATTTACTCCTCATTAGTTTCCATTAAATTATATCACTACCATACCAAAAAAAAAAAAAAAGATTACTTCCATGAAAAATCACAAATTGGTATACTTGTAATAAACGAGAGTAAAAACTCATATTAATATATCCATCAATTGTCACATGTCATCCACTCATAACTTTGATAGTAAAATTTCTCGAAAAATTAACGAAAGGTGAATTTATCATAAGTGTATTATTTTGGGATTTTCATGATCTTTACCTAGACTCAATATAGGATGGAGATCCTATCTCAGCTAGTACTTTCGTTTCAATGTCTCGATCGTGTTGATTATCGATTCATGTGGAAAAGGTTAGTTCTGAATAAATTCACCGTTCAATGCACAACTTGTGTTCGACTCATGGAGACATTAGGAGACGTGATTGAAGATCTTGGTCCACCTATATCACACTCGATCAAGCCTCACTAATAAGCGTGTACTTATTTTATTTTTTATTTTTGGTGACCCAGGAATCCCGTACAATTGGCAGCCGGGAAGTAAACCTGAGGAGACACGTAAGCGGAAAGACCCACCATCCCCGGCGTCCCACTTAAGACCCCAAGCGACCGTGAGGGGATTTGAATTCCTCCCCTTCGTGAGGGGGAGAGAGCCCAAACCATCGTGACCACCAAGGCAGTGGTAATAAGTGTGTACTTATATGCCGGCTATGTAACATAAAATAAATTGGAGAAAGCTGAAACATCATTTTCAAAAAGAAAAAAAATGAAAAAGAAAGAAACAAGAGGCACGTATGAAATTGCCCCATATATACCCACTCCAAGCCTCAAGGGCATACTCACCACACAAAACATTCCCATTCTTGTGTTTCTTGAAAACTTTCAGTACTAAACAACCATTAAATTCGCAAAGAGGCAGAGAAAGCAAAAAAGAATGAGTGAATCGCTATGCAGCGGCGGCGGGATCTTCCAAGCCTTAAACGGCCACGTCTCCGGCAACGGGACGCAGGCTCTGGTCCTGTCCCATGGCTTTGGGGCCGACCAGACCGTTTGGCACCATGTCGTGCCGTTCTTTGCATACTTCTTCAAAGTGGTGGTCTACGACTTGGCCTTCGTCCACCCGGGCGTGTTCGGCGCAGCCGCGAGCAAGTACTCGGACCTGGGGGGTTACGCTGAAGACTTGGTGTGCCTCCTCGACGAGCTGAAGGTGAAGAGGAGCATCTATGTCGGTCACTCCATGTCGGCCATGATCGGGTGCTTGGCCGCAATACGGAGGCCCGACCTCTTTGAACACCTTGTGCTGCTCAGTGGATCTCCAAGGTAGGCTCTGTCTCTGTCTCTGTCTCTGTCTCTCTGTCTCTGTCTCTCTCTCTTTCGCTCTCTGTGTAGAAACATCTGTTGTAAGTTGTTGATTTAATGAACGGAGTTAAGAAGGAAGAACATTTTTTGCCTTTCTTGACAACCTTTTTCCATGCATTTAAGTTGCTTGCATATACTGCAGTCAGGTATACTGTCTGTAGATTCACATGCACATAGAAATAAACACTGTATCCCAAATGTCATGATAGGGTTAAAAAGAATTACCATTTGAGAAATACTTATTTAACTATTCTTAAGTTTTTTGCCACAAAAAAACAAACAACGAATAATTAGACATTACAATAAGGTCTATTCCTTCAAGAATTTACGATTTATAATATGTTATTAAAAAATTGCCATTTGAGAAATGCTTACGTGACTATTCTTACATTTTGGGCCACAAAAAAATAAATAATAAATAATTAGAAATCATTGTGGGGCTCCTTCAAGAATTTATAACTAATAATATATTGTTATTCTAACAGTAAACTAAAGACTATTATATTAGTAAAACTCTTACTATTTTGCATCGCACTTATTTTTTTCAAAAAAGAAAAAAATAAGGAAAAATCGATGTAGATTGTGTTAAATTTACGACATGTGTCACCTTGAGTTATCCGTATACATGTTCCTCGGCAACTAGCTTGAGCGCTACAAAAAAGCTGATTGATCTTCTAAAATCATTTTATTAACAAATATTTTTGAATCACAGGTACCTCAACGCCGAAGGATACGTCGGAGGCTTCGATGAAACAGCGATCAACTCGCTACTCCAATCGATGCGCGCGGATTACTCAGGTTGGGTCCATGATTTCGCTCCAAAAGCAATAGCCCTGAACAACACGAGTGCACTGATGGAGTTCGAGCGCAGCTTGGGAAGACTAGAGCCCGAAATCGCGGTGAGCGTGGCTAAGACCGTGTTCCTGAGCGATGTGAGATGGGCTCTGCCGAAAGTGCTTGTTCCGTGCTCCATCATTCAATCCCAAGAGGACGTCGTCGTGCCGGTGTCGGTCTCGTATTACATGAAGAGGAGATTGGGAATGGTTCCTCCGAGGTGAAAATACTAAGGACGCAAGGCCACCTTCCAATGCTCACTGCTTATCCTGTACTTCTGGATGCCTTGAAGGGGACAATTTTAACTTCACTCGACGTCCGGTTTGCACGAAGGAGAAGAAATCAAAATCTTCCTTAGAGCTGGCCCGCCTCATTATTTAGTTGGGAACAATATTACCCAATTTATTTTTAGTTAAGTTTGTGCGAAGGTGATGTTTATATCGAGAGGCTTTTCTTTGATTCGATACCGAGAAAAGCAGGAACATCTAGACGACGGTTCAATCCCGATCCTCTTTTTTATCTATCGTATGTTTTTTTTTTTTTTTGTATAATGAAAGTATACTTTTGGTCCCCTTACCTCATGATGTGTCTACTTCGGTTTCTTAAACTTTTTCATGCAATTAAGCACACAATCTCGTTTGATTTGTGTCTGTCTGCTATCTACTACCAGTTATTTGCATGTCCCTCGTTAAATGTTTTCGGAAGCGATGGGGGCTCATTACTGTTGGACGCAAATTGCGTAATCCTGAAATCTCTATAACTAGAACAAGAACATGTATAATTGAGTAGAAAGATTAACGCACCTGTTTTGGGATTCATTGTTCTTGAAACGGAAGCGGAAACACAATGTTCCACGCGCAAGTCATTCTCCTCTATTACCCTCCGTATCATTGGCTCAATGAGACGGCCCCCCTCAGGTTCAGCGTTAGGTAAACACCCCTTTAGGTAAAGATACATGTGAGAATTAGGGTTAGAGGAGAGACTTGAGCACTATTTATAAAGTTTTCAGCCAGTCCCTCTTATTACGGGCCCAGCTCAACTCGGCCCACACTAGCCAACCCATATTAGACTAATTAAGAAACATTTTATCTCACCTTAGACCAACCATGTTTTACGGTAACCGTAAAAATAGTAAATTACAATATCAATTAATTTAGTCCACATTAGAAAAACTCTTATAGTTACTTCTAGTGGCAGCGGACCACTGCCGCTCCTCATCAAGATGTCGTGGCGGATGTCCGATCAAAGGGCCACCATGGGGCCTGGTGGGAAGGGCGATAGCCCTCGCTCAAGTAATAGCGACGGCTAGCTGGCCTTCTCAAATTGGAGGGGCGGAGCACCTTCCATCCTCTGGCCGTTCTTCGCTTCTCTCCCCTTTTCTCCTGTCCAACGCATAGTAGAATTTGCAGTAGTGGATCATCTATTGACTTCGTAACTCCACGCTGATGCTTGTCGATGATTCCTTGAAAGTGATCGATAACCCTTAAACGAAGCTGTCAATTTAGCCGCATCCCTCAAATTTGTAAACTTACACCAAGTTTCTAACTAACCGATCAAGCCTCGCTACTTGTTGATTACTTGATTACAAAGAATTTGTTATTTTTTTGCATAATACTTATATATTCGAATTGGAGCAAGGGTCTTGTCAGGAGGCTCAATTGAAACACCATTAGAATGTCGATTTGGAAAACTTGCCATTGTTCTCTATAATATTTTAGGGAAATGACTATATAACGGTGCAATAATATCATAGTTATACCTCAACCACAAGTGTTATGAATGGCAAAGTAAATATAAAAATCATAGGAGGACCCATCTGTGACCTTGTGGCGAGCATTCTACCGTGACATTGTTACACAATTATGTTAGAGGTGCTCAATATTTTAGGATCTTCAAAAGAGAGAAAAAGAGAATCAATAAAAGTTATATTTTTACTCAATTGACTTGACTTTATACTCTATCAGAGAAGAGTATTTATACTCAAACAATATGCATAATAAAGGAAATTAATTACCTTATAATACAACGAAATATCAAATAATAATCCTAATATCTAATAATATCTCTAAAAATATTCACTATTAGAACATTTTGTAATATCAAAAAATGTTCTTCAACATTTTCGCACAATTTTTTTTAAGTGCTCAGCCAAATCTCTTTGAACTTCGTGAGTTGCTTATGATTTCTATGTCAATGGTGTTCAACTTATTTTGATGTGACAATGCCTTTGGACTTTAGGAAGACTCCAAGCGCTTTGGGTTAACCGCAATTTCCTTGACTTTTCAAAATCGAAACTGAAAAGAAGCGCTAATTTCAAGAATCGATCCCTTGTTTTAGAGCCTTCCCCTTCCCTAGGGCGTGGTACTTTATTACGATTCAAACCTTAAATCGTTCTAGGATTGTCACTATCATTTCTTAGATCAAATAAGAATTTAAAGTTCTAGTTGTTTGGGGAAGTTGATCAATCACCTAGAGGTTAACTGGTCTATTAAAATTAAGTATCTAGGCTGGTAAGTTCAGTTACGAATGTAAAAGAATTAGTATCCCACATAGCCCTTTTGGTGCAATATTTCTTGGTTAAGTTCTGTCGTGCAATATCATGTCCTAGTTCTAACACATATATATTCCTATTTTGGGTGTTAAGCATTGAAAACTTCATTGCCCGCCATTAGGTGAAATTGCCATATCATGAGACAGATGACGTCTCGACTCCGTCATGCCGCATGTGATTAGTGTCCTTTCAAAAATATACAATGCATGCAAAGCAAATTCATCCCAGGAAAAACAAAATTCAAAAACAAAATTCAAACAAGCGGGCATGAATCCAATGAGATACCCTAGTCTTTACTGCCATCTACTGCCAATTATTTGCATGTCCCTCGTTAATGGTTTTCGGAGGCGATAGGGCTCGTTACTTCTAGCGATGGCCGGCTGCTGCTGCTTATGATCAAGCCGTCCGCGCGTGCTGTTTCACGAACTGGGGATAGCAATGAGGACCTGATAGCCCTTGCCTAGATTGGTGGTGATGGTCTGATTAAGGGCCGCCACCAGGCCTGTGGCAAGGGCAGTAGCCCTTGCTCGAGTAGTAGCGACGGCTAGCTGGCCTTCGCGAATTGGAGGGGCTGACCGCCTTCCAACCCCTCGCCGTTCTTTATTTCTCTCCCCTTTGCTCCGATCCAACACAAAGTGGAATTTATGGTAGTTAATCATCTATGGACTTCGTACCCTGGTGCTTGCCCATGATTCTGTACCAGCTGTCGGTAACCCTTAAACACAGCTATCAGTTTAGCCGCTTCCCTCAAGTTCGTAAACTTAGACCAAGCTTTTGACTAACCGATCAAGCCTCGTTACTTGTTGAGTACAAAGAGTTTGTTTCCGACTAATTGATCAAGTCTCGTGACGTTTCAGTCAGCGTCAATCGTTTTAAGCAGCACGGCCGGCACTAATGTGGATGATTTTTAAACTTTTTAACATCTTCTGAATTTGTTTCTTTTTTTCCTTTTTTTTTCTTTCCTTTTCTTTTATCTTTTTACATTTTTCCCTCCGCTGATCACTAGCCTCAACGATGGCTGATGAGGAGGAGGGCCGGGATGCCTCGTTGGCCACAACCAAGGTGAGCCCTCACCAAATCTAGCAAGGGGGCCCTCAGCCAGCTGGGACACCCTCGCTAGAAGTTGACTGAGAGCCGATGAGGGCATCTAGTGATTTAAAAGTATATAGATTACGAAATTTCCCCTTTTATTACACATTCGTACCTCAAGGAACAAGATGCTAGTTTGGCATCGACCTTTGCCCTTACGTGCAAATTTGGAAGTGGACTAGTCGAAGAGCTATGCCATGGAGGGCAAGTTTTTTTTTTTTTTTTTATGGGTTGTTTTAACGATATAATAATGTGAATTATATTATTTGAATGTATTGTTGTGAACTATATAATGTGAATTTTTTTACTTTAATGGTATACGCGATTCATAACGTGATCATGTCTTGGATATTGTTCAAGGTTGGGTCTCATAAGATCAACCAAAAAAAAAAAGAGGTGGGTCTTAAAGTAAGATGAGTGTTTTTGGATTCTCTCCTGGTGCTTAGAAATGATGCTCCTCAAAAAGTGTAAAATGTCCCGTACAGCTTATCTTTGTGTATACCGATTTAATGTAGCGGTTCCAACGGTAGAAGTCACGGTTGTTCTGGTTAATACTATAAGAAACACTCGTTCAAGTGATAAATATATAAAACTACTTTGGTGGTCGTCCATAATACTTCAAAATGAATTTCAATTTGCAAAAAATACACAGCGTTTATATTAAACTTCATCCTTGATAAATTAAGAAAACAAAAATACTTAATAGAACCTAACATGCGTTTGAGCCACATGGTTGCAACTGCTTGCTTGGCACTTGGATTATTCTATATACATATATAGGTATAGACATACCAAAACAACTCAATTAAAGATCTACAGACACTTGAAAACATTAGATATAAATCCACTTTGTGTTTTACACGGAGCATATCTAACCTCAAAGCATTCATTAAGTGGTCCAAAGACTTATCATAATCCGGGCTCCGCTTGTTTAAATGGAATATCTCCCACCTAAATTAACCATGCGAATCGCACTCTTCACTATGTGCCCGAAGTCTTACACTATGTATGTGGAAGAGACTATTTGCCTACATTTGTGATCGGTGGACTTTATGAATCAAAAGTTTGGATGTCTTTATTACTCACTACGAAGAGAGAGAGAGAGAGAGAGAGAGAAATTTAACGTTTACCAACCACTATTAGTTTGCTTTACAATATAACTTGATGGAATCACTCGGCATACGACAATTGTAATGTGGGTCAACAAGGTTGGTCTCGAATTGAGGGATCTTGATCCCTCAATCCAACGAAAAATTAAATTACCATTACAATGAGTCTCAATCGTCATCTTTGGTTTTCATTTTGGCACGACATTTCTCTTTTTCCCCACTTTAGATAAGTTCTAAGTCATCATCTCTTAAAATAGATAGACGAATAATTGGAGGAAGAACAAGACGTGGATTAGATATAAGAGAGTAGTTCAATATGCCAACGTTGAAAAGATTACCAATCGTTTCTTTAACAAGATAAGCCTATTTATTGGGAGAATGATACTAAAAATGCCAAAAAATATAGATATAGATATAGATATATATACAGCACTCACTTTAATGCCAAAAGCTTATATATATGTACAACACTCACTTTAATGCCAAAAGCTTATATATATGTACATCACTCACTTTAATGCCAAAAGCTTTCGTCGACTCACTTAAGTGTCAAATAAATAAAAAAATTCACTTAAGTGCTCTGGTGAGAAATTTCGATCGAAGAAATTGTATGGCTTTTATAATTAAAATTTTATCTAAGGCGGCATATTTTTTACATTGGATGATCACTTTTTCATTGAGATTGACACTAAAATGATCGTTTTTTTAACAACAATTGACACTGAAGTAATCACTTTTTAACATACTACATGACATCGTTTAAAAGTTATATGCTACTTGGGCATGCCAACAAGCTACGTAAGATTAAGAAATTAATATAATATGGCCATGTCGGATTTCCGACAACCCAAATAAGAGTTAATACTTAATTGATTTTTTTTAAAGTGATATTTATGTGATCTAATAACAACTTTTTTCATTAAAGTACGCGCTATACATAATTTTTTACACTTCTAGCGTCATTCTCTTCCTATTTATTTATAGACATCATCAGAGAGAGATTAATAGTAAGTTTTGGATAGATGATAAGATATTATCTTAAAACAAAAAAAAGAAAAAAAAAGAATAGAAGGAAAATTGAAATGTAACCGTGATAGATGTTAAAAAAAAAAAAAAGAGGAGACGTACAAAAGAAAATGCGATATGGGAATATCAGTATTTTACTTTGCATCTAAGCTTTATTGGATTCTATTAATTAATAATTATAAAAATGATTAACCAAAACGTCACGAAAGAGATCATTCCATGGTCCGCACAAAGTCTCGTGATTCTTCGCTTGTGTTAATTGGCATGGAAGAAAAGTTACGTGCCTTGGAGTTCCCATTGGCTTGTTTTAATTTAGATTATAGAAACTGAGATAGCCTTTTCGTTCAAATGGTTGGGGCAGAATTAGCCTTTGATACTTCTCTGTTGTTCCGTCCGTATGGTTTAAGGAAGAACATGATTTAAACAAATTACTTACACAAGTAAAGAATAGAAAAGAACCTGCTGGATCTTTGAAGTAATCTCGATTCTTTATTGTTTCCAGGAAAGTAAGATAAAAGAAGGAAGAAAGCATTTTCGTGTTTACCTGCAGGCCACTCGTAAGAAAAGTACCTCTCTTTCATCCCGTAATAAGCAAGTTCTCATCATAGCAACTAGCTTACAAAAGGAAGAAATTGTGTGCTCGTTTTCTTCTCAAACCAAATAGCAATCCGTCAGCATGACTGGATCACTCCTTTTCAGCATTGCAGAGGGTGTGCTAGGGAAGATAGCATCGCCGGCACTCCAGAAAGCCGTCGCAATTTACAACTTTGAAAATCAGATTCAGGAGCTTAAAGAGACGTTGACTGCCATTAAGGCGGTGCTGTTAGATGCGGAGGAGCAGAAGGCGAAGGACCACCGTCTACAAGTGTGGTTAGATGGGCTTCAGCATGTATTTTACGATGCGGAGGATGTGCTCGATGAACTCGAGTGCGAAGCCTTAAGGAAGCAGGTGATAAGTCGCTATGGGTGCGTCAGAGGGAAGGTACACCGCTTCTTTTCCCTCTCTAATCCACTAATACTCCGTGCAAAACTCAGTCATAAAGTCAAGGAGATAAGGGAGAGATTATCTAGAATTGCTACTGATAAAGATCAATTTGATCTTAATGTGCGGAGTGTTGACAATGGTGTGGCACATACGCACTCACGAGAGATGACTTACTCATATGTAAACAATTTTGATGTCTTTGGAAGAGATGCCGATAAAGAAAAGATAATTGAGATGTTGATGCAGCCAACAGATGACAAAAACCTCTCGGTGATTCCCATTGTGGGAATGGGAGGTTTGGGCAAGACGGCCCTAGCTAAATTAGTTTACAATGACAATCGTATTGAAGAGCAATTTGAGTTGCAACTATGGGTGTGTGTGCCAAAGGACTTTGATTTAAAGAAAATTATCAAAGGAATTATCAAAGATGCAACTGGTCAGAGTTTGGGTAACTTTGATATTCAACAGTTGCAAACCCGTTTGCAAGACACCATCAAAGACAAGAAATATTTACTTGTCTTGGATGATGTATGGAGCAATGACCACCGTAGATGGAAAGAATTGAGAGATTTGCTAAGCATAGGAGCTAGTGAAAGCAAGATAATTGTGACAACACGTAGTTTAGAAGTTGCTTCTATAATGGGTACTCATCCAGCACATAATCTAAAAGGTCTTTCTCATGAAAACTCTATGGCCTTGTTCAAAACATGGGCATTTGACGAGAAGGAAAAGAAGCCTCGTCCTGAACTCCTTGAGATTGGAAATGATATAGTTGAAAAATCACTAGGAGTGCCTCTCCTTTTGATAATTTTGGGGAGTCTACTTCATGCAAAGGACGAGGAAACATATTGGGCATATATAAGAGATAGTAAAACATGGGAGTTAGTGGAAGTAGAAAAGGACATTCTACCAGTACTTAAGCTTAGCTATGATGATTTACCATCTCACTTAAAACAATGTTTTCCTATCTTATCACTTTTACCCAGAGGAACAAAAATTCTAGCCAAACGTTTGGTAAGGCGATGGATGACTTTTGGACTCATTGGTTTGGCAAGGGAAAAACTAGCAATGGAAGACGTTGGTGTTGAGTACATCAAAGACTTGTGGAGGAGATCTTTGATCCAAGATGTTGAGGAGACTGCATTAATATTATCATTTGAAGTGCACGATCTAGTCCATTCTCTTGCAACGAGTGTGGCACAAAATTATTGCTCTATTGTTGATTTAGATACTACGGAGATTTTAGAAAGAGTTCGGTATGTTTCCATCCCTACTGCTTCATTAGACGAAATTTCAAACTACGATGGAGTCCCACCTTTTTTGAGAAAGAAAACTGCAAAAAGATTGCGTGCAATTATGTTTCAATACAAAGTTGATGATGGAGTCATTACTAGAAAGTTTGCTAGAACATGCATCTCCAAGTGTAGCCACTTGCGGTTTCTCGAATTGTCATATGGTAGTTTTGAAGAGCTGCCAAGTTCCATATGCAACTTGAAGCAATTGAGATCGTTACTTCTCTTACATAACAAGCAATTGAAGAAGCTACCAGATGCCATATGTAAACTGCAGAGCTTGCTAGAGTTAGACGTCAGTGGTTGCACAAAGCTAGGGGAGTTGCCCAAAAACATGAAAAGGCTTGTCAGTCTTAGATTTCTATATATAACAATAAAGCAAAACAATCTGCAAGAAAGCGGAATGCAATATCTGGAAAACTTGCGATTTTTGGGACTCTTAGAATGCAAAAATCTCCAAGTTTTGTTCGAAGGTACTTGCCGACTAATTCACCTTCAAGAATTGGAAATTGTAGATTGTGGGAGACCAATATCGGTGCCTTTCGAGAAATTAACCTCCCTAGAGCATTTGAATATTGAAGGTTCTTCGCTTATGTTGATCCCAGAGAAAAAGTCCAGCTTTCCTTCGCATCTTCGTTGTCTGTCAATGACAAATTTCGAGCAAGTTATGGAGCTGCTTCAGTGTCTCAATGAATGTGCCTACACTTTGGAATCATTTTGCGTCTTTGATTGCCCGAGCTTCATGGCAATACCCAAATGGCTGCCCAATCATACACGTCTCAAGGAAATTTGCTTGATCCGATGTCCCAACTTATCGTCCATGCCGCAAGAAATCCGATCCCTCAATGCCCTCAAAGAATTATGCATCGAACATTGTGGTGAATTGAGCAAGAGATGTCAACAAACAATTGGCGAGGACTGGTCCAAAATTGCTCACGTTCCTCGAGTCCAACTTGATCTTAAATGGGTACAATGGACTGAGTGGTAGGTACACATCAATCTGCCTCACCCTTCATTTCTTCTTCATTCTTAGATGTAACATAGCCTTGTACATTGAGATTCCCTTCTCATATAATTCTTTTCCTGACTTCCTCGCTTGACAAAACTTAGTATTAGAGAACAATGCATTTTGCACATTCATAATATTGATAGCTTAGCTATATATTTTGACAACTTTTGACAAATCTCAATTTCCAAGTTTCCTGTGGCATATTGAAATTGAGATTAGATTCCCTATGATGAAATATCGTTTTCTATTTTAACTTGAAAATTGGAATCTAACATAACGTTTTGAAAGTATACTTTTTCTTTTGATGATTATTATTTTAGAACGATGAAAATTTTCCAGATTCACTACTTCAGTACCATCAGCACTCTGTTTTTAAAAAATAAAGTGAACCATCAAACATTTTGCACAACATATAAAAAGTACGGTTCCATGTGTTATTTCGCATGCATGTCTCTTCGGGGTCATGATTCTATTATTTAAAAAATTTGAGAAAAACTTTGAAGAGCCAAAGTTTCCACATATTTTTATACGAAACAAAATTTCTACATTAACTTTTAGCGAAGGAATCTTACATCCATATAAAGTTCATTTTGATAACTATTGAAAAATATCTGGTAAATAGAACATTCGACAATGACAAATTCACATGACATCATTATGTTATAATACGTCAAGTTCATTCTTTTCTTATGTTTTTTTTTTCCTTTTCTTTCGAGCGCAGATGAACTCCCATGGTTTATTTGCCACGCTACGTGAATCACTGGAATTTGAATCTGTACTCAGCTATTCCTTCATGAAGACAATGATTGTTTGAGATTGTACCTATTACTTTCTTTCCTTTAATAAGTGTTGTCCTTTATTATTTGCTTGTGTTTGTATAGCAAATTTCTCTATCGACAAAATACCTTTATTCGCATTGCATGCTATCTCTATTTGGATCTATGGGGACAATATTTATGTCTCATTTATGGACAATGAATGAAATTGCGCCACATAAATTAGTGCCAGTTACTAGATCTTTTTAGAATTGGTCTTGTTGAAGAATTTCCTAGGGATGATGCATTTAAAACCATATCCTTTTCGTTTTTAATTTGTTTTAATTCGCTTCTACATCTGAAGATCATGTTTTTCTTTTCCTTCTGCTCCTAAGAGTGGACTTATGAATATGAATGCAACAAATGCTAATTACATGAGCAAAACGTTATTATTATCTATGTTGATACATAAATTTTACCATTTTTCTATTTAGGACTTAATCGCATAGAACATCATGAATTAGTCTTTGAAAAAATGAAAGTAAAAAGTAAAATAAATAATTTTCATTAAAATGCATCACATTTTCATTAAATTGCATGACATATAGACATAAGAAGCATTTGCATTACTAGTATTAAAATTAAAATAAAATTATTTATTAAAAAAAAAAAACAACAACAACAACATTGGGCCAGGAGCAGGCCGGGAGCAGGCCGGCCCGGGCTTCTTTCTTTTCCGTTCTTCCTCTTTCCCCTTTGTCCTTGGCCCGGCGACGGACTTCTTCCCTCCTCCTCCACCCACACTCATCGCACGCAATCTGCATAAAGGGAGAGCAGAGGTACAGAACGACCAAGGCCGGCGGTCGGGGGCCAGGCTAGCAGGATAGCTGGCGGTGGCAGGGGCCATGCGTGCCTATCGGCCAGGCTTAAAAGGGGAGAGGAGGATTCAGTGCAGGGGGGTCTTCGAATAGAGGGAGAGAGGAGAGAGAGAGAGAGAGAGAGAGAGAGAGAAAGGAAGAGCAACCGAGAGAGCGAGGAGTGAGGCCACGAGCGAAGGGCCTCCTCCGGTAGCCACCGCGCCTAGACCTTGGCCATCAACCCTCGCCGACGCGCGCTTTTCCCTATGGTAATGGTCGTCGTGCGTTTCTTTTTTTTTATTGTTTCGAGTTGTGTTGATTCCCCGAGGATCTCGGGTCGGAGGCGTGCAGGCCAACCGGATGTAGTCCGATCTATCGAGCTTGCCCACCGTTCACGCCCCCCCCCCCCGGGCGAGCCGGGCGGGGGACCTCGACCGACCTTCTTTTTATGTGCCCCTGCTTTTGCGCTTTTTCTCATGTTTTGCACGACATATTGAGCCAGAGTGTGCGTGTTGGGTTCTCTTATGTTGTCCTTCGCCAATGTTGAGCATTCCTTGCCGACTCGTGTCTGACTTTGATCTGGTTCTGAGCCCTGTTCTCGTCCATGGTTTCCTTTCATCTCTCGCCCACCACATGTTTGACAAAATGCCTCTGAGAGTCAATTTAAAATGGTTATGGTTAATTTGGCTATGGTTTGTGCGAAATCGATTGAGTAATGTATATTAAGCCTAAACTCCACAAATGGTGGGTTTGCCGATTACTTCATTAAACTTTTATTTTGGCATGTTCTTTGTATTGCTCTCTTCATGATGAACGTTGGTGAGGAGAGTCAGTGAGGGTCTCTGTTATGCATATTACGAATCTCCAGTGATGTTTGCATGGAACTCGTGTTACGTCCCATTCTCTATATCCATGTTTTGGGCATTTTTGTGAAGCAATGGGTGCGAGTGTCGAATCGATGAACGATGGTGATATTTCAATGATAGCCGATGAAGATGGTTTGGTAAACACTCGGAGTAGTGAGGACAGTTCCCCTCGTGTTGTGGATGTCTTGTTTTAGATGAAGATGGGTTGTTGATTTTCCTCTAGCGTCTCAATTCTTTAGTCTGATTGAAAGAAGGGATCTGGGAGGGACTAATACTGAAGAGGGACAGTGCAGGCATCTGAGAAGGGAAATGTGAGAAGATTTGGCTGTGGGCTCGTTGGACTTTGGGGTTTAATGGAGATTTATGGGCTTGAACTTAGCCTAGATTGGTAAATTCGGGCCGGTTTAGACTAAGGGAGTTTGGGCCAGTTTGAATTAGGTGAATCTGGGCTGGGGCTTGTCATAAGTGAGTTTGGGTCTCCTCCGGTTTTGGAAAATTGGACTTCGCTTGGTCCTTTTCTCAAAAGGCTTGCTCTAACAGCCCATGTTCTGTGCGTGAAGCCCAAATTTGTGCGACCAGGCTTCTGTCCTCATCCGGACTGGACCCAAGGCCTGGCCCAGCTCTTCTTTTCCGAAATAAAAATTAAATAAAATATTTTTATAAAAATTCAAATTAATTAAAAATTCCAAAATTTTGTTTTTTTTTAATAAAAAAACTTTAAAAAATATTTTTTTGGGGCAATTCTCTCTTAAAGTGTGAGAAAATCCTTCATAAATATTTTTTGCACAAAATTGAACAAGCCTAGGTTTGAATGGTTCTTAGATACAAAGGTCTTTGACTGTGCCATTTCCATATCATGATTATGGCCTCCACTTGCTTAGTCGGGATTGTGTTTACTTATTTTTTAGTGATAGATGCTTGCTTTTCATGCAATTTATTTGATGTCACTTTGGTTGTCAATTGTTATGTTAATAATTACATACCCATATCATCACCTTACATATTAATGGATAAATATAAAATCAATTTAAACTGCTTAGTAAAAATCTTTTTTTAATGAGCAAAATTAGATACCAAAAGAGCATTAACAATCAAGTCTCCTACCCTAGATTTTATGATGATTATGGCCTCCACTTGCTTAGTCGGGATTGTGTTTACTTATTTTTTAGTGATAGATGCTTGCTTTTCATGCAATTTATTTGATGTCACTTTGGTTGTCAATTGTTATGTTAATAATTACATACCCATATCATCACCTTACATATTAATGGATAAATATAAAATCAATTTAAACTGCTTAGTAAAAATCTTTTTTTAATGAGCAAAATTAGATACCAAAAGAGCATTAACAATCAAGTCTCCTACCCTAGATTTTATGATGATTATGGCCTCCACTTGCTTAGTCGGGATTGTGTTTACTTATTTTTTAGTGATAGATGCTTGCTTTTCATGCAATTTATTTGATGTCACTTTGGTTGTCAATTGTTATGTTAATAATTACATACCCATATCATCACCTTACATATTAATGGATAAATATAAAATCAATTTAAACTGCTTAGTAAAAATCTTTTTTTAATGAGCAAAATTAGATACCAAAAGAGCATTAACAATCAAGTCTCCTACCCTAGATTTTATGATTGTGTAGGAAGTAAACTACACTCTCACACTTCATTCGGTTTCTAGTTGACCCTAATAGAGTAGTGGCAACTCATTTTTCAGAAAATTCTCATAGCGTCAATTTGAACACCCAACTACACATGAAGTATGGAATTGAGATAGCCCGTGTCTAAATTATAAGTCACAGGTCTATCCTTTAAGCAATATCCTTAAACAATCTGCCCAAAGCGTTTGTAAGTTTTAGTCTCTCAAGCACTTTTGGTTGAACATTTGATTGTGTATGCTATAGTTCCTCATAAGTTCAGCACCGCCTCGGTTGATTCCATGATTACACAACAGCCACAGGACTACTCAGAATAAAGATCTTGGAAGATGAAAATGAGGTTGAGGGGGCTTGGTCCGTAGATTCAGCCAAATTGGTATATTGGGATTCAACTTGAAAGCTTAAAAACAAAGAGATAACCATTAACCAATATGTCCTAGGACAATGATCAACATGCACCATATCAAAATCTCAATGTCCGGACCATTGCTTATAAAGCAAAATGATTATTTTAGTTGGAATGGATTTTAGTGTAGCCATTATAATCACCGCCAAAGACGAGACAATGTATGCATTCATGAAGCTCTCTCGAGATGCCTTGTTGTTTTTTCAAAGGCAAGAATAGCAATTGAGGCCCAAAATGTATGTGAAGTTCAAGTTGAGGCCCCGGACCAAGGTAGTGCACACAAGCCCCCCAAACAATCACCATGTAGGTCGGTTTCTTGAAGGTTCACATTCCTTGACCCCAATCGGGGGAAAGATCTCAAGAGATGGTCCACAAAATGCGTATGATGGTCAAGCCATGATGGAGTCAAAGCAAAGTGGATCCCCCCTTGTCATTATCCCCATTAATTCTTTGCTTACATTGCCTTTTCAACTCGTGTTTGTACTCCATCCATGCCAACCACAGACCGAGCTTTCATGGACAATGCGCGTCGCCCCATCCGTACAAATGCATTCCTCATTTTCGCAATGACTCCAAAGAGCAAATCTCACGAAAACTTCCAATAATTTCAACAGTAGTGCCATATCACTACTATTGCATCACGGGTCACTTCCGAAAACAATCTCGGTAGAATATAACAATTTTATCAACTTAATTATATAAAATTTTATGTGAAATATCAATGTAACCTTTGTGGCCAATTTCTATTGAGAATTATTGATGTGACAACTTAATTATCTTGGATTGTCTAGTGGTTTCCATCAAAAATTGGTCACAAAAAATATATTGGAATATCTCATAAAGGTTTAAAATTAAATTGACTAAATTATAAATTTTAAAACTAAATTGACATTCATAAAATAAATTTAGGGTTAAGTGGACGATTTTCTTGATATAATAATTGGTTTAAAATACGAAAAACATTCATGAGTATGACGTTTGTGGCATTTGGTATGATGCATGTGATCCTGCCTACCCATACTTGTCTTTTCCCACTTGCCTATCTTTGAGTTATGAGCATTGCAAAAAACTTATGGCATGTCTTCAAATTTTTAATTAAGAAAATAGAGGTCATTAATGGTTGAAAAATCATTTGGAGGTAACTTGAGGAAATTTGTTCTGAAACTAGATATCATTTGTCATTCATTGTTGTTGAGTATGGAAGCATGGTAATGGCGGTATAATAAAATCATAATGAGTAACTCAGATCGGGACATACTTAATTGAAAATATATTATGAATACTACAAAAAAAAAAAAAAACTTGTCACACAATTGTCACACACATAATTTATAATTAGTGAGAGCTTAGACTTACTATTACAATTTTTTTTCTCACATGACACGCAAAAACACTTAGAGCGAACTCTTATATTTCTTTCCTGCATGGATGAGCCAACTCTTTTTTTTTTCTCCTTAGTTTGAAGCCCACAAATTTTGAAAGAACCTTAGGGCGCGTTTGTTTGCACCGTGTTTTCGTTCCCGGAACAAAAATTTCTGTTTTTTTGTTCTCGGGAACAAAAAAAACAAAACGTTTGGGTGCGTTTCTATTCCTTTTTTGTTTTTTGTTCCCGTAAACAAAGGGAACGAAAATAAGAAACAAGAAATTCTTGTTTCTTATTTACGAAACATGTTTGAGGAACAAAAAAGAAACAAATTCTTGTCTTCTCCTTTGTGAGCCTCTCCTCCTGCAAGCATCTCCACCGTCGTCTTCTCCGGCGCCTCCCACTCTCCAGCATCAACAGCCGCCTCTGTCTCGAGACCATCCGGCTTCTCCACCGTCGTCTTCTCTGGCGCCGACAGCCGCTGCGAGCGTCTCCACCTGCGAGCGGGTGACGGAGCTGGGTCGCGGGTCGTTGGGCAGCGGTGGCGGCTGCGGTGCGGGGCTCGGCCGTGGGTCTCGAGCGGCGGACGTCCAGGAGCGGAGCGGCGAGGACGGCCAGTCGAGTCGTGGGCAGGCGCAGGGTTGACGATTGAGTGGATCTTGAAGCCGTGGGTCACGGAGCAGTGAGATCTGATGCGGCGGTGGTGAACGGAGGCTCGAGACCTGCAGATGCGTCAATCGGGTGTGAGGCGGAGGGGCGGTCGTCGATGCAGTGGAAGGAGACGACAGTGTGGCTCTGGGTCACCATCGGCCCGGCGCGGCGAGGCCGACCTCGCGCCTGGCTGGGCGAGCTCGATCTCACCTTTTTCCGGCGAGGCCGAGCTCACCCAGCGGGCGTGAGGCGGAGGGGCGGTCGCCGATGCAGTGGAGGGAGACAACGATGTGGCTCTGGGTCACCGTCGGCCCGGCGCGGCGAGGCCAACCTCGCGCCTGGTTGGGCGAGCTCGATCTCGCCTTTTTCCGGCGAGGCCGAGCTCGCCCAGCGGCCGGCGATGCCGAGCCTCGCCGTGGCTGGGCGAGGCCACCAACCTTCGTCGGCTGGTCGCCAGCCATGGCTGAGGCCGGCGACCGACCAAAAGAATAAAAAAAGAAAAAGGAAAAAGAAAATAAAAAATAAAAAAAAAAAAAAAGGAAAAATAAATGAGAAAAATAAGAAAGAAAATAGAAAATAAAAATAAAAATATTAAAAAATTAAAAGAAATAAAAAAAATTTATACAAACTTACCAAACGTGTTTCTATTCTTTTTATATTTCTGGAATAGATTTACCAAACACGTTTTTTTGTTCAAAAATTGGTCCCTGGAACATAAACACTTTTTTTATTATTTCTGTTCCCAGAAACAATTTTTAAACGAAACGTTACCAAACGCACCCTTAGCTTTCACGAATGACTACAATAGCTCCTCATCTTCATGTTCTTGCGAAAGCATCTATCTATTGGATGTCTCCCAAATAGTTCCCCGCTACTAACCCCTACTATTTCCTACACAGTAGCCTCGATAAGTAGATGCTGATTTCTGATAGTAGTTTTCGTCAAAGACAAGAATTACGGCATCCCTTGTCAATTTCGGCGTGTGGCTGCACAGAACTTGAATAAGAGCGAATAAATGGAACGTACTAACTTGGGGAGTGTGTTGATTGATGGGGGCTATTTAAGCCTCTTTTCCTTCTTTTTTTCTTTTGAACGGCTGGAGGCAACCAGCGTGTTTCACAGCCAAAAAGAAAAGATTCGTGGCCTTGCAAACTCAGAAAGAAGAGGACAGATGAGAAAAGCGACAAAGGTCCTCAATTCATGAGATAAAAAGACCAATTTTTCCATTTGTGAAATACAATGATGGAAAAGGCCATTGACCGATGCAATATAGGGTATAATTACATGTCGCAATGCATTGCTTGGTCAACCGTAAATGAAGGGATTCTGGTCCTTCTTCATTCAAATATAATTGAGATATGATACCACTTTTGACTTGTAATTAGTGGCCAGCCCCACCACACATCCCCTTCCTGATGTAAAGCGAAAGACGTCCTTCCCATTCACACCTTGACTTTATATCCTTCCCTTCTTTCCTACTTTATTCTCTCTTTTTTCTTTTTTTCTTTTTCAATTTTCTTCTTGCTGTAGTTCTTTTGCACCCAAACACAACCTTTTTATTTCTTCAGGAAAATATACAATTACTTACTCTCTCTCGATCTTGAAAGGAATAGGAGGTTCTTTTGGTAGGAAGGAAAAGGATATTTAACCAAAATAAATTAAACGAAAAGGAAGGAGAAAAGGGAGTTTTGCGCTTCATGAGGCAATTGTCGAGGCCCTTGCAATATCTTAATCCTGATTAGAGGCCTGCACTACTTGCCATATCTCAGCGATTGAGGCATCATATTATTTCCGATAATAATTTTTTCTCATGTTCATCTACTGCTCGGAGGCTATCACTGCTCCACTTACAGCTCCATGAGGGAAAGTGTAGCCAAAATTTCCTAAACAAAAAATTCATTGAAGCCCACAATTTTGAAAGACAAAATCCTTATGGGAGCCTTAGCATCCCAAATAGTTCCCTACTGTTAGACTTACAACAAACATTGATTTGTCGATCCAATGATGCCCCTACTACATGGAAGTTCAATCGAGAGGAAATAAGGCTTCACGGACCAAACTTCACACGGACGTTCTTGGGAACGTACTAATTGCATCGGTGCTTTAAAGTTCTTTGCTTTTTTCTTTTAGGCCGATAACGGCGTTTCACACGAACAATGAAAAGGAAGAGGGTCATGATGGCCTTTGAGACTCAGAAAGAATAGTGGTGGGGCTAGTTGAGAAAATAATTGGTGAATACTTTCTAGTAATGCAAGGGTGGTCATCATCTCAAAACCGATAGTGCTAATGTTATTTGGCCAAAAAATCAAAGAAAAGTAAGAAAGAACATGAGTGTCCAATAATTATGTTTATTATCTTTTGTCATTTGCCGAACTTCATAAGTTATTTAAAAGTAAATTTTGTTGATGTGCTTGCAAAAAAAAAGGAAAAAGAGAGAGAGCATAATTTCTTAGAGATATGAATTAAGCTTATAAAATGAAACATGTTTCATATATAGATATAAAATAGATACAGTGAATATATCTTATCAGATAAATGTAAAAGTGATTTTCCAAAACACTTACTTTCAATGGGTAATTGAGAGATGACACTTTCCACGAGAGATGTCTATCTTAACTTGTTTTTGAACAATTTTCCTTGTATTTTTCCACTTTAATCGAACTAAATATTTTTTGGATTTAATTCAAGGAGCATATAATTACTTTCAATATTGCAGAAATATCTGATTCTAATGAAGATAAAGTATATTTCTTGAATAATTAATTCTTGTGGTCACGGTAATATAATTATAGTGGCAATATAGTTAACACGTTCCTTTCTTTCATTTTCTTTGTTTTCATAATGGGGGTGGTTGCTAAGACCAGCAGGGAGACGTCGAGGGCGATGAGTGAGGAGTGAGGACCACAAGAACTGCTTTTAGTTAAAATTCGAACAGGTCTCTGGATCCCAATATGAACACGTGAAATATATGAAACGACAATCCTGCTTCGTCTTCCTGCCTTGCCTCCTGCTTTGCCTTCTTCCTCTTTACCAGCTCGAGTACGCTTCCCAGCTGAGGCCCTAGCAGCCGAACGGAGCCATCTTCCTGGTTGACAAGCAAACCACTGTACTCACCCCCTTCTTCCAGCACCTCAAAAACTATCCACAACAGCCGAGTCTCACAGAGAGAGAGAGAGAGAGCTGCAATGGGAAATTATTCCTCAAAGCAACAACGCAAGCGTGTTAGAGACACCGATGCTTCGAGTCCGACCATTTCGAAGAAACAGAGACACGAAAAATTGGTTGAATTACAGTCAGAGCAGTGCGAGAGCGAATCGCCTCTTCTTCTTCCCTTTTCGGACTCTTTGGAGAAGATCGATGTGCCATCGGCATCCAAAGCAAATTCTAACCTACCTGCTTCATCCACCTCTGAGAATGGAAACAATTACTATGTATTCTTGAGCTTTAGAGGGTCTGATACTCGGAAAGGCTTCGTCGATCACCTCTACCAAAGACTCAAAGCTGTGGGCCTGAGGTGCCATGCAAACCCTGTCTTTAGAGATGATGAGGACCTCCCCTTCGGCGAGAATATTGGTGAAAATCTCATCAGTGCATTCGAGCGCTCTAAGGTTTCAGTCCCAGTCATCTCGGAAAATTATGCTGATAGCGAATGGTGCCTCCGTGAGCTCATCCATATAATGAAGTGCAAGGAAAGCAGAGGACAAATGGTCTTGCCCGTGCTTTACAAGGTGACACCCAAGGATGTGCGACAGCTAGAGGGGAGCTTTGGAAAGGCCTTCGAATCCTGTAAGTATAAATTTGAGGAGGAGGTCAAGCAACAGGGGCCACTAGCTCTCAGAAAGGCAGTTGATCTTAGAGTATTCGAATCAGAGAAATTTGCTAATGGGTACCTTGTTTACCTTCTTTTAACAGATCCTTGTCAGAAGAACTTTTCTATTTATCATCTTTAATCTATGTTTTGTGGAGCCATTAATAAGTTCTCATGTGTTGTGTTGTGTTGTTTGACAGGCGTGAAGGGGAGTTGATAAATGAACTAGTAGAAATAATATTGCATAAGCAACAACATGATTTTCAACCACATCTTCCCGTAAACTTGGTTGCAATCGAGGATCATGTGGCTAAGGTTATGGAATTGGTGGATCTTGCTTGCCAGGACACTCGAATTATTGGGATTTGGGGGATAGGTGGCATCGGTAAGACAACTCTGGCTACAATCATCTATAAAATGCTTTTTGACAAATTTAAGTGCCGGAGTTTTCTCAAGGATATTAGAGAAACAATTAATCGCGGAGGTGTCAAATGTGTCCAATCTCTATTGCTCTCGGATATAAGGAAAGGTCATAAAAGTACAGTGCATGATCTCGAGATGGGGATTAATATGATCCGATTAAGTTGTGAAAAAAAGAAGGTTCTTATTCTTCTTGATGATGTGGATCATCCAAACCACCTCAATAATTTGATTGGAGGTTGTAAATTCTCATTAGGAAGTAGGATCATTTTCACATCTCGACATAAGGCCATTAATTGTCAAGATAAGGCCTTGTTGGAGTCTACATACTGGTATGAACTCCAAAAAATGAATATTGAAAACTCTTTACTTCTGTTTAGCATACATGCCTTTGAAAAGAAACCACCTCCAAAACAACTAGCAACTCTTTCTCGTGATATTGTTGCCATTATAGGAGGGCTTCCCTTAGCTCTCACGGTTATAGGTTCACGCCTCAAAGGAGAAGAAGATCAAGGAATATGGGGAGAAATGCTAGAGAAATTGAGGAATGTGCCTGATGAGGAGGTACAACAGCAGTTGAGGATAAGCTATGATTTATTAGAAGATGTGGTTAAGAAAATGTTTCTAGACATAGCATGTGTTTTCATTGGAATTGACAAAAGAATTGCCCCCTACCTATGGGATCACAAATTATGTCCAAGAATTGGATTGAAAAAGCTCATTGACCGCTCATTAATATATGTTGATTATGACAATAAGTTGAGAATGCATGATGACTTAAGAGATTTAGGCAGAGCTATCGCCCGTCCAGCAGATAAGAAGCTTTGGGATTGTAGCAGACTATGGGACAAGGAAGCCATGACAGTTCTAAGGCGCAAGGTAACAATTACGTCTACTTTTTGCCTATTCCATGTCCTTTAATGGTAGCACCTGAAATAACTATCATTGTTCTTTTTCTCTATAGCTGCATTCAGTTTTGGCCTTTTATTTATAAAAACTTTGCACTCGTGACAATGAGGCTCAAAAAATGGCTATCGACATCTTTTTTTAGCAGGTATGTTACTTCTTCTTACCATATTACTTGTTGAAATGCACAGGTTTGAAAATTTACTTTATGCCACTTATATATCCGGCTCTAATATGTATATAAGTCATTACAAATAACTTTACTGTCAATCATTACTTTCTACTTCTTTTTTTTTATACTATCTTCCCAAAATATATCGGAAATTTATTTTTGAAGTACGTTGACATGAAAATAAAACATGGACGTGAAAATAAATGCATGGGTTGATAAATGTTAATTAAGAGTATATAACCATATGCTAAACTATCAAATTTTCTTTCTTTTTTTTTTTACTTAAATGGATCTGCTTAATTGATGGATCACATATTATCCATCTTTTTCACCCTTGAAATGTACTTCTGTATGATATATGTGATAGTATCCTTCTCAAGAATATAATGCATTATCTCATCTTTAAATTTCAACTGTGAATAGGTGCAATTTGCTCGAGTGCAGGTCCTACTTTATGACAACAAAAAGAAAAATTTTAGTTGAATTATTTGCACCTCATGACTATACTTAAGATTTTGTTCAATTCGAAGTAATAAGATCTTATGCAATGGTTTCATTTGTACAAAGAATTTTTACAATTTCTTTTGCTACGATTTGCTATGCATGTTCACAATTTAAATCCAATATTATAGTGTCAATGCTTAAGTGCATGTCTTAACAAAAAGAAAATTGAAAATTTAGTCTAAATTGTATGACTCAGTGAATGTCATTAACGTAATTGAAGAAACACCTTGAAATATATCAATTTTTAGAATAATCTAGAGATGCATAATTAGGTTAGTTGATTACCTGAAACAACACTACATAGTTTGGTGACTATTACTCGATAATTAATAGAAAATCATTAGTTATCTTGTCATTTAAAGCACTAGTAAATTTTAAAAAAAATTAAATTCAAATTTTCAATTGTGGATTTAGCTTTTCTTTTAGTGTCACTTTTAGTCAAATTAACAAATTACATAAATTAATGATGGAAGATTGTTCAAGATACATTAATTTATAAAGGAAGTGGCATGGTTAAGGTTTTTTTTTTTTTTTTTTTTAGTTTTTGTTATGAGCTCTACACATGTATCATGGAACAATCATGTTCATTGATATGAAAGATGAGAACTTGAAAGATTTCGATATGTGACATAACAGCATAAGGCTAGTCTACGCAGTTTTCATAATGATATCCTAGTGTTCATGCTAGTGGGATCTAGTCATAGGTATTTTGGGCACATAATTCAACATTGTGCAAAACTAAGGAATGGTTATTACAACAGAAAAAACTAAATAACAACTGACATATGATTTTGTACATATTCTTACAAAGTAATTTTCAACCAAAAACTAAAAAGGAAGATCAATTTTAAGAAAGTAAATGATTGAAGGAAGTAAGTGACGGAATAGTGAAAGGTGAAAGATATAGTATTCTCCTCAATGTATCTGCCTTTGGTGCCATACAATATCCACCTCTATTCTGTAATGAGCGAGCCTTTCCTAGTAGGGATTAGTCGAGCCTTAACGCACCCAAACAAACAAAAAGAAGAGACAAAAATCTACTGTTAGATATCAGCAAAGAAAAAACATATAATTAATCTATCAAAGAAGATAACTGGAAGAGCAACAAATAAATGATGCAATGCAAAAAGGGGAAAACGATAATAATTGCTATCCTTTATTTACTATTCTTATATTTTTATATGAATGGGTGAATGCAAAAATGCACCAACAAATTCTTAAGATCAAGTCGAATTTTATGATTGAATGGGACAAATTCAATGATGACTAATTGAGTAGTGTGCTCACCTTAGAGGAAAATCATCTGATCAAATTCAATGTCAATTCGGTTATAAACTTACCAATTTAGCCCTGAATCTTGGCGTGAAATTCCAAAGTAGTCCTTCTAATTAATTTTTGTCGCAAATCGTTGACATCGAGGGACAATAATTTTCAGCGATCCTACATGGCACACTGTCACTTCAATGATTTCATATGAAAATTGACCGGAAGGACTATATTGAAATTTCATGCAAAGGTCTAGAACTAAGCAGGCAAAATTGATAAGTTTTGGATTGATTAGACAACTTCTCCCTTGTCTTAGGATTAGTTGTTGAGCTTTGAGCTTGAATATCCAAAAATGAAAATTCAAGTTCAATAGACAAAATTCTTGTTTCCATCCACCCGTATGCCAAAACCAATAATATTTTATGAACAGGAAGAGAATGAGTTGGCATCTTTTATGAATGCAAAAGTCTGATTAGGTAATTTTTGTTTTTGAAATGTGTAATAGTTCTCACATATGTCAAAGGGACAATGGTTGTCAATATTATGTATGTTACAAAATTTAATTTCAAAATCTATAAGAAAAATAGGCTAATTTTATATAGGAGTTTCAAATAAAACATAAAAAATTGGGGCATACAAGTGAAGATCGACATATTACATGATCATATAATTGTAGAATATTAGATATATTTCTTTTTCCCTTTAAGTGTAGACAAAATGCATCAGCCACAATAACATGCAAAGTACACTAACAAAAGGAGGGTGGATGGTATTTACAATCATCAATTTAATTTAATTTTTTGTAGGCGGAAAATGAAAATATTGAGGCACTACGTCTAGACGAAAGGGGCTCCAAAGAGTTCATGAAGCAAGAGAGCTTCAAAAATATGCCTAAGTTGAAGTTCCTTCATGTGAAGGATGTGGATTTTGATGGAGATTTTGAAGGATCACTTGCTGAATTAAGATGGCTAAAGTGGGGGAGATGTTGTGACTCTTTCAAGGCAACCAACTTTCATTTGGAGAAATTAGTTGTACTTGATTTATCAGGTGATCTTTTTAATGGAAACTATATTAGTGAAAATTGGAGAGGATGGAGTTCAATTAAGGTAAAGATGAAGAAGGCTTTTTCTATTGTTACATTTGATAATAAAGCATTCTATATCGAACTGCTAATCTTGGAAAATGTTTCTTTCTTATAGATGGAGAGGTTGAAAGTTCTCAATCTTTCGCAGTGCTCCAGATTAGAGACCACCCCTAATCTCTCCGCATTTAAAAATTTAGAGATGCTAATTCTCGAAGAGTGTCTTTATTTGGAGGAAATTGACCCTTCCATTAGAGATGTCAAGCGCCTCGTTTCCTTGAACTTGAGCCATTGTAGAAGTCTCAAGAAATTACCTGAACAATTTGGCGAATTAGAAAATTTGGAGGAACTTGTTGTAAACAAGACTCCGATAAAAGGAATCCCGTCTTCAATTGGAAAGTTAAGAGAGTTGGTTGAGCTAGACTTGTCATATACACGTATAAAAGAATTACCTGAATTTATTGGGCAATTGAACAAATTGAAAATTCTGAAGATTTCTTATAGTGACATAAAAAGGTTACCAAGCTCTATCGGGAAATTGCAAAGCCTCCAAGAGCTCAATGCCTACGGATGCTTTCACCTGGAAGGACAAATTCTCGTTGATAAAGGTGGATTGTCTTCTCTAAAGACCCTTTATTTAAAAGACACCAATATTTCTGGCTTGCCGGAAAACTTAGATCAGCTTTCTTCTCTCGAGCACCTCCATTTATATCGTTGTTATGGGCTCCAGTCACTCCCAAAACCTCCTTGTAGCTTATCATCCCTGCGGCTCACCTGTCGGAGCAATGAGCTACCATCGCTCTCTCACCTAAAGCATCTACAAGAGCTCACCCTTGATTCTTGCATGTCTCTTCAAAGCATCCCAGAGCTTCCCTCTTGCATACGGAAACTTTGCATTTGGAGATGTCCCAAATTGGATGGACGGAAGCAATTGGATGGACTGGAAGCTTTAGAATCCCTAAGAGAGTTGGGCCTGTCACTATACTCTGATGAAGAGGCAGATAATCTCCACGTGATACGAGGCCTTGAAAAATTGGGATCCCTAGAAGTGGTGGATATCTCTAAGCGCAAGCACATTCAAGAACTGGACCTTTCAAAGTCGGAGTATCTGAAGCGGTTGAATGTTAGAAATTGCAAAAGCTTAGTTGAAATTCACTGCCCTAGTAAACTCCTAAACCTCTTTGATAGGCATGGGTGCGAGTCACTCAAGAAATTTCCGGACTTTTTACCACACGACGGCCATTATTTTTTAGGGAAGAAATAGCAAAAAGCTGACCAAGGTTTGCGGGCTATAGTCGGATCTTCATGAGGAAGCCAACGAGGTTGCCGAGGACGTGGTGCTATTCTAGGCATTGGGGCAAGAAGAGAAGGAGGGTGGAAATCGAGCACAGAGAGAAGGGGAAGAGATTAAGGGGTCCAGCATCATCTGGTGGTCCGTTTCTATCTTCTTCCGGTGGACAACGATGGGACGACTTATTCGAAAGTGAGATTCATGCTCACATGCTCCGCTAGCTGAGAAATGGATTTTGACTTGTAATCTCACCCACTCACTAATTGCTTTGACCCTTTGTGCTCTAGCCTGAAATGGAAGAGAGAGAATGTTGGAGGCGAGGAATCTGGTGAAGGATCTTCATGTTGGGTCTTCATTGCTTCCGGTTGCCATATCTTTAGAGTCAAGGTGATTAGACCCCCTTCAACATTAATCCACTCTTGTCGCCGATTGATTGGTTTATTCATCAGTTGATTCTTGGGGTGATTGGTGCATGCGCATTCTAGTGATTCGAGATTTTTAGTCGCTATTGTTAGCATGATTTTGGATGTTTGATGTCTACACACGGAGGAAATGAATTGAGACTAATTCGAGCTTTTCCGCATGTTCAGCGAAGCATGTTTAGTTGTCTTGTTATATTTATCAGCTTGCAATTCTTGTTAGGTGCAAAGATCTGCTCAGTTATTCACTTTTACCAGTTTGTTATGGTGTAATGAGATAACTATAGCAGCTTTCGATTAGGTTTCGTGTCAATCGTGGTGAATTTTCCTTATGTTATCTTAGTGGTCATAGAGCATGTATAGCAGGATTATCAGGACTTATGAGCCTATTACAGGTTTAGGTTGATTTTATCACCTTGTCTAGGTAGGATGGAAATTGATTGTAGAGTTGTTGGAACTAATGTGTACTAACTTTAGGTTGAACGGGAAGATTACCTTGATTGATGAGGTTTCTACTTTCACAACTACATCTTTCCTATTCTCGGATCTTGAAGCACCTTGAGGGGTGATGAGAAGTGGAAAGATGAACAATCTCTTGTGACCCATTTGTTTGTACCTATGATCCAAAGTAGCATTTTCTCCATGAGTATTTGGAAATTCCTTCTCATAAAATTCTCCGAGGATGTCTTCACTCATCCCAATTAGCTAATAACATAATGAAGTGGTGTTGAAGGCTACTAATTTCACACAGAAAATGATGCTAATGTCCGAATTGTTGTGATGGTAATATGACTTGTTCATTTTGTCCTTACCTTTTCTTTGGTAGCTTTCTAGTTGAATGGAATTGCTCCTTATCTCCTTCCGACTGTGGGAAAATGCAAAAGCTTGAGCTGCGCTAATAGAAGTCTATCGGTTTCTTCCTTCACCAAGAGTTATCAGGCTCTGACATTGTGGTGTGTTTGGAAGAACTTTTGCTTTTAACTTTCCTCTATACTATTGTTTTTAGCATTTGCAATGCGTCTTTTATTCAATACTCAGTGCTTCAAACCCTCAGATTGCATAAAACTTTGCATTTTATGGCCAATTATAGCAAAATAATTCTTGTCTTGCTAACAAGGTCAGGAGATACCTTTTGATTTCTAACGTTGAAACAGAAACACCATTAAATTTGTTTTTCATTCTGTCATCCTTTGTATGGATCCTCTATAATGTGATGGTCTTGCTTTTTGAAGGTTACAAACTCAATGCTAGTCAACTGATGCCCACACCGATGCAAAATTCAAAGTACAGAGCTGACTGAATTTGACAATAAGTGGCTTTTCTTTTAAGTTAACTGAAGATTTCAGTTCACAAAAAGAACAAAGGATTTCCACTATATTGTGGATAACAGTGTGAGATCCAAACTAGAAGTATGGAGGAAGTCCTTAAATCAAACGTATTGCTTTCATGTTTTTCGAATAAATATGACAAGCAATCAATGGGTAGCTAGAAAGGTGATTTGCTTTAAGTCCTTTAATGTTGGAGAGCTAATCTAGATCTCTTAATGCCATCTTTTCTTGAACTATAGCTCAAATCAGAATGTTTTGTTACAGCTGCCACAAAACGGAATTGGAAAGCCACTCCTGCAATAACTATGGTTTCGGCCAGAAATTTGCACCATTTTTGGTTAGCTGATGGTAGGGACGAAAAATCTTCAGAGCTCGGGTATTACCTAGCTACTTATAGCACCAAAATGAAGTGGGAGGAGCTGTGCATATGATCATTAATTCTGTGGACAGCTTAATTGGTACCGCATCAGGAGTGAGGACTTCCCACTATAATTGAAATCTTGACATTGGAATAGCTCATTGGCAATATTAGGAGTGCAAATTGACTTGGAAGATACTAGTCATGTTCTTTTATTATCATTTTCACAACAATTTGATGCGTGTCTTTGAATCCTGATGAAAGAAATCATGTTCTTTCATTACAAGTCACGCAAAAAGAATTCCAGAATGATGGAGAACACATACGCCCCATGTAGAATCATGAAGAATATTTGCATGACAACAACACAACCGAGAGCTTGTTTTGGAGATCATCTGTGTTTCCTAGTAATTGTAAATATAGCAGGTAAAGTATCATAGTCAGTTAAGAGTACTTGCTTCACATTAGTAATTTCAGTTTGGCATGGGGTTGTGTTGATGCCTTATTGTTTCTTGTCTTATTTCAAGTAATCTCTGATATTGCTAGTATGAGTACCTAGAGGGGGGTGAATAGGTATACAAAGATTTTTCTCAATAATTTCTGTATACTTGCGCAATACTTAGACAATTGAAAGATTTGCGAAGAGTAATAATCAACGTAAGACTGAGTAAGGAAAGAGAGAATTAAACACGCGGTTTATAGTGGTTCGGCTTGATCCAAGCCTACGTCCACTCTTTCTCGCACCGACAGCCAATTCGGCTGGATTTCACTATGAACAAAGAGATGTTACAGTGATGATCTTCCTTGACTTCTCGGTGTAGATGATCTACCACACTCGCTCAAGGTATCACTAAGTATAGACACTCTCTGTGTATACAATTTCGCTCAGACTGTATCGACTAACAATCAAGGATTTTCAGACTCTGGAATTTTTCTATCAATCACACACTTAAAACAACTAGAACGTCTTCCTTTTATACTCATTTATGCCATCATAGCCGTTGGCACTTACCAAAGGAATTCCTCCAATCTACCCGTTGGACGGAATCAATCAAGAAGATCATCCGAGCTATTTAAGGAATCTGATGATAGCCCATCAATCATGTTCGCCCATACAATCAGGATCTTGGTTTCCAAGAATAGAACATTCCAAGAATATTTCGTCGACCATCGGTTCTTCAATCGATCTTAGATAAGAATTAAAGAATCCGAAATGATTATCCAACCAAAGAATCTTTTCCAGAGGATAGGATCAAATCCTCAACCATATACTTCGGCTTTGGATTTCCTTCGTCACTGGATTAGAAAGACTGTCAGTGAGAATAGACTTAAGTCTTGAGTCTTGAGTCTTAAGTCTTAAGTCTTGAGTCTTGAGTCTTGAGTCTCGAGAATATAAAGTCTTCAGACTTTAAACTGTCGGTCTCCGAACATCCAGACTTAGACTGAAAGAAACGTTTTGTCAGCTTCAAAATATTCTGGAAAGATTTCTCCAACAATCTCCCCATTTTTGATGGTGACAAAACTTTCTTGTAGATTTGAACAACTTTGACCTGCAAAAACATTTCTCAAGCAATATGGCTAACTCATAAAGATTAATAAAACAACCAGACTCTGCATCCACAGAAAATTGGTTAGTCTTTCATGAGTAACACCATATAACAACACTTTATATAAATGCAACCAGTCAAGCATCAGAATCCACAGCCAATTCAGTCAAATTCACACCCAAGTTCAAGTTCTCAAGTCATACTCAAAAATAAACATAACCACTAAAAAGTAAAAAGTTTTAAAGATATTGAAAAAGTTGTTGGTTCAAATTGGTTCTCCCCCTTTTTGTCATCATTAAAAAGGGTGAGAAAGGAGTCATGTCTGCTTGGGAATGCGCACGATCTGGAAATCTCCAATGGATTGAACTACTCCTTCGAGCTTCTTCAGGTCTTCCCTCAGTTGAGCTACCTCTTCTCCCTTAGCATTGGCTTGAAGTTGCGAGCGAGGTCTTTGAATTTATCCTCCGAGAGACGAAGATGCTTGTCCAGCATTCTTCATGGCCTAGATTTCACAGTCCAGAGCATATATCTGTCCACGCATTTCCAGAAGAATATCCATGATACGACGAAAATCTGCAGAATCGTCCGTCTGTGTACTAGCATTGGCTTTCTCAGATGGTGTGTATGCAGACGATGGCGCTTTTGTAAAGTCTTGCAGATTTGTATCGTGACCTTCTTCAGGCAATTGAGAGACCTGAACTTCTTCTGGGTCTTCTGGAGATTGTCTTAGATCTTCACTGTCAGCAGCATGAGGTGTGGACCTCTCTTGCTCGCTAACTCCCCCTGTCTCTAAGACATCGAAAGGGGAAGAGTGATGATCATGCTCTTGATTTCCTTCTCTCCGCATTCATCGCAGACTTTTCTTTTTCTCCTTCTCCTTCTTCTTCAACTTCTTTCTCCTTCTCTCTCGCTCTTCTTCTTCTCTCGTTCTTCCTCAAGTTCGACGGTTGAGACACGTAACGTCCGGTTCTTGTCGGTGCTTGGATAGTGGGATCTTCATCCTCTTCATCTTCATCTTCATCCTCCAGGATGAGAGTTCTTTTCTTCTTTTTCGATGGGGCACCAATGGCCGCCTTTCCCTTTCTCTTTGAGGCAGACTAAACTAGAGATTTCACTCTGAATTTCTCCATTGCCTTTGAAAGTTCTTGCAGACGCATCTTTGTTAACATCTTCAAACCTACCACCATCTTATCACACGGTCGAACACAAAATGATTGTGGCGGTTCAATATGCATGTGTCTGAAGATCTTGGTCACTAGACCAGGATAAGGCAATTGTCCTTTGTTTTTCGACATTGCTCTGTACATATGGAAGAGAATAGTGTGCGGTAGAGAAAACTTCCGTCCTGAGTTGATCGCGTACATCAACTTTGCTTCAGAAAGAGACACAGAAGTCTTTGACGTAGACTTTGGTCTAAGACAGTTGATCACAATCTTATGAAGCACAATGTTGATGGCCTTCATCCTTGAGTAGGTAATTTTCTTCTCTCGCATCCATATCTTTGACAAGATCCAAGTAGTACGAGCAGGTGAGACTTTGATTGGTAAATATCGTCCTCGTTCAACTCCAACTATGTCCGCCAACATATTCACATCTACCACGTAGACTTGGTCTCGAACACTGAATGAAATTCTATTCGCATCCAAAAAGCTAAGATTTGAATAGAAATAAGCGGTCGGTTGAGCATACCCGTCCGTAGAGTCGAGCAAAAGTCTCAAGTTGAAGCAAATTCAACTTTTCTCTTAAGTTCATTTTGATGGCGTCCGAAGTCAAAATCAACACTTCTAGGGTTTATCACCCCTCTTTTCAACAAAATGAAATACACTTTTTCCTTATCCTTGGATTTAAACAAATCCATCCGATTTCCTTTCACCTTTGCTGCCACACCCATTTTAGGTTGAAATTCAAGGAACATTCTGTCATCATCGTTCCCTTCAATCAGATTTTGTCCTGGCAAACGAGGGTCACTGGGAATGTTCGCAAGAGCCTCCTCTGTCCTTCCTTTAGGAGCAACTCCCAATTCTTCCATTTTCTGCAGAAAAAGATACTCATTCCCATAATTTTTGTCCTTAAGGAAGTCATCTATATATTTTAATGAAGAACCGGAGCTTTTCAACGCACGATAAAGCTTATAGATAAAGGAGGGTCTTTGGATTCTTACTGGGTCGGCTTCCTCGATTATCTCTTCTTCCAGATATTGACTTGCACCTTGTGGGGCAGTAGGTGATGAATGACGTGGAGGAGAGCGAATCGGACTTTGTCGCTGACTTGATAAGTCTTCTTCCTCAGTAAGATCGAAGTGAGTCGGTCCCTTCTCCATTCTTTGTGGTCCCCTGCTTGCGATTCTTGATGATTTCCATGAAGACGACATCTTTCTTTGTCTATTGGAAGATTCCTTCACTTGCTTTTCCCAAGAAAAATGACCACTTTCTCGACAACGAACAAGAAGTATAAAAACAGTATCGGAAGGAGAGTGCCTTTTAGGGTTTTGAAGATTGGGCGAAGAGAAACTGTATATATATAACTCAGTTTTTTTTAAAAAAAAAAAAAAAAGTTCAATCGGTACAAGGAAAGTGTACGAACACTTCTTTTCAAAATCAATAACTCCTAAAATTAATCCCTTTTAAAAAGACAAGATTTCGAATTTCACACGGATTATAATCGAACAAAAGATCGTACCTTTTCAAATTTAGATAAAATAACTAAACAAGAATTCGTACCTTTTAGATAAAATAGCAACTTACGGTCTTTAGCCATGAATGTTTGAGTCTCATGATTTAAAGTCGAGAGATCGAGTCTCGCCATTGGTGAGTCTCTAGACTTTAACTTCTTCAAGCTTCAAAATGTTGAGTCTTGAACGGATAAAGTCGAATTGATTTTTCTCCAAAGGCTTTGTGAATATATCCGCTAGTTGACTCTTTGAATCAACAAATTGAATTGAGATTTCTCCATTTTGAATATGATCTCTAATGAAGTGATGTCGAATCTTAATATGCTTTGCTCTTGAATGAAGGATTGGATTTTTGGTGAGATTGATCGCGCTGGTGTTGTCACATCTGATTTCTATACATGAGTCTTCAATGCCAAAGTCTTGTAGCTGTTGTTTTATCCATAGAATTTGCGAACAGCAGCTTCCAAGAGCTACATACTCTGCTTCTGTCGTTGAGAGAGCTACAGTGCTTTGCTTCCTTGAAAACCAAGACACTTCCCGTTTCCAAGTAGTTGACAAGTTCCGAAGTGCTCTTTCTATCGACTCGCAACCGCCAGATCGCATCCGAGTATCCTAGAAGATTAAAGTCTCCCCTCTTTGGATACCAAAGACCGATGCTTGAAGATGAAGCAACGTATTTGATAATACGTTTCACGGCAATGAGATGTGATTCTCTAGGATCTGATTGAAACCTAGCACAAATGCAAACACTCAACAAAATATCAGGTCTAGAAGCAGTAAGATAAAGAAGTGAACCGATCATGCTTCTATACAGCTTTTGATCAACTTTCTTCCCTTCTTCATCTTTGTCTATCTTCAAGGAACTTGACATTGGTATGTCAGTCTTCTTGCAATTTTCCAATCCAAATCTTTTGACAAGATCATTAGCATATTTTTCTTGGAAGATAAAAGTTCCTTCCTTCAATTGCTTTATTTGAAGGCCAAGAAAGAATGTTAATCCTCCCATCATACTCATTTCAAACTCATCCTATATAGACTTAGAAAATTTCTTGCAAAGGCTTTCATTAGAGGATCCAAAAATAATGTCATCAACATATATTTGAACGAGTAAAAAGCTTTTGTTTTCCTTTTTGATGAATAGAGTAGTGTCTACTTTACCTTTAACAAAACCGTTCTGTAATAAGAACTTACTTAATATGTCGTACCAAGCTCGAGGTGCTTGCTTTAGACCATACAGAGCCTTTTTCAGTCTGAAGACTGAGTCTGGCTTCTTTGGGTCTTCAAATCCAGGCGGTTGTTCCACATAAACTTCCTCTTGGATAAACCCATTTAGGAAAGCACTTTTGACGTCCATTTGGAATAACCTGGAATTTTTGTAACAAGCAAACGCAAGTAATAGACGAATAGCTTCTAACCTTGCTACAGGAGCGTAAGTCTCATCATAGTCTATTCCTTCTTCTTGCGTGTATCCCTTGGCCACGAGTCTTGCTTTATTTCGTACGACTTTTCCTTTTTCATTCATCTTGTTTCTGAACACCCATTTGGCTCCAATAACAGTTTTACCTTTTGGTTTAGACGTCAAATCCCAGACATCGTTAATGTTGAACTGTCTGAGCTCTTCTTGCATAGCTTCGATCCAGCTTTCATCAGATAAAGCTTCTTCTATGCTTTTGGGTTCAATTTCAGAGATGAGAGCAACAGCACTAGACTCTTCACGTCTTTCGGATCTGGTGCAAATTCCTTCATTAATTTCGCCGATAATGAGATCTTTAGGATGATTGGACTTGTGTTTCCAGTTGCTGGTTGATTTTTCTGGTTGATGATCTCTTTCTTTATTTAAGTCTTCATGAACATCTTGACGCTGGTCTTCCAGAGTCTAAGATACTTTTTGAGTAGAAGGCTTTGGAAGGTCTGGAGCAGGTTCAGACTCTTCATTTTGAGTCCGGCTGGATTCATCTTGCGTTGAGTCTTAGAATTTGACATTCATTGACTCCTCCACGACCGCTCTTCTTATTGAAGACTCTGTAGGCTTTGCTTGATGTAGAATATCCAAGGAAGATGCCTTCATCTGATCTTTCTTCAAACTTACCAACTCGATCTTTTGCATTTTTCAATATAAAGCATTTGCAACCAAACACATGAAAGTATGAAACAATAGGCTTCTTACCTTTGAATAATTCATAAGGAGTTTTCTCAAGAATAGGTCTTAGGAAGACTCTATTGATGATATAGCATGCTGTTGAAACAGCTTCAGCCCAAAATCGTGAAGAAATTTTGCTTTCAATTAAAAGTGTTCTAGCCATTTCTTGAAGAGATCTATTCTTTCTTTCCACAACTCCATTTTGCTGAGGAGTGTATGGAGAAGAGAATACATGATTAAAACAAGATTCATCACACAATTTTGTGAAATCTTGATTTTCAAATTCACCTCAATGATCTGTTCTTATACTTGAGATAACACATCCTTTTTCGTTTTGAACCTTTTTAGCAAATTTTTCAAAATACGAAAAGGTTTCTGACTTACTTGCAAGGAAATATACCCAAGTAAAGCGAGAGAAATCATCCACAATTACTAGACAATATTTCTTACCTCCAATACTCTGAGTTCTGGTTGGTCCGAAGAGATCCATATGCAGTAACTGTAATACATGATTAGTAGAGACATGATTTATTGGCTTAAATGAATTTCTTACCTGTTTTCCCAAAATACAGGGTGTGCATGGATCAGACTTTTGATATGGTAATTTGGGTAGACCTCGAACAAGCTGTTTTGATGAGATTTTGGCTAATTGCTTCATATTGACATGGCCAAGCTTTCTGTGCCATAGGCTTGCTTCATCTTGGATTGAAATTAGACATTGTGATTCATTCAACTTCATGTCTAAGAGATAGATGTTTCCATGTCTTCGACCCATGAAAGACTCAATAGAGTCTTTACTAATTCCATAGCAAATTCCTTCTTGAAAGGAGATCTTGAAACCAAGATATCACATAGTTGGCTAATGCGAGAAGGTTATAGTTGAGTCCTTCTACTAGAGAAACATTGCTTATTGTGAGATTTCCAATTTTCACAATTCCAAATCCCACGATGCTTCCTTTGCCGTTTCCTCCAAATGAAACATTTCCACCGTTTACTTGAACAAGCTTTACGAAGCACTTTGAGTCTCCCGTCATGTGTCTTGAACATCCGCTATCAAGATACCATTTTATCTTTTTATTGACGGAGACCTGCATTTAAAAGAGAATCTCAAGTTTTCTTTGGTACCCAAATTTTCTTGGGTCCTTTGGTGTTAGTAGGATAAGCATTATTAGGCCATACTTTCTTAACAGTTTCCAAACCATAGGACATTCTTTTTCAAAGTGATCCTTACTTGTTACACTTTGAACACCTTAGAGCATTTCGACCAACGAGACTTTACGAAAACTTTCTTGAAATGATTTTTGTAAGCCTCTCTCGACGGTCTTTTCTTAATTCTTTCTTTAACTTTAGGAAAATCAATCAATGGAATTGTTTCCGCTGTCATGCCTAAACCAGACTTATTGAAGTAAGGTCTTTGAACCGAAAGAACTTTTTCAAGCTTTTCGGATCCTATCGAAAACTTCTTTGAAATATTTGATAAGTCCGTTTTTAAGAAAACATTTTCTTTCAAAAGATCATCTTCTTTTTCTTTAAGAACAGAAACATTTTGGTCTAGACTTTTAACTCTTTCTTCTAAAATGACTTCCTTTTGTTTTAAAGCTGAGTTTTCCTTTTTAAGTTCGGAAATCCTTTTGAGAGAAGTCTTAAGACTAAAACACAGTTCATCTATATATTTAGAGACTTTGACAGGAATTTTAAAATCACTTACCTCAAATTCACTCGTGAGTCGATTCGAACTGAAGTCCGAGTCGAATGTGCCATCAAACATATGTTGGCATATTCATTATCACTCTCTTCACATTCTCGTATCACTCCGTGTTTCGGCTTTGAGAGCCTTTCGAAACTTCTCAGCTTTTCCTCTTTTCTTTTTCGAAGAGGACAGTTGGGTCCGATGTGTCCCTTCTTCTTACATTCGAAGCAAACTACATCTTTGTTTGGTTCCTCATCATCAACAAGACTTGGTCTCGCTGTCTCGAAAACTTTGTTTCTTTGGGTTGAAACTTCTGCCTTTTCTATTCAGTTTTCTGAATCTTCTTATCATGAGGGCGAGCTCCTCATCATCCATATCATCTTTAGAATCTGCATCATCAGAGTCATCATTTGATTTTAGTGCAATAGATTTCTTACCTCTTGGATCTTCGTCCTCATTAATTCGTTCCACTTCATAAGACTGAAGAGTTCCAATCAGCTCATCGACAGATAGAGGCATAATTCTTTGTGTCTCTCTTATTGAAGTCTTTATATGATTCCAATCCTTGGAGAGTCCACGCAGAAGCTTGTTCACCTTCATGGGATCAGAAATTTTTTGTCCTTGGTTCTCAAGACCATTGACAATATCTGTAAAACAACTAAACATGTCAGTTATAGATTCTCCTTGTTTCATTTTGAAGGCTTCATATTGACCGAGGAAAATGTTGATTCTAGTCTCTTTCACTCGATCTGTTCCTTCATAGGTGATATGTAATCTATCCCATACTTCTTTTGCTGTAACACAAGAAGATATTCTCATTATATTCAGTTGGAGACAAGGCACAATATAAAGAGTAAATTGCTTTTGCATCGAGTGCTTATCTCTTGTTTATTTCTTCCCGAGGCATTCCGCCGCTTCAACAGCTTTCTTTCCCTCTTTCGAGACGATGCAGCAACATGAGTGATTCCTCTTTCCACAACATCCCATTCCGAGGATCCTTGGATCGTAGGAAAGCTTTCATCTTGTTCTTCCGCATGTTGTAATCCTTTCCGTCAAAGTAGGGTGGTCTGGTATTGCTTTGCCCTTCCATCAGCCCTGGTGCTAGCATACTAGCCATGGATCTTTTACTCTGAAGTAAAACACTTCAAACAAAGTAAGAACACAGGCTCTGATACCAATTGATATTGCTAGTATGAGTACCTAAAGGGGGGTGAATAGGTATACAAAGATTTTTCTCGATAATTTCTGTATACTTGCGCAATACTTAGACAATTGAAAGATTTGCGAAGAGTAATAATCAACGTAAGACTGAGTAAGGAAAGAGAGAATTAAACACGCGGTTTATAGTGGTTCGGCTTGATCCAAGCCTACGTCCACTCTTCTGCACTGACAGCCAATTCGGCTGGATTTCACTATGAACAAAGAGATGTTACAGTGATGATCTTCCTTGACTTCTCGGTGTAGATGATCTACCACACTCGCTCAAGGTATCACTAAGTATAGACACTCTCTGTGTATACAATTTCGCTCGATCGTATCGACTAACAATCAAGGATTTTCAGACTCTGAATTTTTCTATCAATCACACACTTAAAACAACTAGAACGTCTTCCTTTTATACTCATTTATGCCATCATAGCCGTTGGCACTTACCAAAGGAATTCCTCCAATCTACCCGTTGGACGGAATCAATCAAGAAGATCATCCGAGCTATTTAAGGAATCTGATGATAGCCCATCAATCCTGTTCGCCCATACAATCAAGATCTTGGTTTCCAAGAATAGAACATTCCAAGAATATTTCGTCGACCATCGGTTCTTCAATCAATCTTAGATAAGAATTAAAGAATCCGAAATGATTATCCAACCAAAGAATCTTTTCCAGAGGATAGGATCGAATCCTCAACCATATACTTCGGCTTTGGATTTCCTTCGTCACTGGATTAGAAAGACTGTCAGTGAGAATAGACTTAAGTCTTGAGTCTTAAGTCTTAAGTCTTAAGTCTTGAGTCTTGAGTCTTGAGTCTCGAGAATATAAAGTCTTCAGACTTTAAACTGTCGGTCTCCGAACATCCAGACTTAGACTGAAAGAAACGTTTTGTCAGCTTCAAAATATTCTGGAAAGATTTCTCCAACAATCCCGAGGTCAACTAAGTCAATGCAATGCTTTAGCATCATCTGGCTTGTGATCCTGGTAGGAATGAAAATAGATAAGAATGCCTTTGAAGCACATTGGATGTCATTATATGTCATCAGTCACAGAGAAAGACTCTTCTTCCTTGACATCACATGAATATGTTCTTATGCGAATAGAGAGTATTACCTTTTTTTCAAGTTCTGTTAATGTTGATTTCCTAGAGCAGAGGATGTTCATTATGCGATTCTTTCTTTCATTCATGCATAATAAAACAGAACTTCATTCATTGTTAGCAAAAGTTCCACCCAAAAGCTTATGTCCACTAATTAGTTAGAGGTAGACCACATGTATACAACCCTTATTGATACCCTTTATTCAATCAATGTGGAATAACACTTCTAAGGATTGATTGATCATAGCAAGTACTCATGTTTATGTGGTTTTCATTGCATTTTTAGTGGCTTATGTACACTTATTCTGTCATGGATTAATTAGCCATTGAAGGTACCATCAAAGATTATTACTTTTCTCAAATTCAGGACACTAATGTTGAGATGATGAATATCCATGGATCTATATTCCACTTTCTTTGTCAATTGAAGTGCTAATAGATTGCTCAATCTGATGATGGATTCATGGCCTTGATCCAAAAGTAACATCTTGTACAGTAGAAAAACTGGTAGGAATCATGTTGCACTCTTTTTTGTTTTTCATCTTGCCTATATCCATCTCACATGTTCAGACCGTCAGTCAGTGTCTTTAATATGTTTGCTCTTCATTTGGTGATGACAATTTCTCATGCCCCTGAAGCTTTAAATGACCAGGAGCTTCACTGTTATTTTGGCAATGATGTGAGATACGAACCAAACATTTGGGGAATGGATACAACAAGGACATTCTTTAAGCTGATTGCATTGTGTCGTGCTTTGTGAATGGAAGTTGTCTGTCATAGTAATTAAAATAGGCGCTATACTTCACTCCCTGAAGGTTTGAGAGCTGATCTAGATCCGTGAATGTCTATTTTTCTTGAACTTACTAAGTAACTACTCTTTTTTTCTTTTTCTTTTTTTCTTTTTGAAGGACAGTAATTTTCCTCAAAATAAACCCACCTATATGTTCTGAGTATCCTCAAATTTAAAAATGTCATGACCCAAGTTTCAGAACAAGTCTGGCCTGAAGGAGATTTGAAAAACTTAGAAGACCCAACTCCCCAATTAAGATATATATGTTACTGAAGTTGCAGGACTTGATAAGTTGCTGAAGTAGAAACCATTCATCGGCAGTTCAATTGAGATACACGAATGGAGCATTAGTTCTGATAAAAGTGAAACATGAAAGTTTAATAGATATACATCTGTAATGTTCTGAGTAAATCTACCAGAGAGGAGTAGCTCAAGACGTTGAAAAGAGAATAGGCTTACCTGGAATTCCGTAATTCCCTTTCAACATCATATAATTTTTCTAAGTTCCTAATTATTACCGCCTCACTCCAACCTAAAACTCAACGAAAGTTCAAAACTTTTACAAAATTAGTTAAGCAAACCTAACAATTAGTGGAGGAGAGAAGATATGATGATAAAAATCAGGTCGAAGAAAACTGGGACTCAACAACATCAGGCTCCAATGTCGCGCTGTTCAAGTCAGAAACAAGCTTGCTGATGGAGTCTTTAGTTCCATTCTACATAAAAGAAATGTCAGAAGATGCAACAGTTAGGCTAAAGTTAAATGGTACACAGATAAAATGTGTAGAACCCATCGTGGTTAGCATAAAAAGGCAGCTCTCATGAAGTTGACGAAAGAAGAATTTTGAGTTTCCAGAGTTTGCAGTCCCCGCGAATTGCCAATGCAGGCAGATCTAATTGGGACCACTTTCATTATCTTTCTACACCTACATTTTCATCTACCACAAGTTAAATTAGATTGCACAGCTAGATATAACGGGTCTACGCAATGCCATTCAGTTTAGTATATTTAAAAAGCCATCGACCCTCAGTCTACCATCAATTTTCCGTTCAAGCCAACAGGATAAGAGAGCATTTACACACTTCCAGTTTCCCCCTGCGAAGTCCACCTCTAAGTAGAAAGTCCATCCTGATTCGAACAGCCAAAAAGAATGAGTAAGTTCATAAATAGCATCGCCCCCAAAATTCGATGGAACTGAAAGGTATGCTTTGGCGGTGATCACCCTTCGCATCCGGTAGACAATACATGCTTATTCTTTTGAGCATCTTCCATTTGGTCCACCCCATTCAACCATGGTTGGTGCAGGCCATCTATGACATAGAGGACCTGGTTTATCGCCTCCCCAGGCACAAAAGCTATTTAAGTGAATAACAAGAAGGCCCAGATAATCTTTTTTCCTCAAACACGAGGTAGCCCACATCAAAACTTAGCCTATGAATTTCCCCACTCTCTAAATTATTGGTCCATGGGGAGAATCCAGGAAGTGCTATAGCTTCAACACATACAAAGTCCACTCCTTAACCGCTAATCCAACACGAGTAATTGAGGGACCTCACTAAATATTAATCCCGAGATAAGAACAAACAGTTCATGGCACCCCATTGCAAAACAGCTTGGAAAGGAAGAATCTGTGAGAAACCTGACCTGCATAAATCTCTCCAACGAGGGTTGTTGCTCCGCGTCCGCCACTAAAGACTGGAGGTCGTGAATGAGAAAATCTTGTACTGAGGCAAAGGAAAAAAAAAAAAAAAACCCATCCAGAAAGAGAGTCAAAATTCGGTGAATAACCAGTAAATCCTCTCATCTCCCTATGCTTTCCTCAAATTGAAATTAGGAAATCAAGAGTTCCATTTAGAATTCTGATTTTCAGAGCGCAAGTGCTAAGATTCTTGACTTGATTACGAAAAATTCCAGTGAATTAGAACCAACACGTAAAGAAGACGAAGCCCCACACCACGAGCAAATCAAAGGAGGAGAAGCAAAGCCCCACGCGCGCACCCACACATTTTGATGAACATTGAATAGAACCCAGAATGCGATAGAGATCGAATACGCACCCAACAAAGGTGCCGCAGCATCGGATTGAATAAGGGAGTTGTTCTCCAAATCGACCAAGGGAAGGAACCTTCTCCTCCTCCTTTTCCTCCTGCTACAAAGCAAGGGACTTGCTCTGCGAAGCCCTAGAATGCAAGGAGCAAAGAAGAGGGCAGTGGCGGAATCGACAAGAGGGCAAAGTCGTCGACGGCGGCAGCGACAACAGTGGCAGCAGAGGCGGTGGCAGTGATGGCAACAGTGGCGGCGGCGGTGGCAGTGATGGCAATGGTGGCGGTGGCAGCGACAGCAACGGCGGCGGTGGCGGTGGCAACAATGGTAGAGTCAATGACCGGAGAAGGCACAATCGTCGCATCTTGTTTCATGTTTGGGTTTGGGTGAAGACTAAAGAGAGTTTGGGTTTGGAACTTTGGGTGAGAGGAGAATTGTTTCAAACACATGAAGTCAATAATGTGTTTGGGACCAAACAATGTTTTGACCCTAACCCAACCCAAAACATGCTTGTTTTCTTGTTTCATAACAATTACCCAAACAATTTTAAGACCCAAAACATATACTCAACTTATTTCGTGTTTGGTTCGTGTTTGGGTCGGGGCAGGTCGGGTTGGGTCGGGCTTTTGGACACCCCTACTTGCAATTTGGAATGGTTTAGCATCTATGATTGCCCAAGCTTCACGGCCATACCCAAATGGCTGCCCAATCATACAAGTCTCAAGGAAATTCACTTGATTTGGTGTCACAACTTATTGTCCATGCCACAAGGAATCCAATTCCTCACCGCCCTTAAAGAATTACACATTGAACATGGTGAATTAAGCAAGAGATGTCAACAAACAACTGGCGAGGACTAGTCCAAAATTGCTCACGTTCCTCGAGCTGTATTTGACCATAAACGGGTACAATGGACGGAGTGGTAGGTACAATCAACCTCACTCTTCATTTCTTCTTCGTTCTTAGATGTCATGTAACATAGCCATGTACATATTTTCCTGACTTCCTCGCTTGACAAAACTCAGGATTGGAGAATAATGCATTTTGCACGTTCATAATATTGTTAGCATTTGGACAACTTTTGACAAATCTCAATTTCTAAGTTTCCCGTGGCATATTGAAATTGAGATTTGATTCCCTATGATGAAATATCCTTCTCTATTTTAACTTGAAAATTGGAATCTAAGGTAATGAAGTATACATTTTCTTTTGATGATTATTATTTTAGAACGATGAAAATTTTCCAGATTCACTACTTCAGTACCATCAGCACTTTGTTAAAAAATAATGTGAACCATCAAACATTGTGCACAACATATAAAAAGTACGGTTCCATGTGTTATTTCACATGCATATGTCACAGACCGATCGATTCGCTCTCGATCAGCACCTCGTTCACTCGAAGGCTAACTCGTGCGGCCTTAAGGTTTTACCCCTAAGCAGCTTTTCAACACTCGATTCACAAGGGACTTTGTAGAGAGAGAAACTTCTTGAGAGAGAAGCTCTGCTTTTTCATATAACTTGTGAATGAATTACAATGAGAAGGGAGACCCATTTATATATAAGTATAAGGCAAACCGTATCTATAGATCTCCCTTAGATCTAACGATGGAGATTGCATCTCCCCATCTACCAACTACCGGCATTTATAGCCAACTACCAGCTATTCCCATTTATATCGTATGCGTACAAATACAGTATCGCCCTCCCTTGGGAGAATACTCTGTCTCAGGGACATAAGCCGAGGGTCAGAAGGTGTCACGCCCGACTTATAGAAACCTCTTGGACATGCTAACTTTCGGGCCGTGACATTCTCCCCCACCTAATCAGGCGACACCCTCGTCGCATCTTCGGTGTGAAAGGCTTCGATCTCTTTCTTGAATTGCCAAAGACTCTGCTCGGGCTCCCAACTGGCTTCACTCTCCAAAAGACCTTTCCATCGGATCAAATATTCGCACTTGGCCGCGTAATACCTCTTCCGTATAACTCGATCCGCAAAGTTGCTCTCGACTTCTCGATCATATGAGGTCTTTGCCCCGAGCGGCACTCGTTGTGACTCCCCACGATCCGGGTCTTCCTTATCAACTTGGAAGGGTTTGAGCATACTTACATGGAAAACCGGATGCATCTTTAGCTTTAGTGGTAGCTCCAATTTGTATGCGACCTTTCCAACCCGTTGTAGCACACGAAATGGCTCTTCATAGTGACGGATCAACCCCTTGTGCACGTCCTTGTATCAAAGAACCACGTGCAGCTTGGCCAACACTTGGTCTCCAACTTGGAACTCTACATGCGTCGCTTCTTATCCGCCCATTTCTTTATGTGCTTGGAGGCTTTGTGTAGACACGCCCATGCCAAGTCCACCTCTTCTTGCATGTTCTTGGCGAACTTGTACGCGGGAGGACTACTCCCCCGGTAACCTGAAGCAATGGTGCTCGGGGTGTTTGGTTGTTGCCTAGTTGCAACCTCGAACGGACTCTAGCCGGTCGACTCGCTCCATTGCAAGTTGTAGGAAAACCGGGCTATATCGATCAACTTCACCTAATTCACTTGCGTCGCGCTCACATAGTGCCGGAGGTAGATCTCCAAGATAGCATTGACCAACTCCGTCTGACCGCCGGTTTGGGGATGCAAACCCGTCAACATATTCAGCTCCGACCCCAGCAGCTTGAACAACTCGGACCAGAAACATCCCGTGAAGCGGGGATACCGATCGCTCACGATCGTTTGTGGCACCCCCTAATACTTCACCACATTCTTCATGAACAGTTTGGCTACCTCCTCAACTGAGCAATCCTTTGTCGCAGGCACAAAGGTTGCATACTTTGAGAATCGGTCAACCACCACCATTAGAGTCCGGCACCCTTCGGACTTTGGCAGGTTGACGATGAAATCCATGGAAGTGCTTTCCCATGGACGAGATGGGACAGGAAATGGCTCTAGTAAACCCGGCAACGACCGTTGCTCCAGCTTGTCCTGTTGGCATACCAGACAAGTCTTCACATACGCCTCCACGTCATCACGTATTTGTGGCAAATAGTATCGATCTTCGACGAGGCCTGGATGACCCGCCCACTTTGAGTCGTGGCATTCGCACAAGATGTCTTTCCTCAGCTTCCCATAAAAGGGCACATACAGGTGTCTACCCTTGGTGTAGAGGAGCTTGTCCTCATACCAGAATTGTCGGGTCTTACCTTCCTTAGCATACCCGATGAGGGCTTGAGCTCTTGGATCATGTGTCAACCCCTCCTTGATGCGGTCAACCCAAGGACAGCTTGGTCGACTCATCGTGTGGCTCATCAACTCCGTCTTTCGACTCAACGTGTTTGCCACGGAGTTGGCCTTCCCCGGCTTGTACTCCAATGCGTAGTTGAACTCCGCTAGGAAGTCTTGCCATCAAGCTTGCTTCGGACTCAACTTCTTTTGATTTTGGAAGTAGCTCACGTTGTCTGTTCTCACGATGAATTTTGATCCCAGGATGTAGTGTCTCCACGTCCGAAGGCAGTGCACCACCGCGGTCATCTCCTTCTCCAAAACGGTGTATCGACGCTCAGTGTCGTTCAGCTTCCGGGACTCGAACGCCACCGGATGTCCATCCTGCATAAGAACGCCACCGATAGCATAATCCGATGCGTCCGTCTCTACCTCGTAAGGTTTGGTGTGGTCGAGCAACACCAACATCGACTCCTCGGTCATGGCGGTCTTCAATCGGTCAAAGGCTCTTTGGCATCGATCTGTCCACTCTCATGCTTTCTCCTTCTTTAGTAGGTCCATGAGTGGCACAGTGATGCTCGAGTAGTTTCGAATGAACCGCTGGTAATAGTTGGTGAGGCCCAAGAATGACCTCAACGCAGGCACCTTCGTCGGTGGCTCCCATTCGACGATTAGTTGAATCTTTGCCTTATCCATCCGCACATGTCCACCCCCGACAATGTGCCCCAAGAATAGAACCTCCTTTTGGTGAAAGCACACTTCTCGTGATTAATGTACAACTCGTTCTCACACAAGACTTGGAAAACTTGCCTTAGATGTTCGACATGCTCTCCCAACATTCGGCTATAAATCATAATATCATCTAGGTAAACCACTACAAACCTATCTAAGAAAGGGTGGAGTACCTTGTTCATCATTGTGCAAAAAGTAGCCGGAGCGTTGGTCAGGCCGAACGGCATCACGAGGAACTCATAGGATCCGTATCGCATAACGCGGGCTGTCTTCGGCTCGTCCCCTTCAGCAATCTGAACTTGATAGTAGCCCGATCAGAGATCCAGCTTAGTAAACCACTAAGCTCCACCAAGTTGATCAAAGAGATCCGCAATGAGCGAGATCGGGTACTTGTTCTTCACGATCAGCTTGTTCAACACCCGGTAGTCGATGCACATCCGAAGTGACCCATCGTGCTTCTTTTGGAACAGGACCGGCATACTGAACAGAGCCTTGGACGGCCATATATAGCCAGCGTCAAGCAATTCCTTGAGTTGCCTCCTCAACTCTTTCAATTCGGGCGACGCCATACGGTAAGGCGCTATGGCAGGCGGTCGAGCATCAAGCACTAGCTCGATCCGATAATCCACCTCTCTCTTGGGTGGCAGCTTCTTCGGTAGCTCCGAAGGCATAACATCCTTGAACGAGTTGAGGATTTGGGTTGCTTCCGTCGGGACTTCCTTCCCTTCACCCTTGTCTTCCTTGATCTTCAAGGTTGCCAGGAAGGTCATCTCTCCCCTCCTTGTTTCTTTGGTGAGTCGCATGGCCGAGATCATCTTATAATCACGATCCGACTCACAGTGGACTGGAATCACACATTAACTATTCTTGTCCAACACGCATATGCACTCGGCAAACGGGACTACAACCGCATGGATTCTATTTAAGAATTTGATTCCAATGACAATATCATAGTCATCAAGTGGAATTACCTCTAGAGTCTCTTTCCCCTTCCATGACCCGAGTTGTAGCTCCACGTCCCTTGCAACACCGATCACAGGGACTTCTTTCGAGTTCACTGTCTTGAGCCAACCGGCTCCCTTCTCAACCCACAGGTTAAGTTTCTTCACGGCTTCCTCCGAGATAAAGATGTCGGATGCTCCCGTGTCCACAAGCGCACTCATCGTGGCCACTCCGATCTTCACGTCCATGAACATCAAGCCTTTAGGCTCCTTCGCCTTATTGGCCTTGATTGTGCTAAAGAGTCACAACGATCCCAACCGCGCTTTCTTCCCAAGCTCATCTTCTTTGCAAAGAGCAGCCAACTTGACCTTGTTCGGATAATCCCACACCATGTGTGGACCATCGCAAAAGAAACAGCTAAACAAGCATACCTTCCTTTGTCCTCCACCACTTGGCCCCGCATGAGCCTTGTTTTGATTAGCCAGTGGTTTACCTTCGGTCAGGCGGTTATATCTTCCCCAATCTCCCCCACCAGTGGCTTTGTCCCTTGGACGAGTGTCCGGTCGGGATGTGGAAGGCGACGCCTTATACTCTACGAGCGACTCAGCTACGGTCATGGCCATAGTAAGATCTCCCGCGTTGTACCGCTTCAATTCTTGCTTTGTCCATGTCTTGAGACCACCCATGAACTGGTGAAACGCTTCAACTTCATTCATCGAGCGAATTTGAAGCAGCAACTCCAAAAACCGCTTGATGTAGTCGCGCACACCACCCTTCTGCTCGAGGCGTTTCAGCTCATCACAAGCTTCCTCCTCCGCATAAGCGGGAAAATAGTTCCATCAGAACTCTTCGACAAAACCACCCCAAGTCGCAATTGGATTCCCACACCTATCATCCGACCGACAACGCCACCACAACAATGCACTATCAGCTAAATACATTGAAGCAGTGTTTACCCGTGTTTGGTCGTCGTTGATTCCCATGGCCTAGAAGTACTGCTCCATGTACCATAGAAAATTGTCAACATCTTTGGCCATGTGCGAGCCCCGGAATTCTTTCGGCTTCAGCGTGTCCACCCGTGGACCTTGCACTGTGATCACCCCGTTCACGCGTGCAGCTTGTGCTTCAACGAGCTTACTCGTAAGCTTCGCAATCTCCACGCGCATAGCCGCCATCATGGCCTCCAAGGGTTCACACCATTGTGTGAGTTCCTCTTGTAGAGTCCTCAGCAACTCGTGGCGGAGTTCTCCCATGCCGGTCTTGAGCTCTTGCACTTTCGCAATCAGCTCCTCCCTTCCGGCGTCAACTCCGTCCACGGTCTAAGTCAAGTTATCGACCGATCCTTGGACATCGGAGACGAACAACTCTAGCTTCGCCATCCAATGCACAAGATCCCCCGTCGAATCCCTCAAACCACCACGGCTCTTCTTCCCCTTGGCAACACCCTTCTTGGCGTTCCGCCACGATCAGCATCATCACCACCCATGGCGAGTGCCTCATTAGATTGTGGATCAACCATTGCACTTGCGCTTGGATCACAAATCAGCTCTAATACCACTTGTCATGGGCCGATCGATTCGCTCTCGATCAGCACCTCGTTCACTTGAAGGCTAACCCGTGCGGCCTTAAGGTTTTACCCCTAAGCAACCTTTCAACACTCGACTCACAAGGGACTTTGTAGAGAGAGAAAATTCTTGAGAGAGAACCTCTGCTTTTGTATATAACTTGTGAATGAATTACAATGAGGGAGAAGACCCATTTATATACAAATGTAAGGCAAACCGTATCCGTAAATCTCCCTTAGATCTAACGGTGGAGATTGCACCTCCCCATCTACCAACTACCGGCATTTATAGCCAACTACCAGCTATTCGCATTTATATCGTATGCGTACAAATACAGTATCGCCCTCCCTTAGGAGAATACTCTATGTCTCGGGGACATAAGCTAAGGGTCAGAAGATGTCACGCTTGACTTATAGAAACCTCTTGGACATACTAACTTTCGAGCCGTGACACATACCTCTTCGGAGTCATGATTCTATTATTTAAAAAAAAAATTTGAGAAAAAATTTTAAGAGCCAAAGTTTTCACATATTTTTATACGAAACAAAATTTCTACATTAGTTTTCACCGAAGGAATCTTACATCCATATATAACTTGATTTTGATATCTATTGAAAAATATCTGGGTAAAAAGAATATTCAACAATGACAAATTCGCATGATAACATTATGTTATAAATATGTCGAGTTCATTTTTTTCTTATGTTTTTTCCTTTTCTTTCGAGCGCAAATAAACTCCCATGGTCTATTTGCCACGCTACACGAATCTCTGGAATTTGAATATGTACTCAGCTATTCCTTCATGAACAAAATGATTGTGGAGATTGTGCCTATTACTTTCTTTCCTTTAATAAGTGTTGTCCTTTATTATTTGCTTGTGTTTGTATGGTAAATTTCTCTATTGACAAAATACCTTATTGGCATTGCATGCTATCTCTATTTGAATTTGTTGGAACAATATTTATCTCTCATTTATGGACAATGAATGAAATCGTGCCGCATAAATTAGTGCCAGTTAGTAGATCTTTTTAGAGTTGCTCTTGTTGAAGAGTTTCCTAGGATAATGCATTTAAAACCATATCCTTTTCGTTTTTAATTTGTCTTACTTCGCTTCTGCATGGGAAGATCTTGTTTTTCTTTTCCTTCTACTCCTAAGAGTGGACTTATGAATATGAATGCAACAAATGCTAATTACATGAGCAAAAAGTTATTATTATTTGTGTGGATACATAAATTTTACCATTTTTTTATTTAGAACTTAATAGCATAGAAAATCACGGATTAGTCTCTGAAAAAAAAAAAAAAAAGTAAGTAAAAATAAAATAAGTAATTTTCATTAAATTGCATCATGTTTTCATTAAATTGCATGGCATATAGGTATAAGGACCATTTGCATTACTGGTATTAAAATTAAAATAAAATTATTTAAAAAAAGTAAGATCGGGCCAGGAAAGCCGTCTCTTTTTTTCTTTTCCGTTCTTCCTCTTTCCCCTTGACCCGGCCCGGGGACTTCTTCCCTCCTCCTCCTCCCTCACGCATCGCACGCAGTCTGCGTAAAGGGAGAGAGGAGGTACAGGGGCAGAACCTCAGCAACGACCAAGGCAGGCGGTCGGGGGCCAGGCTAGCAGGACAGATGGCGGTGGCAGGGGCCATGCGCGCCTACTAGCCAGGCTTAAAAGGAGAGCAGAGGATTCAGTTCGGGGGGGTCTTCGAATAGAGGGAGAGAGGAGAGGAGAGAGAGCGAGGAGTGAGGCCACGAGTAAAGGGCCTCCTCCGATAGCCACTGCGCCTGGACCTTGGCCACCAACCCTCGCCGACGCGCACGGTCTCCGTGCGTTTCTTTTTTATTGTTTCGAGTTGTGTTGATTCCCCGAGGATCCCGGGTCCGAGGCGTGCACCGTTCTCGCCCCCCCCCCCCCCCCCCCCCCCCCCCGGGAGGGAGCCAGGCGGGGACCCTCGACAAACCTTCTTTTTTGGTGCCCTGCTTTTGCGCTTTTTCTCATGTTTTGCACAACATACTGAGCCGGGGTGTGCGTGTTGGGTTCTCTTATGCTGTCCTTCACCGATGTTGAGCATTCCTTGCCGACTCATGTCTAACTTTGATCTGGTTCTGAGCCCTGTTCTCGTCCGTGGTTTCCTTTCATCTGTCGCCCACCACATGTTTGACAAAATGCCTCTTAGAGTCGGTTTAAAATGGTTATGGTTAATTTGGCTATGGTTTGTGTGAAATCGATTGAGTAATCATATATTAAGCCTAAAGTCGACATATAGTGAGTTTGCCGAGTACTTTATTGAACTTTTATTTTGTCATGTTCTTTGCTCTCCTCATGATGAACATTGGTGAGGAGAGCTCTGTTATGCATATTACCGAATCTCTAGTGATGTTTGCGTTGAACTCGTATTACGTCCCATTCTCTATGTCCTTGTTCTGGGCATTTTTGTGAAGCAATGGATGCAAGTTGAATCAATGAACGATGGTGATATTTTGATGATAGCCGACAGAGATAATTTGGTATACACTCGGAGTGGCGAGGAGGGTTTCACTCGTGACGTGGATGTCTTGTTTTAGATTTAGATGGGTTGTTGATTTTCTTCTAGCGTCTCATTTCTTGAGTCTGATTGAAAGAGGGCATCTGGGAGAGACTAATGCTGAAGAGGGAAAGTGCGGGCGTCTGAGTAGGGAAATGTGAGAAGATGTGGCTGTGGGCTCGTTGGACTTTGGGGTTTAATGGAGATTTATGGGCTTGAACTTAGCCAACATTGGTAAATTCGGGCCGGTTTAGACTAAGGGAGTTTGGGCCAGTTTGAATTAGGTGAATCTGGGCTGGGGCTTGTCATAAGTGAGTTTGGGTCTCCTCCGGTTTTGGCAAATTGGACTTCGCTTGGTCCTTTTCTCAAAAAGCTTGCTCTAACAGCCCATCTTCTGTGCGTGAAGCCCAAATTTGTGTGACCAGGCTTCTGTCCTCACCCGGAATGGGCCCAAGGCCGGGCCCAGCTCTTCTTTTCCGAATTAAAAAATTAAATAAAATATTTTTATAAAAATTAAAATTAATTAACAATTCCAAAAAAAAATCAGAAAAATATTTTTAAAATAGTTTTTTTGGGCAGTTCTCTCTAAAAGTGTGAGAAAATCCTTGATAAATATTTTTTGCTCAAAATTGAACAAGCCTAAGGCTTTACAATAGGGTTCGAATGGTTCTTAGATACAAAGGCCTTTGCATGCACCATTTCCATATGATGATCATGGCCTCCCCTTGCTTAGTGGGGATTGCATATATTTATTTCTTAGTGATAGATGTTTGCTTTTTCATGCAATTTATTCGGTGTCACTTTGGTTGTCAATTGTTATGTTAATTATTGCATACCCATATGATTACCTCACATGTTAGTGGATAGATATAAAATCAATTTAAAATATTTTTTAATGAACAAAATTAGATACCAAAATGGCATTAATATATTAATGTAATCAAGTCTCCGATTCTAAATTCTATGATTGCATAGGAAGTGAACTCTGCTCCCACACTTCATTCGGTTTCTAGTTGATCCTAATAGGTTAGTGGCATCTCCTTTTTCAGAAAATTCTCAAAGCGTCAATTTGAACACCCAACGTCACGCGAAGTATGAAATTGAGAAAGCCCATGTCTAAATTATAAGTCATAGGCCTGTCCTTTAAACAATATCCTTAAACAATCTACCCAAAGCCTTTGTAAGTTTTATACTCTCAAGCACTTTTGGTTGAACATTTGATTGTGTATGCTACAGTTTCTCATAAGTTCAGCACCGCCTCGGTCGATTTCATGATTACACAACAGCCACAGGACTGCTCAGAATAAACATCCTGGAAGATGAAAATGAGGTTGAGGGGGCTTGGTCCGGAGACTCCGCCAAATCGGTATCCTGGGTTCAACTTGAAAGCTAAAAAACAAGGAGATAACCATTAACCAATATGTCCTAGGACAGTGATCAACTCGCACCATATTAAAATCTCAATGTCCGGACCATTGCTTATAAAGCAAAATGATTATTTTAGTTGGAACGGATTTTAGTGTAGCCATTATAATCATCCGCCAAAGATGAGACAATGTGTGCATTCAAAAGCTCTCCTGAGATGCCTTGTTGTTTTTTCAAAGGCAAGAAAAGAAAATAGCCGAGTCAATCCTTCTCGTCATCGCGGAGAGTGGTCTGAGCCAACTTGGATGGCATGCCCTCCGATAATCTGGACGGGAGGCTTTGGCAAAATCGTGTTTATTAAGCTATGCACAACAACGAAAAGGTCCAAGAACAATTTGATTTTAGAATATGGATGTGCAGTTCCGATGGTTTTGATTTAAAAAGAACTCTCGAAAAAGTCCTGAGAGACTCTATTAATCAGGCTTGATCAAAATTCTAGCTATTATTAAATATCTGGGACATTGAAAATTTATAGACCCCTTTGTGAGGAAAATTACAAAATAAAAAAATTATAAACCTATTACAGTTTTTCCAATTCAAACCTTTTTTTTTTGGCCAGTACAGTCTTAAACCTTTTACATTATGCCAATTCAATTCATCCAATTAAATATGGCTAGCCAGCTCACATGGACGCCAGCTGGTACTGATGGATAATTTTTTAATGATATTTTATTTTTTTGAATTTTTTTCCTTTTTCTCTATCTTCTTTTTCCCCTCCTTTCTCATTCTTCCTCTTACTCTAAAGGGGAGGGTCGATCGCTAGCCAATGGTGAGCTCACCTCGCCATAGCTAGACGAGGATGAGCCCTTGCCAAATTTGGTGAGGACTCGCCTCACCGGATCTAGGTGTGGATGACACCCCCAAGAGCAAGCAAATTAGAGAAAAAGAGAGAGAGCCAATCAATTGATGTGCACATCGAAGGGAGGATCACCCACCATCGTTCGGAAGAGAAGAAGATGGTCTATGTGATTTCGCCATTGAGGCACTCCAATTGGTCTCCTCCGCCATGCAAAGGATTTCTTGGAAGTTTCGAGACAACCAAACCATGTGAGGCCGACCTCGTCGATCCACTGGCAAGGTCAACCTCAGCATCGCTAGGCAAGGTGAGCCCTCGCCAAATCTAAAGGGGGCTCGCCTCACCTAGGCCATGGGAGGTGAGCTTGTTATTGGCCGGTGACCAGCCCTCCCCTCTAGCCGTCATCGAAGCAAGAGGAAGAAGGAGGGAGGAGGGGGGAAAAAGGATAGAGAGAAAAGAAAAAGAAAAAGACAAGAAAAAATTTAAAATATTCAAAAAAAATAATATTATTAAAAAATTATTCATCGGCACTAGTTGGTTTCCATGTTCATGCTGGTTGGCCAAATTTGGCCAAATAAACTAAATTGACATAATTGTGCAAAAGGTTTAGGACTGAAATGGCAAAAAAAAAAAAAATTAAAACTGAATTGAAAAAATTGTAATATGTTTAAGACTTTTTTGGTAATTTCCTCCCATTTGCATACTTAGCAAATGATGAGAAATTTTTCTTGTGCTTGATGGTGAATAAGACAATGGTCATCCTTGTAGCATGTGGAATGAGATGAGAGGTTTGTTCATGGCAGAGAGGGAAGTTTCCAAGATACAATAACCGTAGTCACAAAGTCATTTCCCTAATGGGATCTATATTAATATTTAAGTTCAAAGCCTTTCTTGCTTCAAATGGTGCGTTCGACTGCAAGCAAGAAATTGCATGCTTCCCAAAACAATCAAGACCATTGAGAAATGCAAGGTAAGGGTGTCAATGGGTTAGGTCCGGCTAGGGCGGGTTGGAATCCAAAATACTATAGGAGTATGCTTGACCCTACCCGACCTAAGACTCGAATAGCAAGTCAGAACTGGTCGGGTGGTGGCCATGATGAAGAGGAGGGCGTGCACTGGGAGAGAGCAGGAAGAGCCGTTGACGGCAGTGGGGTCGACAAGGAGGATGGAATCACAAGGGCTTAAGGCAAAGATAGCTAAGGTGTCAAGCGTCGAAGGACATCACCCTTGGCTTAGATTTGCATATGAACTCGAAGACACGGACACCAAGACAAACAGGCATTTGGGGTCGAACAATATTAAGATCCTAGCCCAACTCAAAACATGTACACTACTCGTCATGTACCCAAACAATATTAAGACCCAACCCCAATATATCCATTTTATCGTAATCTGGTTTGGTAGGGTCGGGCCATTTCTCGTAATCTTGCTTTGAAATCTCTTAGGGTCTTCCCTATCGAAGATGATGTGCATCGATAAGAGATAACATCGATAAGAGATAACAGCAACGTTGAGAATTGGTACAATGACGAAACAACGTCTTTCCTTTGCTCAAACTTAGTCAAAATCTATGAAATTTTATATCATGACTTACTGGCTTAGACTATTGCAAAATTCTTTTCTTTTCTTTTTTGGGTTGGGGGGTGTGTTGGTTGTTCTTCTCCTCTCAGTCGAAGTTTTTGCATCCACTAGGTGCAATTACATAGAAGTATATAGACTATAAAATTTTCCCAAGATTTTGTTATTGGTACTTCACGAAATAACATGCTAGTTTGGTATTGACCTTTGCCCTTAAGTGCAAATTTGAAAGTGGATTAATCAAGGACCTGTGCTGTGCGATGGGAGTTAGTGTAACCTAAGGGTTGTTTTAATAACGTTACAATGTGAATTATGCTATTTAAAAATATTCTTGTAAATTATATAGTACGAAGTTTCAACTTTTAAGAAATACAAGTTTCAAAATCTAGAGAGAGAACTAGAAAGATAAAATACATCTTGTTGGGAATCTTGTTGGGAATCTTGTTGGGAACTCAGTTCAAACAACGTCGGGCAAATGAATGACCGAAAATGAAACGAGATTCCATGTCAATACATCCAATTGAGCAATATCGCAAGTAGAAAAGATTTTTAAGTTTTCAAATGGAAATAGACATATTAAGACACACAGCATCTTGAGCAATCTTTCAGCACATGTCTCATATGGCAAGTTGCTAATCGAAAGCTCGAGTCCGTGCATTCACTGACAAATCTGATTATGCCTACATTTAACTTAAAAACTTAAATCGCTAGATTATGAAAAAATTACACATATTCATTGTTCTAAATCAAGTCAATTTTTCGACATGGGAAAACTTTCATCAAACACCTTGACACATGTGCATGTACCTCGTTGTCCCCTTCTATTTGCCGCAATTTTTTTCACAATTTATATGTTAAAGTTTATTGAAATTCACATGTACGTTTATACAATGACCAATCGACTCAGAAAACTCTCTCTCTCTCTCTCTCTCTCTCTCTCTCTCTCTCTCTCTCTCTCTCTCATTTTTGTTGCATCTACCGACTGCAACTGTATCCAAGTATAAATACATTTAAAAAGTTTCATCTTTGTCACATAATAGTACTTATACAAGGCTCAAAGAAAGGGAAAGAAAAAAAATGGCCCTGACCAAAATTACTCGGTTCAGTCCGAACCGGTCGGGCCTTAGCCCATAATTTTTTGTTTTTTAATTTTTTCAAAAAAAAAAATTCATTAGCAAATTTCAATCTCTGGCACTCAAATATCAAATGGTTAAAACAAACTAACTTAAAATTCATAAATCTCATCAAAAGAAACGAAGTCCGCACATCTTAACTATATTACAAGATAATTTTTTTATGACTCGGTTGAAGTTTGATGGTTAAATTATTGTTTTCTACAACATCACACATGTTCACAAATCATATGATTCGTCTGTAAATTTTGTATGTTATATTTTTCCTAATTCTAGAAATTTCTTGTTTGTTTAAAACATTTTAGGCCAGGCCAGGCTAATTCGAGCCGGAGCACCTTAATTCGGGCTAGTTTGATATGTGATTTTGGGCATTCTGGACATTTGCTTCTTTTTTTTTTTTTTTTTTTTTTTTTTGCATCCTCAGCATCGACGCCATTCACAGCAACTTAGAAAATGGACCGTCCCTATGCCAATCGGGAGGAATTATTTTTATTTATGGGTTGCTACAATAATATTATAATGTGTCTACATATGTAATTTTTTTTTTTTTGCAAATTCACAATGTGATTTTTCTAACTTTTGAGCAACTTATGTGTCAAAATGTGATCATGTTTTAAAATATTCTAGGATTTTTCTATTAAACTAACGAGGACATCGAATTCAATTTGGAAATTAAAGGATCCCAAAGTAGAAAGATATTTAATTGTGAATCGAGTTCAAACAATGCAAAAAAGATGAAGAAAAATTAAGCATTTGGATAAAAGTGTGTCCAAATAAATACATTTATGCGCATGATATCTCGAGCTTCCATTTTGACCCATGCTTCATTCCATGGAGTCGTTACACGAAAGCTCAGGACTCGCATGATAACTATTCTATTTATGTTCCAGACTTATTTTTAGAACATAAATCCATTTATTTAGACTATTTTGTTTTTCTATTTGTAGAATAGATTTTTACTCAAGAAATAGGTTTTGAATATAAATTAGAACTAAAAAATTTTAGTTCTCTATTTCTGAAACATAAATGAGAAATAGAAATTCTTCCCATTGTTTGTCTTCGTTACTAGCCAATCACTCATTCATGGCCGCTAGCCCCCATCCACCATCCACCCAGTTGCCATCCGTTGATCATTGCTCGCAGTCCGCTACTGTCACCGATTACCAACCGGCCTCGATCACCACCATCAACCATCCATCACCTTCCAAGAGAAAGAAATTTTATATTGTTATCAAACAAATTTCTATTTCAAGAATAAAAATTTTGTATCGCTATCAAACGCGTATTTTTGTTTAGAAACTCATCCAAGAAGAATAATAAAGAAATTTATTTTTCTTTCAAAAATTAATTTCTAACTAGAATAGTTATCATTTATGCCCTCTGTGCCTTATAACAAATTCAGATATGCTCCTTTTCCCTTGAGAAATTCAAATCAACAAGCTAAGAGTCTGCCTAATATGTTAATGTTCCATGTCACGTCACTTTTGCAATACTAGATTCCTTTTGTCTAGGACGCTCAGATGCATGCGTAATTATTCTCCGCCATTGGCTGCGATTTTTAGGCATATATATATTTTCGGCCGACTTAGGCAAATATATATGAAAGTTACAAAATTTTCTAGTTTTATATGTATGTTCGAACTTTGAGGACTTTAAGTCAAAGACCTGGAGGAACCTGTGTTCCGCTGCTGGGCTACTTTTCATTTATGGGTTATTTTGATGGTACTACAAACGTGCACGCACACGCGATGGAAGAGTGAACGTTGCAATTAATTCTTCTTCTTTTTTATGATCCAAGAATTCCTTACATCCGGCAGCCGGCAAGTAAATCTGAGGAGACAGCTAAGTGGGAGGACTTACCATCCCCGGGGTCCCACTTAAGACCCCAAATATGAGGAGACAGCTAAGTGGGAGGACTTACCATCCTCGGGGTCTCACTTAAAACCCCAAGTGACCGTGAGGGGATTCGAACTCATCTCCTTCATGAGGAGGAAAGAGCCCAAACCATCGCGGCCACCAATGCAGTGGTTGCAATTAATCTTTTTTATGTACACTAATGTAAAGATAATCGAGGTTGATAGTAACCAAAAAAATATATTGTGTTTGATTTTTAAAAAAAAAAAAGAATTATGGGTTATGTTTGTTCTATGAAAAAGAAGGATTTGAAAAATATTTTCTTAAAAATGATCGTTCGTGTTACTTACAAAACTAAATAAATGAAAGATATTTTCATCACCCGAAAAAAATGTTTGGACATAAATTATTGTTGGTAATGAAACATAATTATTTTAGGCAATATAAGTGATAATTTTTAGGAAAATATTTTTTAAATTATTCATCTTATGCGGCACAAACGAAGTCTTAGTATAATTAAAATGTAAATTATGTCATTTGAGCCCATATTCATGTGAGTATAGAATATATATAATCAGACTTAAGAGAAACAATAATAGAATTGTAAGGATTTTATTTAGCTTTTGCTAGCAAAATGCATTCCATCTATTTTTGGTTTTTTTAATAGAGATAGTGAATAAGATATATCTTATGTGCCGATATAAAGGAACGTTGAATATATGGAAGACTATTGTAACGAAATTAGCTGTGAAATATTTTTTAACATAATTGTCATAAGAATTATGGGCTAGTTTGATATGTGATTTTGGACCGTCCGGACATTCCTTTTTTTTTTTGCATCCTCATCGTCGACGCCATTCGCGGCAACTTAGAAAATGGACCGCCTCTATGCCGATCGGGAGGAATTATTTTTATTTATGGGTTGCTACAATAATATTATAATGTGATTCCATATTTCTTTTTGCAAACTCACAATGCGATTTTTCCTACTTTTGAGCAACTTATCTGTCAAAATGTGATCATGTTTTAAAAATATTCTAGAATTTTTCTATTGAACTAACGACGGCAACTGAATTTAATTTGGACATGAATGGATCCTAGAATAAAAAGATATTCAATTGTGAATCGAGTTCAAACAATGCAAAAAAAAAAAATGAAGAAAAAATAAGTTTTTGGAAAAAAGTGTGTCCAAGTAAATACATCAATGCGCGTGATATCTTGAGCTCCCCTTTTGACCCATGCTTCATCCCATGGAGTCATTGCATGAAAGTTTAGGGTTCACATGATAACCATTCTATTTCTATTTCAAAATTATTCTTTTTGTTTCAAACTTATTTTTGGAACATAAATTTATTTGGTAAAACTATTTCGTTTTTCTATTTCTAGAATATATTTTTATTCCAGAAATAGGTATGGAATAAAAATTAAAATTAAAAACTTGTTGTGACATCCCGATTTTCCAATTCTATTTTCAATAAATTGAAACGGGCATTTCGTTAAGACGCATATAGTTCCTTTCTTTGAGTCGGCCACTCATGTGAAAACTAGTTTATCGAGTGAAGCCGCTAAGAGTTCTAATGCATCAGACTCGAGAATTTGATCAGGAAGCGATCTTTCAACCGAGCTAATCTGCAAGGGTCATTGCGACACAATTAAAAATCGATTAGAGATCGGAGATAGGTTGACTCGACAAAGGCATGTGATCAGGTGTGGGTGATTCCACCATATTGCACAATTCTTGTCGATCGGCACTGGACCAACTTTTCTGTCGATTGGGTACCCTGTGTTCGTATTTGAAACCTTGAGATTTCCCCGACAACCAAAAGTCGCCAATGTTTCAAAGATGTACATTGTGGCTTGAGATGATCAACCACAGGTTAAATGCATGAAAATTTCTAAAGGCTACCCGGTAGGTTGGGCACGCGCTAGTATCGTCTTGCACGATGAAATTAACCGTGGAATTGAGATCGAATGCGAGAAATTGGAAGTCTGGTGTGTCACAAATCATTTTAGGAACATTGACTTATCTTTGGAAGATTTTTCATGTAATCGAGTTTTTCAAAGCAATTAAATCAGAAAATGGCTAATTTGGCTCGAGAAATTAGTGGGCCCGCTTTTGGTCGTACTTTTGGGACTTAAGTTGGTTTTATGGACAAGTGAATATGTGAATTGAAGTGTGGTGACATTGGATTAATTTTATGGGCTTCAATTTAATTCAATTAGAAGAGAATCGAGTGAAATTGAAGAAGTTGTTATACAAATAATTGGACCCCGGCGGAAATTGCAAGTGAACCCATTGGAAGAGATTGTGGGAGATAGTGGAGTGTGATGTCATCCTAGGTCATGGTGGGCCATTTTTATTGAATAAAAGAAAGAGAAAAAGAAAAGAAAAAGGGTCCCATCTCTCTGTCTCCTCCTTCTCTCTCCTCCCTCTCTTCTTCCTCTCTACCGTGCGACTCCTCCATCTCCATCTTCTTCATCTCCGTCTTCTTTGAAAAACCCAGCAACTAGCAAGGTGGAGAAGCCGCACGCCTCCGCCGTTCACCGCCGCCGCACACCGTCGTTGCTCCGCCCATCCAGCCGCCGTGCATCTTCTCTCCTCCCTCTCCCGTTGGTTTCCCCCTCCATCTCTGCTGTGCGAAGACCAGAAAATGGAGGAAGGAACCGAGCAGCCATGGCCATTGCAGCACGTCGCCGGAGCCATCGCCGGCCGTCCGCAACCGCTCGTCGCCGAAGCTCGGCGCTGCCGTCGTCGTCCGCGCGAAGCCCTCATGCTCGCACGCCGCTCCGCTCGCTTCGCCCAGCTCGCGCCAACCCTCGCCGCCATCGCCCTCCGTTGCCGTCACCGTCGTTTGCCACCACTGGCTCGTCCACGCCCCGCCGGTTCTCCTCCGCCCGTTCCGACCCGAACCGGCATCGGATCTACCTTTTCTCGGCCTCAAACCGCCATGGACAGCAGCTGAAAAAAATGGGTATGCAGCGGACGTTTGGCCCGTTTTGGCCACCTTCCCGAGCCCAGATGCTTGGCCCGCTTTGAGGAAAGTTGTTCTCCTTGGCGTCCCCGTTGTTTTGGTCTGCTCGGCTCGCCAATCCGGTGAGTTTAACTCACTAAACCTTGCTTAGAGGGTTAATGATGCTTTAGGTGTGTTTAGTTTATGTTAAGTGTTATTAGGTGGTTAGTTTAATTTATTTAAGTGTAGATTAGGTTAATGTGCTTGATTAACTTAAAGTGAGTTTAATTTAAGGCTAAATGAATGTTTATATTAATATAAGCCTTGATGTGACATAAATGAATTTACTTTTGATTTATTTAAATATCTCGAAATTATTTAATAATTTAATAATATATTATTATTCGAAATTATTAAAATATTATTATTTAATTATTTTCGGAATAAATTTAATTATTTATTAAATTCCGAAAATTTTCAGAACCCTAAATTCTCATAATTTTGTGCTTATTATTCGCTGCTGTGTATTTGGATTTTGAAATTGATGGTCGGATATTATAAATTGAATGTGGATTGCGAAAAATATGAATATTATTATTTAATTAATTTTCGGAATAAATTTAATTATTTATTAAAATTCGAAAATTTCGTCGGACCTTATACTCTCGAGAATTTCGTGTCGATCGCTGCTTGTGTATTTAGAATTTGAATTTGATGATTGATTGTGGCAAATTGAGTGTTGATTGGGATAAATAAGGATTTTATTCATAAAAACCCATATGTCGGGTTTTGATGCAAAAATTAGATTTTAATGATTATATTAAATAGTGGGATTTGAAAAAGTGAGATATTGGCTATTTGATTCGAAATTAGCGTGTCCCCACACACGTGAGTAATTTATGGAATATTTCTAATATGAAGAAAAATGGCGGGATCACTATTTTAAGTGAAAGCGTTGAGTTAAATGCAAAGTGTCCCGGGGCCGAGTATGATTTGGCTATGTGATAATTAAGAGGAATCGTCATGGGCTGTTGAGCCGGACTTGCCTCTATATGGGATGCCCACGCGGTGGATGCGGGTCGCAATTGATTCTGGGCCCATGCTCCTTCGGGAACGCCGTCGACGTACTGACGAAGCCGCGCTCCAAGGTGGGGAGGTGATGCCTGGTTATATGCCAGTAGATAACCGAACAGCAAGTAGGTTATGCCCTTGTGTGGCAGTGAATAATAATTGGAATGCGTGCTAAGTGCGATTGTGATTTATATGAAAGTGATGGCGTTCCAATTGTTTGAATTATTATTACTGCATGCGATTGAGTGATTTGAATTGTGCTAACATGCAGAAAGGAACTGAGTCGAGGTAAGTCTTCTGTGTGATGTGGCTAGGCCACCCGGGGCGTATTTTCTTTCTAATAGGGGTTTAGGGGGTTGAACTTGCTGAGACATCGTCTCATCCCTGTTGTGGGATTAAAATTTCAGGTCCCTGGTGGACGGAGCGACCAGATAGCTTTGGTTGGCTTTGAGGAGTTGCAGAGATGAAGTCATAAGGATTGGAGAATGTGTCCGACTTGTAGGTCGTGGGACAGTTCCTTTTTAAGAGCCAGTCTTTTGTAGACTTTTGGTTGTAGGCTTTTGTTTGTAATTCTGTCGAATTATGAAAGTGTTATGTTGTGGTTTTGCTTCCTGCTTTTCTATCCCATATTTCATTGTCAGGGGTTTTATAATACGTTCCGCTTGCGCAATAATAAATGAATGGGGTCGGCGACGTATCCTGGGATGTCGCATATTTGATCGACCGCAGTGGGATGTGCGCGCGCTCGAGGTTCGGGGCGTGACACTTGTTACTTCTCTATTTCTGAAACAAAAGTGAAAAATATAAATTCTTCTTACCGTTTGTCTTCATTACTAGCTGGTCGCCCATTTGCAATCGCTGGCCACCATCCACCATCAACCTAGTCGTCGTCTGTCAATCGCCGCCAGCTGTTCGTTGCCGCCGTTGTCAGTGACTAGCCCCAATCACTACCGTCCATCGTTGGCCATCCGTTATTGCCCAATAGAGAAAAATTTTATGGTGTTATCAAAAGAATTTCTATTCCAAAAATAAAAAATTTGTATCATTATCAAGCGTATATTTTTACTTAAAAACTCATCCAATAATAGTAATAGAAAAATTTATTTCTTTTTCAGAAATTAATTTCTAACAAGAATAATTATCATTTATGCTTTGAAAGTCTATGCCGTATAACAAATTCAAATATTCTCACTTTTCACTTGAGAAATTCAAATCAACAAGCTAAGAGTCTGCCTGATATGCTAATGTTCCCTGTCACATCACTTTTGCAATACTAGATTCCTTTTATCTAGCACGCTCTGATGCATGCCTAATTATTCTCCGCCATTGGCTGCGATTTTTAGGCATATATATGAAAGTTACAAAATTTTATAGTTTTATGAGTATGTTCGAACTTTGAGGATTTTAAATGAAAGGCCTGCGTTCTGCTGCTGGTCTACTTTTCATTTATGGGTTATTCTGATCATACTACTAACGTGCACGCACACGCGATGGAAGAGTGAACGTTACAATCGATCTTTTTTACTTTGATCATACGGATGGAAAGATAATCAAGGTTGATAGTAACCAAAGAAATATATTGTGTTTGAATTTTTTAAAATAAGAATTATGGGTTGTGTTCATTCTACGAAAAAAGAATTACTTGAAAAAATATTTTCCTAAAAATGATTGGTCGTTTTACTTACAAAAATAAATAAACAAAAAACATTTTCATCACCGGAGAAAACATTTGAATATAAATTATCGTTGATAATGAAACATGATTATTTCAGGCAATAAAAGCGATAATTTTTAGGAAAATATTTTTTAAATTATTCATCTTATGCGGAACAAACGGAGTCCTAGTATAATTAAAATGTAAATTATGTCATTTGAGCCCATATTCGTGTGAGTATAGGATAGATATAATCAGACTTAAGAGAAACAATAATAGAATTGTAAGGATTTTATTTAGCTTTTGCTAGCAAAATGCATTCCATCTATTTTTGGTTTTTTAATCAAGATAGTGAATAAGATATATCTTATGTGCCGATATAGAGGAACGTTGAATATAGGGAAGACTATTGTAACGAAATTAGCTGTGAAAATAGTTTTTACCATAATTGTCATATTACAACTCGGTTCGATTTATTTGAATTATAAATTTGTTGGTTTTTGATTTCGTGCTAACTTTAAAATAACAGTAATTCACCAAGGTCAAAAGTGGAATATGAAGGGTTCCTCTCCTTGAAATAAGGACCCCCTTTTTTTTTCCTTTTATGATGTTATAGATAATACACAAGTATATTATTTAAATACGTTGTTGTAAGCTATACTTATAGCTAAGCATGCATGCGTTGCGCATGCGTCGGGCATGCGCCTGCTCAATATTACTTTTTATTTTTTATTTTTAGCCTCGGTTTCGGTTAATTTTTTCCTCGATGGTTTCTTCACTCCCCATTAAGCATGAACCAAACAAATAAATTCTAATGACCGTAAACGTGTGTTAAGGATTGAAATTCAAATTGAAAGACTAAGAGAATGTATAAATGTGAATTAAGCAATTAGCTTTGATTCAAATAACAATAATCCGTTGCACCTTGCAACTACAAAACCTTTTTTTTTTTTTTTACGTGTCGTTTTAATAATATTCATGGAGTTTTAGTATAATCTAAGGGACTCCCTTTTCATATCATTATCATGAACTTATACTTGGATATCGAAATTACCCACAAAAAAAAAAAAAAAAATCAACTGTTCTTATCAAGTATTTTATCGACATTTTAATTGATATTATCATAAAATAATTATTTCTAGCCAAATTTTTCGGAGCTCGGCTTCTTCTCGTTGAAATTTCTCCGTGATTTGGTGCTAAAAATATCTCTCAATCAATCTATTTATAAAAATTGTCTTTTGGCCAACATTTTTTTTTTTGGTTGGATCTTTTGGCCAAACTTTACTTTTTGACCCGTTTGAATACTGACTTTATCCCGTGATGAAAGAAAATATAAGTAAAATAACTAAATGAGTATTAAATTAAATGAATTTCTTTTTCCTTTTCTTTTTATCCTTTATTTATTCGGGTGGTTGTCAGTGGTCAACATGGAGAGAGAACATGGAAAGTTCCGATTCTTGTGGCGGCCAATTCTCCACCAGGCGCCAGCCAGGTCCAACCAGGCCGCCGTGTGATCTTAGAAAAAAAAATTAAAATAATAATAATAATTAATAAATAAATAAATAAGAGAGAAGAAGACAGAGAAGCAAAAAATTCCAAAATAAATAATGAAAAATTGGAAAAGCCGCATGACCACTCCGACACACCGGAGAATTTTCAACGAGAAATTTCTCTGAGGAAGACAAGTCTTCCCCTGCTGCTTCTCTCCTCCAGAGTCCAAGGCTCTCCCTTCTCCCTCCCGAGTCCTGCCAACGGATTTTCAACTTCTGGGTCCGTCTCAGCTTTGCCTTGAACATCTCCCCTCCCCTCTTCTGGAAGTGGGAATTCAGCCACACAGAGAGAGAGGAGAGAGGGTGAGAGAGGGAGGAAGGGAGGGATGGAGAGCATAGCACTTTGGCAAGCTGGGACTCTCTGTGGGATCGTGTGTTGGATCTTGGTGTCTTCGTACTGCAATGTGACGCCAGCTCTCAGATCTCTGCTCCAACCCTGGGTTGCCCACCATGTGGATGTGGGAATTCCTCTCATCCTCCAGATCCAGGTCTGGGATATGGAGAGGCAAAGAAATTAGAGATAAAATTGAATGGAACATATGTGGAAGTACTAGTTTAGTGAATGAGAACTGAGGTTTGCTTTAATCTGACTCCGTTTTCTTACCCCCTTTTATTTATTTTTATTTTTTTGTCCTTGCAGAGGTTCCGGCACAGGGCGTTGGATGCTTTGTTCTCCGGGTTGTCCTGTGTCGTTTCTGTGCCTTTTTACACTGCCTTTCTACCTTTGCTTTTCTGGGTACTCTCTACCTCTCTCTCTCTCTCTCTCTCTCTCTCTCTCTCTCTCTCTCTCTCTCTCTGTGTGGAAATTAGACACATAGCTACAGAAGTGGTTTTCTCTGTATATCGATAGAGTAATTTGAGTGGCTGCATTACTTGAATATTGATGATGGCTTGGCTTTTGGATATCTTCTTTTTGAAGAGCGGTCATGGCAAATTGGCGAGGCAGATGACCCTTCTGATGGCTTTCTGTGATTACATGGGCAACTGCGTCAAGGTACTCTATTTTCCATTACTTGGTGACTTTACATTGTCCCTGTTTAATTTAAGTAATGAGTGTATGTTTGATGATGAATGAAAAGAAAAATGCAGGGCACTGTCTTTCTTTTGCTGAGCTCTTGTTTGTGTTGCATAGGATGTGGTATCAGCCCCAAGGCCAAGTTGCCCCCCTGTTAGGAGAGTAACAGCGACAAAGGATGAAGAAGAGAATGCAATGGAGTATGGATTGCCTTCTTCTCACACTCTCAACACAGTTTGCTTATCCGGGTATGACATTGTCATCTCTTTTCACGAGAATCCTCATTGCATTTTGTGCATGGAATTGTTTTATGATCGATTTGTTAACTAGAAGCAGACATTATGGTATTTTTATCTTTCTAGAGGGGTGTTGAGGCTTAGAATTTTGACCCTGGAACAAAAATTGATAATGCTGTTTGTAGGGCATCATAACCTGTTTGATGCAGTCATGCAGGCAATAGTCATGAGGCATTCGTATTGATGTGGACCTTTCAAGTTAAATACTCAGTTGCCATATCTGAAGTACATGTATTGAACTAAGAAAATGTAGAGAGCAATGAGAAGAGAATTGAGGCTGCAATAAGAATTTAGATGTAGATGAGAAGAGAATGGATGTGAAGAAAAATAAGAAGAAAAAGAAGAAGAAGGGATAGTGAGTTGAGAGAGAATATTGTTCTGTCTTTCATTTGTTAAGGAAAATAGCAAAAGAAATGAGCTAATATCTGCTCTTACAACTTCTCCACTCACATGACAATGGTATAACAGGAAATAGACCTAAAGTAAACCTCCACATAGTAATTTTCCTACTACCAATTATAACTAACAGCAAAGATGACAATCATCATCCTCTAATCTACCCTCTCATATGCTGTATTAGCTAATAAAACTCCAGGGATGTGATGGTACATTGCAGTATGATGGCACTTTTCTTTTTCTGTTTAAGTGAACATTTGTTGGTAGATTGCCTATGGTAGACTAAGCCATGAAAAGTGATCTTGTATTGTTCGTCTTTTTCCTCTGAAGTACAAATATAGCTGTATCAATGCATATTGTAAATACACTGACTCTCATCTCTTCTACGGTGGCTTTGCAGATATCTGTTGCACTATGTCCTGTCTTATATCCAAAGCAGGGACGCTTTAATAGCATTTGCTGGTTTTGCAGTCGTTTGTTTGCTTGTTGGGCTTATTGGCTTGGGTATGTTGCATCATCATTACTATCAATTTAAGGGAGAGCTTGGGGAGTTGGTCTCGCTTTGGCTTCCCAAATTATCACTTTCTAAATGAAAACATGAACAACGGATAAGGTTAAAGATGTAAAAGAACGTCAATCTCTTTCTTATCTTGCAGCTTCCCAATTAACTCATTGCTAAAGTTGTGGCAAAAGATTGGGGAAAGGGGCTCCTGCCAAATAATTGCTCCCAAAACATCCCACGTTTATGTCTTCCTTTCCTCTATTAACACGCTGAAACCCAAAATTTTACTGACAATTGAGATAGCAGGAAAAATTGGCTGATGGTTCATCCTCAGTAGAAATAGTATAGTGGTAAAAGAAATTGACGTCAAGTATTTTATTTCCCTGCCCATTTATGGTTGTGGTCTTTTGTTATTAATTCATTATGGCATTGCGCAATGGATAAAACATAATTGCGCATGCTTAGTAGAACCTCGTTATTTATCTTACAATTAAGTTGCAATCTGGTTTTTCCATGGTAGGAAGAATATACCTCGGCATGCACAGTTTGATCGATATCATAGGCGGCCTCATTATGGGCTTGGTGATCCTTGCATTTTGGCTAACAGTCCACGATTATGTTGACAATTTTATAGTCTCAGGACAGAATGGTGCGTCTTTCCTCTTGCTACTTTTATCAATTCAAACCTGTGCATGGCTTCATGTCTATTGCCCACTTAAAATAGCATGAATTCCTGAAAAAGCTTGGATTTGTTGAGCATATTGAGACAGGTGAGAATATTGTTGCTTTGTGTATGTATGATGCTTAATGTAATGACTGGTCGATGGATTGACAAATGCTGAAATGGAACACTGGGGATAGTACTCCAGAAATTTCGTTGTTATATTTGTTGTACAAACTCTCATGAGGCTTGTTCGGAACCAGATTGAGGATTCTTGGTTGATAGTTTACATTCATTATCTGCTTCTCTAATGGAAGAACCTCCACCAGTCGATATGCTTATGTTTAAGCTAAAAAGTTTTGATTCAATCCTCCTGAAAAATGATGTTAGGATGATGGCTTATGGAGAGGAACTACAGATTTAAAGAAATGAAAACTATGGAAATATGATTTTCTTTTTTGGCCGGCCGCGCAGGGGGGGGGGGAGGTGGGGGAGGGTGAATATGGCTTTAATAGGTGGTGGTTAAGTGATAATTACATAGGTAGGCTATGGAGTTGTGGTAATCTCTTCCTTTCTGAATTTTCTTATCTAAAAAAGATTGTTTTGCTAAGAATAAACAATTATAATTAGTAGGAGTAACCAACCACTAATCTCTCCCTTTATGATGGTAATAGTATAGAAAATATTGCTTTATGTGGAAGAGACCAACCGGTGATCTATCCCTTTATAGTAGTAATGATGGAAAAATAATTTAGTGGGAAAGACCAATCGTGATCTCTCTTGTTATACTATCGTTCATGTTTGATAGCCTTACACACAAGCAACTTGGATAATGAGTGGGTATTACTTCACATGTTAAGTAGGGATTTTTAAAGTTTAATGCTCCTCATAGTTGTCTGTCTTGCCTCTGCAGTAACTTATTTCTGGACAACCCTTAGCTTCTTGTTGCTTTTTGCTTATCCAACTCCTGAACTTCCAACTCCGAGTTTCGAGTTCCACACAGCCTTCAATGGTGTTGCCCTGGGAATTGTAAGTCTTCATCGTTATTTGAGATCGAAATGCTGCTTCAGTTTTCAAGTTTTGCTAATCTATGGCAGTCACTGCACCAGGATACCACATTTCCTGCACGATGTTGACATCAACATTACTTGGATTCATGAGCCTTGGGTGTGACTTGTGAGCACGCAAGACTTTTTAGTATGTTTGTTATGTTTGATATTGGAGATTATGTCCTTGCTAGTATTAGTCAAGCATAAGACGAGGTACCCAGATTGAGATTGTGGATATTCATAATGTCGGTTGAATGACTCATGTTAGACCATTAAAGAGCTTTTGACTTGATACTCCATAAGATTATCCCCCCTTGGCCAATAAAGGTTGATGTAAAGGTATGTTCTTTCTTTAGAAGTCAGCCATTCTTAAATCTCTGAAACCTCAGGCATATGTTCTTCAGAGTTAACCTGCTTAGATGGATATTCAGGGAAAGGGAAATCATGCTTCCAACAAAATTACTCCCCCTTGTTTTTGTTGGATGTTCACGGATGCTGCCCTTAGTTGTAGCTTCCATAACTGGGCTTTCAATTTGTCAAAAGTCTACTTCAGAGGACGTCAAGCTGCAGCTGTAGATTAGCTATCCTGCTGATGTTAGGAAAGTTCATTCCCCTAGGAATACCTGAAAATATTGGTGGGCCATTATAGGTTTATTATTTCACTTGGCCGAGGAAGGTGTGCGAAACCTCACATGGGGAAAGTTCGCAAATTGTTGGGTTTTGAACAGATACCTTCCCTGTATACTTTTATCCTGGCAAATACAGTATCCTAAAAAAGCAGAACCTAATTGCACTGGGTAAGAGACAAAATCAGTACGAATAGAGTATCCTCGTGGATGATCAATTCCTACCTTCCCTTCTCTTCCCCCTGCTTGCCCATCATCCAAAGAAATAAAATAAAATAAAAAGAAGATGGCATGCTTTGGGAAGCCCGACAACGTCGTTTGTCATTTTGCGCAATTCATATTCAGTAAGAGAAAAGAATCACGTATGTATCTGTCTTTGTAGATCTCTCATGTATATGTGTTTGTCCTATATTTCTGTCCCCTATGTTACATTCTGGGTCTTATAGTTTATTGCCAGGATTGAGATGTCATTTTTCCCAGGTCTCAATCATAGTTTTGTCGTACATGAGCTAATGAAATAGTTTTGGTGCAGATTGCCGGCGTCCAACAGACATATAGTCAATTCCACCATGAAGCTGTTCCGAGGATATTTACACCACAACTATCACTCACGGCGTTTCTAGGAAGAGTGCTTGTGGGAATACCGACGATACTACTGGTGAAATTCTGCAGCAAGACCCTCGCCAAGTGGACACTTCCCATGGTCTCGAACACGCTGAGCATACCGATCAGATCGACTAGCTACATCCCAGCTCTAAATGGATCGGTCACTCTCAAAAAGTCAGACGAGATCAAGCAATCCGGCTATTTGCAAAAGCTATTCTTTTACGGCCACCAGCAGTCATTTGACGTGGATACAGGGATCAGGTTTCTTCAATATGCAGGCCTTGCCTGGTCTGTTGTGGATCTGGTTCCTTCTCTCTTCTCTCATTTGGGGTTGTAATGCGTAATGTGATGCTGAATTTTGTATATACATACATATATAATATGTATGAGCTCACCTACGAGGATCTTACCAGTGTGAGATTTAGAGTGTAAATCATATGTATGGAGCTTAGTAATGAAAACCCATCCATTTTTTCTAGTAACTCATGCTAATTTTTGTGTGCATAGCCATCTCTATAACGATTGCATCACATCTTTTCGATAATGGGTCTTACCTCATCATCATCTCCCTATCCTTTTAGTTACTTACCTTGAGAAATTTGCACGAAAGGGGGAGGAGGGGGAGGCGAACATATTAAGATGGCAAGCAGATCGTCATGTGGCCCAGAAAAGGAAAAGTTACGACTGTCACGGTGATTATCCATGTTGCAGTTCGTTTTTTCATTCTTTCGTATCCTTTCATATGCTGTGAATCACATTCGAGGGAAGAGTTTTGCTTTGGCTCTTCTTTCCAAACCCCTCAAAGAAAAGTACTGTTATGTAAGGATTTGCTCGCCTTACTGAATCCTGAGATTAATTTTCGAGGATCAAACTTGATTTTGAATCTACTCGACACTTTTTTCCCGGGAGAAATCTAATTGGAATCTGCCTAGAAATGATATAACCTCGTCCTAATTGGGGATGGATCTAGGTTTCCAATTCTTTCTTGATGTTTAATAAACCCCAAGGATCAGCTTAAAGGCGAAGCAGCGCTGCTACGAGAGACCAGCATTGCAATTCATTTTAATTTCCATTTGGCAAAGAAATTTCCTTCTCGTGTCCAGCATACGATTATGGGAGAGCTAATAAATCCTTTTGACAGTGCAATTCTGAACTTTCAAACTTAAGAGTTTATTGTATTAAATACTCGAATTGCAATTTACCTTTCAGATACAAAGACAATGCAGAAAGCAAATGATAATCTGAACTGAAGCCCTAAGATTTTAAACAAACCTCTCCAAAAGAACCTAAATAGCATTTTAAATAAAGTAAAGGTGAAAACAACTGCATAAAATTAGGAGTTCTCGACAAATTCATGTTTTGACCACGACAACCCACTGCTCTAGTAAATGAACTACAAAAGTGAGACACATTTACTATTCACAGGGTTCACTCAATCCTATAACTTAACAATAGATTGCATTGAGCAAAACTTAGAAAGCCATAACAAATTACACACTTACTATCCACATCTTCACCCTGTTCCTTATACACTGACCCAAGATAGCCAGTTAAGCAAACCTGCTGTGTTATCATATCATAAATAGTTCATATGGTAAGAGCAACGCCTGCTAATGTGAAGGGAGAACTTAAGAATTTGCAACCTGACCTAGCTCCCAGCAGGATCGACGGCCTCTAGACACTCCGTGGAAAGGCATGAGTAAAAAATCAGTTACACAGTGGAGTGACTTCAGAGGAAGTAATCAGGTGTTCTGCGGGTGACATCTGGTTCTCCTCTCCTAGGAGCTGGCTCGAACTGCCAAACAAGCAAAACAAAATCACAATGCATAGATCAAACTAAACATTTCCACATTATTCACATCTCAAAGTACAATTGTTATGGAAAGAGTAGTATGAAATAAGTGTATTTAAAGAACAAAGAAATACCTGTATAAATGTGTGGCCCTTGAAGTCATCGACTTCCAAGATGGAAGCCATGTTCCCACAGCGATAACAATAGTTAGGTGCACTAAATATAGTCACAACCTTTTGTTCCTGTCCCAAGAAGAAAAAACAGAAGAGTCTTTTAGATTGTTCTGCAAATTATTACCCTAAGACAACCTTTTTTAAGTCAAAACAACAAAACGACTTTGACATTTTTGCAGATTACACATACATTGTGCAAAATGGTTTGTGTGCAAAAGGCCAAATGTTTTACCATTGAGTAGCTTAGGTCTGAATGTGGTTCACTTATGTTTCTCAAATTTTAAAAAGTAATGTTGATGAAAGCCTTATTTTAAAGCTATCTTAAAACAAGCACATATCTGTTCGGAAAACAGCTCCCATTCTAGCTTTCTCAAATCTCTATTTCAAGTACAAAGGATGAACACAAAACCACAATGACAAATTTACAAGAAAAATAATTACATGTGCCCAGTTATATCCATCCATGACCAGCTGATGAGCTCTAGCAATCAGCTTTAAGTTGTTTGTGTGATTGAATTGTTCAGATATATCCTGCGTAATTGAAAACAAAGATCAGAAACAACAATCATAGAGAAGAAAGTACACAGCAATTCAACCTCACAACTGAGAAATCTCACACAATGACCTGGCCAAAAGTATAACCAGCACCCCGAGGTGAAATGCCCCAACCACATCGATCATCAGGATCTGACCATAGTAGATCACACATCGGTCCTTCATGAGGTACCTCTTGAACGCGATCAAAGTTCCTAATGCTGTCAAGAGTTTCAATTGAAGGAGATAATCCGCCATGCAGGCAAAAAATCTCTGACTCAACCTAAATAAGAAAAGGTGAAAGGCATAAGTGGGTTAATGCCCTTATATAGTCAATCATTCACGATTTCAAAAAAGCCATTAGTGTAAACAAAATTACCACTTTCCTCGTTTCTCCAATATAATCTAGCCACTAAAGCTGGAGCCCAAACCCAAAAACCCCGCAATCAAACTCAATGGTAAGGACATTAAAGCATGCATTAACTAAAGTTTTATTGACAAAGTACCAGTATGTGAACCAACTTGAGTGATTTGCCACAACTGTTGTACATACTGCTTCAGGGAACAAAAAGGAAAAGAGGCCATTCTTCCAGGGATTATCCTAAGTATGACACTAAAGGAGACGAAGTATGCCAAAGAATATTTTCTGTTCACAGAATTCTCCAACAAACAAATGATTGACCAGGTTTGATGGACAAGGCCTTTCAACCATTAATTAACAACCTTCTCCTAGACTAAGTCCAGCAACTAAACAACTGCTTAGTGACATCTCTTTGGTCAGCAAATATCTGTTTAAGAAATTATGTTAGTTTATCTCAATTTAATCAGAGCTATGACCTAATTTAATCAGAGTTGTGACCTAATATCAACTATTAACAGCTGTGACTAAAAGGATCTTCTCACCAATGCTGTCAGCGGAAAATAGTCAAACAGATCTGTAAATATCTTCCAAACATTAGCATTTCCATACCTGCAAGTCAATCAGCAGAAAGAAACATTGTCACAAGTTCATCTACAGAAGAAACAAGAAACAGCATAGCTAATAAAAATAGCTAACAAAAAACGCCAATTGCCATTTTATATCAACAAGTCTTTAGGGAACGTGATACGCCATCCATTCCTGAAAAGGTCCATACCACAGGATGAGTTGCTAGGTCGCATCAAGTGACTGTTCAAACCTATGTAGCCCATATCTAGGGGAATTCCTGCACCACTACTAGGTCCCAGAATCCAGAACTTAGGAACTTCTTACATGTCACAAACCCCCAACTTTAGCAACCAAATCGTGATATTCCATATATTTTCTGGGGAAATAAATGCCCCAAGAGACATGACATGATCCTTTTTGAGGTAGACATTACTAAACCAGCTTTGGTAGGGTCCCAATGATGTAGGGAACAAAACTACTAGACTGAGTCACAACAATTTTCCAGCTAAACATATCTGCACAATGGCAGAGTTATATGCCATATTCTGGTCTCAAGGCATTAGATGAACCAAGATGTGCAGAGGGACCATTAAAAATAAAAGGATATTTAAAAATTTAAAAAATTAAAAAAAAAAAAAACTTCTCTTCATTTTTGGATTTGACATTGCCCCTTATTTACATATGTAGACTATGATGAAGACCAAGGGAATGAAGTGAAGATCAAAGCAATCATAGAATAGATCACTGCAACTGTACAAACCAATGTCAAAAATATACAGTTTAAGATATCTTAAAGAAGAACACTAGCATAGAGAACTCACTTCCTTAAGCATTCATCATAAAAACCATAAACTTGAGTAATCTGCCAAAAGGGGAAAAATTAATGAGTCGAATGGTACAAAACATCTCTGGGCAAGATTCACAAAGCAATATACAATTTAGACGTAAACGGGTAATTCCAAAACGAACTGTGAAGAAGAACGGCGTAACCTGCATCAGACGGATATCAAAGTCAATAGGAAGGTCAAGCAACGAGAATCGTTGCTTTGCTTTGCAATCACTGATATCTCAGGTAATAAACTGATTCCATGAGGAAAGGGAGAAACTTTCCAAAAACAATACTTAATATGAGCAGTTGTCTAGTCCAGCTCCAGCATGTTGCACAGGTTGGAGAGGAAGGACAGCAAGACAACAAGAGGTGAAAAGCATAATAATGGAAAGCATTACCTGACGACTTTCATGATTCCCTCTAAGGATAGTAATTCGCTGAGGATATCGTACTTTCAAGGCCACTAATAGCTGGATAAATGAAATGACCAAATGTTACAAACGATATGGGAAAACCGTCAAGAAATCTTAAAACAACAAGAAACTGAAAACAACTTGGAGATGAATTGAATGCTTGTTCCACGCAAAGCTCACACCTCAGGTTGCTCATCATTTCCTTTTAGGGTATACTTCAATTTCCACTCACTTATTATTTTTGCACAAACAGTTGATTGAGTCTATAGTGATGAGTTGGGAACAATGGCTCAGAAAATTCCATAGATAGTTGAATGGAAAATCCGAATACCATTAAGCAGATATAGAGTAAAATAGACATAGTATAAGAATGCAAACTTAGTTGCCATTGGTACAAAAAAGCTCAATTGTTATTCAAATGTGGGGCTGGTATTAAGGGACATGTGAATCAACAAACATGTCAATGCAGTCCTTTTCCGCCAGGATAACTGTGTGAATTGTTTTCCTTTTCACCATAGAAAAAGAGAAGCATAGATCTCCTCCCCTGGCAAACCAAATACCTTCCTAATGTGAAAATCCATCCGAGTGAAATCCTTCCCTCCATCCCTCACTCCATCCTTCCTGTCCCTCAAATCCATCTACCAACTAGAAAGTAATCTGAAAGGTATGGTTCTTCCCAGAGGTCGTGTTGACTGAATAAAATACTTCTCAAGTTGAAGGGCTCTGAACCTCTTTCTTTGTTAATACTTCTAACACCTTAAAATCCATAACTCCAACTTCAAGCTCCCATGTCTGAAGTAAACAATCTGAAATCAAAGATCCTTATTTTACCATCTTTGTTTACAAGAATTATTTTAACATTTTAATATGATTTTAGCAATTTCAGCAACCAGCTTTCTCAGTCGGCAAGCACTCAGAGTCCTTTTATCCCCTCGTTAAAGCTTGAACCCTCATATTGCATCACAAACTCACTATTTAAGTATGAAAAAGAGGCAACTTTAATCTGCCCCTGTCACAAGTCCCTTTCTCCAGCAACACAATGTGATCTTCAGAGACGTCACCGACTTTTAACCATAGTGATCTGACTTTGCTTTTTAGACAGTTCTTTTATTTGTGGGCAAGTAAATAAAAATAAGACAAGAAATAAGGGGCAATACAGCAATCATGATTTGAAAGGAAAAACTAGAAACTACAAAATCTTTCACCAAATGACTCCCTAATGTGTACATATTTTCACCATTTACCCATTTAACGACACATTAAGCTCTCGCCCAAAGTTAAACCACCAAACTCCCAGTAACTTCCAGACCAACGACTGAATAAACATATATGTGCAGATTTATGTAACTAAGAAATCTTCATATCCTTCCCATAGGCAGATAATAAGCCACTGACATTCCATTGCAACATGACCTGTTTTTGGCAGAATTATGCCCAAGTTTGTTCACAACAAATCACATTATATCTTAGTCTTATATAATTATATTTATGCTTGTTGCAGAATTCCAAACAAATGTCTAATACACAATTAAAACCAACTAATACTTACTGTTACAGTTTCGACAGAATAATATCCACGGTCCACATAATCACCCATGAACAAGTAATTGGTATCTGGACACTGTCAATGAAAAAGAAAAAAAGATTAATAGATTCACAAGTCATCTAATCAAGAAATATATCCCACAGAAAATCTATGCAAAAATTTAAGATTTTAACACAGATATTATACATCACAAAAGCACAGGAACTATGAGATTTGTCTCCGTGACTTTTGGAGGCTCATCTTCAACTTCTAAAGATTATGAAAAAAATTATCTCTGCCGGCATGAGAGATTTTAATGCTCAAACTGTCAAGTTATAAAAAATAGGTTAAGTTACGATTATTACCTCTCCTCCAATTCGAAAAAGTTCAGCAAGATCATGAAACTGCCCATGGATGTCACCACAAATTGTTACAGGGCTTTTTACAGGCTGCATAGAAGTACACAGAATAACAATCAATTAAGGAAAACCAATGTCATCACATATCTTCTCCTACCATAGTGCAGAGCAAGAACTAGCGGCTACTTCTATGAGAATGGTAAACTACAGAAGATCAAGTAGAAAAGTCACGAAAACCTCAGTGATCACTTCCAATGATGAAAGCGGCTTTCTTATGCTCTAGGTACATGCTAACTTACTATATTATCTCTTAAACTGATCAGTCCAAGGTTTTGAAAGGAAAACAATTACTGAATATCTGGGAAAATAGGAGAACGTTTTAATTGGCAGATGAATGGTTTTTCCACTGACTCAAGTAATAAATAGTTGTAACTTTAAAGGTACATGAAAAGAAACACTGAGAGAGCTTGAAAGCTATCATACTACAAATAGTTGAAATAAAGGATTATCACCGAGGGTACACCATGGTGTCTGAATCATTCACATGGATAACTGGCTACCTATTTCACAATTTCAAATGCACTGTGCTGTCAAAACCTTTGAGTTGCCAACAGTTTGGATTTATTGGTCATGCCAATTCCATTCAAAAGCTCAAAATGGGCAGGCATTTTGGTGTTTAATCTAATAAGAACACTAAACTATAGAGGAAGGCCAGTCCAGTTAGTTGGCTTTAGTGAATTCGAGGACATTCAGCATACAAGTGTACACAACTTTAAATTGTGCATGTGGTTCATGCTGTAAACAATCTTCAAATCTTAAACTGTGTTCTCAATGACCAGGATACTTTCTTATTATCTTATCAAAAGCAATTCTGTTTCTTTTCCCGCTTGCACAGAACAGTTACTAGGTTAAGAAAGTGAGCTAGGATACTAGAGGAAACACACACAAAAAATATAGAAAGATGTTGGTCACAGGAGCGAACTTCAACAAACGAAACATTGAACAAGATATATAATTATTTTACCTGGACGTTGCTCTCTTCCATCAGTATCTCTTTAGCCTTCTCACATAAAGCTTTAACCTACGTCATAGTTAAATCAAATATTATTATCATTTTTGTTAAATCAATCAGGAAAGGAAAGGTGGAAGAGGACGGGACTTATTAGCTGTTATTGGCAATTCATAGAACTTAATGAAATAATAAAAGTCTCCCGGTTATAGATGCCCAAGTGTGTGCAAACAATATGCACACACCCTTCAGGCAAGCACATGTTCATGTTGTGTGCTTGTTGCACATAGTGAGAATGATGCTTATGGAGAGAAGGACTGATGGACGAAGTGAGCACTCTTCAACCAGCAAGTAATTCAAAATTACTAGCAGTCAGCAAAACTCGACATCAGCATAAAATATAAATGTACAACAACAGAATCTGCTTAACGCTGGTCCAACTTTCTAGCTTCAGTTTTCACATGCAAGAAATCCTCAAGTTTATGGGTGTACCATTTTCATTCCACACCACTTCATACATTTATAAACAATACTGTTGAAAACGAACTGCACTATGATTCCTATTATAAGAAACAGTCATTGAAGAGCAAAAGACAAGCCTTGCACTCCGAAATTGATTATGATAACCCTGCCCCCAACTGTCGGAGATAAACTGCACCATTGTGTGCTAATTTACAGAACAGGGTTATTAAAGAATGAAGGCTAAGAATGGAATGGATGGATTTGGTGCAAACACAATTAGCCTTGCAGTGGCCTCTTTATTACACCCACAAGCATCCATAGTTAGACAGAGATAAGGTTCTTAAGAACAAAAGCCCAGTTTATCAAAATATTTGGAGCTTGAACAGATCCCATAAGATCTCATACCAAATCCTTCACAACTACTGCATCTAAGCTGGAAAGAGTGGGAGAATCACATTTCACATATACTCCAAAAACTCGAAGATGGTTTGCTCCCCAACATTAACTATCTACCATCGCTTTCTGAAGCAAAATAAACTCCCACAGGAGTAGAATGACACAGCTCTTCATTCTAAAGTAAAGACCCTTTTCGAGTCGTCAAAACCAAATGATTGCATTTATGTCCTTTAAGATTAATTCAGACATAAAATTTATTACTCCAACTCCGTTAAACCACCCCCCCCCCCCCCATCTCCAGATCACCTAAAGCGGCGATTACAACATCTCCACCAGAAAAATTCTGCTTTCGACACGCAGAGCACCAAAACATCCGATACCAATTCCCAATCCCTTTCAATTCGCATTTCGGCATCTAACTCCTCCTTTTTATCTCATTCCTCCCCCACGAGAAGCCCACGTCACGTGAGGGGCCCATTTCTCTCCCGTAAACCTTCCCAGCCAAACAAACCACTGGCAACAGAAACCTCCTCACCCAGTCCAAGACTAATTCTCAGCTCATCCACCTGCGACTCAACACGACATCGACCGACCCCACGGAGAATCGCCAATCCCGCCGCGAAACAGATTCAGCGAAATCAACCGCTGCATCCGCTCAAAAACCCAAATCACGCCAAACCCAAACCGCATCATCCGCAGCCTCGGAATCCTCACCGGGGCGGGGGCGGGGGCGGGGGCGGGGTCGAAGGCGAAACGCAAAACGAATCGCATCGAGAAGCGAGTGGGGAACCAAACGGAAACGGAAGGGGAACCGAACCTGTTGCTCGGAGAGGGGCTTGCACTGCATGAGCTGCGCGATCTGCCCGTCGAGATCGAATCCCGCATCGGAGGACGGGGAGTTGGCGCCCATCTCTTCGGCTCCGGCGGCTCCGGGGGTGCCCGGGATCCACGCGCCGGTGAAGCGGGGGACGGACGGCGGGATCGGATCAGGGGGAGCGGTGCCCTAACCTTTCGCTCCGCTTTGTTCCCCCCCGATTCGCAGCGAGCGAGGGAGCGAGCGAACCAATGCGCAGCACGGGAAGGGAAGGGAAGGGGAGGGGACCAGCGAGAGGCGCGTGAGGAAATGACGGGGGCGCTGCGCGTACCGATTTTTTGCCCTTTTTTGTGGTGGGACTATCGGAATGACCAATGCCAATGGATCCTTTCTTTTTCTTTTGTTTCTTAAGGGATTTTCTCTTATTTTTCAATAAGGATAATAACACGAATGGTATCTAAATTTCTAAATTTTGACTTAACATGCAACATGATCTTTAAAATTTTAATTTATTTAATGTAATTCATAAACTTTAATCTAATATTCAATATTATTCCTAAATTTTTAATTAATTCAATGTGATCTCTTGAATTTTGACACACATTCAATGTAATTCTTCAACTAATTTAAGATTATGAATAACATCGCATATTTTTATATAATTCAAGTTAAATTAAACATATATTAAAATTTTATGGACTTCATTGAATAAATTAAAAATTCAGAGACCACATTATACATTGGACTAAGATTCAATGACAATATTAAATAAATTAAAGATTTATGGACTATATTGTACATTAAGCCAAAATTCATGGATTATCTATGTCATTTTTCATTCATCAATATTGTCTTTATAGTTCTCTCTAGCCTGGGCTTGCCTGTTTTCCAAGAGGGTCGTGCCCAAGCCAAAGAATGATTCAACAGCTACTAAATGTGGGTCCAAAGAGCCTCTCAAGGGAAATGTGAAGGATGGCCGATCTGAAGTTTAGAAAGGCCCCCGTAGCCCGTTGTTAGACGACATCAAAAAGGCACGATGGGTAAGGCTTCTATACGGAACAACCATAATGAGTGGACCAAGAGCTACTTTCTTTCCATTCACAAGGTTTGCAGTGAGTCTAGAGAAATCTTTGAAGACTCTAAGAGCTAGATTTAAGAATACATATTTCAACAGCTAATAAAGCAGTAAAGCAGTTTGTTATTTAAAATGAATGAGACCTGAGATTTTACAATATTCATCGAGAAAGGTACCATAAGTTAGGACATCATTGGGGATATGGATGTGCTCTAGGGCTTCGATGGCATCTACAAAAATGCCATCTAAATAAATTCAGAAATGATGAATATGTCTAAAAGGGTCACAGGTATGGGTCCCCAGGGGGAAAAAGAAGCAATTGATTAATGGGGACCAAAAATAGTTAGCAGAACCTAATAAACCTCTATTTAAATCATGGGCTAGCACGTTAACCTCTAGTGCTATTTCAATACCTGTGTTCTTCCATGTTAAATAGGTAGGCAAATCATCCTGTAATCATAGATACCAAGCATGGAAATTCTCCTAAAATAAAAGAAAACTTTGGAACTTGGTGGGGACAAATGTCCAGATATCTTTTATGGGAAAATATTGTATTGAAGGCTTCTCATTCCTTCTAGTAGGAAAGCAGGGCTTAAGAGCAGCGGAACGTGATTATAATCCAAGAAGGTAGGAACCAAAAACAATGCTTTCTTATTCTCTTCTACAACACTCAGTAGCTAAAATCGGCAGTAGTTGGCTTCTTCTGTGTGGGAAAGGTGGTTGAAGTTTGAGATGAAGGATTCAGGTTCGAATTTAGAAGCTTTGGCAGCCATGGAAGACTTATAAATAGTGTAACATCCGTAATCCAACCTTGATTTTTAGAATGGAATTACATCGACATCCAATCTTCTAATAGGATTACAATAAGAATTGGTAGACCCCAAAAACATCGAAAATGCCACCTTGAAATGAAAACTCGGTTTTTCATCAACGGAATGCAAAAGTTTAGAAAAGTAGAAACGGGCCATAGGTGAAGGCCCAAGTGGGCCCAAGCCCGTGTTGGGCAACCCAATAGGCTCAAGCTCACAATTAGGCAACCCATGGGCCGAAGCCTATCATGGACGACCCAAATGGGCCTAAGTCTAAGTGGGCGACCCAAGGCCTGCACACCCAAGAGGTGGGCTACCATAATGGGGCTGCGGGTCCTCCAAGTCCATCAAACCATCAATGCAAGATCTTGACTTTTAATGTACCCTATGTGCGTGAAAGATACCCAATATTGGCGAAATGACCAAATTACTCTTTCATTCAACGACGGACAAAAGGGCAAGATGGGAAATGAGCTAGGAAGGGACACCCATGTGATGAAGATGAGGGAGGTGATGTCATCCCCTACCCTAGTCTAGGCCTACCTATCTTATCTTAACCTAGCCATGAATGGTTCATCAAATGACATTAATAAGACTTGGACAAGAAGTAAAGTGAGAAGTGATCCAAGCCCTTAATCTTAGATGGGACATGGCATGATGTAATCTTGGCCATCCAATAGCCCAAGCATGGACTACTCTTCCTCTCTCCCCAAATTTGTCCATACCTTTCCCTCACTCTCATTTTCTCACTTTTGCTCTCAAATTTATCTTTCTCTCCTTTCTTGCCATAGTTGAACCATCCCTTGTCCATTTGCATCTCATTTTCAAGCCATCTTCTTCATTTTTCCTCGTATTTCCCTCATCGACAACCAATCACCACCCACTGCCACCGTGTAGCCGCCCAGGACGCTGTCCAGCCCACTCACGAGAGCTTTGGAGGGGTGACCAGTAGCCCCAGCCACAATCCGGTCTTGCCGCTCCGATGTTTTTTAAAGCTAGGACTTGGGCTTGAGTGGCTTTCTAGCCCTTGAATCAGGTGGTTGTTGCATTTTAAAGTTACTTCAAAGCTAGATTAACGTTAAATGATGTTTTGTTAATGTGATAAGTGTGTTTTGATATGATAGGTTATCGTAGGGTTCTGATAAGTTGTCTCGATAGCTTATCATGTTCTACTCGATAACTTATTATGTTTTCATCAATAGTAATTTATATGACAATCTTCTAATGCATGTGTATATATATGAGTGTGGTTATAACTATCGCTATTTGTTGATTGAGTGAATTGTTTATGCTTCCGCTTGCGTATTTAATTGAATAAAGCAATTGGGTCGATGACGCCTCCTAGTACATCGCAATCGAATGAATTAAAGGAAATGAATGACGATGAGCGCGGATTGTCGCATTTCTCGAGCAGGTCTAGTTGTGACAAATAGGTAATGAAAGGTTTAGAGTTTGAGGAAGAAGACAAAGTGCAAAAGAGACGGTGGTGTGTACTCATTTGTGATAGAGGACGATGATTCAAAACATTAAGAAAATCTTCCAAAAGCTTAAGCGACGTGTCAAGACGCAATGAGAGTCGTTGGTTCGTATCAGCTGTGAATATGTCAAAGAATGGAAAGGTATAATGATCATCCATAGTAGATTACGTGCAAAACAAGGTATTTTCTTTAAAAGAAATAGATTTTCAATTTACTTCTTTTAAAAGGAGTATATGTTGACATCCAAAAATATCCCAATGGGCATGTGCATGGCACGAGGACAAAAAGCTTTGAGACAATCATCACAACCATATATGGGTCATAATCTATATAAGCTTGGCCATGAATATCCATGCAAGAAAAGATGATTGAGGATTTTAAGGAATTTTGGGCGGCTAAGTTTAGATAGACCAAGACATATAACATCATGACGAAACAATGGAGCACCATGTGTCAAAGCCAAAGATAAATGATGAATATGCAACATTGGCGATGAAAATAGGCAAAATAGTTAGAAGAATGCCAACTCAAAAGAGGAGTAGTAAACACTCGCAGGAAGCCACAACATAGTTATCAAACCAACATGGATAAGGCAGTTTAGCTTAAAATGTGGAGCAATTCCTGAGGGGAAAGTAACTGACCATTACAATTACCAAGTTAGCCTAGAAATACCACAAGCCATTTAACAAAAGACCTCCCTAAATAACACACAAAACTACTTTATATGACCTTTATATTTACTTAGTCTTAGCCCAGTGGTAGCTTAAAATTCCCGTCGTAAATTTAATTCTAATGAGTGTCTATATCTTAAGAAGTGATGTAGATTAGATTCCAATGCTAACCCATCATCCAACATTGTTGATTAGATTCCAACATTGTGTAATTATCATCATCTAGAGACAATGTTCATTAAGTGTTGCTCTAATTCAACGTTGTCGATTAAATTCCAACGTTATGTCTACATATACATTTAAGAGCAATGTACACTAAGTGTTGTTACCATCATCCAGCGTCATTGATTAAATTTCAGCATTGTGTCCTCATATCTATCTTGGATCATCATCCATAAAGCACCTTTCTCATTGTCCAGCATCATTGATTAGATTCCGGTGTTGTGTTCTAAAGCGTAGTGGAAAGTAGTGATCTATTAAGCATTTTATCCATATCCAATATTGTCAAAGTATTTTCGATATTGTATAGGCTACTTCGATTTTAATGGGCTTCATTATTAGACAAAGTCAAAATAATGTCATTAATGAGGTTTCGACATTAATTATCATTGGTATTATATGTGCGACAACAACTTCTTTTTAAGATTATAAAGTGTGGTCTCATTTACATTTGACCCTCTCTCCAAGACTAACATAGAGAGCCTGAGTCTTCTTTAATATATATATAACTTGGTGAAAAATGTTTCGTTACGGGATCCAAAACCGACAAAACAAAGTAATAAAATCGCTCAAGGATGACAAATGAACATTAATAGCAATTTAAAAAAAAAAAAAGGATAGGATAATTTTAAATTTAAATAGAAGTCTAACAGCCAACTTCAAACCCATATTCTACTCCTTTCTTCTCTCCCTAAGAAACACAATACCATATCATATAGAAGGAGCAAAAGTCATTACAATTCTAATGAAACTAATGAAGGTGTAGCCTTATTAAATATGAACATCTTAATGCTAACATTAATAAAAATAATAGGGATAAGTGTTCCAGAAGTCCTATAACTTGTCGCGAAAATGCATTTCAGTCATAAAACTTGCAAAAAGTGCAAATAAGTCCTAAAACTTGTCAAAATAGTTCAATTGAGTCCTAAAGCTAACACCGTCGGCATTTTCCATTAAAAATGCTAACGTGGCATTTTAAATTATTTTTTATTTTCCAGCTGGCTTTTTAAATTATTTTTCATTTTCCAGCTGGTTTTTTAAATTATTTTTATTCAAATTTAAAAAATATATATTTAGTTAAAAACTAAAATTCAATTTTAAAAAAATGTTAAAAAAGAAAAAAAAAAAAAAGGGAAGAAGAGGCGGCCACCCATCGCCGGAGGGGTTGGCGACGGTCGCCGGCCGCCGCCCGACCAGGGCAAGGCCTCGCCGGCCGCAGGCGAGGGCCGACGACCCTCGCCTGGCGCGGGAGAGGGCTCGCCAGCCCCAGGCGAGGGCCGACGATCCTTGCCTGACATGAGCGAGGGCGCCCAGATCTGGGCACACTGGCCTCGCTTGGGGGCCGATGACCGTCGCCTGGGGCTAGCGAGGCTCGCCCAGATCTGGCCGGGGAAGTCGCTTGGTCACGGGCGGAGGTCGCCGATGAGGGGACTTGGAACAGCGGTGACTGGCAGCTTGGCAAGTAGCTTAGATCTGTTGGCGTCGAGCACAAGGAAGCATAGGAGCGGGCCACTCGCGCGGTCCTCACTCTTCGCGGCAACTCCCAAATCTAGGCGAGCCCCGCCGGCCCCAGCCAAGGGCCGCTGAGGCCTCACCTAGGGTTGGCGACGGTCGCCGACCCCCAAGTGAGGGTTGGCGTGCCCAGATCTGGGTGCCCTCGCCTGCGTTAGGCAAGGGTCGTCGGCCCTCGTTTGGGGCCGGCGAGCCCTCGTCCACACCAGGCGAGGGTCGACCCTCGCCTGGGGCTAGTGAGGCCTCACCCTAGGTTGGGCGGCGGCCGGCGACCGTCGCTGGCCCCTCTGGCGATGGGCGGCCGCCTCTTCTTCCCTTTTCTTTTTTTTTTTCTTTTTTTAACAGTTTTTAAAAGTTGAATTTTCGTTTTTAAATATAATTTTTTTAAAAATTGAATAAAAAATTATTTAAAAAAACAGTTGGAAAATAAAAAATTATTTAAAATACTAAGCCATCGCCACGTCGGCATTTTCCGTCAATAAAACTGACGGCGTCGATTTTAGGACTCAAATGAAACATTTTGACAAGTTTTAGGACTTATTTGCACATTTTGCAAGTTTTAGGACTAAAATGCATTTTCGTGACAAGTTTTAGGACTTTTGGAACACTTATCCCAAAATAATATCCAAGAAAATTGCAGCCCACAGCGGCTTATTACATCATTGTCTAGGAGCCCACTTGGCTCCCAAAGGCCCACATTTACATTTTCGAAATAGGGACACTGCTCCTAAAACACAAATAAATTATGTCAAGGAGTACATGTACGAAAGCATTGCCCAAAAAGAGACTATGTCGTGGTTACCATTACATGAAGCAAAATCATTTAAGAATTCTTTCCATTCTCCAGAAAGAAAAAACATTATAAAACACACAAAAGAAAGGCATCAAGAGTAAAAAAAAAATGGAAAGCCTTTACATTCCAAGGCTTATCTTACTCTTACAAAAGGGAATATTTTTAATATCATCCTCAATTTTGCTTTCTTGTCATCCTCGATTTTGTTGTCTCTTATTCTTCACATTTCAAGATTTACTATAGTCATTCTTACATTTTGTGTTAGATTTTTGCATCTATATTTCATGATAAAGATATGAGACAAGTGTACTTTCTCACAAACCCGGTCCTCTCTTGCCTTTCAGAGAGATTGTCTTTTAGTCTTCAAACGCCATTAACCTTAGACCTCAGACACTTTCTGATCTGCAAGATCCATCCAGTTGCAAGTGAAGAACATGCTAAGATTTCATCGTATAGAAATAACAAGTTGATTATAACTTGAGACTGGTGAAATCTATTTTGGACCAAATGACCTTCCTAGTCCTTCAAGACCTCAATCAAGCCTTCGAATTCCCCATCAATTTTTATTTTTTTTGTTGGAGATAACTCAAAAGAAGAGAGTTCTTTCGTTAAAATAATTATAAAGACAAGAACTTCAAGGAGATGTTGAAGCAGTCCTCGGCATTAAATTTCACTTTTGGGTTGTAGATGTCAGGTACGTACAAGGGTAAATAGGTCGTTTAAGACTGAGAGATACAAAATGTGGATATTATGAAGTGAGAGGACAGTGATTTTGCGGATAATTATCCGAAAAAGAGCGTCTCCTCTCCGCAAGCAACCATGATTCCTGTTCAAAAAACATAACCGTGCAATTCAATCAAAACTCTGGCCCCAGCTCCATCACCTAGGGGGACGGAAATAACCGTAGACGGTAAAGAAGGTCTGCGCAACCGTCAGCAACAACAGGAAGGACGCGGCGAGGGTCGAGAGGAACGGCCATGACTTGAAGAACGCCCACTTCACGCGCCAGCTGTTGCTGTAGTATTCGTGCACGCTGTTGAAGACCCCGGACAGGTAGCACCGGTCGATGTCGAAGGCCACGTCCTTGCCGAGGTTATTGATGAACCGTGCGACCTCGCCATTGGTCCCGAAGTAGTTCTCCATGATGCGCTGGTAGCAGAGGTACTCGACGTCCCTGTCCGTGTTGACGAGGCAGTCGAGGAGGGTGGCGTAGGCGGTGATGTGGTTGGACGAGCTGTCGTGGCACTGCTCGTAAGCCACACAGTTGAGAAGGAACGGGCTCGTGAAGTCGTCTATCATGATTGTCGGCATCTCCAGAACCCCGTCCCTGAACCTCACCACCAGGAAGCTCTCGCCCTCCTCCCCGATACGCCGCAGCTTGAACCCAGCATGGATGAGCTCTGGCACGCTATGGATCAAATGGGTGGGGACGCTCAGTCTCCTCCGCGGCTCCTCCAGCTCATGCCGGTCTCTTGGGATGAAGCTTGACCGGACCAGGTCCAGCAGGTGTGTCCCCTTAAGATCGCTGCACGCGGCAATCACCTCGTCGGGCCTCTGCATGGTGTTATTGAAGAACTCGAGCGCGAGCTCGGCCAGCGACCTTTTCGATTCCTCAGCAGACACCATCGACATCTCGAACAATCGCTCAAGCACGAAGTAGGGGATCTGGTTCTCGAGCCTGAGGAAGTCCTGATAGAAGAAGGGCAGAATCCAGGCCACCCTGTAGAGCGGATCGTCCCGCTCGTGTGGGACAAGCTGGCTGACCTTGCGGAACAGCTCAATCATGAAGAATGCGTCGACCACCATCATCTCGATGAACTCGTCATCGTCCAGGGGTATGGCCTCGGAGTAGCACTCGCGGGAGCTCCCGACCAGGGGCGCCACGGCCCGCATGTAGTCCTCGAGACCGAGGCCCATGGGGCGGGTGCGCTCCAGCACCATCCCGAGGTACCGCCACTTGTGCTCCTCGATCATCTGGAGGTGCGGCTCGCCACGGTGGTAAGGACCGATCGAGACGATGCGGGGCTCGTACGCCCGGCCGTTGATGTCGGCCAGGCTCTTTGGGACCCGGAAGATGCAGCAACTGGTCTTCCCGGCGGCTCTACTCAACAGCTTCGGGGGTTCGGAGATTCGCCGGTGCATGGATTCCAGTCGGTCCTTGTTGGCCTCCCAGACCTCGATCGTGTGCTCATTCTGTTGAGCTTCGACGGAATCGCTAGCCATTAGGGACACAGACAGAAACTAAACCACCGACGGCGATGACTCTGTCGAATAGGCTCTGGAATTAGAACTCGAGGGAAGATGAGAAGTGTTGAGATGGATCGTCGATTAAAAAATATGAGCTGGAATGGAAAAATCAAGGGTCAACATTGTCACCACAAAGATCTTCTTTCTTTTTTTCAAAATAATTTATAGACGATGATGGCAGGAACAAGCTTTGATAGACAGCTGCTGCTCGTTACATGTCAAGGGGGCTTGATCTCGGACCGTCCATCCGACGGCAAGAGAGAACATGTAACAAGTTGCTCGCCCGCCACTGCAAAAGCATCGTCACGTGTTGAATAATCAAAAGAAATCGCAAAACCTCAAAATAGCCACCGTGTTGGACTGACTAGATAATTGAAATAGATCAATAAATAATTGAATTAGGAAAGGAAGGGAAGGCGGCAAGCGTCGGCTGTTGACTAGCTGGTCTTGTCAACTGGAAATCTAGTGAAAAATCTTGGTTTTTCTTCTTTCGTAAGTGACCAATTTAGGCACGAAGGTCTAAATCTATGAGTGAGACTAGGTGAAACATCTTGTTGACAACTTGCAACTATGCCAAACACTTTCCCTCTACGAGGTAATATCACAAATCATTTCTAAACTTTTCTTCATTGTTTAGCATCGTAAATGATTTTTTTTTCTGCTTAATTTATTCTTTGTAATGTTTTGTTTTTGCTTATGATCCTTCCGTTAAGTATACTAAAAGAAAATTGCTAATGTGACAACTAAATTAATCAAACGGGTGAGTTAGATTTAGTTAAGTAAAAAATGATTTGACCCAAATTAAACCATTTAATTTATTTTGATCAATTTTCCATACAAGAACAAATGCAATGACCCATACCTAATCCAATTCATACCCAACCCAATTCATATTATTAAAATATTTTGACATTTAAATTAATTTAGAAAATTCATATCCAAACTGAGGTAAGAGCATAAAGTAAGAGTTTGTTTGTTAAAAAGTGTTTATGTTCTCTCGGAATAAAAATTTATGTTCTTTTGTCCCAAGAAACAAAAAAAGAACAGAAACGTATTTGGTAAAACTTTTGTTCCCGAGAATAAAAAATATTTTTTTTTGTTCAGAAACGATTTGGAACAAAAATAATAAGTAGAAAGAAGTAGCTTTTTGTTCTCGAACAATTCTGAGAATCAATTTTTCTCTCTCTTCTTTTTTCTTCTTCTTTTTTATTTCCTTCTTCTTCTTTTTTTGGCTAGTCACTAGTCTCGGCCATGGCCGGCACCTCACCAAATCTGGGCGAGCTCGAGCTCGCCTAGCCAAGGAGGCCAAGCCTTGCCGGTTGGCGGGGCGAGGTCGAGCCTCGTTGGCCCTCGTGGTGGCCTGGCGAGGCTTCGGCGAGGTCATTGAACCTTGCCCAACATGTTGCTAGCCACAAAAGAGAAAGAAGGAAAAAAAAAAAAAAAAAAGAGAAAAAAGGAAAAATATAATAAAAATATTGAAAAATTAAAAAAAATAACAAAACTATACAAGTTTACCAAATGCATTTTTATTCCTGGAATATAAATTTTTTGTAATTACCAAGCGTATTCTTATATTTAGAAATTGTTTTTGGGAATAGAAACAAAAAAAATTATTTATGTTCAAAAATTGTTTCCCAAAACAGAATGGTTATCAAACATGCCCTAAATAAACATGAATAGAGTCATAGAGATAAGTTGCAAGTAAGTTATAAACTCATTTAACACATGTTTTGACCAAAATTAAATATACATATGATTTTTGGCTTTATCATTATAAACCTATTTATGACTCATTTATTGAATATAATAATTCATATAAAATTCAACCTATTAAAACTTGGGTTAAAGAAATGTAATTATGATCTATTTTGACAGATTTAGTGATAGCTAACACTGTTATCTAGCCATCTAATACATTGATGTGGACGACGCCACACAATCCTCTCTTTGCTTCTCTCAATTTGCATATTTAAAAAAAAAAAAAAAAAAAAAATCCTCCTTCAACTACCGTTCCTGCCTATTCAATCCAGTGACCATTGCCCTTCTCTTCTTTCCGTCACTCCTTTTTTTAGTCTACCTCCATTTCAGGTCTCATTGGTGACCAAGTCGCAGGCCCCTAGATTGATAAGCCAAAGTGTATTTGGTAACCATATTAATTAAGAGTTGAAAATCAAAATTTTCAGCCTGTTTGATAACTTCTAATTGTACACAACTTAATGGGTTATTCTAATAGAGAAATCAAATGCAATAAATAAAGGCAGGCTTACTAAATTGATTAAGTCATAAACTATTCGATTGAAAGTAAAATCTTACCGACAACAGATGTTAGAGCCTTTCAATAATCTTTTCTATATTGAAGAGAAACTATTAAGATTTTCATCTATTATCAAGCAACTTAAAGACTTCAATATATGATACTTCGATTCCTAAATTTTTAGTATTTATTTTCCAATTTTGTCAAACAAGCCCTTGGTCTACCTCGGCAATGCGCGAAGTACAAACTAGTTCTTTCCATCATAGGGCACGAAGCAAGGGAGCAAATGAGAATGGACTCTCTATGGGGGAGAAAATCCCGGATGGGCTCAATCCACTGCTCAAGGTTTGATCTCAATCTCATGGGTTGATTTAGTCCAAGCTCAAAACTCTAGTGTCTTCTAACCCTCGATCAGTTCAAAAAAGTGAGCGAGACCCATTTATTTTAATGGAAAATAAATTTTAGAAAAATGTTTTTCTAAATTTCTTAATGTTTATTTCATGAAAAATAATGGTTGGGGAAAATATTTTCTATCAATGAAAAAAATTATTTAAAAAAAAATTCTACTTCTTAGAAAGGGAAAACATTTTTCCTACTCTATATTTCACCACTCATTTTAATTTTTTTCTTTTCTAAAATTTAAATTTTTTTTATTTTTCCCTTTTTATTCTAAAATTTAAATTCCTCACAAATTGCCACTTGAGCATTGCTAAATCAAATCAATGATGCTCGAGCTTGCCAAAGATTGTGAGGCTTAGGCCCTGCCAAATTGGCGATGCCCAAGCATCGCAAGAGGCCGCTAAGCTTGAGCCTCACAAATTGGCAGCACTTGTCGGTCAATCGATCCCGCGAGGAAAAGGAAAAAAAAAAAAAAAAGAGGCAAGAAAAAATAAAAAAAATAAAAGATAATTAAAAATTAGATTTTTTAAATAAAAATAAAAATAAAAAAGAACATAAAAATAAAATAAAAACAAAAAATGATCAAAATAAGTGCACGGATGAAAATCAAATCAAATACCAAATGACAAAAAATATATTCCACTTCAATTTCAAATTTTAGTTAAACACCATAAAAATTATCATTTTTCTAGAAAAATGACTTTTTGATAGATATTTTTTTTAAAAACGCCACAATTTTTTTTTTTTGGTAAAGAAATAACATTTTGGTAAAGAAAACGCCACATTTTTCATATTTTATGAAACGAACAAAGTCTAAAACTAGGTCTAACTTAGCGAATTTTAGGATAGATGTTGGTTTTTGCGATTTTACAATTATAGCCCCATAATTAGGATAGTTGAGATAGAAATCTTGCAAGCATGGGTTGAGTTCTTCTCATTTGTTGATATTCATACCACGTGCCAAACCAAAAGTCCATATAAAGTAAAGAGAACCTTTATAACTTTATGTTATCTTTCATATGCTTCTTTTTTACAATACTCCACAAGAATATAAAATCCCGATATGATTTTCAATTTACATACACACGCTTACAACTTCTTTGCATTTTCTAAATTCTAAGCGACGGGTGTTCTTTTAGCGTGCATTTGTAATTCCCTCGATGCGAATTTTCTTGATGGGACCATATTTACTCAACTTGCATTCTAGCATAAAAACATAATTTGTGCACATTTGCAAGGCTACGGGGATCAATAGATTTTAGTGTTAATATCACGAAAAACCCCAAATTGATGCATTTGTCATAAATTTATGTGAAATTTATCTTTTGATCACAAAAAATCGTAAACTAGTCAATTTGTGATAAATTTACCCTTCATCAATTTCCATTAATTTGATTAATATTACGAAAAATTACAAATTGATACATCCGTGATAAATGGAAAGCCAAAACTCTATATTGGTACACTTATCAACTGACATATATAATCCAATTCGGCAATTTGACAGTAAAATCTAATAGGATAAATTTATTACAAGTATACTATAAATTAATCATAAGTGTATCAATTTAGGATTTTTCGTGTTATTAATCTTAAATCTTATTACACATATGATCGTAGATAAGTCCCATTGTTTGTAATATAATAGATTTATAACAAATATACTAATTTAAGATTATAAATTAATGATAAGCATATTCATTTGAGATTTTTCGTATTATTAATCTTAAATTTTATTACACGTATGATCATAGATAAGTCTCGTCAGCTACAAGCGATGGGAACGAAAGTGTTTTCTCTTAACTTTCTAAATACGAAATATATAATGAACTCAGAAAAATTCCGGAAGGCGAATATTCGGGGAGGCGAATATTCCAAATTATTTTTCGAAAAGATCGAAAGAGGTTTTAGTACTCTCTGTCTGAACCCGTCGAAGCAACGCGAGCATCCGAGCAAGCCAGCTGCACACGACATCCGATGATCCGAGCTGCCAGTTCCGGCGCCACGTGTCGGCACCAGGCGAGCGGGAGGGGAAGAAGAGAGGGTGTTGAAAACGCCGAGAAAAAGGAATTCCGGTTCAGCAATTCCCCCATTTTCCCATCGCAGTAAACGCACGCATCCCTCCCTCCTCCCTTCTCTCTCTCTCTCTCTCTCTGCAAATTTTTAGCAACCTCTCTCTCTCGCTCCTAATCCGCTTCGCGTCCCGATTCCGCAGCAGCGGCGGCGATCTAGGGTTTCGCCCGCGCTCCCGACGAGCTGCTCCCCACCCGGTCGGGTTCGTAATCTCCCCTTCTCGATCTCCGATCCCGCGCGCCGCCTTCTCCGTCGCTGTCGCGGAATTCCCCGCGCGGAATCCGGCGCGATCGTTTCGCCCTCCGCTCGTTCCGGCTTCGTCGGAGCTCGCGGTTTGTGTTCATACGAAGTCGTGTCTGATCCGTGGTTGTGGTTTCGTTTGCTGCGATCGGGTGCTTCTTTCGTTTTTTTTTTTTTTTTTGGTTTTGTGTTTTCGTTGTTGCATTTTTGCTCTCGTTGCGATTTTTGGTTAGTTTAAGTGATGCGCTGCTTTCGCTTGTTGCGCTTCCGAGTTTGATTTTTTCGTTGGCTTGTCGTTGGTCAGGTTGATTCCGGGTTGTTGCATGATCGGATTGCGTCTTCCGGGGCTTTGAGAAGCTTAGTTGGGAATTATGACAACTTCGTGGGCTGATTCTGTTGCTGCGTCGGAGGAGGAGGCGGTGGCGGCGGCTGTGCCGGCAGCGGCTAAGTTTTCCTCTGATCAAGCTAGCCAGCCGCGTCCGACGAGGAGGACGTACGTCCCTCCCCACCTCCGCAGTAGGCCGCAGTCCTCCGTTACTCCTGCTCCGCCGAGTGTTGCTGTGCCTGCTGTAATTGACCGTGGCGGTTATGGCGGGCCTCCTGCTGGGTCCTGGTCGACCGGTGGGTTTAGACCTGATGCTGGGCGCAGCGGTGGTCATGTTCCTGCTGGTGGTCGGACTGGAAGAGGTGGAGGACGGGACCGCGGAAGAGATCGCGAGGTGAATCCTTTTGCTGACAAGGATGGACTCGAGCAGGCGTTTGTCGGGCAAGAGAACGCAGCGATCAATTTCGATGCGTATGAGGACATTCCTGTGGAGGCCACTGGGAATAACGTGCCCCCTCCTGCGAGTACCTTTGTAGATATAGACTTAGGGGAAGCGTTGAATTTGAATATTCAGAGGTGCAAGTATGTGAAGCCAACGCCAATTCAGCGCCATGCGATTCCGATTTCTCTCGCGGGACGTGATCTGATGGCTTGCGCTCAGACTGGGTCTGGGAAGACTGCTGCTTTCTGCTTTCCAATAATTAGTGGAATTATGCGAGGGTACTATGTGCAGAGACCACGCGGAAGAACTGCGTATCCTCTTGCTCTGATTCTTTCCCCTACTAGGGAGCTCTCTATTCAGGTATAAATTTGAGTCTGCAACATTATTTGACATACGATATGGGTTATAGAGAATACCTTTTGGTTTTCTATCATAATTGGACGTGGTATTAAAGTTTTCATTTTCTTTTGTTTGGGGGGTGGGGTGTGGGGAATTTGTCACGTGCTTGCAGATACATGAGGAAGCAAAGAAGTTTTCATATCAAACTGGTGTCAAGGCTGTAGTTGCTTATGGAGGGGCACCAATCAATCAACAGGTTACATTCGGACTTTAATGTCTTCTACCTTCCATTATGCTAGGCAGTTTTTCCTTTTCTTTTAATTTTTCTAAAGAATAATCAAATTAATTTTCATGGAGTTAAGGCTTTTGACATCTCTAGTGCTATGGCATGTGTCATTCAAATTGTTACTTTTTGATGGGTTGATGAACCTTCAGGCCCTTAACATTTCTTGTCAAATCGTTATTTGCATGCCACCCTTCCTTTCCAGAGAAAAAATTACCAGATGTCAATAATTTGTATGCTTGAGAAGTTTATTTTAATTTTTTTGTTGTATTTCAGTTTAGTGTCATGATTTGGCTCAGTTACACGCGTGTCCAACAATGGAACTGCAGTGTTTGGTTTATCATGTTATGCTTAACTGGGACACTCTCCTAAGCAGCTTATGGAACACCCCTCCCAACCCCCCCACCCCCAAAAAAAAAAAAAAAAAAAAAAAAACTCTCTCCACTCATCTGTGCTGAAATTCTAGTCCTTCTAGCAACGTGATCAGTGAAGGGGCATGGATCTTGCTGGAAGATTGAATTCCAGAAACCTGCTATAAGAACTGTTACCCAAATACTGCAGTAATTTAGTCTTTTTTTTTTTTTTTTTGGTAAGGTGTAATTTAGTCATTCTGATTTGTCAATAAGGGCTTTCTATTATCATATCTGGAGTATACAGTTTCTCCAAAGCAAATGTTTGATACTTCAAATCCACTAATTTTTAACCATGAGCTGCTTCCTCCCTCTCCTATTAAAGTCTTGATTCATAAGTTGTTTATGTGGATAGCCGCATTACGTACGATGTTGTTATGTTGATGTGTAGGCATTATGCTGGATAACTGCAGAGTAAGAGTGATCTTGTAGCAATGAAATTTTTAGGTGTTGACAGTTGAGTTGTAGATTGGGTTCTGAATACCAAAAATTAGGGCTTGTCCTCAATGAAAGCAAAATTGGAAAGTCTGATTATCTTCTTATACCTTTCTAGGGATACTTGTAGCGAGTTTTATTTTTTCCCTTGGTAAGTTGTGCCAATGGTTCCTCTAATGAGGACATGGGTGATAATTTGGAGCATAGGTCAACCGAAGAGGAATCCTTCTTCCCTTGGGATAAGCGATGATGGATGTTACCCATTTGTTGTGGGGTTGTTGAAAAGACATAGAGATGAAGAAGAGTTTGTGCATAATTTTTCTAAATATGGAAAAACCTTATGAAAAGGTATCAAGAAGTTCTTGAGGGTTGTGGAGAGTTTATAGGAGCAGGTTGCATACATTTATGATCTCTATTAGTGTTCTTTTAGGGAAGAACACATTAAGGGTTTAATGAAGAACCCTCAATAGAACTTAGATGAGAACGAATGTAGTTGGAGTTTAAGCCTTATATTTTTCATACTATCGGATGAGCTTTGGCCACATCTAAGATTTCGTTCCAATATTATTGCCTTTCACAGATGATACAGTATCAAGCTGAAGCTTTGGAGGAAAACTGGAGTGTCAAGAGTATTTTCATTTAATTTTATAGGAACTGGAGCATATCGAGTAGAAAATTAGTACAAAGTTTGTTAATACTACAACATACTAGTGGCGAGAAGCGAAGTTTAGAATATGATCAAAACATTGGTCGAGGACGTTCTGGGTATATTTAGTTCATTTTTCAAGAAGATATAGTTTTGAGGTGTGGGGGGACGAGTGCATTTCCCTTTTTTTTTGGGGGATGAGTGCATTTCCCTTTTTTTATTTTATTTGGGGAGTATCCTCTAATGTTCAAAAAATTTAACAAAGCTGCAGTAAGTTGGGTGAGAAGTGGGTATGGTGTTTCTTCCTGAATGCTTAGGTTTATACAATTTCCTTTCAATGGAACTTATCCACTTATAAGGCAGAATGGGGGATGAAATGAGTGTAGTTGAGGTGGGAAAGCTTTGAATGATGTGGTTACTTAAGCAAGGATAACTAATTACTGAAATTAGAATATTGTCAATTATTAAAGAAAAAACTTAAGAAACCAAAGTGATCTGGTATGATCTCACTCACGAGTCAGTCCAGAGTACATGACCTATAACTTGAGAAGAAATCAATGATTTTCGTTATGTTTTTGTTAAAGATTAAGTGAACTTGTGCGGAATTTTTCTTTTGCTAGGATTCACATCTAGCTTTGTACCATAATCAGTTCTATAGCATATTTCCCCCTCCTTTCTGAGTTCTATTTTATAAGGTGTTTGAAGTGTATTACAAAGTGGATTGCAGTTGACAGAGTTACTGGACTGCTTGCTAATTATTACAAATTCATCTTTTAATGGTTCCCCTCTTTGTGATTAGTTACGCGAACTTGAAAGGGGAGTTGATATTCTAGTTGCAACTCCAGGAAGATTGGTTGATATGCTTGAAAGAGCCCGAGTATCTCTGCAGATGATTAAATATTTGGCTCTTGATGAGGCAGATCGAATGTTAGATATGGGTTTTGAACCTCAGATAAGGAAAATTGTGGAGCAGATGGGAATGCCTCCATGTGGTTTGAGGCAGACAATGCTATTTAGTGCCACTTTCCCAAAAGAGATTCAGGTACAATTTGATTGGGCATAACATATCAATTTCTCAGCTGATTTGGTGTTTTCTTATAAAAACTAAATCAATTTTCTTTTTAACTTTCTCCAACCTATCTTTTATGCAGAGGCTAGCTTCTGATTTCCTTTCAAACTACATATACTTGACTGTTGGAAGGGTCGGTTCTAGTACTGATTTGATTGTTCAAAGAGTTGAGTTTGTGCTTGAGTCTGACAAAAGGAGCCATCTTATGGACCTTCTCCATGCGCAGAGAGAAAATGGGTTTCACGGAAAGGTAATTTATGATATCTGGCTTTAGAGTTTTTTGTTTTTGTTTTTTGACTTTTTTCTATGGAAGCTTCCTTTTTTGTGATAAGGACAGGAGGGTTTTTTTTTGTCAATTTATTCAGTGAACTTTCTAGTGATTTGTCCTGTAAACTTTCAGCAAGCTTTGACTTTGGTTTTTGTGGAGACAAAGAGGGGAGCAGATTCCTTAGAAAACTGGTTATATACAAACGGGTTTCCTGCTACTAGCATTCATGGGGATAGATCACAGCAAGTAAGTTGCCTAGCTCTTTTTGTCTTATGAGAACTAAAACATCATTCTTCCACTCAAAATATCAAATACTTTGGCTTGTCAAGTCTTCTGGGGCCATACAGTTTTGTCGCTTGAATGATCATTGAAATACTAGATAGGTTGTTTCTTTCACTTTTGATACCAGCACTTAACTGTTAAATAAAGATTTTAAGTTCATGAACAGTTTGGAACACATTGGTCAATTTTGAGACTTCATGGTTGAGGTGGCTACATTTAAAAAAGATGAACATTTCTGGACTCGTGAAACTCAAGAAGGCAAAAAATGTTGCCCTTTTCTTCGTGTTGGACCTTTCTTGTGCTTTTGATGATAGCATGAAATCTGGTACAGGAAAGAGAACTGGCATTGCGATCATTCAAGAGTGGAAGAACTCCAATTCTAGTTGCAACTGATGTTGCAGCGCGTGGTCTTGACATCCCTAACGTTGCCCATGTGATCAACTTTGATCTTCCCAATGATATTGATGATTATGTTCACCGGATAGGACGGACAGGGCGAGCTGGCAAAACAGGACTAGCAACAGCCTTCTTTAATGAGAACAACTCATCGCTGGCAAGGCCACTAGCTGAATTGATGCAAGAGGCAAATCAGGAAGTGCCTGCTTGGCTCACACGCTACACACCAAGGTCACATGGCGGTGGCAGAAGTAGGCGATCCGGAGGGAGTCGATTTGGTGGGCGTGATTTCAGACGGGAAGGCTCATTCAACAGAGGTACGGATTACTACGGTGGAGGGTATAATAGCACTGGACATGGTGTTTCTGCTGGTTATGGTGGGTATGGAGTGTATGGTACAGGGGTCACCAGCGCTTGGGAGTAGTTTTACTGAGATTGGATGCGGTAACCAATTCATGATCTGGCATGTACAGAATGGAAGCCTCGTTCTCGATTCTCAATTCTCAATTCTCAATTCAATGAGAATTTATAAAAGCCTTTCACATGCTTCTCTTCACAGGGTAGGTATTTTATCCTGCCGTCTTGTAAATATATGCTAAGTCCACTAACGCACAGGATGAATACTAGTTCTAGTCCCTCCCTAATATGGGCACATGCTTTGTACATATGTTGGAAGGCAAGGCCTTTATGAGGCATTGGTTCTTTCGCAAGCAGTTGCAACTTCATATATAGCCTGCTGTTTGGTTCCTAAATCCCATGCTTCATGTTCGTTTTCAGTTTGTTGGTCTGAGCAAGTAAATTCTTGCATTTGCCTTGTGCCAGGTACATTGTTTTGTCTACTCTTCCCAAAAGTTTAGAAAAAGCCCATGTAATTTGCTCTACTTCAGAGAAACATAGGTTATCTGAGCAATTCGAAAGCATGCTAGCTTCTAGCCTTCTATCTTGTGCTATATTAATGAGGTTTACTGATTCACCTACTCTGCTGAGTCCCGAGAGCGATTTTAGAAGTAGGCATCGGGAGAACGCCAAAGCCAGAATAAGGTAAGATGGTCTTGGTTTACTTTGTTGCCCTACGTAATACGCAGCCCATCACAAAATGCCCTCCGTAAGTCTATAAGATGGTCCCAACAAATAAATGGCCTGAAAAAAAATCTGAAATCTGCTTTTAGCTTCTTGAGAACGGGTTATGGCAAAGGTTAGAAGCGGATCAAACTCATTTGGCAACAAGTCCTTCCGTTCATCTAGTCTCGAGAACGGATGAATTTCTTGACAGGGATGAAAACAGAAAAATTCTATGCATACGTGCATGCTAGTTATAAACATATTGATGAGTTCCTTAATGAAGGTCCTGCTTGCACAATCCAAGAATGGCGGCTTATAGATTGACATCTAATCGGAAAGGCCGTCATCATACGGGAAGGAGAATCGGCCCAAAAGTGCAGGCCGGAATATGCTCCGATGTAGAATTTCGGGCGCGCACGTCGTTGGTCCTCGCAGTTGAAATCATCGAGCAGAACGATTTCAAAAGATGGACAACACACTAACCCATATCAATCAAGACCGTCATCGTTTCAACAAACAAGATCAGGAAAACAAAACAAGGACGATGCATTCACGGCGTCGTCCAATATCCAGGTGAATTTCTTGGCTTGAGAACATCAAAAGTAAAAATCGACCAAAACTACCGTTCAAGGTTAGATAAAAGATGTCCTATGATTGTTGCCAGCGTCTCTAAGCCTCCGGGAGATGAGCTTGTTCAATCCGGCATTCTCAATGAAATCATTCAATCATGAACATCGCGAGCAGATCTCGCAGGATCCCCACATACAAGAGGTGCGCTGAAGTCTGCTCAAAAGCAAAACGAAACCCTTCATCTGGATTACAGGAAATTTCACTTCCTTCTAGCAAATTGCAAGAGGAAGCTGAAAGCATAAATAGACGGATCATAGCCTCATGCTGCCTCAGCATATTCAAAACGAAACTCAACTGCAAAATGATTAATCAGTCATTCTCAATTTTCTTTTAAAGAATATGTAACATCTCTTTGCTCATCAAGTGGAAATGGTGGAAAGTGTGCGCTTCACCATTACAAATGCAATGCTGCTATTCCTTTGCTGTTGTTTGCTTTTTGTCATATTCGTTCTCTGAATCCCTTTCAAAATTGCGTATGCAATGTATCTATTATAAGCTTCACTCATGTGTCATAATAGTATTTGGAATGAATCACATTGTAATGAATGTTTAGGGTGAGTCATGTAGTAATAAATGTTTGGAATGAGTCATGGTGTTGTAACAAATGCAAGTCATAGGTAGCATAATGTGAACCACATGTTATTAGATATTCATATGCCTACATCACTAGTGATGTAACCCTGTCTTTTCCCTCATGCATGGTTCGTAATATGTCAAGGCAGACTAGCCTCCCATTAAAAATCTGTGTGTTTGCATGCAAAAATAAATTTTCTCCCTTCTTTTCTTCAAATATCTATCTAGTATTAGAGGTTTTAGAATGATAAAATAGCATTTTATCCTAGTGATATGCTGTATACTTGCTTCCATAGGGTCCTGTGCATAGAAAACTGAGGCCAAGGGCTTCATTTTCGAAATGAGAAATGCTAAAAGTTGGTCCCAACATGGTAAGCTTATGAAAAGCACCACAGGGGGTTTGAATACTTGCAATTGCTAATTTCTTGCTCCGAGGATGTTGTTCTTTGGAGCCTCTACGATCATTAAAAAATCCAATCATTCAGGGAAGAAAGTTGATGTAAAATAAATTCAATTTTGAAAAGGATAAGTGCACTAAGTGTAATTGTGTTTTAAAACTTTTAAAGAGTGTAATTAAGTCTTAAAAATTTCAAAAAAATACAATCAGGTCAAAAAACTCATCCAATTGGTGTAATTAAATCCTAAAATTTGTTAGCATTTTTTGTTCATCAAGTTAGCTAGAGTTTATTCCTTTTAGTTTTATTCTAATTCTCAGCTCACTTTGAGACTTTTGCCATGTCTTTGTGTAAAGTGTGAAAGTTGGAACCTATACTTAAAACTAATTGTTCTCACCTTAACCCCTTGAAAATGTAGGGATTCAAACCTCCCATTTCTCCCTTTTCATGTAAGAAGAGTAGCCACTGGGGTTTAATTGCACTTTTTAGGACATGATTGCATTTTTTTTATATGTCTTAAAACTTTATTACATTTTCATAATAAGTTTTATGGCTTAATTGTATTTTTCAAAATTTTAGAATTTAAGTGCACTTTTATGATGAGTGTTACATTACGATCTTAAGTATATATATCATTTTCAAAAAAGACAAATTCCTACCCATTAACCTTGAGAACTAGATGAGTTAGTTTCAAGGGACTATGAATATGTGCTGCATATATGTGAAAATGTAAGTTTGGAATAATCTACCACCATATCTATATTCACCAACTCTTAAATATGTGTACAAAAATCTAAAAGCATCCATATAAGAGAGAGCCTATTGTGATCAAAGAATGATAATGTTTTGAGTGGAAGGACAACATTTTATTTTTTTAAAAAATAAAGAATAAAGAAATATAAGTCAGTCCAGTCTAAAAATGATCGGTACCGATTTCATGGAAACTGAGGCACCTTATAAGTTATAACCACCAAAAATTGGTCGGTCCGGTCCGGTCCGGTCCGGACCGTTATATTTGCTCACCCCTGAAAACCCCGTTCCGTCGTCCCCCGTCTCCTCCATTCCATCGCCTTGAATCCGCCCCCGAACAAGGCGGCGTGGCGCGACGCGCTAAACCCTGAAAACCCTAATCGGAACAACCTCCGCCGGACACCGGCGGCGGGCCCGAACTCCGACGATGCGCTTCCGCCGGTTCTCTTCTCTCCGGCTCTCCGTTCGTGCGAACTCGCGTTGATTCTTCAGTCCCCAGCTCAAGCGAACGCCGCCGACCGTCTGCATCTCCGAGAGGCGATTCTGCGGGGGATGAGCTTCAGGGCCGAGGCCGGCGGCCTCTTCTCCGCGCTGCGCCGATCTCTCCTCCATCACCACCACCAGCACCGCCAGTGCCGGTCCATAACCAAGGTCCGCCTCAAGTGGGTCAAGAACCGGAGCCTCGACCACGTGATCGACACCGAGACCGACCTCAAGGCCGCCTGCCTCCTCAAGGACGCCATCAAGCGGTCCTCCGCCGGGTTCCTGACCGCCAAGTCGGTCGCCGACTGGCAGAAGGCGCTCGGCCTCACCGTCCCCGTCCTCAGATTCTTGCGCAGGTAAACTTCAATCTCCGCCTCGTCTCTTTTACGTTTTGGGATTCGTTCTTGCAATCGATGTAGCTGAAATTTTGAGGGAGTTTTAGAGCTATTTAGTCGATTGGGGATTGTCTCGTAAGGGGGAAAAGGTTGAAAGTTTTGAACTTTGCCGGGTAACAAGTGCTGATGTGATATGGAATTTGGGTTCTGATTGTGGATTGTGATGTTGATTTTGTTCGAAATTTCTTCACTTTTAGGTATCCTACACTCTTTCATGAATTCCCGCATGCCCGATACGCGGGTTTGCCCTGTTTTAAATTGACAGACGCTGCTCTGCTGTTGGACTCGCAAGAGAAAAGCATACACCAGAAATATGAACGCGACACTGTGGAGAGGCTCTCTAAAGTGCTCATGATGACGAAGACAAAGACCTTGCCATTGCGATGCTTGATTCCATTGAAATGGGATCTGGGTTTGCCAGATAATTTCATGAAATTGTTGATTCCGAATTACCCGGATCATTTCCAATTTGTCAAGGCTACCAGTGGTGATGCGTACTTGAAGCTTGTGAATTGGCCTGAGAGTTATGCAGCCTCGGCATTGGAGAAGAGAAACGAAAGTAATGAGGTAGGGGGTGAATATAGGCAGTTTAAGAGGGGCCAAACAGCCCTGGCATTCCCCATGAATTTTCCCAGGGGATATGGTGCACAGAAGAAGGTGAAGGCGTGGATGGAGGAGTTCCAGAAATTGCCATATATTTCTCCATATGAAGATTCTAGGCATATTGATCCGAGCAGTGATCTCATGGAGAAACGAGTTGTTGGGGTTTTGCATGAGATCTTGAGCTTGACCATCCATAAGAAGACTAAGAGGAACTACTTGAGGAGCTTGAGAGAGGAACTGAATCTTCCTCATAAGTTTACGCGAATATTTACTAGGTATCCTGGGATTTTCTACCTCTCTTTGAAGTGTAAGACGACTACTGTTGCTCTAAGGGAAGGGTATCGGAGAGGTAAATTGGTGGATCCGCATCCGCTTGTCCGCCTAAGAGAGAAGTTTTACCATGTGATGAGAACTGGGTTAATTTACCGGGGTAAAGGGCTAGGTATGATACCCCCGGAAGAAATTACGCTCGACGATGTGGAGGATGAGACAGAGCAAGAAGAATCAGAGGGGGAAGAACTTGGTGCGAATGAAGGTTGCGACGAGGATACATCTGAGATGGATGATGAATGCGATGGGCAAGAGTGATTTCGAAGGAAAGAGAGAAGGACAAACGCCCAGAATGTCCAGATGGAGCAAAATGAGAAGAATTTTTGGCATTGGCTGCTACGGACAGTTAAGGCAACCGATGTCAAGCTCGCATCAAATTCAAAATCGTAGATGAAGTTTGGGTAGTTGCCAAAGTTTCACGATGTTCATGGCCATCCTTTCGTTGATGATAAACAAAAATATTTGATGCGATTCTATTGCTGGAGCTTGTATAAGAGTTACGAAAGTATGTTGCCAACTTAGCAGTGAAGAGGGGACTGGATAATGATGGCTTTAGGTGATGCGATTGACAAAATTTCTTACGATTAAAGAGAAGAAACCTGATTAGTGCGGGCGATTGGGGAATAGTAGAATGGAAGGACAAAATTTTGCAAAGAAATGTAAAGAGGGGAGAAAGTCAGATAAGTGGGTCTCTAGTGGGCCGAAAAGCATTTATCAGAGCTGGTAGTGCCAGAAATGTATGGGAATTTTGCAACCTGCGGCGGTTAGCAGATTATTCAAGCATTTATCAAAGTTGCTTGTTGTATGTCAATTTTGACAATCATGTAACGTAAAACGGACATTATTTGATCCTCTCCTCGTCTCACTGCAAAGTAGGAATATGCTTTCGTAGCTTTATACCGGCTGTGGTAATAGGAGTCAAAATACTATTATTTGTGTCTGTTATGTATCGATACAATCATATCATATGTTTTTGTTTATCATCAAAGAAAAGATTATGAAAATCCTTAAACTTGACAGCTACCCAAACTTCATTTTGGATTTTGAATTTAATGCAAACTTGTTATCTCACTCGCTTCATTGTCCTAGAAATATCTCTTCAAGCATCTATATGTTCATGAGATATGATTGGTGGAGAGTATCCTTCACAGTTATAAAGAAATATGCATTTTTGCAATGTTTCTTCACTATTATTTGCTTTTGGCTTTATTGGCACTTCAAATCCATTGCAAGTTGCATAATGCATTGTATGTATTAAAATAAATCATCTTCTCAATGTTTCTTTGCTATTATTTGCTTTTGGCTCTATTGGCACTTCAAATCCATTGCAAGTTGCATAATGCATTGTATTTATTCAAAGAAATATGCATCTTTGCAATGTTTCTTCGCTATTATTTGCTTTTTGTTCTATTGGCACTTCAAATCCGTTGCAAGTTTCATAATGCATTGTATGTTTTACAAGCGTTCTCCTCGTGAGTAGATGTCATGTCAATTCCAAATTTAAATTGTTTATCAACATTATGCATGATGATATTATCTTATCTTTTGGAGCTTATACAAAAAAAAAAAAAATTAATTATTTAAAGAAGAAAGATAAAGTGAAAGCAAATCTAATTCCAAAAAGATGGAGTCCTATCCATTTATCCCGATAACAAGTGAAGTTAGCTAGGGGGAGTAGGAACCTAACTAAGGAGTAATCTACCAAAATCACCGGTCATTACCATTTTAAAAAAATGTGCCAACAAAATGTAAAAGCATTTACATAAAAGAGGTAATCTGTTATGACCGAAGAACGAGAAAGCACGAGTGATCGTGCTAAAGTGCTTAATCGTGTTCAATCTTTGAAAATAACCAAAATGGTCATGTTGGATGAAAACTAAGGTTTTAAATCTCTCTCCTAGTTCTGAGTGCGTCTCTTTGTTGTGCTCAACCTTCCCAATGAACTATAGTCATGTTATAAGAGGACCAAAGAGTAAGCCTCTTAAGCTACGTTTGGTCGTCAATATCTTTAATAAAGATAGAATTAGATATGATAGAATATGAAATCCTAAAATTTACTTATTTTATCAACTGTTTGGTGAATCATTGTAATAAGGTTAGATATATTCATAACATATCATGACATTTTTGGTATGAATGACATATCAATGTAAATGAACTTAAGAGTTCACAAACAGAGATAGTGAAAATATCTCGCAACACTATTCTCTAATTTATTTTTAGTTGCTAATTTTATTTTACTTTGCCTCTTTTTAAAATTATTTTCTTTATTATTTATTTTTTTGCTTATGTCTTATTGAATAAAATTTTATTAAATAGTAAAATGTACTAATATACTTGAAATAAAAAATTCCTAAAATATGTAATAAATATTATTATATGTTTATATTTATAGATTGAATGTATATTATAAGATAGAATTATAGTCGAATATAGATTAAATTAAAAATAAATTTTTATTTTTAATTATTTTTTTGAATTTTTTATATTAGAATTCAATTATTATTTATATTGAAATATAATTTCAATTTGGTTAATTTAATAATTTTTTTATTTAAGAAAAATAACTTTTTCTTTATGGACATTATAAATTATATTTACCTTTATCTCACTTCCTATGTGGAATAATTTTATCTAGCATATATTTCTCTTGTATTTGATTTTTTCTTATTCTAAGTAGACACCAAAACGAGATAGAAATAAATCATATTCTATTTATCCTGGCTATCAAATGCAATTTTAAGGTTGGAGTTTTCATGGTGGTCTTTATGAAGCCTGTGGGGCAAAAGGTGAAATGAAAAATAAAAAAAATTGGGTAGTATTATGGATGGGCAAAGTTTTGCAAAGAACTTAAAAAGATGGGGGCACAGTCAGATACTTGGCTAGCCATTTCAAATTTGCTAGAATTTATTAACCCCGCTGGTGTCATAAATTTATGGAACGTTTGCAACTTGCCATCGGCTAACAATCTTTTAATTTGTTTTTATCTAATTCCAAGTCACTGGCCACATGTCAATTTGTAATCAGAACTGACTAGATAGATGCGTGCCACATTAGCTGCTGTCGCGAAACAGTGATATTAAAGAATATTTTCTTCTCTTGCTTCTCCAATATCAAATAGGAAATAGAGATATAATCCAGGCGGAAAGGATTCATCAAAGAATTTTTGACAATTATTCAAACAATTAGTTATTCAGATTCGCAGCCATTATCAATTTTAGCGGTTCCAGATGCACAATGTTTAGAAGAAACGTATAAATAATTCTGAAATAGGAGGACAATAGCAAAAACTAGAACAAAAAATCAGGCTACCTCCCCACAGAGAGGTAGACAAGCAAGGCATCTTCTGGTGCTTATTTCAGTGCGACTTGTGAGAATCATCACTCGCATGATTCAAAAGCTTGTGATATTTAATCCTATCGAATCTGTGACAAAGCATATTCATTCAGAAGTAACCAAAAGTTGGGTCAAGAAACGGTGATTATCTCAACAGGCAGATATCCGTATGGATTTGGCGTGAGGACACACCGGAAACAGACCGCAGCCCGTTACCATGTATTATTCTCGCATCAAACGAGATTTACCAACACCATCCATCTGCACAGTTACAACTCCACCATGTTTTGAAACTTCGGTTTTAAATAAAACATCTTCCCTCATCATCCCTTCTGCCAAATATTCTCTCATTCATTATCGCGGATATTTTCTCGACATTTTATTGTCAATCATACAGACTTCAAGAGAGACAGCAAGCAGACTTTGAAATCCAGGGGAAACTTGACAATCCAATTGAAAAATCTCAAATGGCGTTACATTATGATCTTTTCTAGCAGCTGCAGCTACATCACCACTTTCTTCCCAAAAAGAAAATATACGATTGTCATCTATATCGGTATACTGTCCTCCTTTAAAAAGTCAGCTATGAACCTTAAAACATTTGAGGTGTGGAAACAATTTAAGCAGGTCTTCACGGCTTCGTCTCTGTGGGGAAAGGAATACATATAGTAAACAATGACAAAAATTCACTCAAAAAGCAGCAAACCTTGTTCCATGCACCAACAAAGAACATCTCACCTTGATGCCGATGCAACCATTCACGTCAAGTGTGGTGAGTGTGTTTGAGCAGGTCATTGAAAGGGCTTCAAGGCACTTGTCTGTCACCCCGACTATCCCAAACAAGCTGCATTTCACAGCAATTATCACTAACTGAACAATAAAGAGAGAATTTGATATTTGATGAGGTCAATCATAGCTTTTGTACTGTATATCTTGTGGAAGATGCCAATTCATTAAGGCAAACTATCAAAATGCAAGATGGTCCGGGAGATCAACAATCACAATGACCTAAAATCCAACTCGTTTGGCATCAAAAGACAATAAGAGGGCACCTACAGAAGCCAAAAGTAGAAACTCCTTTTCCCCAACTTCTGACACGTGCTTGCTTGAGTGGAAACATATAAGAAAAAGTACTGACTTTTCATTTTAGGAGTGTAAAATGTAGGAAAAGAAGACACTTTAATCTACACTTCCATCTATTTTCAGAATAAAAGCCACCAAATAACAATTTCAAATAAAACTGCCAAACCCTCAATGCAATGGAAAGCATAGATAAGACCAACAATCTGAAGTACTCAAAGCCAAAAGACACTGCAACTTCAAACATGTCCTGCTAACATCTTTGGGGCTAACTACCATACTACATTGGAAAAAATCAGTATGAAACACCTCATTAATTTGATTAGAGACCACTTGGATAGAAATCATTGCAAATATGCTTTGGCAGCTTATGAAATTATATATTAGTCAAGCTTCTCTAGCAGATGATACAACTATGCAGAAAGGAGGTTTGAAAAAGAACCGTCAAGATTTTATAACCATACATGAGAAGTACTCTCCTTAACCCAGCTAGAATGACGAAGATGCGAAGCTTAGTATTCATCAAGCTTTGTAGTATGCTTACTGACCATCTCTGAATTAAATCAATAAAAATTCAGCCGAGATGCTTTTATTTCAGCCCAGATAACTGCTATCCTAGTTGGAAGAACCTTATCGTCAAGACTTACCTAAGGAACTCGAGTGAGACGCAGCCTGCAGCAACTGCTATGACCCCCTTGTCAGTTATACGTACACACCTGTGAAAAGTAACCATAGTATTTTTTTTTTTTTGGGTCAGAAAAAGTAACCACAGTATGTTGACTCCACAAAAATAAAGGCATTTTACTAATAAACTTACCACGTCAAATTCAGGGCCGCAAGTTTTCCACATTTGGCTATACAGGAAAGTGCATCATCTGATAGGTTCTGCAGAATCATTTATAACATTGCGGCAGAAAATTCAGGTAACGCAAGACAATTAACATGTGTTGATAAGTGGAATTTACCTGGGCTCCACAAAGATCCAAGTACTTCAGATGGGAAAGAGAGGAAATATTGTTGTATGCGTTATCTGTGAGACTGGAAAAAGCAATCAGAAAGTAAACTACTAATACCAAATAAGTGGCTTCAAACCTATACATAAGAACAGAAAGCACATTTACCTAGACAGGGCATAAAGGTTTAGATTCTGGAGAGAAGAGCACTTGAATAGTATTTGCCGCAAGCCAATATCTGTCAGCTTGACACACCTGATAACCAAATAATTACAAGCTTAAAGGTGCATATCCGTATTAGCGACAGCGATAATTATTCTATTTTTTCCTGGATTAGAATCATTTGCTTCCTGAAAATAGGGTTAAGCTTTTCTTATCAGACCTTAACATACCTAGTAAGGTTTAGTGACTGTAATTCATTATAACTGTCAGCAACTAACTCCAAGCTCTTGTCTGTAATATTCTGCCATCGACAATTGAAAACAGCTTTGTCAATAGAAACTCCTTCCACACAAAATGCATAGGCATGTAAAAATCTAAGTGCTGAGAATAGAAAGAAGTAAGACCAAAAGGTCTGGAACTATAGAAGAAAAAGGAAGTAAAAGTGACATCGCTGTAAATCCTGTTGTACTGATTATGACTGTCTGAGGCAATTGCATTTGTCATCTCAAGTTGTTTTAGCAAGCCCACTTGGTCAAGTTGTGCATGTAACATCCATATACATAGAGAAGAAATCTCTCATAGCAAGCGTGTTCAGAATTTCAAAGATAAATACTTGGAATGTCAATAGCAGATTTGCTAAAGCAATGAAATCTGTATCATTGTAAATGCAAACAAGGAACCATTGCTCACAAAGAACCAAAAATCTCCAATAAAGCTCGCCCATATTTAAAAAATCTAAGTAGAATTGCAGTCGCATATATCAGCCAAGACTTGAGACTAGTACCAAGCACAAACTCACTTTTTTTGGAAACACATGGTAAGTACTCAATTGAGTATAAAAATAAAACTGTCCTCTGTCTTCCAGAAATAAAGTAGAACTCCAAAACTAGAGTGACCAGAATACATGTGAGAAAGTTGAGAAGCCATAGATGTTCAAGAAAAACTTAGTTAGCCATGCATCATATATACAAATTTGATCAGGCAGTGTTTCAAATCATGGTATACTTCATTGATGACATTGGAGAAAGTCCACCTTCCATCATCATGTTAATAAGTGTGAGCAAAGATACCAACACAACATATGCAGAAGAAAGTTGAAGGAAGGCTTTGATATGAGCGACTAGACACCTTGCAGCCACTTAAGTTCAAATCAACTAAATGTCTGCAGTTCTCTACCAGATGCTTTATGCCTACGTCTGTCACTCTGCAGCTCCAAAAATATGCAGTTAATTCGTATAAATATTAAGGTGAAGTGAGGTTTACAAGACAAGCACATTTATAGAAGACTTACCGCACATTCCAATAAATAGAAAAAACCTTAAGATTTGGACAACAACTGGTTACAGCAGCAATTCCCTTGTCAGAGATCTTTTGGCAACCGTTCAGATTTAAAGTCTCCAAGCTTTTGAGAGATTCAGAATACTGTTGAGTGGTTGACAAGTGATCACAGGTTAGCGATACAAGTTACTAAGAGTTGAATGATCAACATAGATTAGTGTTGCTAAAAAGGTAAACTCAAGCACAATTGGTAGTTCATGATAAAACCAATGAATAATTTGCCTAGAAGACAGAGTGTATGGGATACTAATGTCATGGGAAGTATGCTTTTCTAAACTAGCAAAAAAATTGTGTGGGACTTAATCATGGAAAGGCAAACTAAAGTAACCAAGAAACAAAGCACTATCTTTTTAAAACTTATGAGAAGTGTTAACTCAAGCATCTGATATGCTTTCCCAAGAGATATGTCACTGAAGCGTCTAACGTCAATCCTAATAACATTTACGGGCGACATCTATTAGTCAATATGTTATTTTCCACATGTCATCTGCTAAATTTAGAACAAATAGCAACTTTGGAAGAGAAGGCGAGCACTAATTGTTTTCCATGGTAAATAATCCTCAAGAGGACACTAAACAAACAAAGCCAGGATTATGGTTAAAAAGTGAGCGACAAAATTACATTATTGAGAGGATCCTCTACTATGGTTATTGAAACAAAAGGGCATATCTTTCTGATTCATATCAGAAAAAATTAATATCAAATTGCTTATTGCTACTGATGGATCAAGTACACATTTCCTTTGAGATTTCATTAACCTCTTCAAAAGGCAACATCTGTCTTCAATTCATCTACCGTGAAAGGATGCCCCATCATCTAACTTCTAGTAGCCAGCAATCTGATTTCAACAAGCAACATTACAATGCGATGTCCCTATGATTACCTCGTTCTTGAGGGACTCCAGGTGTTTGTCCTCGATATCTTGGGCGAACTCGAGGTCGATTCGCTTCACCTGGCGATACCTCGGCTGCCCAAAATCCACAGATAATCTCATCAGCAAAATGGGTCAAATCAACATCATCAAATTATGCAACTTCAACTATGGCTCACGCACGACCCCGACAATCCAGCAATCCAGCACGGGAAATGCCTCTACAAACTAACCAGCGAGAGAGCGCCCAGGAGCCGGTTCCCCGCGCTGGTCATCTCGCGCAGATCAAGAACCTGAAATGCGCACCGGACGAATCGGAATCACGCGCGATCGAACCTGCCGAGCTTACGATTTCAAGAAGAAGTCGGGAGCTTTTTCAAGAAGATACCAGCCAGAGAGAAGGGTACGAGACGAGGGTGCGGTGCAGCCACGGGCTGACGAGCAGGAGAGAGACGAGGTCCCGCTGGGGGAGCCTGGCGCAGGCGATCTTCATGACCCTGGGAATCGTCTCCCTGCTCCATGCGAGCTCCTCTGCTTCCTCTGCTCCCGCTTCCATTTTCGGTGCAGCTCTTCTGCTTCAGCTTTTGGCTCGTCCCCGGGACAAGAACTGTACGGACCAGGGATTGAGCTCTCTCCCCCTGTTGTGATGTGTTTGGTTCGTCACGCGAGTCAGCTTATTCACGTCTTGCATTTGGTTTATACCGCATCGTAGGAAAATGGGTGTAGCTAAGCATGAAACGGTGCCGTTTGGTCGAATTAAACTCAAATTCGGTGCGTGCGCGTGAATCATGGACGACCCTGATTTTGGTTCGGAATTGCCACCGTCACTTTTACTTTGTTTTGTCAACATTACTTCTTATTTAAGAGAGAAATAGCGCAACAAAAGTTCTCTCCCCGAAGCCTGATAAACAAATTATTAATCGATTTCAAGATATAAAACAAGCGGTGGAGAGGGCACCGTTTTGTTTTTTTATAATTGTTTTAGTTTTTTTAAGTCATTTTACTATGAAAGAAGTAATAAAAAATGCAAATAAATAAATTTAATGTATCATTAATTCAAGATTATTTTGTTTAAACAATTTTTTTTTTCCTCTAAGATTTATGTATTATTGTAACAAATTAAAATAATGAATGATATTATTTAATATTTTTCATTAAATTAATTTTTTTATTACAATTATTAAAATTATTAAATTATTATTTATGTATATTATATAAAAAATATATTTGATAATAAAACGTTAGAGGATAAATTTATTATAAATATATTGATCCGTGAATTTTCATGGTATTCACCATTAATTATTTAACTAGTCAAACCTTAATTTTGAAAGTGTCATGAAAAAATTTGAATCAGGCTTCGGGAGAGAACTTTTGTTGCGCTATTTCTCGCTTAATAAGCTGACTCGCATGACGAACCAAACACATCGCAACGGGGGAGACTCCAGCGCACGATGATAAACAAGTTGTCCACATCTCACTTTCTTCCATTATCTCAAAACCTTATCCCAAACAAGGCCAAGACATTCGGGTGTTCTTTCCTCATCTCAAACCAAATAGCCTGAACCAGTTTCCTCATCGCTCAGCATGGCTGAATCACTCCTTTTCGGTATCGCACAGGGCGTGCTGAGGAAGATAGCATCACCGGCGCTCCAAGAAGCTGTCGCTATTTACAACATTGAAGATCAGATCCGCGAGCTTAGAGAGACGTTGATTGCCATTAAGGCAGTGTTGTCAGATGCTGAGGTGCAGAAGGCGAAGAACGACCGTCTGCAAGTGTGGTTAGATCGGCTTCAACATGTATTTTACGACGCGGAGGATGTGCTCGATGAGATCGAATGTGAAGCATTACGGAAGCAGGTTATAAGTCGCTATGGGAGTGTCAAAGGGAAGGTACACCGCTTCTTCTCCCTCTCTAATCCACTCATGTTCCGTGTGAAAATTAGTCATAAAATCAAGGAGATTTGGGAAAGGTTGTCCAAGATATCCACTGAAAAAAATCAATTCGATCTTAATGTGCGGAGTGCTGACAATGGTGTGGGACATACGTCATCATGAAAAATGACTTACTCATTCATAAACAAGTTGGATGTCATAGGGAGAGATACTGATAAAGAAAAAATAATTGAGATGTTGATGCAGCCAGATGACAAAAACCTCTCGGTGCTTCCTGTTGTTGGAATAGGAGGTATGGGCAAGACAGCCCTAGCTAAATTAGTTTATAATGATGACAGGGTGAAAGAGCAATTTGAGTTGCGACTATGGGTGTGTGTACCCGAAGACTTTGATTTAAAGAAAACTATCGAAGGAATCATCAAAGATGCATCTCGTCAAGATTTGAGTAACTTTGATATTCAACAATCGCAAGACTTTCTACAAGACATCATCAAAGACAAGAAATTTCTACTAGTCTTGGATGATGTTTGGTGTAATGACCGCACTAGATGGAAAGATTTGAGAGATTTGCTAGCCATAGGGGCTAGTGGAAGTACAATAATTGTGACTACTCGTAGTGTGGACGTTGCTTCTATTACACATACCTATCCAATGCATATTCTAAAAGGTCTTTCTCATGAAGACTCTATGATCTTATTCAAAAAATGGGCGTTTGACGAAAAGGAAAAGAAGCCACATCCTGATCTTCTAGAGATTGGAAATGACATTGTCAAAAAATCTCAAGGAGTCCCTCTCCTTGTGAAAACTCTAGGGAGCCTTCTATATTCAAAGGATGATAGTAGGCATTGGAAACATACAAGGGATAGTGAAACATGGGATTTAATGGAAGTGAAAAAGGACATCGCACCAGTACTCAAGCTTAGTTATGATCATTTACCATCCCACTTAAAACGTTGTTTTGCCACATTGTCACTTTTTCCGAGAGGACATAAAATCAAGGGCCCTAGAATAGCTAGGTTATGGATGGCTTTAGGATTCATTAGCTCAACAACGGAAAAACTAGCATTGGAAGACGTTGGTAATGAGTATGTCAAAGAGTTGTGGAAGAGATCTTTGATCCAAGAACTTGAAGATTACGGATCGGTAATAGTATTTAAAGTACATGATTTGATCCATTCTCTTGCAACAAGTGTGGCACAAAAGGATTGCTCTATTGTTGGCTTAGATACTGCAGAGATTTCAAAAGGAGTTCGGTGCGTTTCGGTCTCTAGCACTTCATTAGATGGAACCTCAAATTTCGATGGAGTCCCACCTTTTTTGAGAAAGCCAACTTCGGAAAGGTTGCATGCAATTAAATTTCACTTCGAAGTTGATGATGGAGTTATTACAAGAGAGTTTGCTAGAACGTGCATCTCCAAATGTAAACACTTACGGTATCTGGATTTGTCCTATGGTAGTTTTGAGGAGATACCAAGTTCCATTGGCAACTTGAAGCAATTGAGATCGTTACGTCTCTCGGAGAACAAGCGATTGAAGAAGCTTCCGGGTACCATTTGTGAGCTGCAAAGTTTGCTAGATTTATCCTTGCATGGTTGCATAGAGCTAGGCGATTTACCCAAAAATATGGAAAGGCTTGTCAGCCTTAGAAATCTATACATAACGACAAATCAAAGGAGCTTGCAAGAGAGTGGAATACAATACCTGGAAAATCTGCGATATTTGGGACTTGATAGATGCAAAAATCTCCAAGTTTTGTTTGAAAGCACTTGCCGACTGACTCGCCTTGTGGGGATGGAAATTGAAAATTGTGGGAGGCCAATATCTCTACCTTTTAGGGAATTAACTGCTCTAGAGTACTTGTGGATTGATGATAGCAAGCTCACGTTGACCTGGGAGAATAAGTCCAACTTTCCAATGAAGCTTCGTGCTTTGGCAATTAGTAATTCCGAACAAGTGATGGAGTTGCTCCGATGTCTCGAAGGATCGGCCTGCACTTTGGAGTCCTTTTTAATCTATGACTGCCCTGGCTTGACAACTATTCCTAAGTGGCTACCCAATCATACACGTCTCAGAATAATTTACTTGATAAGATGTCCCAACTTATCATCCATGCCGCAAGGAATCCAATCCCTTACTACCCTAAAATATTTATGCATCGAAGACTGTGGTGAACTAAGCAAAAGATGTAAGCCTCAAACCGGCGAGGATTGGCACAAAATTGTTCATGTTCCTCGAATCCAACTTGGTTCGAAAGATGTACAATGGATGTATGACTAGGTATGCGCCTATCTACCTCTCCCTTCATTTTTTTTCTTTGTTTTTATATGTAGTACAGTCACGTACATAGAGATTCCCTCCTTTTCATTTTTTTCCCTGAATTCCTCACTAGATGAAAATCAGAACAAGAAAATAATGAATTATTAATATTCATAATATTGATGATTGTATCTATATGTTTTGACAACTTTTGACTCATCCCAATTTCCTTGTTTCATTGGGCACATTGAATGTAAAATTTGATTCCCTACGATGGAATCTCGTATTCTCCTTTTACTTGAAAATTGGAATATGACGTAATGTTCTGAATTTATACTTTTTCTTTGGACAGTTATTATTGCATAAAATAGTTGCTCTAGCTTAAGTCGATAGTTTGAATATAATTTATCAAATGAATCTGTTGCGAGTGTCTTAAAAGGAACAATTAAATTCACCAATCATTTTAAAGAGAAATTGATAAATACTAGGAAATTTATTGTGGAAAATGCACTTGCTAAATATTTACAACTCCTTTGATTTTGGAAAACATTTTTGGTTTCCATTTTTCTTCTTATTAAAAGGAGGAAATAGAAAAAAGCTTTAATAGTTTAAGCAAAAATAAAGTTTTGTTTCTTGCAACTTTAGTATGTAAAATAGGTGGTCTTCAAAAACCCATGTTTCTTTTGGAATGAAAACACAGAGAATATTTAAAGGTTATTTCGATTTGTACGTTTAACTTGAAAGCAATTTTCTTCATTTTAATTTGACAATTATTTATAAATGATATAATTTGAAGGCTCGGGATAATCTTTGTTGCAAGACACTTGGCTTAATACCATTTGTTGGAGTGTCGATGGGAGCCAATGAAAAATGCCCACAATCAACATAAAAATAGACGAATGATCTATTTTTATCTAATAAAAAATTATTTATTTTAAATTGATATGAAAAAGATTACACATAGAGAAATGTATTCATTTTTAATTTAACTTTCCAACTTGAGAAAAATTAGTTTCTCGATCTTATTACAGAAATACCGAAATTTCTTCCCTTAATTTGTTAAATCAAAACAGTCGCCCATATCTATATTCATAATTCTTTAAGTGATGTGACTCAACTTCTTATAACTATTTCTAATTATGTTTTGCAATATAATCATTTTTTTTTTCATTAAGAAAATTTACTTTCCGCAATCAGATATAGATCATAACTCACACAATACAGCACATGAGAGTAAAATAGTACTAACAACATTCGTTTGAAATTTACTATCATAATCGCACAAACGATGCGTGTGAATGAAGCCATGATCATAAAAATTCTTTCCAAACTGCACAGTGTTTCTAAAATAGTAATTTTTTCGCATGGAATTTTTTAAACGAAAAAGAGATTAACGCGTAATACTGTCATATGCAGCGGGGAGATACCTAAGATGAAGGCCGATTTCATTTTATTTCTACAGTAGTTTAAATAACAAAAAGCATAAAGTTAAAATCCCTAAAATGCAGGCCCTTTTTTGGAACTTTATTGTGTATCAATTTACCTTCCCCTGTTTTTTTTAATAAGATATAATAACATCAAATGGGAAAAGAGGAAATTTATTTGGCTGAGAATATTTCTACAAAATAGGACGTCATTTTCTCACAAGATTGAATATAGATAAATATTTATTATCACCTGATTTGGCAATAATAAAAAGATTATTAGTAATTCGTGTTGCTTTCAATAAAGTGTCCATCTGTGAGATATCGATATTTGTAATTCCCGAGTGAGGGACGAGTTCGCCAGCTAGAGAACTAGGATGGTAATATACAGGTCCTCAGCTCAAAAGTTTCATGGCTTGTTTATTTTGGATTACACAAAAGCAAAAGGTATATTTTTTAGCTTTCTCATAAAAATATGAAATATTTTTCAAATTTCATAAAATCATTATATATATACAAATTTCATGTTGTGAAAGTTACAAATGTTTTGGATGAACAAAACGTCAAAGTGTGCGTGTGATGAGATTTAGATTATAGTTTATCATAAACTCTCCATTTTGATGCAACATGTCGATAGTAAGCCAAGATTCATTACTCCAGTACCATGAGAACTTTGTTAAAAGATAATGCGAACCATCAAACATGTAGGCACTTACCGATAGAGTGTGCACAGCATATAAAAAGTATAATTTCCGCATGTTATTCGAATGCAAAACAAAAACTTCTACAAAGTTTCTAGTAAAAGAAATTTTACATCCATAAAAAAGTTAATTTTTGCAAACAAAGAAAAATATCTTTTTTTTTTTTGGTAAGAAACAAAGAAAAATATCTTTGGTTAGTATAATATCACGGAATGACAAATTTGCATGACACCACAATAAATGCTAATACGATGTGATGGAATATATATTTTGAGCTCATTTCTTTTTTTCTTTCATTTTGACCGCAGATGAACTTTCATGATCTATTTGCCACGCCATGTGGTTCTCCACGAAGATTTGGACTGGCACTCGGCTAATTCTTCATCAATCTCATTTATTTTCAAAGATGAAAACAATGGTCGTTTATACTGTACTTTTTTCTTTCTTTCCTTAAATGAGTGTTGTTCTTTATTACTTGTTGGTATCTGTATTGTGAATTTCTCTATAGAGAAAATGCCTTGTTCGTATTACATGAGACCAACTTTAACATTATCACCATTTGAATTGTCATAGAACGATATTTATTTTTCATTCGCTAATAGGGAATGAAATCGCGCCGCATAGTAAATTAGTGTCAGCAACTTGATGGTTATATTATTATACCAGTAGACTTTTTATAGAGTTTCTAGAGATGATGCATTTTAAAAAATCATACCTTTTTCGTTTTTAATTTGTTTTAATTCACTTCTGCATAGTAAGATAATGTTTTTCTTTTCTTTTTATCCCTAAGACTAGATCTTGACCATGAATGCACAAAGGCTTGCATCGACAAAAGTTTTTGTTATGCGCTGAAAGCCTCAGTCAGGTTTTAGTCTCCCAAGTACTTCTATTTGAACTCATGATTGTGTATGCCATAGTACCCTATAAATCCAGCACCTCTTGGTCAATTTCATGATTGCAATGGAGCGCACAAAACTGCCCAAATTGGACAAATCAGTATCATTCGAGGCTGAAACGGGTTTCCAGCCTTGAATTGAGAAAACAAATAGATAGTTGTTAATCCACATGTCCTAGAAGAACCAATGGTCGACTCGCTGTATATTAAAATCTTAAAGTTCCGTCCATTGCTTGTAAAACAGAACGACCCTCTTAGTTTTTTTTTTCTTTTGGGAAAATGATCCTCTAATATAGCCATTATGATAACCTGCCAAAGATGAGAGGACGTTGGTATCCATCGTTTACAGTTCATGAAGCTCCGTCGATTACTCCTACTGTTCTTCCAACCAGAAGAAAAGAAAATAGCTGGATCACTTGTTTTCCATATCACAGAGAGTGAGCAGAGCCAACTTAAGTCGCATGTCCATTCCAATTCATACTTGCGCTATTCGTCATATTTCCACACTAATCACTTGATGAGGGGATGTGATATCAGATAAGCGAAACCTTTTACAAACTTAAAGCAAGGTTAATTTCAATTGATCATAGATATAGGCCCATAAAGAAGAGTAGCCACAATCTCTCTCAGGATGTTAGGCCAAATATCTGTATTGGTAGTCAGTTTCTAATTATCTCCTGATGATTTGCGTGGTGGCTACGATTTTTTGCTCTTGGAACTTGGGAACAGAGTGCTCTGTTCCTATAGGTTTCCGTGTTCTGGAACTTGGGAAAAGAGTTCTCTGTTTCTTTGGGTGTTAGTTTTTTCCAGAGAGATGGGAGTCTTTTAAAGGTTGTAGAGGACCCGAAGACAGGAGGAGAGAAATGATTGTGTTGCAGCCGATGCCAGGACACTTATCAAGCATTTCTTGAGCCTTTAATCATCCATATGGGCATCTAGCACACAATTTCTTTTTTTTCCTGAAGAAACCTTGACCTGGTACATTTTTCTCCTCTCTTAGTGGTCACCAAACTCGCCATGGACACCGCCATTCCACCCATCATCGACACCATGCCACAGCCACCATTGTGGAGGCTCTTCATTTGGACAGCAGTTAACTGTGTTGAGAAAACATTTCCTGAATGATTTTGAAGATTGACAAAACTTATTCGAAGTAAAGACTTTGATTCTGATGATAGTATTTTTTAGCTGAAAAGTTTGATGGGATATGATCAGACGATATCGATCAAAATAAGAGTCATGGCTTATTTATTTCCTTCTTTATATGTTCTATCAAACAGCCAGGAAGGAGATAATATCATCGTGCAACGACTAGTGGCGATTGGTTGGATTTATTGTCTTATTTATAAGATGTTCCAAAAGGCAAGTCTCCTAATTATCTATCGGAGATTCAACATTCCTAGAATGATCTTCTTGAGGCGATTCATTCTTTCTAAGTTGAGGCACTCGACTTATGGAAACTCGAACTACTGTATGAGCGATAGAATCCAAGGGAAGCCTCATTGTTAGAGATATTGAAGTAATTAGACCTTCTTGATGAGATCTAGGCCAACGGGTAGATTAGCTGAAAAATCCTCTTGGAGATATGTCCAACAGTCAGCTTGAACTAGGAGGAATATAAGAGAAGGTCTCGAAGTTGAGAGAATATTACTTTCAAGAGAATCGAATCTTTCAATTCCAAAGTTTGAAGAGCGGTCTGTGATAAAATATATTTGTCTTCATGAGTATAATTGTGTAATCATTCAAAGGTCGAGTGTATGAGGAGTGATACACATGAGCTTGAGTTTTCTCAACTTAGATCTTGTAACTTCTGATTCTTTTTAGTGGAATCCAATCAATAGACTGTGACGTGGGAGGGTGGATATAACATACAAAAGCCGAACCACTATAATCTTTTGTGTGCAATTCTCTATCCCTTACTTTCTTTAATTATTGTGATAGAATTGCACACCACTAAGATTGGACCATCACCTTTCATCACCTATAGTGTTTTGTTGCAATATTTTTTTAAATCTATTTATTTCCGCACAATCACCTATTCACTCCCTTAGGTTCATAGTTTTAGCCATAACAAACTGCTACCCGACCGTACCTAAATCTTTTCCAAAGGTTCTTGCCAAATGGTTGTTTATCTGTAAATTTAGCATAAAGGGAGTCGGAGAGGAAGAACCAAGAGCAACTTAATACGCATGGCGGAAAACAATGCGATAAGAAAAGGTTTGAGAACTACACTGTTAGACAACTCAGTCAAGGGATCAAACATATACCAAAGTTATAGTTTGATTGTAGGACCGATACTAGCGTATAATTCCAACAATAATTCATCATAAACTTGTTGTGGCCTCCCAAATAACGAAGTCAAATCTTACTTTTGATTGTTATATACAGTGTGGTAATGAATCTCCGTTAGGTAAATTGTCTTTATCACCTGTCAAAAGTGAATCTGCCTTAAAAAACGTGAGTTGAAATCCGGCCAGTGACCCAAATAAAACTTGCATTTGCTGTTGTGAGTTTGTGGTGTGCCCCTGATGCACAACATAAGTCCGTTCCTGAACCGCCAAGCTGATCCTATAGAGTTACGTAGCCAATTCTTGTGTAAAACACAACTAAACATCACAAAACCTAATTTAAGATAAAGATAAGGTAGAACAGCATTTTTCCGTTAACCTGCTGGCCACTCCTAAGGAAAGAACATTTCTTTCATCCAGTTGTAGCCAAGTTATCATCGCAGCAACTAACGTATGAAAGGAAGATGTTGTGTTCGTTTTTGTCTCCACCAAATGGCCTAAATTTCCTCATTACTCAGCATGGTGTGCTAGGGAAGATAGAATCTCCGATGCTAAAAAAAGCTGTCGCAATTTGTATTGTTGAAAATCAGATCCGCAAGCTTAGAGAGACGCTGACTGCCATTAAGGCAGTGTTGTTAGATGCTGAGGAGCAGTAGGCAAAGAACCACGGTCTGCAAATGTGTTTAGATCGGCTTCAACGTGTATTTTACAATGCCGAAGATGTGCTTGATGAAGTTGAGTGTGAAAGCTTTACATGAGCAAGCAATCAGTCGGCAGGGGGGCGTTAAAGAGGAGTTATATCACTTTCCCTCTCTAATTTACTAATACCCCATATAAAAATCAATCATAAAGTCAAGAGATTAAGATGACGTTTTAGGGAAAATTGTGCAAAAAGTCCTAAACTTATTGAACTTTTTCCAATTCTGTTATAAATTTTTCAATTTTGTCAATTGAGTCAATTGAGTCAATTTTAGCGGGGAATTGCTAACGTGGATGTTGAATGTCTTACATGGCACGACTAGTGCTAATGTGGACAATTTTATAATTTTTTTTTTTAAATTGACTTATTTATTCATTTCTTTTTTTTTCTTCCTAGTTGATAGGAAGGAAAAAAATGGAAAAGAAAAAAAAAAAAAGAAAATAAAGAAAGAAAGAATTAAAATTTTTGAAAAAAATTATAAAAAATTATCAATTTTTTTAGAAAATTATAAAAAATTATCTATCTATGTCAACGATTTTTCCAATTAAAATTAGTTGAATTGACTAAGTTGACAAAATATGAAAATGTTCTTAACTTAATTAGCACTATTAAAATTTTTAACTAAAATGACAAAAGTATAATAGGTTTGAGATCTTCTGAACTATTTTCCCGGACATTATCTGAAATTTTCATCAAAAAAATCAACACTCCTCACATTAAGATCAAATTGCTCATGGACAAGTTGATCCTTAATGGAGAAGGAAGAGAGTGTGTCTTTATTGAACTTTCTCTCATCCAAGAGTTTGTTGACATTTAAATTTTGACAACCTAGAGCATTGATCATGGTTTATGTTCTTTTGTTCCCGGAACAAAAAAAGAACAGAAAAGGAAAAGCCAGAATGTTGCTTTAATAATTTCTAGAAATAAGTTAATTTTCTTTTTTAATTTTCTTTTATTTCTTTTTCTTGCCGTGGCCACCGTCATCACCTCCCACCACCGGCCACCGGCTGTCTAGAAACGCCGAACGTTTGGTCGTGCAATGGCGATGGAGGGGGCCCGTCTTGGCGGCGACCGTGATCTAATTCCAAGAGTATAAATTTTGAGTTATCAAAAGGGTTCTTTTATTCAGAAATTGTTCTCCGAAACAGAAATAGAAAAGAACTATTTCTGAAAAAAAAAAAAACTCTTCTAATAGAGTATGCAACCTAATCACCATTAAGCCAAATGCAGTACCTGTGCGAAAAGGATATTCTCTGAAGCCCAACTGTCGATTTCAATGTCCTCCAAAGGAACAAACAAGCCTTTTGGATGGAAATGCCCTCGAATTTTCCCTTGATTTTTGTCCTTTGGTTGTCTTTGTGCAATCCGATGAAGATGACCAATTTGGGGCTTTTTGGTTCAATTTGGGGCTAACCGAGACGACGCCCTTTTCTTGGAGCTCTTTCGATCACTCAGAGACAATCGATTTCAACTCATTTGCATGCAATCATGTATCGTGACCACTAGTTTTGAAGAAATGCAAACAAAATTATACTAATGGAAATGAAATGCCGAATGAGAATGAGCAATGCGTCCACATCTCCATGAATTATGAAAGACATATCAAGATGGATTTATAAAATTGATATCCACATTGATGATATATACGCTATCTGAATGTTGAAACATATGATTTAGTTCAGGAACTTGAATAATCTGATTAAATCTCACAAATTGCGTGCAAATTATTCTAGTTCAGGGCTATATCCAGAAGTCAAAGGCCTAGACTTGACTGGTTCATGAGCCACGTATAAGTGTTCCATAAGTTTTTAGATAATTGGATGTCAACGCTTGTGCTCCTAAAAACTTAAAATAAAAGAATGCTCATTTGTTATATGTCACGTTATTTATGGGACCAACTTTGCATATCCGTCTAATTAATACATTCGGTATCACTCAAGCTCATTGAAGAAAACCACGTCCTTTTGAACATGTGGATGATTAAGTAGAAGAGAAATAAATAAATAAAGTTGGGATGTCATTTATCATTCATCATTTTGGACGAAGCTGATGGAGGAACTTGAGAGCATCAATTTGACAAGTTTTATAACTTGATCTTATTTTTTACGAAAATTTTAGAACACGATCAAACTTGCATTGCAAGTTTTAGAACTTTTGATGCACATATTCTTTCACTTTAGCTAGAATTTAGATACTCTTTTGTTTTATCTAATTCCATCCCATTTGTGCTTAAAATTAGTATGTCATCCACATAAAGACATACTAATGCCATTTACTCTATGGTAACTTTAGAATAATCTCAAACCTTCTAATCCCTCCTATGTTCTAATTAACACGAGTTCCACTATTTTATCTTCGTTAATGAAATAAACCAAAATATACTGAGAGAGAGAGAGAGAACAAAAGGAATTAATATTGAGTTTTGGATGGACAACCCAACATTATCTTAAAACACAAAAGAAAATAAAGAATAGAAGGAAAATTGAAATATGACCATGATAGATGTAAAAAGAGAGGGGATGTACAAAAGAGAAGAGACGAAATTGGAATATCGGTATTTTACTTTGCATCTAAGTTATATTGGATTCTATTTCAAAACTACGAAAGAGTTCGATCCACGTTCCGGACAAAGTCTTGTCCCTATCTCACTTTGTTCCATTTTGCTTTATGCATATACACCATCGCTATAAGCTATCTTGCGATTCTTTGCTTGTTTTGATTGGCACGGAAGAAAAGTAATAGAAATTGAGGTAGCCTTTTGGTTCAAATGGTTGAGGCAGAATCAGCCTTTGATTGTTCTCTGTCTCTTCGGATGCCAACTAGACTTTGTCTCTGTCTCTTCGGATGCCAACTAGACTTTGTCTTTCGGTTTGGTCAGTAATTCTTTTCGTAACCTCCTTATTATTCTGGGTCCCCTTCGTTGAAATGCGGAGAAAACATGGGGTGAACTTTTTCATGTTTCGCTGAAAATAAACTATTTAAAAAATATTAATCGTTTTATCGCTTACAAAATTTAATTAAAAAAGGCATTTTTATCAACAATATGAAAATGTGGCATAGATTGTTATTGATTATGGAAGTATTTTTTGTTGACTAATTAGTCAAAGCGACGTGGACAATTATTTTTAGGTAAATTATGTACTGAAGTAAAGAGTAGACACTTTGAAGAGACCTTGTTTAATCTTCGAAGTAATCTGAATTCTTGATTGTTCCCACTAAAATAAGATGAAAGAAAAGGTAGAAGGCATGTTTCTGTTAACCTGCAGGCCACTCACTCGTAAGGGAAGAACCTTCCTTTCATCCAGTTGCAAGCAAAGTTATCATCATAGCGACTCACATAAAAAGAAGACAACGCGTGTTCTTCTTCGTCTTAAACGAAATAGTCAGAATCAATTTCCTCATCGCTCAGCATGGCTGAATCACTCCTTTTCGGCGTTGCACAGGGCGTGCTGGGGAAGATAGCATCGCCGGCGCTCCAAAAAGCCGTTGCTATTTACAACGTTGAAGATCAGATCCAAGAGCTTAGAGAGACGTTGACTGCCATCAAGGCAGTGTTGTCAGATGCTGAGGCGCAGAAGGCGAAGAACGACGGTCTGCAATTGTGGTTAGATCGGCTTCAACATGTATTTTACGATGTGGAGGATGTGCTCGATGAACTCGAATGTGAAGCATTACGGAAGCATGTTATAAGTCGCTATGGGAGCATCAAAGGGAAGGTACATCGCTTTTTTCCCTCTCAAATCCACTCATTTTGGTGCCAAATCAGTCAAAAAATCAAGAAGATCCAAGAAAGATTATCCAAGATTTGCAAAGAGAAAGATCAATTCAATCTTAATATGCGGAGTGATTACGATGGTGTGGGACATATGCGATCACGAGAAATGACTTACTCATTCATAAACAAGTTTGATGTTGTCGGAAGAGATATTGATAAAGAAAAAATAATTGAGATGTTGATGAAGCCAGATGATAGAAACCTCTCAGTGTTTCCTATTGTTGGAATAGGAGGCATGGGCAAGACAGCTCTAGCTAAATTAATTTATAATGATGATAGGGTGAAAAAGCAATTTGAGTTGCGACTATGGATGTGTGTACCCGAGGATTTTGATTTAAAGAAAACTATCAATGGAATCATCAAAGATGCACGTCGTCAAGATTTGAGTAACTTTGATATTCAACAATCGATAAACACTCTACAAGACATCATCAACGACAAGAAATTTCTACTAGTCTTGGATGATGTTTGGTGTAATGACCGTGGTAGATGGAAATATTTGAGAGATTTGCTAGCCAGAGGGGCTAGTGGAAGTACAATAATTGTGACTACTCGTAGTGTGGACGTTGCTTCTATTACACATACCCATCCAATGCATATTCTGCAAGGTCTTTCTCATGAAGACTCTATGATCTTATTCAAAAAATGGGCATTTGACGAAAAGGAAAAGAAGCCACATGCTGATCTTCTAGATATTGGAAATGACATTGTCAAAAAATCTCAAGGAGTCCCTCTCCTTGTGAAAACTCTAGGGAGCCTTCTATATTCAAAGGATGATGTTAGGCATTGGAAACATACAAGGGATAGTGAAACATGGGAGCTAATGGAAGTGAAAGAGGACATCATGCCAGTACTCAAGCTTAGTTATGATCATTTACCATCCCACTTAAAACGTTGTTTTGCCACATTTTCACTTTTTCCCAGAGGACATGAAATCACGAGCCTTGAAATAGCTAGGTTATGGATGGCTTTAGGATTCATTAGCTCAACAACGGAAAAACTGGCATTGGAAGATGTTGCTGATGAGTATGTCAAAGAGTTGTGGAAGAGATCTTTGATCCAAGAACTTGAAGATGACGAATCAATAATAGCATTTAAAGTACATGATTTGATCCATTCTCTTGCAACAAGTGTGGCACAAAAGGATTGCTCTATTGTTGGCTTAGATAGTGCAGAGATTTCAGAAGGAGTTCGGTGCGTTTCGTTCTCTAGCACTTCATTAGAGGGAACCTCAAATTTCGATGGAGTCCCACCTTTTTTGAAAAAGCCAACTTCGAAAAGGTTGCATGCAATTATATTTCGCGTCGAAGTTGATGATGGAGTTATTACAAGAGAGTTTGCTAGAACGTGCATCTCCAAATGTAAACACTTACAGTATCTGGATTTGTCCTATGGTAGTTTTGAGGAGATACCAAATTCCATTGGCAACTTGAAGCAATTGAGATTGTTACATCTCTATGAGAATAAGCGATTGAAGAAGCTTCCGGGTACCATTTGTGAGCTGCAAAGTTTGCTAGATTTATCCTTCTATGGTTGCGTAGAGCTAGGCGATTTACCCAAAAATATGGAAAGGCTTGTCAGCCTTAGATATCTATACATAACGACAAAGAAAACGAGCTTGCAAGAGAGTGGAATACAATACCTGGAAAATCTGAGATATTTGGGACTTGATAGATGCAATAATCTTCAAGTTTTGTTTGAAAGCACTTGCCGACTGACTCGCCTTAGGTTGATGGAAATTTTTAATTGTGGGAGGCCAATATCTCTACCTTTTAGGGAATTAATTGCTTTAGAGTACTTGTGTATTGAAAATAGCAAGCTCATGTTGACCTCGGAGAATAAGTCCAACTTTCCAATGAAGCTTCATGCTTTGGCAATTATTAATTCTGAACAAGTGATGGAGTTGCTCCAATGTCTCAAAGGATCGGCCTGCACTTTGGAGTCCTTTGTAATCTATGACTGCCCGAGCTTGACAACTGTTCCTGAGTGGCTGCCCAATCATACACGTCTCAGAATAATTTACTTGATAAGATGTCCCAACTTATCATCCACGCCGCAAGGAATCCGATCGCTCACCACCCTAAAAGAATTACACATCTTCAACTGTGGTGAACTAAGCAAAAGATGTAAGCCTCGAACCGGCGAGGATTGGCACAAAATCGCTCATGTTCCTCGAATCCTACTTGATTAAAAGATGTACAGTGTACGTATGATTAGGTTATCTACCTCTCCCTTCATTTTTTTCTTTGTTTCTATATGTAGTACAATAACGTATATTGAGATTCCCTCATTTATTTTTTCCCTGACTTCCCACTTGATGAAAATCAGAATAAGAAAATAATGAATTATCAATATTCATAATATTGATGATTGTATCTATATGTTTTGACAACTTTTGACTCATCCCAATTTCCTTGTTTCATCGGGCACATTGAATGTAAAATTTGATTCTGTATGATGGAATCTCGTATTCTCCTTTTACTTGAAAATTGGAATATGACGTAATGTTCTGAATTTATACTTTTTCTTTGGACAGTTATTATTGCATAAAATAGTTACTCTAGCTTAAATCGATAGTTTGAATATAATTTATCAAATGAATCTATCTGTGAGTGTCTTAAAAGGAACAATTAAATTCACCAATCATTTTAAAAGGAAATTGAGAAATACGAGGAAATTTATTGTGGAAAATGCACTTGCTAAATATTTACAACTCCTTTGATTTTAGAAAACATTTTCAGTTTCCATTTTTCTTCTTATTAAAAGGAGGAAATAGAAAAAAAAAATTTAATAGTTTAAGCAAAAATAAAGTTTTGTTTCTCGCAACTTTAGTACATAAAATAGGTGGTCTTCAAAAGTCCATGTTTCGCTTGGAATGAAAGCACAGAGAATATTTAAAGGTTATTTCGATTCGTACGTTTAACTTGAAAGCAGTTTCCCTCTTTTTAATTTGACAATGATTTATAAATAATATAATTTGAAGGCTCGGGATAATCTTTGTTGGTAAGACACTTGGCTTAGTTCCAGCTGTGGGAGTGTCCGATGGAGCCAATGAAAAACGCTCACAATCAACATAAAAATAGACGAATTGTCTAATAAAAACTTATTTATTTCAACTTGATATGCATGAAAAGATTACACATATAGAAATATATTCATTTTTAACTTAACTTTCTAACTTGAGAAAAATTAGTTTCTCGATCTTATTATAGAAATATTGAATTTTTTAGATTAATTTGTTAAATCAAAATAGTTTCACATATTTATTTTCCAGATCCTTTAAGGTGATGTGATTCAACTTCTTATAACTATTTATAATTATTTTATGCAATATAACTTTTTTTTTATATTTCATTAAGAAAACTTTTACTTTCTACAATCAAATATAATTTATAACTCACAACGCAACACGTGAAAGTAAAATCGTACTAGCAACATTCTTTTAAAATTACTATCACAGTCGCACAAATGATGCTTGTGGATGAAACCATGGCCATAAAAATTATTTCCAATCTGCAAAGCACAATGCACTTTTGGAGTAGTAAATTTTAAGCATGAATTTTTTTAAATGAAAAGGAGATTGACATATAAAACTGTTTTATGCAGGGGAGAGTGTCTAAGGTCAAGGGTAATTGAGAGAAACTAAAGTGCTTTCATTTATTTCTATAGTATTTTAAATAATTTATAGCATAAAGTTAAAATCCCTAAAATGCAGGGCCCGTTTTGGAATAAATTTAATTTATCAATTTACCTTAATTGGAAAAGAGGAAATTTAATTGGGTAAGAATATTCACATGTTATTTTTTAAAGATATATTTGGCAATAATAAAGGATTACTAATTGCTCTCAAAAAGTGTGGAGATATCAGTATCTGTAATTTGTCATGAAAGATGGCTTGAGCTTGGGGAGGTTCGCCAGCTAGTGACCTAGGATAGTAATAAATAGGTCCTCCACTCAAAAGTTTTAGGACTTGTATGTCCCTGATTAAGCACTTTATTTTTTTTTTTTTGCTTTCTCATTATAATATGACATATTTTTCAAATTTGATAGAATTTTAAAGAAAAATTGTGAATATGCTTACCAACATTTACATGTTGTGAAAGTCTTAGATGTTTCGGAAAAACAAAAAGTCAAAGTCTGTTCGTGATAAGATTTAGATTATAGGCAATGTATAAACTGTCCATTTTGATGTCACATATCAGTAATGAATCAAGATTCTTTTTATACAAAGTGCTAATAATATCATCACCTTGTTCAAATATAATGCGAACCATCAAACATGTGAGTATTTACCTACAGTGTGTGCACAGCATATAAAAAGTATGGTTTCCAGGTGCTATTCAGATACATGTCCTTTTGGAGTCATGATAGATACTTTGAGCTCATTTCATTTTTTCCATTTTGACAGCAGATGAACTCACGTGGTCTATTTGCCACGCCCATGTGGATCTCCGCAAAGATTTGGACTTGGACCCTGCTAATTCTTCATCAATCTCTTTTATTTTCAGAGAACAATCGTCGTTGATATTGTATTTGGTTCTTTTCCTTTCTTTTCTTGAATGAGTGTCGTTCTTCATTATTTGCTTGTGTTTGTACTGTGATCTTCTCTATAGAGGATAAGCCTTAATTTTATTACATGAGACCAACTGCAGCATCATCACCATTTGAATTCTCATAGAAAGTGATGGATTTATGAGATGGGCTTAAGGCCCATCCGCTCAAGTTGGGCCCAAAAGGCCCAGCCCACGGGAATAGGGCCCGTGGAGAGGGAAGGTATAAAAGGGAGGAGAGAGAGAGAGAAGACACCTGTTGGCATAACAACGTACGTACGTCTCCCTCTCCTTCAAACGCTCTCTTTTTCTCCCAAACGCTCAAGGCGACGCCATTTCCCTTTTCAAGGCAAATTGACATCATCGGATCAGAATTTCTTCCTCTTCTTCAGCGTTGGTGTCATGCCCCGAACCTCGAGCGCGCGCACATCCCACTGCGGTCGATCAAATGCGACATCCCAGGATACGTCGCCGACCCATTCATATCTTTAATGCACATGCGGAAGCATATTATAAAACCCCTGACAATAAAATATGGGATAGGAAAGCAGGAAGCAAAACCACAACATAACACTTTCATAATTCAACAGAATTACAAACAGAGGTCTACGGCCAAAAGTCTACAAAAGACCGGCTCTTAAAAAGGAATTGTCCTACGACCTACAAGTCGGACACGATCTCCAATCCTTATGACTTCACTTCTCCAACTCTTCAAGGCCAACCAAAGCTATCCAGTCGCTCCGTCCATCAGGGACCTGAAATGGTTATTCAATAACCACTGAGACAACGTCTCAGCAAGTTCAACCCCCTAAACCCCTATTAGAAAGAAAATACGCCCCAGGGTGGCCTAGCCACATCACACAGAAGACTTACCTCGCCTCAGCCTTTATCTGCAGGTTAGCACAATTTATATAAACCAACCACGTGCAATTATGATAACCAAACAACCATGGCACAATCACATTATCAAACAATTCAACCACTTGGATCGTCTCAGCGATCAATCGACTTGGCCGATTACATGTCATTCTAGCAAATCAATCATTGCTCTCAATTACGGCCCTATACAAAGGTTTAATAACCAGTGGCAATCACGGCCCCACTCGGCACGACCTTTAATTTGGTGGTCCATCACGGCCTCACTAGGCACGACCTCTCATAGGTGGTCCATCACGGCCTCTCTGGGCACGACCTCTCATAGGTGGTCCATCACGGCCTCACTGGGCACGACCTCTAATAGGTGGTCACTCACGGCCCCATTAGGCACGACCTCTCTTAGGTGGTTCATCACGGCCCTATTAGGCACGACCTCTCATAGGTGGTCCATCATGGCCCTACCAGGCACGACCTCCAATCGGTGGTTAATCACGGCCTCACTGGGCACGACCTCTAATAGGTGGTTAATCACGACCAATCTCCCATCAATTTCCACACTTAGGATTCTATAAAGAATTCCTATTTATCACAATCACACTCAATTTGCCACAATTAATCATCAAACTCAAATTCTACATGCACAACAGCGATCGGCACGAAATTCTGAGCAAATAAGGTCCCAACGACAATTTTCGGAATTTAATAAATAATTAAATTTATTCCGAAAATTAATTAAATAATAATATCCATAGTTTTCGAAATCCACACTCAATTTATAATATCCAATCATCAATTTCAAAATCCGAATGCATAATGACCTAAGACGAAATTCTGAGAATTTAGGGTCCGACAAAATTTTCGGAATTTAATAAATATTTAAATTTATTCCGAAAATAATTAAATAATAATATTTTAATAATTCCGAATAATGATATATTATTAAATTATTAAATAATTTCGGAATATTTAAATAAATCAAAAGTAAATTCCTTTATGTCACATCAAGCTTTATATTAATATAAACCTTCATTTAGCCTTAAATTAAACTCACTTTAAACTAATTAAACACATTAATATAATCCACACTTAAATAAATTAAACTAATCACCTAATCACACTTAACATAAACTAAGCACACCTAAAGCATAATTAACCCTCTAAGCGAGGTTTAGTGAGTTAAACTCACCGGATTAACGAACCGAGCGAACCAAAACGACGGGGACGCCGAGGAGAACAACTTTCCTCAAAGCGGGCCGAGCATCCGGGCTCGGGAAGACGGCCAAAACGGGCCACGAAGCCGCTGCATACCCATTTTCTGGGTTGCTGATCGGGGCCGAGATGGGGCGGTTCCGGCGACGATTCGGCGGAGGAACGGCGGAGGAGAGACCGGCGGGGCTTGGCGGGGACGAACGGCGGTTCACGGCGGCGGGGACGGGCTCCGGTAGCTCTTGCACGAGCTGAACAGCAGCTCGGGATGCCGGCCAAGCGCGGGCGAGCGCGGGCGGAGCGGGGACGCGAGCGGACCGGCGAGCGGCGCACGGGCGGCGCGAGGCGGACACACGGCGACGGCGGCGACGGCGGCGTGCGAGCGGGAGCGGACGACCATGGCTGCAGCTCCTTCTTCTCTGCAAATTTTCTGGTCTTCGCACAATGAAGATGAAGGAGAGAGGCAACGGGAGAGAGGAAGAAGAGAGGGAGGAGAGAGAAGGAGTGGGGGGCCAATTTCTTTTCTTTTTGCCTTTCTTTAATCCCACAAAATGGCCACCACGACATCATCCATGATGTCATACTCCACTAACTTCAAATCCCTCCCCACAACAATATTGATAGACTTCCATTTTCCGCTGGGTCCAATTATTGTACAACAAATTCTCCAATTTCACTTGATTCTCTTCCAATTGAATCAAATTGAAGTCCATAAAATTAATCCAATGTCACCACACTTTAATTAACATCTTCACTTGTCCATAAAACCAACTTAAGTCTCAAAAGCGCGACCAAAAGCGGCTTACTAATTTCTCGAGCCAAATTAGCCATTTCTTGATTATTTTGCTTTGAAAAACTCGAACTTGCATGAAAAATCTTCCAAAGATGATTCAATGATCTTGAAATGATTTGTGACACACCCAGACTTCCAATTTCTGAATTCGATCTCAATTCCACGGTTAATTTCTCTTTGACATGATACTAGCGCCCAACCTACCCAGGGTAGCCTTTAGAAATTTTCATGCATTTGACCTGTGGTTGATCATCTCAAGCCACAATGTACATCTTTGAAACATTGGCGACTTACGGTTGTCGAGGTAATCTCAAGGTTTCAAATACGAACACGAAGTCCCAATCGATAGAAAAGTCGGTCCAGTGTCGATCGACAAGAATTGTGCGATCTGGTGGAATTACCCACACCTGATCACATGCCTTTGTCGAGTCGACCTATCTTCGATCTCTAATCGATTTTAATTGTGCCGTAATGTCCCTTGTAGATTAGCTCGGTCGAAAGGTCGCTTCCTGGCCAAATTCTCGAGTCTGATGCATTAGAAACTCTTAACAGCTTCACCCGATAGACTAGTTTTCACATGAGTGGCCGACTCAAGTAAAAGAACTATATGCGTGCCAACGAAATGCCCGTCTCAATTTATTGAGAATAGAATCGGAAAATCGGGATGTCACAGTTGGTGTCTAATCTGTGGCTAACAAGGTACGCTCGAATCCGTGGTGTGCTTTACGATCGGTAATGCGTGTTTTCCCGGGCTTCGTCTTCCGCATTGATTTAGGGGTTCGATTCAGTGTCGAATCCGGTTTTCGGGGATCCGTTATTCCCAACATTGGTATCAGAGCCCCAGTTCACGTTTTTCCCGATCAATTCTGATGTTTTTGATTGATTTTTCGTGAAATCCCTTCGGCCATACGGAATCGGGCGAAAATCCCGACACCCGAGCGCTTTTCGGCCTTTTTTTCGAATTTTTGTAAGTCAAAATAAAATTGTGATTGCATAGGAAGAAGCGCGACGTCGAGACGAGTCTGGCGATGTGTCGACCGCCGCCGGGCGCCTCCGCACGCGCCGGTCGGCGAACCGGCGTGTGCACGCCGCCGGCGGGCGAATCGGCACGCGCCGGTCCGCGGACCGACGCGTGTTGACGTCACATGATGACGTCACCGTGACGTCCAACGGTCGGTAACCGTACGGATGACGTCACCAATGACGTCATCACCGACGACGTTTCGCCGGACGGTCACCGGCCGGCGACCCGACCCGACCCGCGGATGCAGGCACGCGCCCGGCACGTGCCGGATGACGTTTGCGTGACGTCATCCCCGCACGCGCGAGGCACGTGCAGTCGGTCCGCGCGGACGGTCCGACCGGCGCGCCCGTTGACCCGACCCGTTGACCGTTGACCGACCGTTGACCGTTGACTTTGACCGTTGACCGTTGACCCGAAAAAAAAAAAAAAAAAAAAAAAAGAAAGAGGAATTTGTTTTCTTTTTCAGTCATGCCTATGTGGGTTATAAGTAATCCATTTTTAATTCTGCATTTGTTGCATGAATTTTGGAAAATTATGTATTTTCTCTTATATTAATTATGGATTATAAGTGATCCATTTTTAATTCTGCATTTGTTGCAGGAACTATGATGCGTTATGCAAGGATACCTGCAATCCCGAAAACGGACAAGGGAAATGCAAGACTTAAGAGGCTAATGACAGAGTTAGCTGATTATCGGTGGCATAATGGTGATTTAGTATCACATGTGGTCGGGTCAATCGGATGATACGGAAAATCATCTCGGAATGGTTATCTTATGCCGGATTTTCGAAAGGTGCCGGCTTTGATGAACACTCTTCCACCCGAATGGCAAGCGTGTTGGATCGGCTATGGGAGGTCAACGTGGTCCGGGTTATAGGAGGCTGGTGGAAGCTTTTGTGAGAGAGCACTATAGGATTGAGTTGGCCAAAACTTCAACCCTTAGATTGAGCGCCACATGGCGTCGAGTGAATGCGCCTTGGAGGCGACATGAAAGCTCTCCAAAAGTTTTTCCATGGTTGGCAAATGTGCCTTTAGTTTTCTCAGATGATTTGACTAATAGATTAGAAGGGACATTCCCTATTTATTTCTTTGATTAATTATGTAATGTTTACTACCTGATTGTTGTTGATGTAGCAACCGATATGTTAGTTGTATCATGTGAAAGCATTATTATTTTATTGGATGTTAAGATTTTATTTGCTTTCTGCTATTGCTGGTTGCTTTGTTGGTAATTAGTCAGGTAGTAATAGAAGTTTTTGTAACTTCATAGAATTGATTTGCATAAGACAATTATATTAATAATAATTTTGAGTTAGGATTTTTTTGGAGGATGATTGGAAACATAGTGACCTTTTGATTCTGAAGCCTTACTTGAAATTATTCATTAATATGATGGGTCTATGCAAATAGGGATGCATAAATGATAGGCATTAATTATTCGTGCATGTATGTCTGATGTGTTCAGAACGATGGTTCAGCAACTAAGAATATAATTGCTGATATGAACGGCAACAATCGTGAAATATTGAATATGAAGATTCAATATGTGCTGGAAAAGCTAGAAGCACTAGAAGCTCTTGACCATGTTATGGAAGATCTTGAGGATCTTTGTGCGCCACCTTGAGTTGGTAAAGGACCGCTTGACGGCATGTGAGCCGAAAATAGATATTTTCAATACTGGTTCTAGCTCAGAAAGGGCTTTGTGCTCTAAGCGCAAACATATTGATTTGTTCAATACGTGGAATGCAAAAGATCAAGTCCTTATTGCAAGAAATCAAGAATTAACCAACAAGAGAGAGGAAAATGTTCTCAAGTGAAGAAAATGTCAAGGGTGAGATGTTACAATTGTGACAAGAGAGGTCACTATGCTCGCGACTGTCGTGAGCCAAAGAAGCTAAACACCTCTTGTACATTTGAGAACTTTGCTTATGTGTCAAGTTCTGCATTATAGGCTGAATCCAATCCTTTGTGGAATTTAGATTCATGAGCGATAGACCATGTAGCGAAGGATAGAGGATCCTTCGTGGAATTCCGACGATACCAACTGGAACTAAGTGGATCTATATTGGAAATAACTCTAGAGCTGAAGTTAAATGGATTGGCACCTGCCAATTGAACATGCATGGTGGACACATCTTGATGTTCTATATGCTATGGAGATTCGTCGAAATTTAGTGTCTGTCTTAGTGTTTGTTAAGCTTGGTTTTGGTATGAACTTCCATAATAAAGGTGTAGATTTGTGTTTAGATACAAACTACTATGGTTGTGGTCACTTTCTAGAATGGTTTTATTGTACTAAATGTTGACTGTGATGATGTCAATATGTTATTCCCTTGTTTCACGTCTTCTACCTTATATGATAATGATGTGAATATGATGGCATGCTAGACTTGGTCATATGGGCCAACAACATACGAAAAGACTAGCCAAAAAGGGCTTGTTGGGCAATATTGAAAAAGTCGATTTGTCCATAAGTGAGCATTGCCTAGTAGGGAAAATGACAAGGAAACCATTTGAAAAGGTAAAAGAGCTGAATTTCCTCTGCATTTAAACTATACTGATGTCTGTGGTTCAATGAATGTGAGAGGAAGGCAATGGGCTGTTTGTTTCATCACTTTTATAGATGATTCTACTTGATTCGGATATGTCTATTTGATTTCTCATAAATCTGAAGCATAAGTTGTTTCAAAATGTTTATGAATCTGGCAGAAAATCAATTAGACAAGAAAATAAAGGTATTAAGATCCGATCGAGGTTAAGAATATTTATCTGATAAGTTCATAAAATTATGTGATGAAAAAGGAATAGAAAGATAGTTGTCTATTCCATATACTCCTCAAAAAAATGGTGATGCGGAGAGAAGAAATAGAACACTACTGGAATGGTTAGGTCCATGATGGCACATGCTAACTTACCCATCACTTTTTGGAGTGATGTGTTGTTAACTGCTGCCTATATACTTAACCGGGTGCCTTCCAAATCGGTTATTTCCACTTCATATGAGTTATGGACAGTTAGAAAACCGGACTTAAGTTTTCTTAAGCCATGGGGTTGTGCTGCCTATATTCATGAGTCCTCTCACAAGTTTGGGAAATTGGGTCCCAAAGAAAATAAGAGTATTTTCATGAGATACTGCGAACACTCAAAATGGTATGTGTTCATAGGTGAGCAGGAAAGTGGGAGTATAACTGAATTTGAATCACGGGATGTCACATCCTTAGTGGATGAATTTTCTAAGAGGGGCGAAATAAGGGAAAATAACTCCTTATTTGAAACCTTGGATCAAGATAATGATGTCAGTGGAGTTTGTCCAAGTGGGAGTAATATGAGATGTGATGAATTGAATTCAACTCATTCTCAATTGCAATCACCCTATGTGACGACATCATCATTACCTAATCCAAGTGGGAGCATGATGGGGAATGATGTGCTAAGTGTACAATCTCCCATACGGTGAACAAGTCGCCAAAGTATTCCCGGTCGATGCTTTTGACATTGAAAGGGAAACTTTTATTGTTGCTCCACAATAAGAGGATGAGCCAAGAAATATTAATAAGGCTCTGAATTGCCCTAGTAAGGAAAAATGGATTCATGCAGTGAAAGAGGAAAATGAGTCAATGAAATCAAACCAAGTCTGGGAACTGGTTGATTTTCCAGAAGGACACAAAGCTATTGGGAACAAGTGGGTTCTCAAAATAAAGCGAAAGGTTGATGGCTCGATAGAAAGGCATAAGGCTCGCCTTGTGGCGAAGGGGTATAATCAACAGGAAGAAATTGATTATCAAGATACATTTCTCCTGTAATGAGATTTACCTTGATTCGCATTATTCTGGCAATAGTGACTAGTATGGATCTTGAGTTACGTCAAAAGGATATAAAGACTGCTTTCCTCAATAGAGAATTAGAGGAAGGAACATATATGGAACAACCTGCTGGTTTCATAATGAAAGGCCAAGAAGAAAATGTATGTCGACTTTGTGGGTCGATATATGGCCTTAAGCAGTCGTCGAGACAAAGGTATATACATTTTCATAATGCCATAGTGGCATATGATTTTACAATGATTGACGAGGATCATTGTGTATATATCAATAGATCCAATGATCAATTTGTGATCATATCATTATATGTTGATGATATATTAATTGCCGAAAGCAATATGGAGTTGGTTAATACTGTCAAGAGATAGTTGTCTTCTAACTTTGAGATGAAGGATATGGGTGAGGCTGCATACATTCTTGGAGTTAAGACTTCAAGAGATCGTTTTGAAGAGATCGTTGTCTCTTTCGCAAGAAACCTATATAAATAAGGTTCTTGAACGATTTCGTATGCAAGACTATAAACCCATAGACACTCCTATTGCAAAAAGGTGAAGGATTGAGCCATAGTCTGTGTCCAAGGACTCCACAAGAGAAGGAACAAATGAAACATGTTCCTTATGCTAGTGCTGTTGGGAGCTTGATATATGCTATGATGTGTACAACACCCGACATATGCTTTGCATTTGGAATGGTGAGCAGATACCAATCCAATCCAGGTCAAGCACATTGGAAAGCCGTTAAGAGAATACTAAGGTATCTAAAGGGGACTGCTGATTATACGTTGAGTCATTAAGGAAAGGATCTGCAACTCAAAGGCTATTGTGATACTGATTGGAGAGGAGATTTAAATGAAAGAAAATCTACCTCTGGGTTTGTTTTCTTACCGAATAATGGCACCATATGTTGGAGCAGTAAGAAACAAGAGAGTATAGCCTTGTCCACGATGTAAGTTGAGTTCGTGGCATTATCAGCAGCAGTGTAAGAAGGTGTTTGGCTTAAGAGATTTTTGGATCATTTAGGTGTTATTAGAAGTGCTGCAGATTTATAGTTGGTTAACTATGATAGCCAAGCAGCAAAAAGCGTATACCAAAGATCCAAAATATCATGGCAAGACCAAACATATAGATACCAAGTATAATCTTGTCAAGGATATGGTTGCACGAAAAGATGTGAACTTAGAGTACATACCATGCATGGAATGGTAGCAGATCCTATGACAAAACCAATACCTAGAGATGTGTTTTGTGGCCATATGAAATCTCTAGGATTGTGTAGAGACTGATGTACTGAATATTGTATTTTCCCTAAGTGTTCACAATTTGATGAATTTGTGTTTTTCATCATTAATGCCTATGAATCTTTGTTTGATCTTTATGCATCTTAATGCTTAGTGCATTACTTTAAGTTGAGAAGTATGTCGGACATATATAAGATTAGCCCACTCACACGGGTAATCGTCTCTATTTACTGTGTGATAAATAGAGATGAGACTGTTTATAAGCTTATTATTTAGGTGATAATCGAGAGCTCAAGCTTAAAACACGTATGTCGCCTTAACTGAGTGTTAAGATGAGGACATAATACTTACTATGTCCAAAAGTAAAATACCCCACATGTTTTACTTTATCCGTCTAAGATGCCAGATGTGAGTTCTGATGAATTTTGTGAATGAGTAGATACGTGAACTCAAGTTAGACATTGGGTATGTCTGAACTATCATCTGTACGGTATTGAAAGGTATAGACATACGCTCCATGGGAAAAGAGTTAATACCGTAATACGTATTTCATACTACGTATGCATGAGACGACCAATAAGAGTGGCAAAAGTTTGATCTCAACTTTTATGTCGTGTGAGACTCTTGAGGAAGAGAGTTCCTCAATTTCTTAGTCCCCTCATGACTCTTACTTATTCTCAAGATTTCTATTTAGTGTTTGCTATCTTAGGATGTTGCCAATGGTCATGAGTGATTCGATCTAATGGGGCATCTCTAGAAAAGCAAGCTGGACTGAAATTGAGAGTTTTGAAGGAAAGAGAAAGATCGATTTTGGAGAATCACATTATAGTTCTATATTCACCGGTTAACCAATTATGACTGTCTTTGTGATAATCATAATTGTGAATACAATATATATATCATTGTTTAAAAGAGATCAAGAGAGATATAAATGTGATCGATCGATCTAGGGTACTGCATACTAAATCTACTCGGAGTGTGATGCCCAATATGAGCTGATATATATTCCTAACATATGTATGGCAACGAGCTCTCAAAGTATGCTGGTCGCACGGATTATTCACCGGTATGAATGTTGAAGAGAGGAAAAGAGGATTATGTTCGGCCCACCATGTTAAGTGAGAGTCTATGATGGATTTTTCTCTGATGGGGCTGAGTAGGGCCTGTCCGCCCATGTTGGTTTTGCACCACCATGTGCGAGTGGGAGATGATGGATTCATGAGATGGGCTTAAGGCCCATCCGCTCAAGTTGGGCCCAAAAGGCCCAGCCCACGGGAATAGGGCCCGTGGAGGGGGGAGGTATAAAAGGGAGGAGAGAGAGAGAGAAGACACCTGTTGGCATAACAACGTACGTACGTCTCCCTCTCCTTCAAACGCTCTCTTTTTCTCCCAAACGCTCAAGGCGACGCCGTTTCCCTTTTCAAGGCAAATTGACATCATCGGATCAGAATTTCTTCCTCTTCTTCAGCGTTGGTGTCTAATCTGTGGCTAACAAGGTACGCTCGAATCCGTGGTGTGCTTTACGATTGGTGATGCGTGTTTTCCCGGGCTTCGTCTTCCGCATTGATTTAGGGGTTCGATTCAGTGTCGAATCCGGTTTTCGGGGATCCGTTATTCCCAACAGAAAGATATTTATATTTCATTCACAGATAGTGAATGAAATCACGTTGCACCATCGAATCTTATTTTTCAAAAATTAGTGTTAGCAACTTGATCTTTTTTTATGTATTCCAGTAGACTATTTATAGAATTTCTTAGAGATAACGCATTTAGAAACCGTGTGTTTTCATTTTTGATTTGTTTTTAATTCACTTCTACATTGGAAGATAACGTTTTTCGTTTCTTTTTGTTATTAAGACTAGATCTCTTATGATCATGAATGCCAAAGGCTTATATCATCGACAAAAGCTTTTGTTACGCGCTCAAAGCCTTTATCGGTTTCAGTCTACCATGTACTTTTATTTAAACTCGTGATTGTGCATGCTATGGTACCCTATTAAGCCAGCTCCCCTTGGTCGATTCCATGACTGCAATGGAGCGCACAAAACTGCACAAATTGGACAAATCAGTATCATTCGAGGCTGAAGCGGTTTCCAGCCTTGAAAGTGAGAAAACAAAACGATAATCGTTAACTCACTTGTCCTAGAAGAACCAAGGTTGACTCGCTCTATATTAAACCCTTAGTTGGAATGCTTTCTAGTATAGCCATTACGATGACCTGCCAAAGCCAAGATGACGCTGGCATCCATCGTTTACGATTAGTGAAGCTCTGTCGATTAACCCTACTGTTTTTCCAACGACAAGAAAAGAAAATAGCTGGATCATTTGTTTTTGATATCGCAGAGAGTGTGTAGAGCCAGCTTAAATCGCATGCCTATCCTAGGTCATACTTGTGCTATTCCCCGTATTTCTTCACTAATTACTTGACGAGGGGAAGCGGCATCAAATAAGTGAAACCTTTTACAAACTAAAAACGAGGTTAATTTCAACTGATCATAGATAGGCCCACAAAGAAGAGTAGCCACAAACTCTCTCTCTCTCTCTCTCTCTCACACACACACACACACACACAGATGGGAGTCTTTTAAAGGTCGTAAAGGATCCAAAGACAGGAGGGGAAATTAATGTGTTGCAGCTGGTGCCAGGCCACTTACCAAGCATTCATTGAGTCCTTAATGGGGATCTAGCACGCATATTTTTTTTTTATTTTTTTTTGAAGAAAACCTTGACTTGGTACATCTCTCTCCTATCTCAGCCGTCGCCAGACTCGCCATGCCCTCCACCGTTCCACGCATCATCGACGCCATGCCACAGACACCATTGTGGAGGCTCTTCACTTGGACCGCGGTTAACTGGTACCTGACTGCAACTAGATCTTTTCCCAAGGTTCTTGCTAAATGATTGCTTATCTGTGAATTTAGCATGAAGAGAGTCGGAGCGGAGCGACCAAGAGCAACTTGATATGCATGGCGGAAAACAACGCGAGAACAAAAGGTTTGAGAACTACATTGTTAGACAACTCAAGTGAAGAGACCAAACAAATGCCGAGGTCATGTAATTTGATTGCAAGACTGATACTAACGTATAATTTTGACAACAATTCATCATAAACTTGGTGTAGCCTCCCCAATAACGAAGTCAAATCTTACTTTTGATATAGTGAATCTCGGTTACGTAAATTGTCTTTATCACCTGCAAATGGCCCGTATCAATTTCCTCATCACTCAGCATGGGGTGCTACGGAAGATAGAATCTCCGAGGCTCCAAGAAGCTGCCGCGAGTTGTAGTGTTGAAAATTAGATCCGCGAGCTTAGATAGACGCTGACTGCCATTAAGGCAGTGTTGTTAGATGCTGAGGAGCAGTAAGCAAAGAACCACGGTCTGCAAATGTGTTTAGATCCCCGGGACAGAGACTACGGCTTGACCTTCGAGGAAGAACTCCGTGGGACCCCTCCTTTTAGGGCGCCTAGATAGTGAAAGGTTATCCCTTTATAACGCTGGAAGCTAGGCAAAGTCACGAAGCTGGCTGACTACACTCTAGCAGAGCTTAAGCCCGGAGGTGGCGGCTGAACTCGCCACAGTGATCATTTCCCTACATCCCTGAAATTAGGAGATTCAAGTCCATCGGGGTTCGGCCTCACTTCGATCGCCTAAGCAAGGACGGAGCTGGCGAGTGACGATTGGCCGAGGGGCTCTTGGGCCTTAGGGAATAGATTGTAGCTAGGTACAAATGGGCTGGTTACTTCGAGGGCTAATAAAGTCCTTACTATAAGAGAAAAGCCTTGGCTTGAAGTTCCAAAGCATAGGGATAATCAATTGTTCGACACATCTATAAGGCAAGCAAGACTTCATATATCTCCTATCCCTAAAGAGGCCCTCTTTTGCATGATTCGGCGGATTCGATTATAGCAGATGTAGGTAGTATTATATCTTCGGGATCTTTGGGCATTGTTACATCTGACGATGCCCTTGCGTGATATGTGAATCAGTCCCTAAGGAACCCCCAAAAGGGCTGCCGTTCGATGGGTACACGAAAGTGATGAAGTTGCTTTGACTACAAATTAGATAGAGCTTTGGTTGGTTGTTGACCAACGGAAATCATGGGAGTTTTGGGCGGGAGATCCCCACCCTCCGAACCGGACGTGAGGGTCTCCCCTCATCCGGTTCTCTGCAAGGGAATCTCCACTCATTGGTTTTCCAGAGGAAATTCCAGTATAGAAAATCGGGCGATTTTCCTTGTAATTCCTCCCGGGTACACCCAATGTGTTTTACGATGCCGAAGACGTGCTTGATGAAGTTGAGTGTGAAGCCTTACATAAGCAAGTAATCAGGGGAGCGTTAAAGAGGAGGTATATCACTTTCCCTTTGTAATTTACTAATACCCCATATAAAAATCAATCATAAAGTCAAAGAGATATTCGGGTTGAGCAGCTCGTTAAACTGCTCCCTCGGAAATGACGGTTAAGCCCCACCGGGGGGGGGGTGGGGAAGTTATAGCCGATCCGGGTAGGGTTGCCCTGCATAGGGTCCCCCTAGACCTTAAACTAAGGGGGGTATTGGGGTGCTTTCCACCCAAAAAAATAAAATAACGAGAAGCCAAAATGATGAAAGCCCGTCAGATCTGAGCAGGTCCTTAAAAGGCTCGAGGGTCTTCCAGATAGACGGGAGATCCGCCTTGGGGTGACAGGCCCCGTCTGGCTGTAGCTCGTATTCCCTGATAAATTGGGAAGAAAAATATCGGTTTAGCTAGAGGAGGAGTAGGGTGCCGTGTCCCCAAGGCTTTATTTCGGGAGAGCCCAAGCAGCCCACCACCTCTCCTTAGGACGTGGACAGGTGTTGGTAGACCTGGTTGGAGATGCTAGACCTCTTCTAGGTTAATGCTGAGCTTACCTAGGTGAACCTTTAAACCTAGCTTAGGTAAGTAATGAAGCAATAGCACACCCTGGTTTAAAGGTGAGGAGGTATATCACTTTCCCTTTGTAATTTACTAATACACCATATAAAAATCAATCATAAAGTCAAGGAGATTAGGATGACGTTTTTGGAAAAATTACAAAAAAAATCCTAAACCTATTGAACTTTTTTCAATTTACTTATAAATCTTTCAATTTTGCCAATTGAATCCATTTGGCCAATTTTAGCCGGAAATCGCTAACGTGGATGCTAAACATCTTTTGTGGCATGACTAATACTAATGTGGACAATTTTTATAATTTTTTTATTGAATTTTTTATTTCTTTCTTTTTCATTTTTTCCTTCCTAGCCGAATAGGAAGGAAACAATGGAAAAGAAAAAAAAAGAATAAAAATAATTCAAAATTCAAAAACTTTAAAAAAATTATAAAAAATTATCTACGTCAATGTCGAATGTCTTACGTGGCACTATAGAGTATTTTGCTAATTAAAATTAGCTGTATTGACTTAATTGATAAAATGTAAAAATATCTATGACTTAATTAGCACAATTGAAAAGTTTAAGACTAAAATGACAAAAATATAATAGGTTTGGGACTTTTTTGACTATTTTCCCAGACGTTATCTGAAATATTCATCAAAAGAATCAACACTCCTCCCATTAAGATCAAATTGCTCATGAACAAGTTGATCCTTAACGTAGAAGTAAGAGAGTGTGTCTTTATTGAAGTTTCTCTCATTCAAGAATTTGTCGACACCTAAATTTTGACAACCTAGAGCATGTATAATAACCATCAAGCCAAATGCAGTACCTGTGCGATGAGAATTTTCTCTGAAGCCCAACTGTCGATTCCAATGACCGCCAAAGGAACAAACAAGCCTTTTGGATGGAAATGCACTCGAATTTGCCCTTGATTTTTTCCTTTGGTTCTCTTTGCGCAATCAGACGAAGATTCCCAATTTGGGACTAACCGAGACGGTGCCCTTTTCTGGGAGCTCTTTCGATCACTCAGAGACTATCAATTTCAACTCATTAGCATGCAATCATGTATCGTGACCCCTAGCTTCGAAGGAATGCAAGCAAAATTATACCAATGGAAATGATATGCCGAATGAGAATGAGCAATGCGTCCACATCTCCATGAATTATGAAAGATATATCAAGATAGATTTATGAAATTGATATCCACATTGATGATATATACACTAACTGAATGTTGAAACAAATGATTTAGCTTAGGAACTTGAATAATCTGATTAAATCTCACAATTTGCGTGCAAATTATTCTAGTTCAGGGCTATATGCAGAAGTCAGAGGCCTAGACTTGACTGGTTCATGAGCCATGTATAAGTGTTCCGTAAGTTTTTAGGTAATCGAATGTGGACGCTTGTGCTCCTAAAAAATTAAAATAAAAGAATGCTCATTTGTTATATGTCACATTATTTACTGGACCAACTTTGCGAATTGGTCTAATTAATACATTCGGTATCACTCAAGCTCATTGAAGAAAATGACGTCCTTTTGAACCTGTGGATGATTAGGTAGAAGAGAAAAGTGAATAAATAAAGTCGGGACGCCATTTTCCATTCATCAATTTGGTCGAACCTGATGATGAAACTTGAATGCACCAATTTGACAAGTTTTATAACTTGATGGTATTTTTTCAAAAGTTTTAGAACTCAATCAAACTTGCATTGCAAGTTTTAGGACTTTTGATGCACATATTCTTTCACTTTAGCCAGAATTTAGATACTCTTTTGTTTTATCTAATTTCATCTCGTTTGTGCTTAAAATTAGTATGTCATCCACATAAAGACATACTAATGCCATTTACTCCATGGTAACTTTAGAATAATCTCACACCTTCTAATCCCTCCTATGTTCTAATTAACACGAGTTCCACCATTTTATCTTCGTTAATAAGATAAACCAAATATATTAAGAGAGAAAAGAGGAATTAATATTGGGTTTTGGATAGATAACCCAACATTATCTTAAAACACAAAAGAAAAAAAAAAAGAATAGAAGGAAAATTGAAATATCACCATGATAGATGTAAAAAGAAAGGTGATGTACAGAAGAGAAAAGACGAAATTGGAATATCGGTATTTTGCTTTGCATCTAAGTTATATTGGATTCTATTAATTAAAAATTTCAAAATTGATGAACCAAAGCATCAGGAAAGAGTTCAATCCACGGTACGGACAAAGTCTTGTCCATATCTCACTTTGTTCCATTTTGCTTTATGCATACACACCGTCGCCATAAGCTATCTTGCGATTCTTTGCTTGTTTAGATTGGCATGGAAGAAAAGTTATAGAAACTGATGTAGCCTTTTGGTTCAAATGGTTGAGGCAGAATTAGCCTTTGATTCCTCTCTGTTGTTCCATCTTTCTTTTTATTTGATCTCTTCGGATGCCAACTAGACTTTGTCTTTCGGTTTGGTCAGTAATTCTTTTCGTAACCTCCTTATTATTCTGGGTCCATTTCATTGAAATGCGAAGAAAACATGGGGTGAACTTTTTCAATATATTATGCATTTGTTTCACTGAAAATAAACTATTTTGAAAATATTAATCGTTTATATCACTTACAAAATTTAATTAAAAAGAGTTATTTTTATCATCAATATGAAAATGTGGCATAGATTGTTATTTATTATGAAAGTATTTTTCGTCGACTAATTAGTCAAAGCAACGTGGACAATTATTTTTAGGTAAATTACGTACTGAAGTAAAGAATAGACACTTTGAAGAGACCTTGTTGGATCTTCGAAGTAATCTGAATTCTTGATTGTTCCCAGGAAAGTAAGATAAAAGAAAAGGTAGAAGGCATGTTTCTGTTAACCTGCTGGCCACTCGGAAGGAAAGAACCTTCCTTTCATCCAATTGCAAGAAAAGTTATCATCATAGTGACTCACGTTAAAGGAAGACAACGCGTGTTCTTCTTTGTCTCAAACGAAATAGCCAGAATCAATTTCCTCATCGCTCAACATGGCTGAATCACTCCTTTTCGGCGTCGCACAGGGCGTGCTGGGGAAGATAGCATCACCGGCGCTCCAAGAAGCCTTCGCTATTTACAGCGTTGAAGATCAGATCCACGAGCTCAGAGAGACGTTGATTGCCATTAAGGCAGTGTTGTCAGATGCTGAGGTGCAGAAGGCGAAGAGCGACCGTCTGCAAGTGTGGTTAGATCAGCTTCAACATGTATTTTACGATGCGGAGGATGTGCTCGATGAGCTCGAATGTGAAGCATTACGGAAGCAGGTTATAAGTCGCTATGAGAACGTCAAAGGGAAGGTACACCGCTTCTTCTCCCTCTCTAATCCACTCATGTTCCGTGTGAAAATCAGTCATAAAATCAAGAAGATTCGGGAAAGGTTGTCCAAGATTTGCACTGAAAAAGATCGATTCGGTCTTGATACGCGGAGTACTGACAGTGGTGGGGGGACATACGTCATCACGAAAAATGACTTACTCATTCGTAAACAAGTTTGATGTCGTCGGGAGAGATGATGATAAAGAAATAATAATTGAGATGTTGATGCAGCCAGATGACAAAAACCTCTCGGTGCTTCCCATTGTTGGAAGAGGAGGTATGGGCAAGACGGCCCTAGCTAAATTAGTTTATAATGATGACAAGGTGAAAGAGCAATTTGAGTTGCGACTATGGGTATGTGTACCCGAGGACTTTGATTTAAAGAAAATTATCGAACGAATCATCAAAGATGCAACTCGTCAAGATTTGAGTAACTTTGATATTCAACAATCGCAAAACTTTCTACGTGACATCGTCAAAGACAAGAAATTTCTACTAGTCTTGGATGATGTTTGGTGTAATGACCACGGTAGATGGAAAGATTTGAGAGATTTGCTAGCCGGAGGGGCCAGTGGAAGTACAATAATTGTGACTACTCATAGTGTGGAAGTTGCTTCTATTACGCATACCCATCCAATGCATAATCTAAAAGGTCTTTCTCACGAAGACTCCATGATCTTATTCAAAAGTTGGGCGTTTGATGAAAACAAAAAGAAGCCACATGTTGATCTTCTAGATATTGGAAATGACATTGTCAAAAAATCTCAAGGAGTCCCTCTCCTTGTGAAAACTCTATGGAGCCTTCTATATTCAAAGGATGATGGTAGGCATTGGAAACATACAAGGGATAGTGAAACATGGGAGTTAATGGAAGTGAAAAAGGACATCGCGCCACTACTCAAGCTTAGTTATGATCATTTACCATCCCACTTAAAATGTTGTTTTGCCACATTTTCATTTTTTCCCAGAGGACAAGAAATCACGTGCCTTGAAATGGCTGGGTTATGGATGGCTTTAGGATTCATTAACTCAACAAGGGAAAAACTAGCATTGGAAGACATTGCTAATGAGTATGTCAAAGAGTTGTGGAAGAGATCTCTCATCCAAGAACTTGAAGATGGCGAATCACTAATTAGCTTTAAAGTACATGATCTGATCCATTTTCTTGCAACAAGTGTGGCACAAAAGGATTGCTCTATTGTTGGCTTAGATACTACGAAGATTTTAGAAGGAGTTCAGTGCGTTTCGTTCTCTAGGACTTCATTAGAGGGAACCTCAAATGTCGATGGAGTCCCACCTTTTTTGAGAAAGCCAACTTCAAAAAGGTTGCATGCAATTAAATTTCACTTCAAAGTTGATGATGGAGTTATTACAAGAGAGTTCGCTAGAATGTGCATCTCCAAATGTAAACACTTATAGTTTCTGGATTTGTCCTATGGTAGTTTTGAGGAGATACCAAGTTCCATTGGCAACTTGAAGCAATTGAGATCGTTACGTCTCTTTGAGAACAAGCGATTGAAGAAGCTTCCGGGTACCATTTGTGAGCTGCAGAGTTTGCTAGAGTTATCCTTTTATGGTTGTGTAGAGCTAGGCGATTTACCCAAAAATATGGAAAGGCTTGTCAGCCTTAGACATCTACACATAACGACAAAGAAAAAGAGCTTGCAAGAGAGTGGAATAGGATACCTAGAAAATCTGCGATATTTGGCACTTGTAAGATGCAAAAATCTCCAAGTTTTTTTTGAAAGCACTTGCCGACTGACTCACCTTGTGGGGATGGAAATTTCAGATTGTGGGAGGCCAATATCTCTACCTTTTAGGGAATTAACTGCTCTAGAGTACTTGTTTATTGAAAATAGCAAGCTCACGTTGACCTCGGAGAATAAGTCCAACTTTCCGATGAAGCTTCATACTTTGCAAATTGTTAATTCCGAACAAGTGATGGAGTTGCTCCGATGTCTTGAAGGATCGGCCTGCACTTTGGAGTCCTTTTTTTATCTATGATTGCCCGAGCTTGACAACTGTTCTTGAGTGGCTACCCAATCATACACGTCTTAGAGTAATTTACTTGATAAGATGTCCCAACTTATCATCCATCCTGCAAGGAATCCAATCCCTTACCGCCCTAAAAGAATTACACATCTTCAACTATGGTGAACTAAGCAAAAGATGTAAGCCTCGAACTGGTGAGGATTGGCACAAAATTGCTCATGTTCCTCGAATCCGACTTGATTTGATAGATGTACAATGGAGGTATGATTAGGTATGCACCTATCTACCTCTCCCTTCATTTTTTTCTTTGTTTTTATATGTAGTACAGTCACGTATATTGAGATTCCCTCCCTATTTATTTTTTCCCTGACTTCCCACTTGATGAAATCAGAATAAGAAAATAATGAATTATTAATATTCATAATATTGATGACTGTATCTATATGTTTTGACAACTTTTGACTCATCCCAATTTCCTTGTTTCATTGGTCACATTGAATGTAAAATTTGATTCCGGAATCTCGTATTCTCCTTTTACTTGAAAATTGGAATATGACGTAATGTTCTGAATTTATACTTTTTCTTTGGATGGTTATTATTGCATAAAATAGTTGCTCTAGCTTAAGTCAATAGTTTGAATATAATTTATCAAAAGAATCTGCTGCGAGTGTCTTAAAGGAACAATTAAATTCACGAATCATTTTAAAAGAAATTGAGAAATACTAGGAAATTTATTGTGGAAAATGCACTTGCTAAATATTTACAACTCCTTTGATTTTAGAAAACATTTTCAGTTTCCATTTTTCTTCTTATTAAAAGGAGGAAAGAGAAAAAAAAAATAATAGTTTAAGCAAAAATAAAGCTTTGTTTCTCGCAACTTTAGTACATAAAATAGGTGGTCTTCAAAAGTCCATGTTTCGCTTGGAATGAAAGCACAGAGAATATTTAAAGGTTATTTCGATTTGTACGTTTAACTTGAAAGCAGTTTCCCTCTTTTCATATTTGACAATTATTTATAAATAATATAATTTGAAGGCTCGGGATAATCTTTGTTGGCGAGACACTTGGCTTAGTTCCAGCTGTGGGAGTGTCCGATGGAGCCAATGAAAAATAATTAAATAAAGCCGGGACATCATTTTCTGTTCACCAATTTGGACGGAAGCTTACAGAGGGATTCAATTGCATCAATTTCACATGTTCTTTTAACTTGACTGCATTTCTTTTTTTAGAAAATTTTAGAACTCAATCAGATTTTCACTGCATATTTTAGGATTTTTTATGCAATTATTCCTCCATTTTCCCAAGAAGTTAGATACTCTTTTGTTTCATCTAATCCGGTCCTATTTGTGCTTTAAATTAGCATGCCATCCACATAAAGACATACTAATACCACATATTCTTTGGTAACTTCGGAGTAAATACACTCATCAGCACTGTGAAGCTCGTGTCCATTCATTAATATCACGGAATCGAACTTATCATGCTATTGTCCAGAAATTTGCTTGAGACTATACAATGACTTAACTCTTTTCATACTTAATTCTCATTTCTCAAAAGTAAAAAATCTTCCGATTGCTCCATATGTACCGCTTTAGTTAGAGTTACCATTCAGAAAAGGAATCTTAACATCCTTTCATCGTACATGCAAATTGGATATGCTACTAGAGCATATGTGTTAAAATAACCAATAGTTTCTTTATGTTTCATTGGGCACATTGAATGTAAAATTTGATTCCCTACGATGGAATCTCGTATTCTCCTTTTACTTGAAAATTGGAATATGACGTAATGTTCTGAATTTATACTTTTTCTCTGGACAGTTATTAGTGCAGAAAGTAGTTGCTCTAGCTTAAGTCGATAGTTTGAATATAATTTATCAAATGAATCTGCTGCGAGTGTTTTAAAAGGAACAATTAAATTCACCAATCATTTTAAAAAGAAATTGAGAAATACTAGGAAATTTATTGTGGAAAATGCACTTGCTAAATATTTACAACTCCTTTGATTTAAGAAAACATTTTCAGTTTCCATTTTTCTTCTTATTAAAAGGAGGGAATAGAAAAAAACTTTAATAGCTTAAGCAAAAATAAAGTTTTGTTTCTCGCAACTTAAAAAATAGGTGGTCTTCAAAAGTCCATGTTTCGCTTGGAATGAAAGTACAGAGAATATTTAAAGGTTATTTCGATTTGTACGTTTAACTTGAAAGCAGTTTCCCTCTTTTTAATTTGACAAGTATTTATAAATAATATAATTTGAAGGCTCGGGATAATCTTTGTTGGCAAGACACTTGGCTTAGTTCCAGCCGTGGGAGTGTCCGATGGAGCCAATGAAAAACGCTCACAATCAACATAAAAATAGACGAATTCTCTAATAAAAAAAATATTTATTTCAACTTGATATGCATGAAAAGATTACACATAGAGAAATGTATTAATTTTTAACTTAACTTTCCAACTTGAGAAAAATTAGTTTCTCGATCTTATTATAGAAATATTGAATTTTTTTGATTAATTTGTTAAATCAAAATAGCTGCACATATTTATTTTCCCGATCCTTTAAGGTGATGTGATTCAACTTCTTATAACTATTTCTAATTATTTTATGCAATATAAATTCTTTTATTTCATTAAGAAGATTTTACTTTCTACAATCAGATATAATTTATAACCCACAACACAACACGTGAAAGTAAAATCGTACTAGCAACATTCTTTTAAAATTACTATCATAATGGCACAATCGATGCTTATGAATGAAACCATGGCCATAAGAATTCTTTCCAATCTGCAAAGCACAATGCACTTTTGGAGTAGTAAATTTTAAGCATGGATTTTTTTTTAAGTGAAAAAGAGATTGACATATAAAACTGTTTTATGCAGGGGAGAGTGTCTAAGGTCAAGGTAATTGAGAGCAACTAAAGTGCTTTCATTTATTTCTATAGTATTTTAAATAATGTATAGCATAAAGTTAAAATCCCTAAAATACAGGGCCGGTTTTGGAATATTTTAATGTATGAATTTACCTTCACATGTTATTTTTTTTTTTTTTAAGATATAACATCTAATTGGAAAGGAGGAAATTTAATTGGGTGAATATTCCAACAAAATAGGATGCCGTTTTCTCCCAAGATTGAATAAAGATAAAGATTGATTAGCACTTTATTTGGCAATAATAAAGGATTACTAGTCGCTCTCAATAAAGTGTCCATCCATGGAGATACCAGTATCTGTAATTTGTCATGAAAAATGGCTTGAGCGTGGCGGAGGTTCGCCAGCTAGTGACCTAGGATAGTAATAAATAGGTCCTCCACTCAAAAGTTTTAGGACTTGTATGTCCCTGATTAAGCAAATTTTTTTTTTTTTTTTGCTTTCTCATTATAATATGACATTTTTCAAATTTGATAGAATTTTAAAGAAAAATTGTGAATATGCTTACCGACATTTACATGTTCCGAAAGTGATGTTTCGGAAAAACAAAAAGTCAAAGTCTGTTCGTGATCAGATTTAGATTATAGGCAATGTATAAACTGTCCATTTTGATGTAACATATCAGTAATGAATCAAGATTCTTTTTATACAAAGTGCTAATAATATCAGCACCTTGTTCAAAGATAATGTGAACCATCAAACATGTGAGTATTTACCTACAGTGTGTGCACAGCATATAAAAAATATGGTTTCCAGGTGCTATTCAGATACATGTCCTTTTGAAGTCATGATAGATACTTTGAGCTCATTTTATTTTTTTCCATTTTGACAGCAGATGAACTCACGTGGTCTATTTGCCACGCCATGTGGATCTCCGAAAGATTTGGACTTGGACCCCGCTAATTCTTCATCAATCTCTTTTATTTTCAGAGAACAATCATTGTTGATATTGTATTTGGTTCTTTTCCTTTCTTTTCTTGAATGAGTGTTGTTCTTCATTATTTGCTTGTGTTTGTACTGCGATCTTCTCTACGGAGGATAAGCCTTAATTGTATTACATAAGACCAACTGTAGCATCATCACCATTTGAATTCTCACAGAAAGATATTTATATTTCATTCACTATCAGTGAATGAAATCACGTTGCACCATGGAATCTTATTTTACGAAAATTAGTGTTAGCAACTTGATCTTTTTCAAACGTATTCCAGTAGACTATTTATAGAATTTCCTAGAAATAACACATTTGGAAACCGTGTCTTTTCATTTTTGATTTGTTTTTAACTCACTTCTACATTGGAAGATAATGTTTTTTGTTTCTTTTTGTTCTTAAGACTAGATCTTATGATCATGAATACCAAAGGCTAATTGCATCGACAAAAGTTTTTGTTACGCGCTCAAAGCCTTTATCATTTTCAGTTTACCATGTACTTTTAATTAAACTCATGATTGTGCATGCTATGGTACCCTATAAATCCAGCTCCCCTTGGTCAATTTCATGACTGCAAGGGAGCGCACAAAACTGCACAAATTGGACAAATCAGTATCATTCGAGGCTGAAGCGGTTCCCAGCCTTGAAAGTGAGGAAACAAAAAGATAATCGTTAACTCACATGTCCTGGAAGAACCAAGATTGACTCGCTCTATATTAAACCCTTAGTTGGAATGCTTGCTTTCTAGTATAGCCATTATGATGACCTGCCAAAACCGAGATGACGCTGGCATCCATCGTTTACGATTCATAAAGCTCCGTCGATTAACCCTACTGTTTTTCCAACGACAAGAACAGAAAATAACTGGATCATTTGTTTTCGACATCGCAGAGAGTGTGCAGAGCCGGCTTAAATCGCATGCCCATCCTAAGTCATACTTGTGCTATTCCCCGTATTTCTTCACTAATTACTTGATGAGGAGAAGCGGCATCAAATAAGTGAAACCTTTTACAAACTAAAAACGAGGTTAATTTCAACTGATCATAGATAGGCCCATAAAGAAGAGTAGCCACAAACTCTCTCTCTCTCTCTCTCTCTCACACACACACACACACGCACACACAGAGGATGTCAGGCCAAATATTTGTATCAGCAGTCAGCTTCTAAATATCATTCGATGATTTGCGTGGTAGTTACGATTTTTCGCTCTTGGAACTGGGGAACAGAGTGCTCTGTTCCTATATGTTTCCCTGTTTTGGAACTCGGGAACAGAGTACTCTGTTTCTTTGGGCGTTAAGTGTTTTTCCAGAGAGATGGGAGTCTTTTAAAGGTCGTAAAGGATCCGAAGACAGGAGGGGAAATTAATGTGTTGCAGCTGGTGCCAGGAAACTTATCAAGCATTCATTGAGTCTTTAATGGGGATCTAGCATTTTTTTTTTTTTTGAAGAAAACCTTGACTTGGTACATCTCTCTCCTCTCTCAGCCGTCGCCAAACTGTTACCTGACTGCACCTAAATCTTTTCCCAAGTTCTTGCTAAATGATTGCTTATCTGTGAAATTAGCATGAAGGGAGTCGGAGCATAGGGACCAAGAGCAACTTAATATGAATGGCGGAAAACAACACGAGACCAAAAGGTTTGCAAACTACATTGTTAGACAACTAAAGTGAAGAGATGAAACAAATACCGAATTCATGTAATTTGTTGCAAGATTGATACTAATGTATAATTTTGACAACAATTCATCATAAACTTGGTGTGGCCTCCCCAATAACAAAGTCAAATCTTACTTTTGATTGTTATATACATTGCGGTAGTGTATCTCAATTACGTAAATTGTCTTTATCACCTGCAAAAATGAATCTGCCTTAAAAAACCCAAGTTGAAATCCGGCTAGTGACCCAGATAAACTATCATTTGTTGTTGAGTTTGTTGTGTGCCCCTAATACACAACATAAGTCCGTTCCTGAACTGCCAAGCTAATCCTATGGAGTTACATAGCCAATTATTGTGTAAAACACATCTAAACATTACAAAACCTAATTTAAGATGATAGGTAAAACAGGATTTTTCCGTTAACCTGCTGGCCACTCCTAAAGAAGAACATACCTTTCATCCAGTTGTAACCAAGTTATGAAAGGAAGATGTCGTGTTCTTTTTTGTCTCCACCAAATGGCCCGTATCAATTTCCTCATCACTCAGCACGGTGTGCTAGGGAAGATAGAATCTCCGATGATCCAAGAAGCTGTCGCAATTTGTAGTGTTGAAAAATCAAATCCGCAAGCTTAGAGAGACGCCGACTGCCATTAAGGCAGTGTGCTGAGGAGCAGTAGGCAAAGAACCACGGTGCCGACTGCCATTAAGGCAGTGTGCTGAGGAGCAGTAGGCAAAGAACCACGGTCTGCAAATGTGTTTGGATCGGCTTCAACGTGTATTTTACAATGCCGAAGACGTGCTTGATGAAGTTGAGTGTGAAGCCTTACATAAGCAAGTAATCAGTCGGCAGGGGAGCGTTAAAGAGGAGTTATATCAATTTCCCTCTGTAATTTACCAATACCCCATATAAAAATCAATCATAGAGTCAAGGAGATTAGGATGACGTTTTTGCAAAAATTGTGCAGAAATCCTAAACTATTGAACATTTTCTAAGTCAGTTCTAAATCTTTTAATTTTGCCAATTGAATCTATTTGGCCAATTTTAGCGGAAAATCGCTAACATGGATGCTAAAGTGGCATGACTAATATTAACGTGGATAATTTTTATATTGACTTATTTATTTATTTCTTTTTTTCATTTTTTTCCTTCCTAGCTGAATATGAAGGAAACGATGGAAAAGAAATAAAAAAAAGAAAGAATAAAAGAAAAGAATAAAAAGAAAAGAATAAAAAAAATTCAAAATTCAAAATTTTGAAAAAAATTATAAAAAATCATCCACGTCAATATCGGACATCTTACGCGGCATTATAGACATCTATGTCGGTGATTTTACTAATTAAAATTAGCCGATTGATTCAATTGACAAAATGTGAAAATATTTATGACTTAATTAGCACAATTGAAAAGTTTATGACTAAAATGGCAAAAGTATAATAGGTTTGGGACTTTTTGGACTATTTTCCCAGACGTTATCTAAAATTTTCATTGAAAGAATCAACACTCCTCACATTAAGATCAAATTGCTCATGAACAACAATTTGATCTTTAACGTAGAAGGAAGAGAGTGTCTTTATTGAAGTTTCTCTCGTCCAAGAATTTGTCGACACCTAAATTTTGACAACCTAGAGCATGCATAATAACCATTAAGCCAAATGCAATACCTGTGCGATAAGGATTTTTTCTGAAGCCCAACTATCGATTCCAATGACCCCCAAAGGAACAAACAAGCCTTTTGGATGGAAATGCACTCGAATTTTCCCTTGATTTTTTTCCTTTGGTTCTCTGTGCAATCATACGGAGATGACCAATTTGGGACTAACCGAGACGGTGCCCTTTTCTTGGAGCTCTTTCGATTACTCAGAGACAATCAATTTCAACTCATTAGCGTGCAATCATGTATCGTGACCTCTAGCTTCGAAGGAATGCAAGCAAAATTATACTAATGGAAATGATATGCCGAATGAGAATGAGCAGTGCGTCCACATCTCCATGAATTATGAAAGATATATCAAGATAGATTTATAAAATTGATATCCACATTGATGATATATACACTAACTGAATGTTGAAACATATGATTTAGCTCAGGAACTTGAATAATCTGATTAAATCTCACAAATCGCGTGCAAATTATTCTAGTTCAGGGCCATATGCAGAAGTCAGAGGCCTAGACTTGACTGGTTCATGAGCCACGTACAAGTGTTCCATAAGTTTTTAGGTAATTGGATGTCAACGCTTGTGCTCCTTAAAAATTAAAATAAAAAGAATGCTCATTTGTTATATGTCACGTTATTTATGGGACCAACTTTGCAAATCCGTCTAATTAATACATTCGGTATCACTCAAGCTCATTGAAGAAAACCACGTCCTTTTGAACATGTGGATGATTAAGTAGAAGAGAAAAATGAATAAATAAAGTCAGAATGTTATTTATCATTCATCATTTTGGACAAAGCTGATGGAGGAACTTGAGTGCATCAATTTGATAAATTTTATAACTTGATCTTATTTTTTCTAAAGTTTTAGAACTCAATCAAACTTGCATTGCAAGTTTTAGGACTTTTGATGCACATATTCTTTCACTTTAGCCAGAATTTAGATACTCTTTTGTTTTATCTAATTCCACCCGTTTGTGCTTAAAATTAGTATGTCATCCACATAAAGACATACTAATGCCATTAACTCTATGGTAACTTTAGAATAATCTCACACCTTCTAATTCTTCCTATGTTCTAATAAACACGAGTTCCACTATTTTATCTTCGTTAATAAAATAAACCAAAATATACTGAGAGAGAGAAAAAGGAATTAATATTGAGTTTTGGATGGACAACCCAACATTATCTTAAAACACAAAAGAAAATAAAGAATAGAAGGAAAGTTGAAATATGACCATGATAGATGTAAAAAGAGAGGGGATGTACAAAAGAGGAGACGAAATTGGAATATCGGTATTTTACTTCGCATTTAAGTTATATCAGATTCTATTAATTAAAAATTTCAAAACTACGAAAGAGTTCAATCCACGTTCCGGACAAAGTCTTGTCCCTATCTCACTTTGTTCCATTTTGCTTTATGCATATACACCATCGCTATAAGCTATCTTGCGATTCTTTGCTTGTTTTGATTGGCACGGAAGAAAAGTTATAGAAACTGTGGTAGCCTTTTGGTTCAAATGGTCGAGGCAGAATCAGCCTTTGATTGTTCTCTGTCTCTTCAGATGCCAACTAGACTTCGTCTTTCGGTTTGGTCAGTAATTCTTTTCGTAACCTCCTTATTATTCTGGGTCCCCTTCATTGAAATGCGGAGAAACGAAAACACGGGGTGAGCTTTTTCATATATTACACGTTTGTTTAGCTGAAAATCAACTATTTAGAAAATATTAATTGTTTATATCGCTTACAAAATTTAATTAAAAAGGATATTTTTATCATCAATATGAAAATGCGGCATAGATTGTTATTGATTATGAAAGTATTTTTTGTCGACTAATTAGTCAAAGCGACGTGGACAATTATTTTTAGGTAAATTATGTACTGAAGTAAAGAGTAGACACTTTGAAGAGACCTTGTTGGATCTTCGAAGTAATCTGATTTCTTGATTGTTCCCACTAAAATAAGATAAAAGAAAAGGTAGAAGGCATGTTTCTGTTAACCTGCAGGCCACTCTTAAGGGAAGAACCTTCCTTTCATCCAGTTGCAAGCAAAGTTATTATCATAGCGACTCACATAAAAAGAAGACAACGCATGTTCTTCTTCGTCTCAAACGAAATAGCCAGAATCAATTTCCTCATCGCTCAGCATGGCTGAATCACTCCTTTTCGGCGTCGCACAGGGCGTGCTGGGGAAGATAGCATCAGCGGCGCTCCAAGAAGCCGTTGCTATTTACAGCGTTGAAGATCAGATCCGCGAGCTCGGAGAGACGTTGACTGCCGTTAAGGCAGTGTTGTCAGATGCTGAGGTGCAGAAGGCGAAGAACGACCGTCTTCAAGTGTGGTTAGATCGGCTTCAACATGTACTTTACGATGCGGAGGATGTGCTCGATGAGCTCGAATGTGAAGCATTACGGAAGCAGGTTATAAGTCGCTATGAGAGCGTCAAAGGGAAGGTACACCGCTTCTTCTCCCTCTCTAATCCACTCATTCTCCGTGCGAAAATCAGTCATAAAATCAAGGAGATTCGGAAAAGGCTGTCCAATATTTGCACTGAAAAAGATCAATTCGGTCTTGATACGCGGAGTACCGACAGTGGTGGGGGACCTACGCCATCACGAAAAATGACTTACTCACTCGTAAACAAGTTGGATGTCGTCGGGAGAGATGATGATAAAGAAACAATAATTGAGATGTTGATGCAGCCAGATGACAAAAACCTCTCGGTGCTTCCCATTGTTGGAATAGGAGGTATGGGCAAGACGTCTCTAGCGAAATTAGTTTATAATGATGACAGGGTGAAAGAGCAATTTGAGTTGCGACTATGGGTGTGTGTACCTGAGGACTTTGATTTAGAGAAAACTATCGAAGGAATCATCAACGGTGCACGTCGTCAAGATTTGAGTAACTTTGATATTCAACAATCACCATACTATCTACAAGACATCATCAAAGACAAGAAATTTCTACTAGTCTTGGATGATGTTTGGCATAATGACCGCAGTGGGTGGAAAGATTTGAGAGATTTGCTAGTCAGAGGGGCTAGTGGAAGTACAATAATTGTGACTACTCGTAGTGTGGAAGTTGCTTCTAAAATGCGTACCCATCCAATGCATATTCTAAAAGGTCTTTCTCATGAAGACTCTATGATCTTATTCAAAAAATGGGCGTTTGACGAAAACAAAAAGAAGCCACATGCTGATCTCCTAGATATTGGAAATGACATTGTCGAAAAATCTCAAGGAGTTCCTCTCCTGGTGAAAACTCTAGGGAGCCTTCTATATTCAAAGGATGATGTTAGGCATTGGAAACATATAAGGGATAGTGAAACATGGGAGTTAGTGGAAGCAGAAAAGGATATTGTGCCGGTACTCAAGCTTAGCTATGATCATTTACCATCTCACTTAAAACGTTGTTTTGCAACATTTTCACTTTTCCCCAGAGGAGTTCAAATGAAGGGCCCTTCTTTAGCTAGGTTATGGATGGCTTTAGGATTCATTAGCTCAACAAGGGAAAAACTAGCATTGGAAGACGTTGGTGATGAGTATGTCAAAGAGTTGTGGAAGAGATCTTTGATCCAAGAACTTGAAGATGACGGATTGGTAATAGAATTTAAAGTACATGATATGATCCATTCTCTTGCAACAAGTGTGGCACAAAAGGATTGCTCTATTGTTGGCTTAGATACTGCAGAGATTTCAGAAGGAGTTCGGTGCGTTTCGTTCTCTAGCACTTCATTAGATGGAACCTCAAATTCCGATGGAGTCCCACCTTTTTGGAGAAAGCCAATTTCGAAAAGGTTGCATGCAATTAAATTTCACTTCGAAGTTGATGATGGAGTTATTACAAGAGAGTTTGCTAGAACGTGCATCTTCGAATGTAAACACTTACGGTATCTGGATTTGTCCTATGGTAGTTTTGAGGAGATACCAAGTTCCATTGGCAACTTGAAGCAATTGAGATTGTTACTTCTCTATGAGAACAAGCGATTGAAGAAGCTTCCGGGTACCATTTGTGAGCTGCAAAGTTTGCTAGCGTTATCCTTGTATGGTTGCGTAGAGCTAGGCGATTTACCCAAAAATATGGAAAGGCTTGTCAACCTCAGATATCTATACATAATGACAAAGCAGAAGAGCTTGCAAGAGAGTGGACTACAATACTTGGAAAATCTGCGATTTTTGGGACTTGATAGATGCGAAAATCTCCAAGTTTTGTCTGAAAGCACTTGCCGACTGACTCGCCTTAGCTCGATGGAAATTGAAAATTGTGGGAGGCCAATATCTCTACCTTTTAGGGAATTAACTGCTCTAGAATACTTGTGTATTGACAATAGCAAGCTTACGTTGACCTTGGAGAATAAGTCCAACTTTCCGATGAAGCTTCGTGCTTTGTCAATTAGTAATTCCAAACAAGTGATGGAGTTGCTCCGATGTCTCGAAGGATCAGCCTGCACTTTGAAGTCCTTTACTATCTATGACTGCCCGAGCTTGACAACTGTTCCTGAGTGGCTGCCCAATCATACACGTCTCAGAATAATTTACTTGATAAGATGTCCCAACTTATCATCCATGCCGCAAGGAATCCAATCCCTCACTGCCCTAAAAGAATTACGCATCGAAGACTGTGGTGAACTAAGCAAAAGATGTAAGCCTCGAACCGGCGAGGATTGGCACAAAATTGCTCATGTTCCTCGAATCCAACTTGATTAGGTATGCACCTATCTACCTCTCCCTTCATTTTTTCCTTTGTTTTTATATGTAGTACAGTCATGTATATTGAGATTCCCTCCTTATTTATTTTTTCTCTGACTTCCCACTTGATGAAAATCAGAATAAGAAAATAATGAATTATTAATATTCATACTATTGATGACTGTATCTATATGTTTTGACAACTTTTGACTAAATCCCAATTTCCTTGTTTCATTGGGCACATTGAATGTAAAATTTGATTCCCTACGATGGAATCTCGTATTCTCCTTTTACTTGAAAATTGGAATATGACGTAATGTTTGAATTTATACTTTTTCTTTGGACAGTTATTATTGCATAAAATTGTTGCTCTAGCTTAAGTCGATAGTTTGAATATAATTTATCAAATGAATCTGCTGCGAGTGTCTTAAAAGGAACAATTAAATTCACCAATCATTTTAGAAAGAAATTGAGAAATGCTAGGAAATTTACTGTGGAAAATGCACTTGCTAAATATTTACAACTCCTTTGATTTTAGAAAACATTTTCAGTTTTTTTTTCTTCTTATTAGAAGGAGGAAATAAAAAAAAAAACTTTAATAGTTTAAGCAAAAATAAAGTTTTGTTTCTCGCAACTTTAGTACATAAAATAGGTGGTCTTCAAAAGTCCACGTTTCGCTTGGAATGAAAGCACAGAGAATATTTAAAGGTTATTTTTTGTACGTTTAACTTGAAAGCAGTTTCCCTCTTTTTAATTTGACAATTATAAATAATATAATTTGAAGGCTCGGGATAATCTTTGTTGGCAAGACATTTGGCTTAGTTCCAGCCGTGGGAGTGTCCGATGGGGCCAATGAAAAACGCTCACAATCAACATAAAAATAGACGAATTGTCTAATAAAAAATGATTTATTTCAACTTGATATGCATGAAAAGATTACACATAGAGAAATGTATTCATTTTTAACTTAACTTTCCAACTTGAGAAAAATTAGTTTCTCGATCTTATTATAGAAATATTGAATATTTTCGATTTATTTGTTAAATCAAAATAGTTGCACATATTTATTTTCCCGATCCTTTAAGGTGATGTGATTCAACTTCTTATTTATAACTATTTCTAATTATTTTATGCAATATAACTTCTTTTATTTCATTTAGAAAATTTTACTTTCTACAATCAAATATAATTTATAACTCACAACACAGCACGTGAAAGTAAAATCGTACTAGCAACATTCTTTTAAAGTTACTATCATAGTGGCACAAACAATGCTTATGAATGAAACCATGGCCATAAGAATTCTTTTCAATCTGCAAAGCACAATGCACTTTGGGAGTAGTAAATTTTAAGCATGAATTTTTTTTAAATGAAAAAGAGATTGACATATAAAACTGTTTTATGCAGGGGAGTGTCTAAGGTCAAGGTAATTGAGAGCAACTAAAGTGCTTTCATTTATTTCTATAGTATTTTAAATAATGTATAGCATAAAGTTAAAATCCCTAAAATGCAGGGCCCGTTTTGGAATATTTTAATGTATGAATTTACCTTCACATGTTTTTTTAAAGATATATTTGGCAATAATAAAGGATTACTAGTTGCTCTCAAAAAGTGTCCATCCATGGAGATATCAGTATCTGTAATTTGTCATGAAAAATGGCTTGAGCTTGGCGGAGGTTCGCCAGCTAGTGACCTAGGATAGTAATAACTAGGTCCTCCACTCAAAAGTTTTAGGACTTGTATGTCCCTGATTAAGCTTTTTTTTTTTTTTTTGCTTTCTCATTATAATATGACATATTTTTCAAATTTGATAGAATTTTAAAGAAAAATTGTGAATATGCTTACCAACATTTACATGTTGTGAAAGTCTTAGATGTTTCGGAAAAACAAAAAGTCAAAGTCCATTCGTGGTAAGATTTGGATTATAGGCAATGTATAAACTGTCCATTTTGATGTAACATATCAGTAATGAATCAAGATTCTTTTTATACGAAGTGCTAATAATATCAGCACCGTGTTCAAAGGTAATGTGAACCATCAAACATGTGAGTATTTACCTACAGTATGGTTTCCAGGTGCTATTCAGGTACATGTCCTTTTGGAGTCATGATGGATACTTTGAGCTCATTTCATTTTTTCCATTTTGACAGCAGATAAACTCACGCGGTCTATTTGCCACGCCCATGTGGATCTCAGCAAAGATTTGGACTTGGACCCCGCTAATTCTTCATCAATCTCTTTTATTTTCAGAGAACAATCGTCGTTGATATTGTATTTGTTTCTTTTCCTTTCTTTTCTTGAATGAGCGTTGTTCTTCATTAGTTGCTTGTGTTTGTACTGCGATCTTCTCTACGGAGGATAAGCCTTAATTGTATTACGTAAGACCAACTATAGCATCATCACCATTTGAATTCTCACAGAAAGATATTTATATTTCATTCACAGATAGTGAATGAAATCATGTTGCACCATCGAATCTTATTTTTCGAAAATTAGTCTTAGTAACTTGATCGTTTTTTACGTATTCCAGTAGACTATTTATAGAATTTCTTAGAGATGACGCATTTAGAAACTGTGCCTTTTCATTTTTGATTTGTTTTTAATTCACTTCTACATTGGAAGATAATGTTTTTCGTTTCTTTTTGTTCTTAAGACTAGATCTTATGATCATGAATGCCGAGGCTAAGTGCATCGACAAAAGTTTTTGTTACGAGCTCAAAGCCTTTATCAGTTTCAGTTTACCGTGTACTTTTATTTAAACTCATGATTGTGTATGCTATGGTACCCTATAAAACCAGCTCCCCTCGGTCAATTTCATGACTGCAATGGAGCGCACAAAACTGCACAAATTAAACAAATCAGTATCATTCGAGGCTGAAGCGGTTTCCAGCCTTGAAAGTGAGAAAACAAAAAGTAATTGTTAACTCACATGTCCTAGAAGAACCAAGGTCGACTCGCTCTATATTAAACCCTTAGTTGGAATTCTTTCTAGTATAGCCATTATGATGAGCTGCCAAAGCCGAGATGACGCTGGCATCCATCGTTTACGATTCATGAAGCTCCGTCGATTAACCCTACTGTTTTTCCAACGACAAGAAAAGCAAATAGCTGGATTATTTGTTTTTGACATTGCAGAGAGTGGGCAGAGCCAGCTTAAATCGCATGCCCATCCTAAGTCATATATAGGCCCACAAAGAAGAGTAGCCGCAAACTCTCTCTCTCTCTCTCTCTCTCTCTCTCACACACACACACACACAGGATGTCAGGCCAAATATTTGTATCAGCAGTCGGCTTCTAAATATCATTTGATGATTTGCGTGGTGGTGGTGGTTACGATTTTTGGCTCTTGGAACTGAGGGACAGAGTGCTCTGTTCCAATAGGTTTCCGTGTTTTGGAACTCGGGAACAGAGTACTCTGTTTCTTTCGGTGTTAGTGTTTTTCCAGAGAGATGGAAGTCTATTAAAGGTTGTAAAGGATCCGAAGACAGGAGGGGAAATGAATGCGTTGCAGCTGGTGCCAGGACACTTATCAAGCAATTATTGAGTCTTTAATGGGCATCTAGCACGCATTTTTTTTTGTGAAGAAAACCTTGACTTGGTACATCTCTCTCTCTCTCAGCCGTTGCCAGACTCGCCATGGCCCCCACCGTTCCACCCTTCATCGACGCCATGCCACAGACACCATTGTGGAGGCTCTTCACTTGGACAGTGGTTAACTGGTACCTGACTGAACCTAAATCTTTTCCCAAGGTTCTTGCTGAATGATTGCTTATCTGTGAAATTAGCATGAAGGGAGTCGGAGCAGAGGGACCAAGAGCAACTTAATATGCATGACGGAAAACAACACGAGAACAAAAGGTTTGAAAACTACATTGTTAGACAACTAAAGTGAAGAGACGAAACAAATACCGAACTCATGTAATTTGATTGCAAGATTGATACTAATGTATAATTTTGACAACAATTCATCATAAACTTGGTGTAGCCTCCCAATAACAAAGTCAAATCTTACTTTTTGATTGTTATATACATTGTGGTAGTGTTTCTCGATTATGTAAATTGTCTTTATCACCTGCAAAAATGAATCTGCCTTAAAAAAATCGCAAGTTGAAATCCGGCTAGTGACCCAAATAAACTAGCATTTGCTGCTTAGTTTGTTGTGTGCCCATAATACACAACATAAGTCCGTTCCTGAACTGCCAAGCTAATCCTATGGAGTTATAGCCAATTATTGTGTAAAACACATCTAAATATTACAAAACCTAATTTAAGATAATAGTTAAAACAGGATTTTTCCGTTAACCTGCTGGCCACTCCTAAAGAAGAACATCCCGTTCATTCAGTTATAACCAAGTTATCATCACAGCAACTAACGTACGAAAGGAAGATGTTGTGTTCTTTTTTGTCTTCACCAAATGGCCCGTATCAATTTCCTCATCACTCATCACGGTGTGCTAGGGAAGATAGAATCTCCGATGCTCCAAGAGGCTGTCGCAATTTGTAGTGCTGAAAAATCAAATCCGCAAGCTTAGAGAGACGGCGACTGCCATGAAGGCAGTGTGCTGAGGAGCAGTAGGCAAAGAACCACGGTCTGCAAATGTGTTTGGATCGGCTTCGACATGTATTTTACGAGGCCGAAGATGTGCTTGATGAAGTTGAGTGTGAAGCCTTACATAAGCAAGTAATCAGTCGGCAGGGGAGCGTTAAAGAGGAGGTATATCACTTTCCCTCTGTAATTTACTAATACCCCATATAAAAATCAATCATAGAGTCAAGGAGATTAGGATGACGTTTTTGCAAAAATTATACAAAAAATCCCAAATCTATTGAAATTTTTTTTAATTCAGTTATAAATCTTTTAATTTTGCCAATTGAATCTATTTGGCCAATTTTAATCAAAAATCGCTAACGTGGATACTGAAGTGGCATGACTAATATTAATGTGGATAATTTTTATATTGACTTATTTATTTCTTTCTTTCTTTCATTTTTTTCCTTCCTAACCGGATAGGAAGGAAACGATGGAAAAGAAATAAAAAAAAAAAAAGACTAAAAATAATTAAAAATTCAAATTTTTGAAAAAAATATAAAAAATCATCCACGTCAATATCGGATGTCTTACGTAGCATTATAGACATCTATGTCGGTGATTTTACTAATTAAAATTAGCCGAATTGATTCAATTGACAAAATGTGAAAATATCTATGACTTAATAAGTACAATTGAAAAGTTTATGACTAAAATGGCAAAAGTATAATAGGTTTGGGACTTTTTGGACTATTTTCCCAGACGTTATCTGAAATTTTCATCGAAAGAATCAACACTCCTCACATTAAGATCAAATTGCTCATGAACAACAATTTGGTCTTTAACGTAGATGGAAGAGAGTGTGTCTTTATTGAAGTTTCTCTCATCCAAGAATTTGTCGACACCTAATTTTGACAACCTAGAGCATGCATAATAACCATTAAGCCAAATGCAATACCTGTGCGATAAGGATTTTTTCTGAAGCCCAACTGTCGATTCCAATGACCTCCAAAGGAACAAACAAGCCTTTTGGATGGAAATGCACTCGAATTTTCCCTTGATTTTTTCCTTTGGTTCTCTTTGTGCAATCATACGGAGATGACCAATATGGGACTAACCAAGACGGTGCCCTTTTCTTGGAGCTCTTTCGATCACTCAGAGACAATCAATTTCAACTCATTAGCGTGCAATCATGTATCGTGACCCCTAGCTTCGAAGGAATGCGAGCAAAATTATACTAATGGAAACGATATGCCGAATGAGAATGAGCAGTGCGTCCACATCTCCATGAATTATGAAAGATATATCAAGATAGATTTATAAAATTGATATCCACATTGATGATATATACACTAACTGAATGTTGAAACATATGATTTAGCTCAGGAACTTGAATAATCTGATTAAATCTCACAAATCTCGTGCAAATTATTCTAGTTCAGGGCTATATGCAGAAGTAAGAGGCCTAGACTTGACTGGTTCATGAGCCACGTATAAGTGTTCCATAAGTTTTTAGGTAATTGGATGTCCAACGCTTGTGCTCCTAAAAAATTAAAATAAAAAGAATGCTCATTTGTTATATGTCACGTTATTTATGGGACCAACTTTGCAAATCCGTCTAATTAATACATTCGGTATCACTCAAGCTCATTGAAGAAAACCACGTCCTTTTGAACATGTGGATGATTAAGTAGAAGAGAAAAATGAATAAATAAAGTCGGGATGTCATTTATCATTCATCATTTTGGACGAAGCTGATGGAGGAACTTGAGTGCATCAATTTGACAAGTTTTATAACTTGATCTTATTTTTTCGAAAGTTTTAGAACTCAATCAAACTTGTATTGCAAGTTTTAGGACTTTCGATGCACATATTATTTCACTTTAGCCAGAATTTAGATACACTTTTGTTTATCTAATTCCATCCAGTTTGTGCTTAAAATTAGTATGTCATCCACATAAAGACATACTAATGCCATTTACTCTATGGTAAATTTAGAATAATCTCACACCTTCTAATCTCTCCTATGTTCTAATTAACATGAGTTCCACTATTTTATCTTCGTTAATAAAATAAACCAAAATATACTGAGAGAGAGAAAAAAAGGAATTAATATTGAGTTTTGGATGGACAACCCAACATTATCTTAAAACAAAGAATAGAAGGAAAATTGAAAATATGACCATGATAGATGTAAAAAGAGAGGGGATGTACAAAAGAGAAGAGACGAAATTGGAATATCGGTATTTTACTTCGCATCTAAGTTATATTGGATTCTATTAATTAAAAATTTCAAAACTACGAAAGAGTTCAATCCACGTTCCGGACAAAGTCTTGTCCCTATCTCACTTTGTTCCATTTTGCTTTATGCATATACACCATCGCTATAAGCTATCTTGCGATTCTTTGCTCGTTTTGATTGGCACGGAAGAAAAATTATAGAAACTGAGGTAGCCTTTTGGTTCAAATGGTTGAGACAGAATCAGCCTTTGATTGTTCTCTGTCTCTTCGGATGCCAACTAGACTTTGTCTTTCGGTTTGGTCAGTAATTCTTTTCGTAACCTCCTTATTATTCTGGGTCCCCTTCATTGAAATGCGGAGAAACGAAAACACGGGGTGAGCTTTTTCATATATTACACGTTTGTTTAGCTGAAAATCAACTATTTAGAAAATATTAATTGTTTATATCGCTTACAAAATTTAATTAAAAAGGATATTTTTATCATCAATATGAAAATGCGGCATAGATTGTTATTGATTATGAAAGTATTTTTTGTCGACTAATTAGTCAAAGCGACGTGGACAATTATTTTTAGGTAAATTATGTACTGAAGTAAAGAGTAGACACTTTGAAGAGACCTTGTTGGATCTTCGAAGTAATCTGATTTCTTGATTGTTCCCACTAAAATAAGATAAAAGAAAAGGTAGAAGGCATGTTTCTGTTAACCTGCAGGCCACTCTTAAGGGAAGAACCTTCCTTTCATCCAGTTGCAAGCAAAGTTATTATCATAGCGACTCACATAAAAAGAAGACAACGCATGTTCTTCTTCGTCTCAAACGAAATAGCCAGAATCAATTTCCTCATCGCTCAGCATGGCTGAACCACTCCTTTTCGGCGTCGCACAGGGCGTGCTGGGGAAGATAGCATCGCCGGCGCTCCAAGAAGCCGTCGCTATTTACAACGTTGAAGATCAGATCCAAGAGCTTAGAGAGACGTTGACTGCCATCAAGGCAGTGTTGTCAGATGCTGAGGTGCAGAAGGCGAAGAACGACCGTCTGCAGGTGTGGTTAGATCGGCTTCAACATGTACTTTACGATGCGGAGGATGTGCTCGACGAGCTCGAATGTGAAGCATTACGGAAGCAGGTTATAAGTCGCTATGAGAGCGTCAAAGGGAAGGTACACCGCTTCTTCTCCCTCTCTAATCCACTCATTTTCCGTGCAAAAATCAGTCATAAAATCAAGAAGATTCGGGAAAGGTTGTCCAAGATTCGCACTGAAAAAGATCAATTCGGTCTTGATACGCGAAATACTGACAATGGTGGGGGACATACACCATCACGAAAAATGACTTACTCATTCGTAAACAAGTTGGATGTCGTCGGGAGAGACGATGATAAAGAAAAAATAATTAAGATGTTGATGCAGCCAGATGACAAAAACCTCTCGGTGCTTCCCATTGTTGGAATAGGAGGTATGGGCAAGACGGCCCTAGCTAAATTAGTTTATAATGATGATAAGGTGAAAGAGCAATTTGAGTTGCGACTATGGGTGTATGTACCGGAGGACTTTGATTTAAAGAAAATTGTCGAAGGAATCATCAAAGATGCAACTCGTCAAGATTTGAGTAACTTTGATATTCAACAATTGCAAAACTCTCTACAAGACATCATCAAAGACAAGAAATTTCTACTAGTCTTGGATGATGTCTGGTGTAATGACCGCAGCAGATGGAAAGATTTGAGAGATTTGCTAGCCGGAGGGGCTAGTGGAAGTACAATAATTGTGACTACTCGTAGTGTGGAAGTTGCTTCTATTATGCATACCCATCCAATGCATAATCTAAAAGGTCTTTCTCATGAAGACTCTATGGCCTTATTTAAAAAATGGGCATTTGACGAAAAGGAAAAGGAGCCATGTCTTGATCTCCTAGAGATTGGAATTGACATTGTCAAAAAATCTCAAGGAGTTCCTCTCCTTGTGAAAACTCTAGGGAGTCTTCTATTTTCAAAGGATGATGAGAGGCATTGGAAATATATAAGGGATAGTGAAACATGGGAGTTAGTGGAAGCGAAAAAGGACATTGTGCCGGTACTCAAGCTTAGCTATGATAATTTACCATCCCATTTAAAGTGTTGTTTTGCCACATTTTCACTTTGGCCCAAAGGAATTGAAATGAGGAGCCCTAGTTTAGCTAGGTTATGGATGGCTTTAGGACTCATTAGTCAAAAATCGGAAAAACTAACATTGGAAGATGTTGGTATTGAGTACTTCAAAGAGTTGTGGAAGAGATCTTTGATCCAAGAAGTTGAGGAGTTTGGAGGCTTGTTCTTATTTAAAGTACACGATTTGATCCATTCTCTTGCAATGATTGTGGCACAAAATGATTACTCTATTGTTGGCTTTGATGATGCAGAGATTTCAAAAGGAGTTCGACATGTTTCGTTCTCTCACACTTCGTCAGAGGGAACCTCAAATTCCGTTAGAGTCCCACCCTTTTTGAGAAAGCCAACTTCAAAGAGACTGCGCACTATTTTATTTCCATACGAAATTGATGATGGAGTTATTACTAGAGAGTTTGCTAGAGCGTGCATCTCCAAATGTAACCACTTACGATATCTGGATTTGGAATATGGTAGTTTTGAGGAGCTACCAAGGTTCATATGTAATTTGAAGCAATTGAGATCGTTACATCTTAGTGGCAACAAGCTATTGAAGAAGCTTCCAAATACCATTTGTGAGCTACAAAGTTTGCTAGAGTTATCCCTCCGTAATTGCTTGGAGCTAGGCAATTTACCCAAAAATATGAAAAGGCTTGTGAGCCTTAGGTATCTATACATAACAACAAAAGTGAAGAGTTTGCAAGGAAGTGGAATACAATACTTGGAAAATCTGCAATTTTTAGGACTACAAAGATGCGAAAATCTTCAAGTTTTGTTTGAAGGCACTTGTCGACTGGCTTGCCTTCGGAGTTGGAAATTTTTAAATGTGAGGGACCAATATATGTGCCTTTTGGGGAATTAATCGCCTTGGAGACCTTGCAAATTACTTGTTCAAAGCTTGTGTTGATCTCAGAGAATAAGCCCAACTTTCCATTAAATCTTCGTAGTTTGAATATTGATAACTACGAACAAGCGATGGAGCTATTCCGATGTCTTGGAGGATCGGCCTACACTTTGGAGTCATTTATGGTATTTGACTGCATGAGCTTGACAGCTATTCCCGAATGGTTGCCACATCATACACATCTCAGATTAATTTACTTGATTCGATGTCCCAACTTATCCTCCATGCCGCAAGAAATCCAATCCCTCACTATCCTCAAAGAATTATGCATCGAACATTGTGGTGAACTGAGCAAAAGATGCGAGCCTCAAACCGGTGAGGATTGGAACAAAATTGCCCACATTCCTAGAATCCAACTTGATGGGATGGATGTACAATGGATGGATGATTAGGTACGCATCAATCTACCTCTCCCTTCATTTCTTCTTTGTGCTTAGATGTGATATGGTCATATATATTGAGATTGCCTCCTTACCCTTTTTTTCGTGACTTCCTCACTTGATGAAAATTAAAATAAGAAAATATTGCATTATGCACATTCATAATATTGATGACTTTAACTACACCAATTTGGACAACTTTTGATAAATCCCGTGGCGTGTTGAATGTAAAATTTGATTCCCTACTATGAAATCCCATGTCCTTGTTTTACTTGGAAATGGGCACATGATGTGCTGTTTGAATATATACTTTTTTCTATTGATGATTATTATTGCATAAGATAGCTGCTCTAGCTTAAAGTTGATAGTTTGAATATAGTTTATCAAATGAATTTGTTGTGTCCTAAAAGGACCGGTTAAGTTCAGAAATCATTTCATAAAGAAATTGAGAAATACTTGGGTATTTGTTGTAGAGAATGAACTCGCTAGAAATTTACAGCTCCTTTAACTTTAGAAAACATTTTCAGTTTCCATTTTTCTTCTTATTGAAAGGAGGAAACAGAAAAAAGTTCAATAGTTTAAACAAAAATTAAATTTTCTTTCTTGCAATTTGAGTACGTAAAATCAGTACTCTTCAGAACTCCATGTTTCATTTGGAACGAAAGCACGGAGAATACTGAAAAATTATTTCAAGTCTATACGCTTACCTTGGAAACAGTTTTCATCATTGTAATTTGATAATTATTTTTAGATAATATATTTGAAGGCTTAGGATGGTATTTGTTGGCAAGACACTTGGCTTAATACCGGTAATACCAGTTGTAGGAGTGCGAATGGAGCCAATGAAAATGCCCACTATCAACATTAGAAAGGACGAATTATCTAATAAAAAATTATTTATTCTAACTTGATATGCATGAAAAGATGACACATAGAGAAATTTATTCACTTTTAATTTAACTTTCCCACTTGAGAAAAACTAATTTCTAGTTCTTATTATAGAAAAATCGAAATGTCTTCGATTAATTTGTTAAATCAAAATAGTTGCACATATCTATGTTCATAATTCTTTAAGGTGATGTGACTCAACTTCTTATAAATACTTTGAATTATGTTTCGCAATATGATCTTTTATTTTATTTTATTTCATTAATAAAGTTTACTTTTTGCAATCAGATATGGTTCATAGCTCACCCAATACAACACATGAAAGTAACATAGTACTAATAACATTCGTTTGAAATTACTGTCATAGTCACACAAACGATGCATGTGAATGAAGCCATAATCATAAAAATTCTTTCCAAACTGCACAGCACGATGCACTTCTAAAATAGTAATTTTTTCGCATGAAATTTTTTAAACAAAAAAGAGATTAACATAATACTTTCATACGCAGGGGATAGATGCCTAAGATGAAGGGTAATTGAGAGCAACTAAATCAATTTCATTTTATTTCTATAGTAGTTTAAATAACAAAAAGCATAAAGTTAAAATTCCTAAAATGCAGGCCCTTTTTTGGAACTTTTTTATCTATCAATTTACCTTCTCCCGTTATTTTTCTAAGATATAACATCTAATAGGAAAATAGCTTTTTTAATTGGCTAAGCATATCTCTACAAAATAGGATGCAGTTTTCTCACAAGATTGAATAAAGATAAAGATTGATTATCACTTGATTTGGCAATAATAAAATGAATTACTAGTGATTCGCGTCACTCTCAATAAAGTGTTTTTTTTTTTTGGTAAAATTGTTCATCCATGGAGATATCAATATTTGTAATTTTTCATGAAAAAACGCCTGAGCGAGGGATAGGTTCGCCAGCTAGTGAATTAGGATGGTAATATATAGGTCCTCAGCTCAAAAGTTTCAGGGCTTGTTTGCTTCCTATTAAGTAAAAGTAAAAGGTACTTTATTGCTATCTTGTTAAAATATGAGATATTTATCACTTTTCATCATATCATTATATATGTAAATATATATAATATTTGCATGTGGTGAAAGTTTCAAATGTTTTGGATGAACAAAGAGTCAAAGTGTGTATAAAGTTATAAACTCTCCATTTTGATGTAAAATATCATTAATGAATCAAGATTCTTTTTGAACAAAGTTCTAATTTACTAATTTACCTATAAACTCTCCATTTTGATGTAAAATATCAATGAATCAAGATTCAACAAAGTATAAAATAGTATGATTTCCAAGTGCCACTCGGATACATGTCCTTTTAGAGTCATGATACTATTATTTGTTAGAATGAGAAACAATATTAAAAGCAAATATTTCCACATTTTTATACAAAACAAAAACTTCTACCGAAGTTTCCAGTGAAAGAAATTTTACATCCATATAAAAATTAATTTTGCTAAAAATGAAGCATATTTTGGTTAGTTTAATATCAAAGAATAACAAATTTGCATGACACCACAATAAATGCCATAATACCATGTAGTGGATACATTGAGCTCATTTCATTTTTTTTTTCATTTTGACCACAGATGAACTCGCGTTATCTATTTGCCATGCCATGCGGATCTCTGCAGAGTTTGGACTTGCACTCGGCTAATTCTTCATTTATCTATTTTATTTTCAGAGACGAAAACAATAAACATTAATATTGTGCTTTTTTTTTTTTCTTTCTTACTTGAATGAGTGTTGTCCTTCATCATTTGCTTGTGCTTTGTACTGCAATCTTCTCTACGGAGAAAATGCCTTATTTGTATTACATGAGACCAACAGTAGCACTATCGCCATTTGAATTTTCTTAAAACGATATTTATATTTTATTCGTAGACAATGAATGGAATCAAACAGCACCATTCTTATTTTTCGTAAATTAGTGTTAGAAACTTAATCTTTTTGTACGTATTCCAGTAGACTATTTATAGAGTTTCCTAGAGATAATGCATTTAGAAACGATGTCTTTTCATTTTTTTATTAGTTTTTAATTTACTTCTACATTGGAAAATAATATTTTCGTTTCTTTTTGTTCTTAAGACTAGATCTTATGATAATGAATGCCCAAAGGCTAATTGCATCTACAAAAGTTTTTTTATGCGCTCAAAGATGTCGTCTCCCATGTACTTTTGTTTAAACTCGTGATTGTGTATGCTATGGTACCCTATAAATCCAGCACCCCTTGGTCAATTTCATGACTGCGATGGAGCGCACAAAACTGCCCAATTTGGACAAATCAGTATCATTCGAGGCTGAAACGGGCTTCCAGCCTTGAAAGTGAGAAAACAAAAAAATAATTATCAACCCACATGTCCTAGAAGAACCAATGGTCGACTCGCTCTATATTAAAATCTTGGTGTTCCGCCCATTGCTTGTAAGACAGATTAATCTTGGAATGCTTATTAATATAACCATTATGATGACCTGCCAAAGACGAGATGGCATTAATTGTTTACGATTCATGAAGCTTTGTTGATTACCCCTACTGCTTTTCCGAGTGCAAAAAAAGAAAATAGCTGGATCAATTACATTTTGACATCGCAGAGAGTGCGTAGAGCCAGCTTAAATTGCATGCCCACCATAATTGGGATGGGATGGTTTAGGCAAAACCGTGCTCCCTAAGTTCCAAGAACAATCTAATTTCAGAATATCAGTATGCATTTCGGTGATTTTGATCTAAAGAAAAAAGCGTCTCAAAAAGTCTTGAGAGATGCTACTGATCATGGCGTGATTAGAGTTCCTCCCATTATTAGATATACCTTGAACATTGAGCATTTCACTGTATCCAGTTCGAAATAATTAAAACATTTATAGTCAGCTTATTAAAGACCTATTAACAACAACTACAAAAGTAAACATACGAGCTTACTCACTTCAGATGGTTCAAAAGTTTGATATAAAAAAAATGTGTTAGCTACCTCCATTTTCCAACTTTCAATTCGGTGGTGTTGCTAACCACCGTTTGTGTGCGCCCTATACTAGTCAATCAAAGTTCCTCTATTTTAAGTCGATTAGTATGACAGAGTCTGTACTTTACCTAAGTCATAGTTGCGCTATTCGTCATATTTCTTCACTAATTACTTAATTAGGGGACCTGGTAGCAAATAAGTCAAATCTTTTACAAACCAAAAACAAGGTTAATTTCAATTGATCATAGGCCCATAAAGAAGAGTCCCTACTCTCTCTCTCTCTCTCTCTCTCTCGTATCTGCACACGCTAACCAAGAGTGGAAAACCAGGACAAAAAGGAGGGCATGCATACTATAATCAACTACTCGCTGCACGAAGATCTTCTAGTAACACGCAAAAGAGGAAATGGACATTCCTAAGTGAACTTCTGTTAGCCACAAAAGAGAATAAAACGCATCTAAAGGGGGAACTGTCATTTATCTTCGGACGAAAACAAGGGGGCATGATTTTTAAAGATCACGGCCAGGATCCCCACCTGGGGGAAGATTGCAGAAAGAATATGTACCATTCTTACAACGAGTGAGTGCTATCGAGTCATTTGCTTCTTTATAACTTCCCCTGGTGTCTCCGGCGTGACCTACAAATGCTTCAGCATCACACACAATCAGTCCTAGACTCCCAAAATCACCGGACCACGAATCCTAATTACGAACATGTTGATTCAGACTATTGTATAGCATTGGACCTTACAATATGAGAAAATTCCAAATAAAATTCTTTGAGTACATACTCAGACAAACCGGTGGGGAAGGGCTTGTGATCTTTAGATCACCAAGCAGCTCCACCAAGGCCGTTTAATCATCCTAGTCTTATAAAAGAAACCACGGGAAAAGACAAGCTTGCCTACCTGGAACATAAATGTCTGGGTCTAGGATTGCAGCGAGATTCAGCTAATTGCTATATGATCTGAAGACTGCTCTGGAGAAGGAAGAGCTACGTCTTCCCTCAAGCTCTGCTCATCCAAGAGCTTTAGTAAGGACTCAAAGAATATCCATACAAGGATGAGCTCATTTCGAGGTAGACATTAGCAGAGACTTAGATGTGCAAATATCTTCATCAGAAACCTTTAAATTAGCCCCCAACGGAAGGAGAAGAATCGACATTAAACAAACTCACCCGTGTGAAAAATGTAATCCAGGGTGCCAATGAAATCCCTAGTGCAGCTTGTAAACAAAAGGGTTCGTTTGTGGTGGGATGTCCCTTCTTTCATTCTGCTATTCTGAAGCAGGACCAACACCCATTCTTGAGAAAGACCAGTACGCACTGACCTGCAGTATCAACAGCTTGCCTAATAACTGCAATGTCAAGCAGTCATTATGCATGTAAAAGAATCGCCAGTGGCAATTGATGAGGCAGCTTGCTAAGGGGGACGCAGGATATCTAGAGGGTCAACCACTAAATCTGGATGCAAGGCATCGACCATTCCCTCGGCAAGGAGACCATTTGGAGCACTGCAGGCAGCATTAGCGAGCTGAACCTGAATATGTTGCACCATACAAAGCCCAAATGCAGTATCTGTGTGAAATAAGGGATTTCTCTAAAGCCCAACTGTCCATTCCAATGACTTCCAAATAAACGAGCCTTTTGGATTGAAATGCCCTCAGATTTTACCTCGATCTTTTCCTTCCATTCTCCCGTGTGCAATCAAGACGAAGGAGACCAATTTGGGGCTAACCGAGACGGCACCATTTTTCTTGGAGCTCTTTCGATCAATCAGAGACTATCATAAAAAACGATGCCATTTTTTCAATACTAAGAAGGGAGAAGACAACGACGTCCCTTTGAACATGTGGACGACCAAGTAGGAGGGAAAAATAATTAAATAAAGCCAGGACGTCATTTTCTGTTAATCAATTTGGACAGAGCTTATAGAGGAACTCAATTGCACCAATTTGACATGTTCTGAACTTGATTGCATTTTTTTTAAAGTCAATTAAAATTTCACTACAGATTTTTAGCATTTTTTATGCACTTATTTCTTCATTTTAGCAAGAACTTAGATACTCTTTTGTTTCATCTAATCCAATCCTATTTGTGCTTAAAATTAACATGCCATCCACAAAAAAAAAAAGTATTAATACCACATACTCTTTGGTAACTTTGGAGTAATACATTCGTCAACATTATTATGCTTGCGTCCATTCGTTAATATCACGGAATTGAACTTGTCATGTCATTGTCTAGAAGTTTATTTGAAACCATACAATGACTTAATTCATTTTCTTACTTAATTCTCATTTTCCAAAAGTACAAAACCTTCTAGTTGCTCCATATATACCACTTCAGTTAAAGTTACCATACAAAAAGGAATCTTACTTAACATCCTTTTGTCGTACATACAAATTATACATCGATGCAAATTAGATATGCGACTGGAGCATATGTGTTAAAATAACTAATAGGTTCCTTATGATTAAAGCCCTTGACAACTAATCTTGCCTTAAAATGCTTGTATAGGGCCATCTGCACAACGGTTTTTTCCACACTAAAAACCCACTTGCAACAGAGTATCAGTGGACCAGATGCTCCATTTCTTATAGCATTTTTATACCTGCATTCCTTCCAAGGGTGTCCTTTCTTCCAACATTGAAAGAGCAAGGCCTACTTTACTTGCACAAATTTTAATAAATTCCCTTTTTTTTTTCTGTACTGTCAGAAAATTATGAGACTTACCAAAACCAAACCGGTGTGGTTCATAATGTTGACTTTTGAACTCAGAAACATGGCATCGCATGCATGATTTTCTGCGTTAGTCTACGAATGTGTAGTGAATCGCTCTCTCGAAAATGTATAGGGAGAATCTAATATTTTCTTCCCATATTCATTCAAATAAGGGGGGAACTTGGACATAATTGTTCCTACTCAAAAAGAATGAGGAGCAACTTGCAATTCACTCAACTGAGAAACCCGAATTTGAAGTCCATGTACTTGATCCATATTTGGCAAGTCGTTATTCGATTTGAATTCAAAAGACTTCAATGCAAAAGAAGACATTTGGGCGTTCTTTTCTCATCTCAAACCAAATATCCTGAACCAGTTTCCTCATCGCTCGGCATGGCTGCATCACTCCTTTTCGGCGTCGCACAGGGCGTGCTGGGGAAGATAGCATCACCGGCGCTCCAAGAAGCCGTTGCTATTTACAGCGTTGAAGATCAGATCCGCGAGCTCAGAAAGACGTTGACTGCCGTTAAGGCAGTGTTGTCAGATGCTGAGGTGCAGAAGGCGAAGAACGACCGTCTGCAGGTGTGGTTAGATCGGCTTCAACATGTATTTTACGATGCGGAGGATGTGCTTGATGAACTCGAATGTGAAGCATTACGGAAGCAGGTTATAAGTCGCTATGGGAGCGTCAAAGGGAAGGTACACCACTTCTTCTCCCTCTCTAATCCACTCATTTTCCGTGCGAAAATCAGTCATAAAATCAAGAAGATTCGGGAAAGGTTGTCCAAGATTCGCACTGAAAAAGATCAATTCGGTCTTGATACGTGGAGAACTGACAATGGTGGGGGACATACGCCATCACGAAAAATGACTTACTCACTCGTAAACAAGTTGGATGTCGTCGGGAGAGATGATGATAAAGAAAAAATAATTGAGATGTTGATGCAGCCAGATGACAAAAACCTCTCGGTCCTTCCCATTGTTGGAATAGGAGGTATGGCCAAGACAGCCCTAGCTAAATTAGTTTATAATGATGACAGGGTGAAAGAGCAATTTGAGTTGCGACCATGGGTGTGTGTACCCGAGGACTTTGATTTAAAGAAAACTGTCGAAGGAATCATCAAAGATGCACTTCGTCAAGATTTGAGTAACTTTGATATTCAACAATTGCAAAACTCCCTACAAGACATCATCAAAGACAAGAAATTTCTACTAGTCTTGGATGATGTTTGGTGTAATGACCGTAGTAGATGAAAAGATTTGAGAGATTTGCTAGCTGGAGGGGCTAGTGGAAGTACAATAATGGTGACTACTTGTAGTGTGGAAGTTGCTTCTATTATGCATACCCATCCAATGCATAATCTAAAAGGTCTTTCTCATAAAGATTGTATGATCTTATTCAAAAAAATTGGACGTTTGACGAAAAGGAAAAGAAGCCACATGCTGATCTTCTAGATATTGGAAATGACATTGTCAAAAAATCTCAAGGAGTTCCTCTCCTTGTGAAAACTCTAGGGAGCCTTCTATATTCAAATGATGATGTTAGGCATTGGAAACATACTAGGGATAGTGAAACATGGGAGTTAATGGAAGTGAAAAAGGACATCACGCCAGTACTCAAGCTTAGTTATGATCATTTACCATCCCACTTAAAACTTTGTTTTGCCACATTGTCACTTTTTCCGAGAGAAGTTCAAATCAAGGAACTTGGAATAGCTAGGGATGGCTTTAGGATTCATTAGCTCAACAACAGAAAAATTAGCACTGGAAGACGTTGCTAACGAGTATGTCAAAGATTTGTGGAAGAGATCTTTGATCCAAGAACTTGAAGATGATGGATCGGTAATAGAATTTAAAGTACATGATATGATCCATTCTCTTGCAACAAGTGTGGCACAAAAGGATTGCTCTATTGTTGGCTTAGATACTGCAGAGATTTCAGAAGGAGTTCGGTGCGTTTCGCTCTTTAGCACTTCATTAGATGGAACCTCAAATTTTGATGGAGTCCCACCTTTTTTGAGAAAGCCAACTTCGAAAAGGTTGCATGAAATTAAATTTCACTTCAAAAATGATGATGTAGTTATTACAAGAGAGTTTGCTAGAACGTGTATCTCCGAATGTAAACACTTACGATATCTGGATTTGTCCTATGGTAGTTTTGAGGAGCTACCAAGTTCCATTGGTAACTTGAAGCAATTGAGATCATTACTTCTCTATGAGAACAAGCGATTGAAGAAGCTTCCAAGTACCATTTGTGAGCTGCAAAGTTTGCTAGAGTTATCCTTGTATGGTTGCGTAGAGCTAGGCGATTTACCCAAAAATATGGAAAGGCTTTTGACCCTAAGATATCTATACATAACGACAAAGCAGAAGAGCTTACAAGAGAGTGGAATACAATACCTGGAAAATCTGAGATTTTTGGGACTTGATAGATGCGAAAATCTCCAAGTTTTGTCTGAAAGCACTTGCCGACTGACTCGCCTTAGCTCGATGGAAATTGAAAATTGTGGGAGGCCAATATCTCTACCTTTTAGGGAATTAACTGCTCTAGAGTACTTGTGTATTGACAATAGCAAGCTTACGTTGACCTTGGAGAATAAGTCCAACTTTCCGATGAAGCTTCATGCTTTGGCAATTTGTAATTCCGAACAAGTGATGGAGTTGCTCCGATGTCTCGAAGGATCGGCCTGCACTTTGGAGTCCTTTACTATCTATGACTGCCCGAGCTTGACAACTGTTCCTGAGTGGCTGCCCAATCATACATGTCTCAGAATAATTTACTTGATAAGATGTCCCAACTTATCATCCATGCCGCAAGGAATCCGATCCCTCACCGCCCTAAAAGAATTACGCATCCAATACTGTGGTGAACTAAGCAAAAGATGTAAGCCTCGAACCGGCAAGGATTGGCACAAAATCGCTCATGTTCCTCGAATCCAACTTGATTTGATAGAAGTACAATGGATGTATGATTAGGTATGCACCTATCTACCTCTCCCTTCATTTTTTTTCTTTGTTTTTATATGTAGTACAGTCACGTATATTGAGATTCCCTCCTTATTTATTTTTTCCCTGACTTCCCACTTGATGAAAATCAGAATAAGAAAATAATGAATTATTAATATTAATACTAGTGATGACTGTGTCTATATGTTTTGACAACTTTTGACTAATCCCAATTTCCTTGTTTCATTGGGCACGTTGAATGTAAAATTTGATTCCCTACGATGGAATCTCGTATTCTCCTTTTACTTGAAAATTGGAATGTGATGTAATGTTTGAATTTATACTTTTTCTTTGGACAGTTATTATTGCATAAAATAGTTGCTCTAGCGTAAGTCGATAGTTTGAATATAATTTATCAAATGAATCTGCTGCAAGTGTCTTAAAAGGAACAATTAAATTCACCAATCATTTTAAAAAGAAATTGAGAAGTGCTAGGAAATTTAATGTGGAAAATGCACTTGCTAAATATTTACAACTCCTTTGATTTTAGAAAACATTTTCAGTTTCCATTTTTCTTCTTATTAGAAGGAGGAAATAGAAAAAAACTTTAATAGTTTAAGCAAAAATAAAGTTTTGTTTCTCGCAACTTTAGTACATAAAATAGGTGGTCTTCAAAAGTCCATGTTTCGCTTGGAATGAAAGCACAGAGAATATTTAAAGGTTATTTCGATTTGTACGTTTAACTTGAAAGCAGTTTCCCTCTTTTTAATTTGACATTTATTTATAAATAATATAATTTGAAGGCTCGGGATAATCTTTGTTGGCAAGACACTTGGCTTAGTTCCAGCTGGGGAGTGTCCGGTGGAGCCAATGAAAAACGCTCACAATCAACATAAAAATAGACGAATTGTCTAATAAAAAATTATTTATTTCAACTTTTTTTTTTGACAAGATTTATTTCAACTTGATATGCATGAAAAGATTACCCATAGAGAAATGTATTCATTTTTAACTTAACTTTCCAACTTGAGAAAAATTAGTTTCTCGATCTTATTATAGAAATATTGAATTTTTTCGATTAATTTGTCAAATCAAAATAGTTGCACATATTTATTTTCCCGATCCTTTAAGGTGATGTGATTCAACTTCTTATAACAATTTCTAATTATTTTATGCAATATAACTTCTTTTATTTCATTAAGAAAATCTTACTTTCTACAATCAAATATAATTTATAACCCACAAGACAACACTTGAAAGTAAAATCGTACTAGCAACATTCTTTTAAAATTACGATCATAGTGGCACAAATGATGCTTATGAATGAAACCATGGCCATAAGAATTCTTTCCAATCTGCGAAGCACAATGCACTTTTGGAGTAGTAAATTTTAAGCATGAATTTTTTTAAATGAAAAAGAGATTGACATATAAAACTGTTTTGTGCAGGGGAGTGTCTAAGGTCAAGGTAATTGAGAGCAACTAAAGTGCTTTCATTTATTTCTATAGTGTTTTAAATAATGCATAGCATAAAGTTAAGATCCCTAAAATGCAGGGCCTGTTTTGGAATATTTTAATGTATGAATTTACCTTCACATGTTATTTTTTTTAAGATATAACATCTAATTGGAAAAGAGGAAATTTAATTGGGTAAGAATATTCCAACAAAATAGGATGCCGTTTTCTTCCAAGATTGAATAAAGATAAAGATTGATTAGCACTTTATTTGGCAATAATAAAGGATTACTAGTGGCTCTCAATAAAGTGTCCATCCATGGAGATAACAGTATCTGTAATTTGTCATGAAAGATGGGTTGAGTTTGGTGGAGGTTCGCCAGCTAGTGACCTAGGATAGTAATAAATAGGTCCTCCACTCAAAAGTTTTAGGACTTGTATGTCCCTGATTAAGCAATTTTTTTTTTTTTTGCTTTCTCAATATAATATGACATATTTTTCGAATTTGTTAGAATTTTAAAGAAAAATTGTGAATATGCTTTACCAACATTTACATGTTGTGAAAGTCTTAGATGTTTCGGAAAAACAAAAAGTCAAAGTCTGTTCGTGATAAGATTTAGATTATATAGGCAATGTATAAACTGTCCATTTCGATGTAACATATCAGTAATGAATCAAGATTCTTTTTATACAAAGTGCTAATAATATCAGCACCTTGTTCAAAGATAATGTGAACCATCAAACATGTGAGTATTTACCTACAGTGTGTGCACAGCATATAAAAAATATGGTTTCCAGGTGCTATTCAGATACATGTCCTTTTGGAGTCATGATAGATATTTTGAGCTCATTTCATTTTTTCCATTTTGACAGCAGAAGAACTCACGTGGTCTATTTGCCACGCCCATGTGGATCTCCGCAAAGATTTGGACTTGGACCCCGCTAATTCTTCATCAATCTCTTTTATTTTCAGAGAACAATCGTCGTTGATATTGTATTTGGTTCTTTTCCTTTCTTTTCTTGAATGAGTGTTGTTCTTCATTATTTGCTTGTGTTTGTACTGCGATCTTCTCTACGGAGGATAAGCCTTAATTGTATTACATGAGACCAACTGTAGCATCATCACCATTTGAATTCTCACAGAAAGATATTTATATTTTATTCATAGATAGTGAATGAAATCACGTTGCACCATCGAATCTTATTTTTCGAAAATTAGTGTTAGCAACTTGATCTTTTTTTATGTATTCCAGTAGACTATTTATAGAATTTCCTAGAGATAACGCATTTAGAAACCATGTCTTTTCATTTTTTATTTGTTTTTAACTCACTTCTACATTGGAAGATAATGTTTTTCGTTTCCTTTTGTTCTTAAGACTAGATCTTATGATCATGAATGCCAAGGCTAATTGCATCGACAAGAGTTTTTGTTACGAGCTCAAAGCCTTTATCAGTTTCAGTTTGCCATGTACTTTTATTTAAACTCATGATTGTGCATGCTATGGTACCCTATAAAGCCAGCTCCCCTTGGTCGATTCCATGACTGCAATGGAGCGCACAAAACCGCACCAATTGGACAAATCAGTATCATTCGAGGCTGAAGCGGTTTCCAGCCTTGAAAGTGAGGAAACAAAAAGATAATCGTTAACTCACATGTCCTGAAAGAACCAAGGTTGACTCGCTCTATATTAAACCCTTAGTTGGAATGCTTTCTAGTATAGCCATTATGATGACCTGCCAAAGCCCCGTCGAATAACCTTGCTGTTTTTCCAACGACAAGAAAAGAAAATAGCTGGATCATTTGTTTTCGACATTGCAGAGAGTGTGCAGAGCCAGCTTAAATCGCATGCCCATCCTAAGTCATACTTGTGGTATTCCCCGTATTTCTTCACTAATTACTTGATGAGGGGAAGCGGCATCAAATAAGTTAATTTCAATTGATCATAGATAGGCCCATAAAGAAGAGTAGCCACAAACTCTCTCTCTCTCTCTCTCTTTCACACACTCACACACACACACACACACACACACACACACACACAGGATGTCAGGCCAAATATTTGTATCAGCATTCAGCTTCTAAATATCATTCGACGATTTGCGTGGTGGTTACGATTTTTCGCTCTTGGAACTGAGGAACAGAGTGCTTTGTTCCTATAGGTTTCCCGTGTTTTGGAACTCGGGAACAGAGTACTCTGTTTCTTTGGGTGTTAGTGTTTTTCCAGAGAGATGGGAGTCTTTTAAAGGTCGTAAAGGATCTGAAGATAGGAGGGGAAATTAATGTGTTGCAGCTGGTGCCAGGACACTTATCAAGCATTCATTGAGTCTTTAATGGGGATCTAGCACGCTTTTTTTTTTTTTTTTTTTTTTTTTTTGAAGAAAACCTTGACTTGGTACATCTCTCTCCTCTCTCAGCCGTCGCCAGACTCGCCATGCCCTCCACCGTTCGACCCATCATCGACGCCATGCCACAGACACCATTGTGGAGGCTTCAGTTGGACAGCGGTTAACTGGTACCTGACTGAACCTAAATCTTTTCCCAAGGTTCTTGCTAAATGATTGCTTATCTGTGAAATTAGCATGAAGGGAGTCAGAGCAGAGGGACCAAGAGCAACTTAATATGCATGGCGGAAAACAACACGAGAACAAAAGGTTTGAAAACTACATTGTTAGACAACTAAAGTGAAGAGATGAAACAAATACCGAACTCATGTAATTTGATTGCAAGATCGATACTAATGTATAATTTTGACAACAATTCATCATAAACTTGGTGTAGCCTCCCCAATAACAAAGTCAAATCTTACTTTTGATTGTTATATACATTGTGGCAGTATATCTCAGTTACGTAAATTGTCTTTATCACCTGAAAAAATGAATCTGCCTTAAAAAAACGCAAGTTGAAATCCGGCTAGTAACCCAAATAAACTAGCATTTGCTGTTGAGTTTGTTGTGTGCCCCTAATACACAACATAAGTCCATTCCTGAACTGCCAAGCTAATCCTATGGAGTTACATAGCCAATTATTGTGTAAAACACATCTAAACATTACAAAACCTAATTTTAGATAATAGGTAAAACAGGATTTTTCCGTTAACCTGCTGGCCACTCCTAAAGAAGAACATCCCTTTCATTCAGTTATAACCAAGTTATCAGCACAGCAACTAACGTACGAAAGGAAGATGTTGTGTTCTTTTTTGTCTTCACCAAATGGCCCGTATCAATTTCCTCATCACTCATCACGGTGTGCTAGGGAAGATAGAATCTCCCATGCTTCAAGAAGCTGTCGCAATTTGTAGTGTTGAAAGTTCAAATCCGCAAGCTTAGAGAGACGCTGACTGCCATTAAGGCAGTGTTGTTAGATGCTGAGGAGCAGTAGGCAAAGAACCACGGTCTGCAAATGTGTTTGGATCGGCTTCAACATGTATTTTACGATGCTGAAGATGTGCTTGATGAAGTTGAGTGTGAAGCCTTACATAAGCAAAGTAATCTGTGGGGAGCGTTAAAGAGGAAGTATATCACTTTCCCTCTGTAATTTACTAATACCCCATATAAAAATAAATCATAGAGTCAAGGAGATTAGGATGACGTTTTGGCAAAAATTATGCAAAAAATCCTAAATCTATTGAATTTTTTCTAATTCAGTTCTAAATCTTTTAATTTTGCCAATTGAATCTATTTGGCCAATTTTAATCAAAAATCGCTAATGTAGATGCTGAAGTGGCATGACTAATATTAACGTGGATAATTTTTATATTGAATTAGTTATTTCTTTCTTCTTCTTTTTTCCTTCCTAGCCAGATAGGAAGGAAATGATGGAAAAGAAATAAAAAGAAAGAAAAAAAAAAAAAGAATAAAAATAATTAAAAAATCAAATTTTTGAAAAAAAAATTATAAAAAAATCATCCACGTCAATATCGGACGTCTTATGCGGCATTATAGACATCTATGTCAGTGATTTTACTAATTAAAATTAGCCGAATTGATTCAATTGACAAAATGTGAAAATATCTATAACTTAATTAGCACAATTGAAAAATTTAAGACTAAAATGGCAAAAGTATAATAGGTTTGGGACTTTTTGGACTATTTTCCCAGACGTTATCTGAAATTTTCATCGAAAGAATCAACACTCCTTACATTAAGATCAAATTGCTCATGAACAATAATTTGATCTTCAACGTAGAAGGAAGAGAGTGTGTCTTTATTGAAGTTTCTCTCATCTAAGAATTTGTTGACACCTAAATTTTGACAACCTAGAGCATGCATAATAACCATTAAGCCAAATGCAATACCTGTGCGATAAGGATTTTTTCTGAAGCCCAACTGTCGATTCCAATGACCTCCAAAGGAACAAACAAGCCTTTTGGATGGAAATGCACTCGAATTTTCCCTTGATTTTTTCCTTTGGTTCTCTTTGTGCAATCATACGGAGATGACCAATATGGGACTAACCAAGACGGTGCCCTTTTCTTGGAGCTCTTTCGATCACTCAGAGACAATCAATTTCAACTCATTAGCGTGCAATCATGTATCGTGACCCCTAGCTTCGAAGGAATGCGAGCAAAATTATACTAATGGAAATGATATGCCGAATGAGAATGAGCAGTGCGTCCACATCTCCATGAAGTATGAAAGATATATCAAGATAGATTTATAAAATTGATATCCACATTGATGATATATACACTAACTGAATGTTGAAACATATGCAGAAGTAAGAGGCCTAGACTTGACTGGTTCATGAGCCACGTATAAGTGTTCCATAAGTTTTTAGGTAATTGGATGTCAACGCTTGTGCTCCTAAAAAATTAAAATAAAAGAATGCTCATTTGTTATATGTCACGTTATTTATGGGACCAACTTTGCAAATCCGTCTAATTAATACATTCGGTATCACTCAAGCTCATTGAAGAAAACCACGTCCTTTTGAACATGTGGATGATTAAGTAGAAGAGAAAAATGAATAAATAAAGTCGGGATGTCATTTATCATTCATCATTTTGGACAAAGCTGATGGAGGAACTTGAGTGCATCAATTTGACAAGTTTTATAACTTGATCTTATTTTTTCGAAAGTTTTAGAACTCAATCAAACTTGTATTGCAAGTTTTAGGACTTTCGATGCACATATTATTTCACTTTAGCCAGAATTTAGATACACTTTTGTTTATCTAATTCCATCCGGTTCGTGCTTAAAATTAGTATGTCATCCACATAAAGACATACTAAAGCCATTTACTCTATGGTAACTTTAGAATAATCTCACACCTTCTAATCTCTCCTATGTTCTAATTAACATGAGTTCCACTACTTTAGAAAAAAAGGAATTAATATGGAGTTTTGGATGGACAACCCAACATTATCTTAAAACAAAGAATAGAAGGAAAATTGAAAATATGACCATGATAGATGTAAAAAGAGAGGGGATGTACAAAAGAGAAGAGACGAAATTGGAATATCGGTATTTTACTTCGCATCTAAGTTATATTGGATTCTATTAATTAAAAATTTCAAAACTACGAAAGAGTTCAATCCACGTTCCGGACAAAGTCTTGTCCCTATCTCACTTTGTTCCATTTTGCTTTATGCATATACACCATCGCTATAAGCTATCTTGCGATTCTTTGCTCGTTTTGATTGGCACGGAAGAAAAATTATAGAAACTGAGGTAGCCTTTTGGTTCAAATGGTTGAGACAGAATCAGCCTTTGATTGTTCTCTGTCTCTTCGGATGCCAACTAGACTTTGTCTTTCGGTTTGGTCAGTAATTCTTTTCGTAACCTCCTTATTATTCTGGGTCCCCTTCATTGAAATGCGGAGAAACGAAAACACGGGGTGAGCTTTTTCATATATTACACGTTTGTTTAGCTGAAAATCAACTATTTAGAAAATATTAATTGTTTATATCGCTTACAAAATTTAATTAAAAATGATATTTTTATCATCAATATGAAAATGCGGCATAGATTGTTATTGATTATGAAAGTATTTTTTGTCGACTAATTAGTCAAAGCGACGTGGACAATTATTTTTAGTAAATTATGTACTGAAGTAAAGAGTAGACACTTTGAGGAGACCTTGTTGGATCTTCGAAGTAATCTGAATTCTTGATTGTTCCCGCTAAAATAAGATGAAAGAAAAGGTAGAAGGCATGTTTCTGTTAACCTGCAGGTCGGTCGTAAGGGAAGAACCTTCCTTTCATCCAGTTGCAAGCAAAGTTATCATCATAGCGACTCACATAAAAAGAAGACAACGCGTGTTCTTCTTCGTCTCAAACGAAATAGCCAGAATCAATTTCCTCATCGCTCAGCATGGCTGAATCACTCCTTTTCGGCGTCGCACAGGGCGTGCTGGGGAAGATAGCATCGCCGGCGCTCCAAAAAGCCGTTGAGATTTACAACGTTGAAGATCAGATCCAAGAGCTTAGAGAGACGTTGACTGCCATCAAGGCAGTGTTGTCAGATGCTGAGGCGCAGAAGGCGAAGAACGACGGTCTGCAATTGTGGTTAGATCGGCTTCAACATGTATTTTACGATGCGGAGGATGTGCTCGATGAACTCGAATGTGAAGCATTGCGGAAGCATGTTATAAGTCGCTATGGGAGCATCAAAGGGAAGGTACATCGCTTTTTTTCCCTCTCAAATCCACTCATCTTTCGTGCAAAAATCAGTCAAAAAATCAAGGAGATCCAAGAAAGATTATCCAAGATTTCCAAAGAGAAAGATCAATTCAATCTTAACATGCGGAGTGCTTATGATGGTGTGGGACATACACGATCACGAGAAATGACTTACTCATTCATAAACAAGTTGGATGTTGTCGGAAGAGATATTGATAAAGAAAAAATAATTGAGATGTTGGTGAAGCCAGATGATAGAAACCTCTCAGTGTCTCCTATTGTTGGAATAGGAGGTATGGGCAAGACGGCACTAGCTAAATTAATTTATAATGATGATAGGGTGAAAAAGCAATTTGAGTTGCGACTATGGGTGTGTGTACCTGAGGACTTTGATTTAAAGAAAACTATCGAAGAAGTCATCAAAGATGCAACTCGTCAAAATTTGAGTAACTTTGATATTCAACAATTGCAAAGTTTTCTACAAGACATCATCAAAGACAAGAAATTTCTACTAGTCTTGGATGATGTTTGGAGTAACGACCGCAGTAGATGGAAAGAATTGAGAGATTTGCTAAACGGAGGAGCTAGTGAAAGTAAGATAATTGTGACTACTCGTACTACGGAAGTTGCTTCTATTATGGGTACCCATCCAATGTATAATCTAAAAGGTCTTTCTCATGAAGACTCTATGACCTTATTCAAAAAATGGGCATTTGATGAAAAGGAAAAGGAGCCACGTCTTGATCTCCTAGAGATTGGAATTGACATTGTCAAAAAATCTCAAGGAGTTCCTCTCCTTGTGAAGACTCTAGGGAGCCTTTTGTTTTCAAAGGATGATGAGAGGCATTGGAAAGGTATAAGGGATAGTGAAACATGGGAGTTAGTGGAAGCGAAAACGGACATTGTGCCGGTACTCTAGCTATGATCATTTACCATCCCATTTAAAGCGTTGTTTTGCCACATTTTCACTTTTTCCCAAAGGACGTGAAATAAAGGGCCCTGGTTTAGCTAGGTTATGGATGGCTTTAGGATTCATTAGTCAAAAACCGGAAAAAATAACATTGGAAGATGTTGGTATTGAGTACCTCAAAGAGTTGTGGAAGAGATCTTTGATCCAAGAAGTTGAGGAGTACGGAGTGTTCTTATTTAAAGTACACGATTTGATCCATTCTCTTGCAATGATCGTGGCACAAAATGATTACTCTATTGTTGGCTTTGATGCTATAGAGATTTCAAAAGGAGTTCGACATGTTTCGTTCTCTCACAGTTCGTTAGAGGGAACCTCAAATTCTGTTAGAGTCCCACCCTTTTTGAGAAAGCCAACTTCAAAGAGACTGCGCACTATTTATTTTCAACATGAAGTTGATGATGGAGTTATTACTAGAGAGTTTGCTAGAACATATATCTCCAAATGTAACCAGTTACGATATCTGGATTTGAGTTTTGGTAGTTTTGAGGAGCTACCAAGGTCCATATGTAATTTGAAGCAATTGAGATCATTACATCTTAGTGGCAACAAGCTATTGAAGAAGCTTCCAAATACCATTTGTGAGCTACAAAGTTTGCTAGAGTTATCCCTCGATTGCTTGGAGCTAGGCGATTTACCCAACAATATGAAAAGGCTTGTCAACCTTAGGTATCTATACATAACAACAAAAGTGAAGAGTTTGCAAGGAAGTGGAATACAATACTTGGAAAATCTGCAATTTTTGGGACTAGAAAGATGCGAAAATCTTCAAATTTTGTTTGAAGGCACTTGCCGACTGGCTTGCCTTCGGGAGTTGGAAATTGATTGTTGTGAGGGACCAATATATGTGCCTTTTAGGGAATTAATCGCCCTGGAGACCCTGCGAATTATTAGTTCCAAAATTGTGTTGACCTCAGAGAATAAGCCCAACTTTCCATTAAATCTTCGTTGTTTGACTATTGATAACTACGAACAAGCAATGGAGCTATTCCGATGTCTTGGAGGATCGGCCTACACTTTGGAGTCCTTTATGGTATATGACTGCCTGAGCTTGACAGCTATTCCCGAATGGTTGCCACATCATACACGTCTCAGATCAATTTACTTGATCCGATGTCCCAACTTATCCTCCATGCCGCAAGAAATCCAATCCCTCACTGTCCTCAAAGAATTATGCATCAAACACTGTGGTGAACTGAGCAAAAGATGCGAGCCTCAAACTGGTGAGGATTGGAACAAAATTGCCCACATTCCTCGGATCCAACTTGATGGGATGAATGTACAATGGATGGATGATTAGGTATGCATCAATCTACCTCTCCCTTCATTTCTTCTTCGTGCTTAGATGTGATATGGTCATATATATTGAGATTCCCTCCTTACCCTTTTTTTCGTGACTTCCTCACTTGATGAAAATTAAAATAAGAAAATATTGCATTATGTACATTCATAATATTGACGACTTTAACTACACCATTTTGGACAACTTTTGATAAATCCCGTGGCACGTTGAATCTAAAATTTGATTCCCTACAATGAATCCCATGTCCTTGTTTTACTTGGAAATGGGCACATCACGTACTGTTTGAATAAATACTTTTTCTATTGATGATTATTATTGCATAAGATAGCTGCTCTAGCTTAAAGTTGATAGTTTGAATATAGTTTATCAAGTGAATTTGTTGTGTCCTAAAACGACCGGTTAAGTTCACAAATCATTTCATAAAGAAATTGAGAAATACTTGGGTATTTGTTGTAGAGAATGAACTCGCTAGAAATTTACAGCTCCTTTAACTTTAGAAAACATTTTCAGTTTCCATTTTTCTTCTTATTGAAAGGAGGAAACAAAAAAAAAGTTCAATAGTTTAAACAAAAATAAAATTTTCTTTCTTGCAATTTGAGTAGGTAAAATCAGTACTCTTCAGAACTCCATGTTTCATTTGGAACGAAAGCACGGCGAATGCTGAAAAATTATTTCAAGTCTATATGTTTACCTTGGAAACAGTTTTCATCATTGTAATTCGATAATTATTTTTAGATAATATATTTGAAGGCTTAGGATAATATTTGTTGGCAAGACACTTGGCTTAATACCAGTAATACCAGTTGTAGGAGTGCGAATGGAGCCAATGAAAACGCCCGCAAGCAACATTAGAAAGGACGAATTATCTAATAAAAAATTATTTATTCTAAGTTGATATGCATGAAAAGACGACACACAGAGAAATCTATTCACTTTTAATTTAACTTTCCCACTTGAGAAAAACTAGTTTCTCGTTCTTATTATAGAAATATCGAAATGTCTTCGATTAATTTGTTAAATCAAAATAGTTGCACATATCTATGTTCATAGTTCTTTAAGGTGATGTGACTCAACTTCTTATAACCACTTCGAATTATGTTTCGCAATATAATCTTTTTTATTTTATTTTATTTCATTAATAAAGTTTACTTTTCACAATCAGATATAGTTCATAACTCACCCAATACAACACATGAAAGTAAAATAGTACTAATAACGTTCGTTTGAAATTACTATCATAGGCGCACAAACGATGCATGTGAATGAAGCCATAATCATAAAAATTCTTTCCAAAGTGCACAGCACGATGCACTTCTAAAATAGTAATTTTTTCGCATGAAATTTTTTAAATGAAAAAGAGATTAACTCATAATACTTTCATATGCAGGGGAGAGATGCCTAAGATGAAGGGTAATTGAAAGCAACTAAACCAATTTCATTTTATTTCTATAGTAGTTTAAATAACAAAAAGCATAAAGTTAAAATTCCTAAAACGCAGGCCCTTTTTTGGAACTTTTTTATGTATCAATTCACCTTCTCCCGTTATTTTTCTAAGATATAATATCTAATGGGAAAATAGCTTTTGTAATTGGCTAAGTACATCTCTACAAAATAGGATGCAGTTTTCGCACAAGATTGAATAAAGATAAAGATTGATTATCACTTGATTTGGCAATAATAAAAATGATTACTAGTAATTCGCTTCGCTCTCAATAAAGCATTCATCCATGGAGATATCAATATTTGTAATTTTTCATAAAAACCGCCCGAGCGAAGGACAGTTTCGCCAGCTAGCAAACTAGGATGGTAATATACAAGTCCTCAGCTCAAAAGTTTTAGGGCTTGTTTGTTTCTGATTAATTAAAAGTAAAGGGTACTTTATTGCTATCTTGTTAGAATATGAAATATTTATCAATTTTCCTCATATCATTATTTATGTAAATATATATAATATTTGCATGTGGTGAAAGTTTCAAATGTTTTGGATGAACAAAGAGTCAAAGTGTGTATAAAGTTATAAACTCTCCATTTCGATGTAAAATATCAGTAATGAATCAAGATTCTTTTTGAAGAAAGTGCTAATACTAATTTACCTATAGTGTGTACACAGCATATAAAAAGTATGATTTCCAAGTGCCACTCGGATACATGTCCTTTTGGAGTCATGATACTATTATTTGTTAGAATGAGAAACGATAATAGAAGCAAATTTCCACATTTTTGTACAAAACAAAAACTTCTACCGAAGTTTCCAGTGAAAGAAATTTTACATCCATATAAAAATTAATTTTGCTAAAAATGAAGCATATTTTGGTTAGTTAAATATCAAAGAATAACAAATTCGTATGACACCACAATAAATGCCATAATACTATGTAGTGGATACATTGAGCTCATTTCATTTTTTTCATTTTGACTACAGATGAACTCGCGTGATCTGGTTGCCATGCCATGTGGATCTCTGCAAAGTTTGGACTTGCGCTCGGCTAGTTCTTCATTTATCTCTTTTATTTTCAGAGACGAAAACAATGGCCATTGATATTGTGCTTTTTCCTTTTTCTTTCTTACTTGAATGAGTGTTGTCCTTCATCATTTGCTGTTGTATGTACTGCAATCTTCTCTACGGAGAAAATGCCTTATTTGTATTAAATGAGACCAACAGTAGCATTATCGCCATTTGAATTTTCTTAGAATGATATTTATATTTCATTAATAGACAGTGAATGGAATCACGCAGCGTCATTGTTATTTTTCATAAATTAGTGTTAGAAACTTGATCTTTTTGTACATATTCCTGTAGACTATTTATAGAGTTTCCTAGAGATAATGCATTTAGAAACCATGTCTTTTCATTTTCTTTATTAGTTTTTAATTCACTTCTACATTGGAAGATAATATTTTTCGTTTCTTTTTGTTCTTAAGACTAGATCTTATGATAATGAATGCCCAAAGGCTCATTGCATTGACAAAAGTTTTTTTTATGCGCTCAAAGATGTTGTATGCACTTTTATTTAAACTCGCGATTGTGTATGCTATGGTACCCTATAAATCCAGCACCCCTAGGTCAATTTCATGACGGCGTGATTAGAGTTCCTCCCATTATTAGATACCTTGAATATTGAGCATTTCACTGTATCCAGTTCGAAATATTTACAACACTAATAGTCAGCTTATTAAAGGCCTATTAACAACAACTCCAAATGTAAACGTACGAGCTTACTCACTTTAGCTACCTCCATTTTCCAACTTTCAATTCGGTGGTGTTGCTAACCACCGTTTGTGTGCGCCCTATACTATTCAATCAAAGTTCCTCTATTTTAAGTTGATCAGTATGACAGAGTTTGTACTTTACCTAAGTCATAATTGCGCTATTCGTCATATTTCTTCACTAATTACTTAATTAGGGGATGTGGTATCAAATAAGTCAAATCTTTTACAAACCAAAAACAAGGTTAATTTCAATTGATCATAGGCCCATAAAGAAGAGTCCCTACTCTCTCTCTCTCTCTCTCTCTCTCTCTCTCTCTCTCTCGTATCTGCACAGTGCACACGCTAACCAAGAGTGGAAAACCAGGACAAAAAGCAGGGCATGCATACTATAATCAACTACTCGCTGAACGAGGATCTTCTAGTACACGCAAAAGAGGAAATGGACATTCCTAAGTGGATTTCTGTTAGCCACAAAAGAGAATAAAACGCATCTAAAGGGGGAACTGTCATTTCTCTTCGGACGAAAACAAGGGGGCATGATTTTTAAAGATCACGGCCAGGATCCCCACCTGGGGGAAGATTGCAGAAAGAATATGTACCATTCTTACAACGAGTGAGTGCTATCGAGTCATTTGCTTCTTTATAACTTCCCCTGGTGTCTCCAGTGTGACCTACAAATTCTTCGGCGTCACACACAATCAGTCCTAGACTCCCAAAATCGTCGTACCACGAATCTTAATTACGAACATGTTGATTCAGACTAATGTATAGCATTGGACCTTACAATATGAGAAAATTCCAAATAAAATTCTTTTAAATACATACTCAGACAAACCGGTGGGGAAGGGCTTGTGATCTTTAGATCACCAAGCAGCTCTACCAAGGCCGTTTAATCATCCTAGTCCTATAAAAGAAACCATGGGAAAAGACAAGCTTGCCTACCTGGAACATGAACGTCTGGATCAAGGATTGCAGCCAGATTCAGCTAACAAAGCTATATGATCCCAAGACCACTCTGGAGAAGGAAGGGCTGCGTCTTCCCTCAAGCTCTCCTCATCCAAGAGCTTTAGTAAGGACTCCACCGTTACAGCAGCAACAAAAAGAAATATTCATACAAGGGTGAGCTCATTTCCAGGTAGACATTAGCAGAGACTCAGATGTGCAAATATCTTCATTAGAAATCTTTGAATTAGCCCCCCATGGAAGGCAAAGAATCGACAAAAACAATCTCACCCTTGTGAAAAATGTAATCCCTAGTGCAGCTTGCAAACAAAAGGCTTCATTTGTGGTGGGGTGTCCTTTCTTTATTCTGCTGTTCTGAAGCAAGACCAACAACACCCGTTTCTTGCGAAAGACCAGTACGCACTGCCCAGCAAAATCAACTGTTTCTCAGGTAGCTGCAATGTCAAACAGTCATTATGCATGTAAACAAAAATTAATAAGAAAAAGGTACCCGGTGGCAATTGATGAGGCAGCTTGCTAAGGGGACGCAGGATATCTAGAGGGTCAACCACTAAATCTGGATACAAGGGATCGACCTTTCCCTCGGCAAGGAGAACATTAGGAGCACTGCGGGCAGCATTAGCGAGCTAAACCTGGATCCAAAGCCCAACTGTCGATTCCAGTGACCTCCAAAGGAAGAAACGAGCCTTTTGGATTTGAAATGCCCTCAGATTTTCCCTCGATTTTTTCCTTCCATCCTCCCCTGTGCAACCAAGACGAAGAGGACCGATTTAGGGCTCGGACGAAGGAGACCAATTTGGGCCTTTTCGGTTCAGTTTGGGGCTAACCAAGACGATGCCGTTTTTTCTTGGAGCTCTTTCGTTCAATAAGAAACCATCAACAAAAACGACGCAACGACGCCTTTTTGCGTCACTGAGGAAGGGAGAAGAAAACGGCGTCCTTTTGAACATGTGGACGACCAAGTAGAAGGGAAAAAATATTTAAATAAAGCCAGGACATCATTTTCCGTTCTCCAATTTGGACGGAAGCTTACGGAAGGATTCAATTGCATCAATTTCACATGTTTCTGAACTTGATTGCATTTCTTTTTTCAGAAAATTTTAAAACTCAATCAAATTTTCACTGCATATTTTTTAGGATTTCTTATGCAATTATTTCTCCATTTTAGCAAGAAGTTAGATACTCTTTAGTTTCATCTAATCCAGTCCTATTTGTGCTTAAAATTAGCATGCCATCCACATAAAGACATACTAATACCACATATTCTTTGGTAACTTTGGAGTAAATACACTCATCGGCACTATGAAGCTCGTGTCCATTCATTAATATCACGGAATCAAACTTATCATGCTATTGTCCAGAAATTTGCTTGAGACTATACAATGACTTAACTCATTTTCATATTTAATTCTCCTTTCTCAAAAGTAAAAAATCTTCCGATTGCTCCATATATACCGCTTCAGTTAAAGTTACTATTCAAAAAGAGAACCTTAACATCCTTTTGTTGTACATGCAAATTAGATATGCTACTGGAGCATATGTGTTAAAATAACCAATAGTTTCTTTATGTTTAAAGCCATTGGCAACTAATCTTGCCTTAAATGCTTGTATAGGACCATCTGTACAATGGTTTTTCCCCACTATAAACCCACTTGCAGCCCAATATCATTTCTATACCTGTATTCCTTACAACGGTGGCCTTTCTTTCTGTTGGCTGGGTCCGCCACCTGCAGGCCGCGGTAACGTTAACATGGAACAAAGAAAAAAGAGAAAAAGTCAAAAAGTCAAAAAAGAAAGAAAAGAGTGGGGCTGCTTCGTTTGTAGAGTGGAGCCGGAGAGTGAGGAGAGAGAAAAACAGAGAGAGAGAGCGTGAGACCGAGAGTAAGCCAAGAAAAAGAAGAAAGAGGGCAAGTCTTTGTGATGCCGATTTGAAGTCCAAATATTGATGAAATTTGCTTAAATTTGCTTAAATTTGAATATGTTATTCGTGGGATCAAAGGCTATAAGTTGATCGGTTTCATTCATTGAGAACCTCCTCCGAATTCTCCAATCGCAATTAAAATCTTCTTACTTCATTTTTGTTAATCCATCTTTGTAGTGAAGAAATATGGTTGTATTGTTGATGTTAAGCTTCTCTGCATTGGATTTTAACATCAAATCCTTGTTGTTGGTGGCAGTTTATTTTATTATCATTTGGCATTATATACTGGAATTAAGTCGATTTTGATTAATTTAGTTTCGGGGTGAAATTGATTTTAGATTGAATTTAGTTCTTGGTGAATTGTTGCCCAGATTCTCCGCAGCACTTTCAACAATGAAAGCAAGGCCTATTTTACTTGACGAATGTGGAATTTCGTGAAATTTTCTTTGGTATCAAACCAGCCAGGATTAAATAATAAATCTAGATCTTTATTCTATTATTTCTTCTGGACAATGTCGAACATAAGGGATGGATATAGACATGTGCTATCTAGAGTATTTGGAAAGATTGTGTAAATATTAAATCATCAAATGGAAAAACTTATAAGTCCACCCAAAGAGACGGCAGCCTTGAAATCGACATTCGAGGCAACCACTGCTGCTTCCAATTACATGCTCGAGATTGAATTTCAACTGATAAGAACATTACCTTTGACAACAATTTGTTGACATATTTATATCATTTAAATTCCAGAAACCAAGAATATCAGACATGAAACCCTCTAGAGGAAAAAGACCTCAGAGTAGATCATCATCATCAGCTGCATGATGCAGACATATCATCCATTTATTTTTACTCGATCAAGAGCAAGAGAGATGCAGAAAAAAGAACATTCAGAAAGAGATGAGATTATGAGAAACAGAACGGAATAAAAAGAACAATATCCATTTGCCTGGACCGTCCCGTGTATGCCACACACCGATTGGTGTCTTCTCATTCTTTAATTACATTATCAATCTCCCCGTCTATTGTCCCTCCAACTCGTCTCACAAAAACAATCACAAAATCTACAATAAAAAAAAAGTAAGCACGGACACAATCGCATAATTTCCTTTCTGTGGGGCTGTATACCTTCATATATAAGGGTCTTTCGAAGCTGGAAAAGAGAAAGGCCATACACTGTTTTGGTCAAACCAAACGAAGTACAGACCGAAACCCATCAGATTTAATCCCTTCGGGAACTGGACTCTTCACGGGAAGTGCTGCATGAATGCAGAGATGGGTCTGACGCCACTGTGGTTCCCTCCTGTAGAAGCAGCTCAAACTTTCACGCTGAGGGAGGGAAAAGTCGAGAGTGCTTTAAGAGAAGCTGAGTCGTAGAAGAACCACTGGTGGACTTGCACCATATTAAAACCTTAATGTTCGGTCCTTTGCTTATATAACAGAATGGTGCTTTCAGTTGGAGAGGTTTTTAGTATAACCATAATGATCGCTCGCCAAAGATGACTAAGTTGCCATTCGGGTGCAGTTCATGAAGCTCCCTTGATACTCCTATTTCTGAATGTGGGTATGCATTATTGATGATTTTTATCGAAAGAAAATTGTTGAAAAAGTCTTAAGACACGCTATTAGTCGAGGCTTGATCAAAGCCACTCAATCAGATACATTGGACCTTGGATATTGAGCTAACATTTGCGATATTTCCAATGTTTGGCCAACAGCTATCGGGTTGCTATCTAAATTCGGAGGGGATTCGCAGAAGCAGCGCTTGTCGCATCTTGAAACGCTCTCTTTCTGGAAAAGCGTCGTCTACAAAAGTGGGATGTGTCCCGTACAGGCACCCGTTATGTGGTGGGCCTGAAGGGAACATAAAGCCATGGGAATTGTTAGGATTAACGGATCCCCAAAAAAATGGATTCAACACTAAATCGAACCCCTAAACCAATGCGGAAGACGAGCCCGGGAAAACAACATGTATCACCAATCCTAAAGCACACCACGGATTCGAGCGTACCTTTTTAGCCATAGATTAAACACCGACGCCGATATGAGGAAGAGAATCTGGCCCTATTCAATCCGATGACGCCAATTCGTGGTTGAAGGGAAGAAAAACGTGCCTTGTCCTTACTGTTTTCCTTTTTGGAGAGAGAGAGAGGAGAGAAAGAGACGTACGTACGTTTATTTCCAAAATGTGCGTTCTCTCTCTCTCTCTCTCTCTCTCTCTCTCTCTCTCTCTCTCTCTCTCTCTCTCTCTCCTCCCCCTTTTATACGTCCGTCCATCCACGGGCCCTTATCCTGTGGGCCGGGCTTTTAGGCCCAACATGGGCGGACGGGCCTTAAGCCCATCTCTAATAAAACCATCATCTCCCACTCGCACATGGTGGGCCGAACATGATTCTCTTTACCTCTCTTCAACATTCATACTGGTGAATAATCAGTGCGACCAGCATACTTTAAGAACTCGTTGTTATACATCTGTTAGGAATATATAGCAGCTCATAATGGGCGTCACCCTCTGAGTAGATTTAGTATGCAGTACCCTAGATCGATCGATCACATTTATATCTCTCTTGATCTCTTTTAAATATATATATTGTATTCACAATTATAATTATCACAAAAACAGTCATAATTGATCGACCAGTGAATACAAAAGTACAATGTGATTCTCCAAAATCGATCTTCCTCTTTCCTTCAAACTCTCAATTTCAGTTCAGCCTACTTTTCTAAAAATGTTCCATTAGATCGAATCAACTCATGACCATTGGCAACATTCTAAGATAGCAAACACTAAATAGAAATCTTGAGAATAAGTAAAAGTCATGAGGGCACTAAAATTGAGGAACTTTTTTCCTCAAGAGCCTCACACGTCATAAAAGTTGAAATCAAATTTTTTGCCACTCTTCTTGGTCGTCTCATGCATACGTAGTATAAAATACGTATTACGGTATTAACTCTTTTCCCATGAAACGTATGTCTACACCTTTCAATACCGTACAGATGATAGTTCAAACATACCCAATGTCTAACTTGAGTTCATGTATCTACTCATTCACAAAATTCATTAGAACTCACATCTGGCATCTTAGACAGATAAAGTAAAATATGTGGAGTATTTTACTTTCGGACATCGTAAATATTATATCATCATCTTAACACTTAGTTAAGGCGACATGCGTATTTTAAGCTTGAGCTCTCGATTATCACCTAGATAATAAGTTTAAAAACAGTCTCATCTCTATTCATCACATAGTAATTAGAGGCGATTACCCGTGTAAGTGAGCTAATTTTTTACCTATCCGACATACTTCATCAACTTAAAATAATGCACTGAGCATTAAAATGCATAATGATCATACAAAGATTCATAGGCATTAATCAATGAAAAACAAAAATTCATAAATGTGAACAACTCAGGGAAATTATAATTCAGTACATCAGACTCTACGCAATCCTAGAGATTTTACATGACCACAAAACACATCTCTAGGTATTGGCTTTGTCATAGGATCTGCTACCATTTTATGCGTAGATATGTACTGTAAGTCCACATCCTTTCGTGCAACCATATCTTTGACAAAGTTATACTTGGTATTTATATGTTTGGTCTTGCCATGATATTTTGGATCTTTGGTGTACGTTATAGCTGCATGGCTATCACAGTCAACCAATAATGGATATGCAGCTTTCTCAATAACACCTAAATGTTCCAAAAATCTCTTAAGCCAAACTCCTTCTTGTATTGCTGCTGATAATGCCACGAACTCAGCTTCCATCGTGGATAAGGCTATGCACGTTTGCTTCTTACCACTCCATGATATGGCGCCATTGTTCAATAAGAAAGCAAATCCAGAGGTAGATTTTCTTTCATTTAAATCTCACAGATTTTCTTTCATCTAAATCTCCTCCCCAATCAGCATCTGAATAGCCTTCAAGTCGCAGATCCTTTCCTTGGTAATTCAACTTGTAATCAGCAGTTCCCTTCAGATACCTTAGTATTCTTTTAACGGCCTTCCAATGTGCTGGACTTGGATTGGATTGGTATCTACTCACCATTCCAACTGCAAAACATATGTCGGGTTTTGTACACATTATAGCGTACATCAAGCTCCTTACAACACTAGCATAAGGAACATGTTTCATTTGTTCCTTCTCTTGTGGAGTCCTTGGACACAGTCTATGGCTCAATCCTTCACCTTTCACAATAGGAGTGTCTATGGGTTTACAATTTTGCATACGAAATCGTTCAAGAACCTTATTTATATATGTTTCTTGCGAAAGAGACAACGATCTCTTCGAACGATCTCTTGAAATCTTAACTCCAAGAATGTATGCAGCCTCACCCATATCCTTCATCTCAAAATTGGAAGACAACCAACTCTTGACAGTATTAACAAACTCTATATTACTTCCGGCAATTAGTATATCATCAACATATAATGATATGATCACAAATTAATCATTGGATCTTTTGACATATACACAATGATCCTCATCAATCATTGTAAAATCATATACCATTATGGCATTATGAAAACGTATATACCATTGTCTCGATGACTGCTTAAGGCCGTATATCGATCTCAAAAGTCGACATACCTTTTCTTCTTGGCCTTTCACTATGAAACCAGCAGGTTGTTCCATATATATTTCTTCATCTAATTTTCCATTGAGGAAAACAGTCTTTACATCCATCTGATGTAACTCAAGATCCATACTAGTTACTATTACCAGAATAATGCGAATCGAGGTAAATCTCACTACAGGAGAAAATGTATCTTCATAATCAATTTCTTCCTGTTGATTATACCCATTCGCCACAAGGCGAGCCTTATGCCTTTCTATCGAGCCATCGGTCTTTCGCTTTATTTTGAGAACCCACTTGTTCCCAATAGCTCTGCGTCCTTTTGGAAGATCAACCAGTTCCCAGACGTGGTTTGATTTCATTGACTCCATTTCCTCTTCCATTGCATGAATCCATTTTTCCTTACTAGGGCAATTCAGAGCCTTATTAATATTTATTGGCTGATCCTCATCTTGTGGAGCAACCATAAAAGTTTCCCCTTCAATGTCAAAACGCCGACGAGGAATACTTTGGCGACTTGTTCGCTGTATGGGAGATTGTACATTTTGCACATCATTCCTCATTACGCTCCCATTTGGATTAGATAATGATGATGTCATCTTATCATGTGGTTATAATTGAGAATCAGTTGAATTCAATTCATCACTTATCATATTACTCCCACTTGGATGAACTCCACTAACATCATTATCCTGATCCAAGGTCTCAAATAGGGAGTAATCTTCCCCTATTTCGCCCTTCTTAGGAAATTCATCCTCTAAGAATGTGATATCTCGTGATTCAAATTCAGTTATACTCTCACTTTCCTGCTCACCTATGAACACATAACATTTCGAGTGTTCTGAGTACCTTATGAAAATACTCTTCTTTCCTCTGGGACCCAATTTTCCAAACTTGTGAGAGGACTCATGTGTATAGGCAGCACAACCCCATGACTTAAGAAAACTTAAGTCCGATTTTCTACTTGTCCATAACTCATATGGAGTGGAAGTAACTGATTTGGAAGACACACGGTTAAGTATATAGGCAGCAGTTAACAATGCATCACTCCAAAAGGTAATAGGTAAGTTAGCATGCGCCATCATTGACCTAACCATTTCCAGTAGGGTTCTGTTTCTTCTCTCCACAACACCATTTTGTTGAGGAGTATATGGAATAGGTAACTGTCTTTCTATTCCTTTTTCATCACATAATTTTCTGAACTCATCAGATAAATATTCCCGACCTCGATCGGATCTCAATGCTTTTATTTTCTTGTCTAATTGATTCTCTACCAGATTCATAAACCTTTTGAAACAACTTATTGCTTCAAATTTATGAGAAATCAAATAGACATATCTGAATCGAGTATAATCATCTATAAAAGTGATGAAATAAACAGCCCCATGCCTTCCTCTCACATTCATTGGACCACAGACATCAGAATGGATTAAATGCAGATGAAATTCAGCTCTTTTACATTTTCCAAATGGTTTCCTTGTCGTTTTCCCTTCTAGGCAATGCTTACATATGGGCAAATCGACTTTTTCAATGTTGCCCAACAAGCCCTCGTTGGCTAGTCTATTCATACGCTATTAGCCAATGTGACCAAGTCTAGCATGCCACACATTCACATCATTATCATATGTATTAGGAGACGTGAGAAGGGAATAACAAATATTTGCATTAACATAATCAATATCTAATACAATGAAACCATCTAGAAAATAACCACAACCATAATAATTGGTATTCAAAAACAAATCCACACCTCTATTATAGAAGTTCATATTAAACCTAATTTAACCAACACTAAAACAGACACTAAATTCCGACGAATCTCCAGAGCATACAACACATCATGTAGGAACAAAGTGCGTCCACCATGCATATTCAGTTGGCATGTGCCAATTCCTTTCACTTCAGCTCTGGAGTTGTTTCCCACATAGATCCACTTAGTTCCAGTTGGTACTCGTCGGAATTCCACGAAGTATCCTCTATCCTTCGCTACATGGTCTGTCGCTCCTAAATCCACAGTCCACAAAGGATTAGACTCAGTTAAGAACACAGAACTCGACACAAAAGCAAAGTTCTAAAAAGTACAAGGGGTGCAGACCTTCTTTGGCTCACGACAGTCGCGAGCATAATGACTCTTCTTGTCCCAGTTGTAGCATTTCACCCTTGCAAGCTTTTTCATGCGAGGACGCTTTCCTCTTTCATGTTGGTTAAACTTAGGTTTCTTTCCTGAATGACCTACTTCATTGCCTTTCCTTTTATCAAGCCAGTTAGGACGTTTGCGCTTAGAGCTCGAAGCTCCATGTGAGCTAGAATTAGCATGATAGAGTTCAGCATCAGGCTTAGCCGCCAAAAGGCGGTCCTCTTCCAGCTCAAGATGGCGCACTGCATCCTCAAAAGTTTTAATATTTTCATTATGGGTCAGGTGCACTTTCATATGCTCCCAACTTTGAGGCAAGGAACGAATCACTGCTTGCACTTGCTGCTCATCTGTGAGGACATGGCCAGCATCTTTCAGCTCATTTATCATGTTTGACATCTTTCTAAGATGTTGCTTCATAGTCTGACCATGATGCTTCTTATAAGAGTCAAACCTAATAGTGAGCTGTCTCAGTCTGGTCACCGAAGTATGACCAAATCTAGCTGCCAATGCCTCCCACATTTCCTTGGCATTGTCAAAATGCCTAAACTCTCGCATGACGTCATTTTCCGTGCTGCTCAGCAACGCGATGCAAGCAAGAGAGTTCTTTCTTTTCCATGCAGCAAAAGCTTCTTTATCTCTCTTGTGCTGTGCAGTGTTTCCTTCTTTAGGTTTTACCATGGTCAGGTTAAGAGCTTCAAGTGCCTCTTGCTCTTCCAGCACATATTGGATTTTCATGTGACATATTTCATAGTTGTCACCATTGAGCTTTTCACCTTTATTCAGCTCAGCAACTATGCTCTTTGTGGCTGCAGCCATTGATCTGAACACATCAAACATATATGCACGAATTATTAATGCCTATCAATTATGCATCCTTATTTGCATAGACCCATCATATTAATGAATAATTTCAAGTAAGGTTTCAGAATCAAAAGGTCACTAAGTTTCCAATCTTCCTCCAAAATCCTAACTTAAAACTATCATTAATATAATTGTCTTATGCAAAATAAATGCTATGAAGTTACAAAAACTTCTATAACTACCCATAGCTAACTACCCACAGCAATCAGCAATAACAGAAAGTAAATAATAATTGACATCCAATAGAATAATAATGATTTCACATAATACAACTAACATATCGGTTGCTACATCAACAACAATCAGGTAGCAAATATTACATAAGATGTCCACAAAACACATTTAACAAAGATCAGCCAATACAACTAACACCAAGTCAGCACACGAACTGGGAAAGATCCTCTTTTGTTTAATTTCTTGATATTTTCCCTTGTAATAATCCAGTAATATTCATTTACAAAATCCATCACAATTTTCTTATAAGAAGTAGCTCTATTGACATCTCATATGCGATTCAACACTCCTTGCCATTCAGGTGGAAGGGTGTCATGAAAAATCGCACCATCTCTGACTGTGGCATAGGACGACCATTCCATATGACATTTTGAATTTTTTCATTGACCTCAAGGACATGATCAATTAAGTCACCACTCTCCCATCGATGATTAGTCAGCTCAACTATCAACTTAGAAAGCATTTCCTTTTGTTCATCGGTAATTGCGCAAATAGGTGTGCGCAACCTGAGGGAAAGCATTTTTCCTACAACAAATGCATAATCGTCCATGCAACAAATGCAGAACAAATAAGGGATTACAAATAATCAACATAGACTTAATTGAAAAAGAAACACATTCTTTTCCTTTTTTTTCTTTTTGGGTCAACGGTCAACGGTCAGGTTGTCGGTCGTCGAACCGGTTGGACCGGACGTCGAGCCGGTCAGGCAGGGTTGGGCGAACCGATCGCACATGTCGTGCGCGTGCGCGGGTTGACGTCACATAGACGTCAACCGACACGTGCCGCGCGCGTGCCAGACGTCCGTGGGTCGGGTCAGGTCGGGTCGCCGGCCGGTGATCGCCCTGCCAACCATCGTCGGCGCTGACGTCATCGATGACGTCATCCCAGCGGTTACTGACCGTTGGGTGCCGATTTGCTGCCGGCGTCGCGCACGTGCCGGTTCGCCGACCGGCGCGTGGTGCCCATGCGCAACGGCTTCTGGCTATGCGTGTGGGCACGTGCGCCGTCTCCCGACGGCGCACGACATGTCGCCGGACTCGTCTCGACAAGCCCTTTCACCCTATGTCATCAAAATTCGATTTCGACTTACAGAAACTCGAAAAAATGGACGAACAGTGCTCGGGTGTCGGGATTTCTCGCCCCGATCCGTGTCGGCTGAATTTCTTTGCGAAAAATCAATCAAAAAACTTGAAAAGGGTTGGGAAAACATGAACTAGGGCTTTGATACCAATGTTGGGATTAACGGATCCAAAAAAAAAAACGGATTCGACACTAAATCAAACCCCTAAACCAATGCGGAAGACGAGCTCAGGAAAACAACACGTATCACCGATCCTAAAGCACACCACGGATTCGCGTACCTTTTTAGCCACAGATTAAACACCGACGCCGATATGAGGAAGAGAATCTGGCCCAGTTCGATCCGATGACGCCAATTCATGGTTGAAGGGAAGAAAAACGTGCCTTGTCCTTACTGTTTTCCTTTTTGGAGAGAGAGAGAAAGAGAGAGAGGGAGAGAAAGAGATGTATGTACATTTATTTCCAAAAGGTGCGTTCTCTCTCTCTCTCTCTCTCTCTCTCTCTCTCTCTCTCTCTCTCTCTCTCCTCTCTTTTATACCTCCCTCCATCCACGGGCCCTAATCCTGCAAGCCGAGCTTTTAGGCCCAACATGGGCGGACGGGCCTTAAGCCTATCTCTAATAAAACCATCAGGAACAAATGAAATGACCACCCTCAAAAACCAATTTAATTTGTTGCCTTCGTCTTTTATGGCTGATAAGGTGCTTTGTAATCGTTTAATCAATCAACCACCCTAAAAAAACCCCATAAAAAACAAAAGGCCAAAAAAAGAAGTTTATGATATTTGTTACCTCATGTTAAATTATTGATCCATTTTCTAAAGTTTCCTAATTACAGTTATCTAGAAACCCCTAGGTGGACTCTTGTTGTAGTAAAGATTAGGGACAAATATTGATGAAAAATGTGCTCTTCCCTTTTTTAAAACTCTTTCGGTCCCTTTCATTCATTATTGTTTTCCAACTGACTAGTTCAAAGATCAGGAAGTGAATCACATGGCATTTAGACAATTTAAGCCCGACAAAGCCGAGGCTTAATTTTTTTGCACCGTCTCCGTGGCAATGTGTTACAAGCCTAACAGATGAATAATTAATCCAACACTTGTGATATTGCCGTGGAAGAGTTTCATGACCTCCTTATTATTCAAGATCATCTCTAAAATGAAATGCTGAGAAATACGTATAAAATGGATAAAAAAATATTTGTATATTAAGGGTACATTTATTTTGCGGAAAATCAACCAATTAGAAAATATCTTCCGAATTAAAAATGATTTGCTTATATTACTTACAAACTTAAATTGATAAAAAAAAAAAGTATTATAATCATCAAGGAAAAAATTTAGGCATCTATTGTTATTAGTTATGAAAGAATTTTTTGTTGACCGATTGCTCTAGACGACACGGACAGATATTTTTAAGTAAATCATGTACATAAAGTAAAGAACAAACGCTTGGAAGAGACACCGTTGGATCTTTAATCTAATCTCGATTCTTTATTGGTCCCAGGAAAGTTAGATGAAGAAAGGGTGGAAAGCATGTTTCCATTGAGTGGCAACTAGAACTTGTCTCTTGGTTATCTCTTCTTGAGTCATCTCGCTGGACTCAACAGTTTCTTTTCCCCTTTCTGAGACTGTTGTAGTTTTAGAAATGATTTCTTTGTCTACCACATCCCATTCAAGAGGATTTTTTGATCTTAGGAGAATCTTCATCTTGTTTTTCCATATATTGTATTCATTCCCATCAAAGTAAAGTGATTTGATATTGCTTTGCCTTTCAACCAAACCTGGAGCCAACATACTAGTCATGGATTGTTAACTCTGAAGTAAAAACACTTCAACTTAAATGAGTACACAGGCTCTGATACCAATTGTAAATGCTAGTACGAGCACCTAGAGGGTGTGAATAGGTGCGAAAACAAATTTTTGTAGAGTATAGTGTAAAACTTTACTTTCAACCTAAGTCTGTTTAACAGTAGACTTTGAAAAAGGAAAGAGACTCTAACAATTAAATAAAGTTACGAGCAAAGTAAATGAGTTTAGGGAAGAGAATAAGAACACAAGATTATAGTGGTTCGGCTTAATCCAAGCCTACGTCCACTCTCCTGCACTGATAGCCCACCGGCTGGATTTCACTATGAATTAAAAGAGTCGTTACAGTATCACGTTCTTGATTCCACAATGTAGAGACTTTGCTACACTTCCTCAAGGCCTCACAAATGTATAAGCTCTCTTTTGAGTACATGTTTATGCTCAACAAGTGTATTAGCAAAGAACAAGAAGCTTTAGATTTTTGAAATTCTCTATCGCGCACACACTCGAATAACTAGAATGTCTTCCTTATATACTCCTCAATGCCTTCATAACCGTCGGCACTTTCCAAAGGAGTTCTTCCAATCTACCCGTTGGACAGAATCAATTAGGGAGATCTCGAGTTATTTAAGGTATACGACGATAGCCCACCAATCCTGCTCTCCTATACAATCAGGATCTAGGTTTCCATAAGTAAAACCTTCCAAGTATGCTTCGCCATTCAACTGATTCAAATTACTCGAATTAATTTCAAGACGAATAATAGATTCCGAGATGCTATCTCCAGCCGTGAGATTTTCTTTAGCCGATCGAATCAAATCCTTAAAGAAATACTCAATTCTGGATAAGTCTGCTTCGACGGTCTAGAAACTATCAATGAGGGCAGACTTTAAATCTTGAGTCTGGCGGTTCGGCGGTCTTCAGACTTTGATGAAAGAGTCTGCAAGTCTTCCGACAAGACTGATGGAAACGTTTTGTTAGCTTCAAAACAAATAAGGAAGTTTTCTCGAACAACCAGAAAGCAGCAGGTCCTGCCGTTGATCTTGGTGTAGAAGGGGCTTGGCCAGGTGGGGGCAACGTTGCCTAGCTGCTTATCGGTGCGGGCTCCTCGACAGAAGTGGTGGAGTAGTGCCAACGTTGAGTTGGCCACAATTAGAAGCAGCGACGGATCAAGAGGCTAAGCGTGACTAAAAAGTGGCTTGGCCAGGGGGCGGCAGGTCGATGGACTTGGCATGGGAAGTAGTAGGTAGCAAGCAGCAGGCGTAACTACGAAGCAACAGCGCCGACTAACTCAATTCAATGCAGAATCGTCTTGGGGGATTGGACCTGTCGTGGCTTGGCCAAGAACCGAAGCAACCGAGTGAAAGTTTGGCTAAGAGCAAGCTCGGCCGAGAGGGGGCTCGATGGAGAACCAGGCACGACCACTCGGCAGAGGACCAGACGTGGCCGAGGTGGTGACTGAATTTCCTCTCTTCTCCCTCACTCTATTCTTGATGCGTTTTGCTCGTGTATTCTGAATAATGAATTACCGATCTCAACTAATGAGGCATAACATCGTTTATATAAAAGTTTTTCCGAGGGTTGATTGGCGAGGCTTTGTCTTTCGGCCTTTTCGGACTAACGGGTTCTAATTAACCTTAAGCCACTCTCTAATTAGGCTTGTGACAGGTTGAAGTTGTAAGAGTTTTCTTAATGTGGACTAAATTAATTGATATTGTAATTTACTGTTTTTATGGTTACCGTAAAACAGGGTTAGTCTAAAGTGAGATAGAAGGTTTCTTAATTAGTCTAAAATGGGCTGGCTAGTGTGGGCCGAGTTGAGCCTGACCCGTAATGAAGGGGACTGGCTGGAAACTCTATAAATAATGCTCAAGTCTCTCCTCTAACCCTAATTCTCACATGTATCCTCACCTAAGGGGCGTTTACCTAATGCTACACGTGAGGAGGCCGCCTCATTGAGCTAATGATATAAGGGTAATAGAGGAGAAGGACTTGATGCGTGGATCCCCTTGATATATGTGGGTAATCCGTTTTCTGCTTCCGCTTTATGTTCGATGAATCCCAAAATAGGTGCATTAATATTTCTACTCAATTATGCATGTTCTTGTTCTAGTTATATAGATCTTGAGGTTACGCAATTTGCGTCTAACATGTGGTATCAGAGCCTTCATAACCCTAGAACTCGAACGCATAGTGATTTTGCCATAATTTGTGATTTTCGTGATTTTTTGTTCAATAAAAATAAAATTAAATCATAAATTCGGATTGGGCTTGATGAGACGAGAAAGACGGTTGGCTGCGCGTCGCCGGAGGAGGCCGCACGCGCCGCCACGCGCGGCCACACGCCGCCTGGGCGTCGAACGCGCGCCGCGTGTGAGCTCCACGCGTCGCGCACTCAAGCGGCGCGTGTGGGCGCGTGGAGCCTCCGTTCGGTGCATGGATGGTAGCATTAGGTTCGTATGATCATCATCTATGTTGTGGTGTATTTATTTTACATGTTTGATAATTTTATGGATGTGAAAATACATACGAAACCCTAAATACGTGTATTTTTAGTGTATTTTTGCGTATTTTTCTTATATTTTATGTGATTTTGGAAATATAAGTGTTGAGTTACAGGTATTTTATCACATAAACATTATAATGGTGTGATTCATTAATAAAAATTAAACTTTATTGTGAACTGAAGCTAGCATAATGAGATACAACCATTATGGGATAGTTATTGAGCTATGTATTGATTATAAATTTTTTGTTGTTTAAGCCTACTCCTTTACACATTGGTAATCTTTGAATGATTGATATCTTAAGAACTCGTTACCAAATTGATTATACTAATTAACATATTTGCCAAATGTGGGTAATGCATGTCAATTAAGTTACTGCATATTGTACATGAACTCATCCGGTCACTTATTAATGTCTATCAAGTTGAATATTTTTATGGTTAAGGAGTATGACAACATTTACGCAGAGTAATAGTATCTACTGTTAAATTTTAGATATTTGGTTATCTCGTTTGACTCAATTAATAGGCCACTGGTTGATTACAATGATAATTTGTTACTTAAAAATTGGCTAATAAATCAATTGTTGGCCTTGGAGTTATTTTTTGCCTTATGAACTCATGAGTGATAATGGATCAACTGTCAAGCTTGTCGATTTGGTGTACCCTGTATTACTATTGATGTTAATTTGTGAGAGATATTTTAGATCAGCATTCTTTTAATGTTGTTATAGTAATCAGTAATTGGGGTGCACAAGATATGCTTGCTTTTATGTTACGAGAATTTTCTTGTATTGCTGTGATCGGTGATCTAATTGGAATATGTATATATTAATATATATGTATAAATAAAGATTTTATTAATGAATAAAGTAATGTAATTAGCATGATATGTGATTTTGGTGATATGCTGCCCCTATCACTAAAGTTAAAATCACATGTATATGGTGTATGTGAAGAGTAAAGTTTATATCCCTGTTATGAGAGAATTTCAATGATTTAATTGAGTAGTGACTGCCAAAGTGGCACGCTTGATTAGATTTGAGAAATTTTGGTCTCGTATGATGATTGGGATGTCTCCTGGTCTAATGCATAGTCATACTTCCAAAGGAGATGATTGTGTATTAGTTCATGGAGGGATACATGATAGTGTGGTGGAGGAGTGACTGATTTTAGTGATTCATAGGCCCAAAGGTGATGAATTCACGAAGAATTTGAATATATTCTCATAACCGCTATCATGTGGGCAGTGTACAACTGCATATCATATATTATGCCCAAAGGTGATTATATGATTATGCATGTATCTCTCTACATGTGTACTTGTCTGTCAAGTTACACAATGCTCACATGATGCTAATTATATACATTGCTTGTTTTTCAGTCACATTTTCTGTAATTAATAACTCTACTATTATTACGGTTTTTACTACTTCAAATTTTAAGTTGTGGACATATGATTTGTTGCTTGAGAAAAGAGCAATTGAATTTTTTTATTGTCCATGAAGTGTTTCATTCTGGAACACTTGAAAAGAGGTTTACCTGCGGACTGCACTGCTATAAGATAATGAAAGCTTTAATGGTTTGAAGTTATGTTTTATCTAATACCGAAATTAGGACACATCTGCAAAGATTGTGTTTAAATCATAATGACATATACATCTAATATATGGTTAAAAAGTTGTTTCCGAAAGTTTTCTATTTAAGGAAAATGACCGAGATAAATAATAAAATAATTACAATTAGTCTTAAAAGGTTGTCAGGCTTAATAGTGGCCTTGAGTATTTTGGTAAGTATGGCAATGCGAAATAGCTTAAAGGGTCATTTGTCAAATACTTGGTAAATTCTTGGGTGGTAACTTAATTACTATATCTGAAAATTCTGACAAAAAGATTTGGCGAAAGGCATAAATGCACCATATTAAACATAGTGATGAGTATGATTAGTAAGACTAATTTATTTGGTCTTTTGTGGGCTAACATTTTGAAAGTAACTTTTTCACATACAAAAGTTGTTTCATAAACTTCTTTTGAGTTATAGACTAAACATAAATTACTTGAATCATATTAAATTTAGAGGTGTCATGCAGAAGTGAGATTATCTAATTCAATTTTAAGTGTGTTGGAATTTAGATCTACTCGGAATTATTTTGTAACAAGAATTATGGAATCACATCCTATAAAATTTTTACAGTTCGACATAATTGTAGAGGATAATTGCTCTCAGACTATTAAGGATAATAGTGCAATAGAATATCACTGTGTCTTTTGTCTTTGCCTATACAAACAATTGTGGAATCTCCTATACCATAAACTAAACTTAATGGGGTTCAAGATACTATTCTTGATATAATTATGATGAAATTTTTTCAAACCTCTCAAATATAGAATGAAGTAGTTATAGCTTTACTAAAAAAATTTCAAAGAAAGATTGTAGAATTTAAAGCCAAATTGGTAGCTAAAGTTTTCACTTCGAAAGAGGGGTGGATAGTTAATAGTAAATAAATAAATATTTCTTTCTAGTATTTCAGAGTGAACGTGGCATTAATGATTTATTTTGATATGGAGTTACGCCAAATCTATATTGTGCAATTGAAGGATTTTACAACAGATGTTTCAAGTCTTATTAATAGTTTTAAGCAAGTTTCTAGACAATATTATTAAAATTTCATAGTATTATTATTTTGTTCAATTGGGAACAAAGTAATTCAATATACTGTAAGGTCAGTGGGAGGAAATTTATTTTTTCTCATACTTTATGTACATGATATTTTGTTTTCAAGTTGTGACCTTGAGACATCTTTTATCCTTTGTACCGAGATCTGTAAGGATTGTGTTTGCCATATTATATTAGATTTTCTCGGATGACATTTGCAGATTGTATTGGAAATATTCAATATACATCATTGTAAGCCAGGAATTGCTCTTGTTGTTAAAGGTGATGGACCGAATCTATCATATTGTCCTTATTTAGATATTGAGAAAATCTAATTAAATGGTGTACCTTATGTTAATGCACTTAAAAGTATAATGTATGCTCAAATTTGCACTAAACTAAATATCATCTTTGTGACGGGACTTCTAGGAAGATATCAGTCAAATCCAGGACGCGATCACTGGGTTGCTGCTAAGAAAATTTTAAGGTACTTAAACAAGACAAAAGATTATATGTTAATTTATAGATATGTTCAATTCTTGCAGCTAGTAGGGTATTCATTTGTAAACTTTACTGGCTGTTAGGATGACATAAAATAAATAATGAAATATATATTTATGTTAGCAAGAAGTGCAGTAAATAAAATTCTATATTATCTTCTACTATGTAAACAATGTTAGTAACATTCTTTTAGGCTGTTACTTGGGCTATTAGGCTCTAGAACCTCATGACGGAGTTGATCGTTTTAACTTTATGGATAGACCCATACGGTTGTATTGAGATAATAAATTTGTAGATGTCTCAAAGGGTTTAAATATATGGTGGTCAAAATTTTTGACAAAAAGCAAATGGTACAAAAATGTGACGTTTTTTAATATAACATATTTTCACAGATGATATAGTTGCAGATCCACTAACTAAAGGCCTACGCCCATGTGTATTTGAGCGACATGTTGGCCTAGGAGTATCATGAAATGCTGTTGTTTAGTGGGAGCTATTTTGGCTTTACTCTGATAAATGTTTCATCTGTGTTCGTTACACTTTGTAACAGTTTGATATGTATCAACTTTTGCATACAATAAAATATTTTGAATGTGTTGTTATTATGTTGAATACATATTGATAAAGTCTTGTTGACACCTAAATTTTGGTGATTTAGTTTATTTATTTATTGCATAGGAAATTAAGGGTTAATTTTATTAATTGCATAGCATATAAATTTAGGTTGCATTTATTTTGTTATTTGAGTTTTTTGCATTTTAATGGACCGGTGGCGGATGAGTTCGAATTAGATGGATCGGGCCCACGAAGCGACGGGTTGGCCCAAGCCCGTGTTTTTTAATAATTAAAAATTATCTCGTGGGAATATAATATTTTAAAATTTTCCGAGATATGAATTTTTTTGGATAGGGTAGATGGGTAAAAAATATTGCGATTTGGCTTTGAAAGATTTGGATTTAGAGAAAAATTTTATCTTAATCTCGAATCGGGATGAATTTTGTGGAAAATATTGCGGATGTTGATTTGAGGAAGAATTTAAAAATCCAATTCCTTCCCCTATAAAAGGCCATACGCGTATGAGAGAAAGGGGGCTCTTTTCCTTTGGTGAAAAAAGGCAAAAAGGAAAAAGTAAAAGAGAGAAGTGAGTTTGAGGGGGGAAGCGTAAAGGCCGAAACAGTAAAGGGGTGATTTGACCTTTACTGTTCATCATCTTCCCCAAATCCGCTACCCCACCTCTGCAATTGACCGGACGGCTCTTCTTCAAACGCGCTGCACTCGCCTCGCTGTTCGACCCCAGCAACGGAGCTACACCTCATCGCGACTTAGCCGCACCCGTGGTGACCCCCGACGCGTTCGTACCCGGGCATCGACGCCGCACACCCCTTCTTCCCGCGACGCCAGCAGCCACGCCTAAGCCCTCTGTGACGCCAGAAGCCGCCGTTGCTGCGCCTGCACTGCAAATCCCGAGCCTTGGTGTCAACGCCGATCGTCCCCCCTGCTGCTACTGGAGCACCTAGCACCTGCATCTGCTCGCTTGCTGTTGCTCTTCCGCCCGAAGCTCTGCCCCGCCAGTCGCCATCCAAGACTGCCCAACACCGACCTGCGCCGCTCGATCCGACCCGAGCCCACCGTGCCGCGCCGAGCTCTACCCCTGCTCCGCCCGCGTTCACTCCACCCGAGTGCCTGCCGGTTGCCATCCGCAAAGCCGACGCCGGTGGCCGTCTGCCCTCACGTGATCCGTGCTCCGCATCCCTCTACTGTCGCTGGTTCGCTGGCTCACCTCTGCCGGAGTTCCCTCGTCGGACTGATCAACCGGTTGCCCTTGGAGACCCATGATTCCATGTGGGAAAGGAAAGAAAAAAAAGGAAAAGGGAATTAGGTAGATTTTTTATTATTATTGCTTATCCAGTTATAGTTTTTATTTTCCTCTATATATGGTTTTGTTTTGTGGAATTGTTCCTCTTAATTGTTTGATTGAGATTCCAACATGAAAGTGCCCCTCAAATTAGGGATTGACAGTCCGATTTTCGCGCCCGAAATCCGACTCGCAATCTCTTCCAAAAATCGACAATCCGATCTCACGCCCGAGATTCAATTCGCAATTTAATTTTTAAAATTGGTCAACCCGATCTTATGCGCGAGATATGGTTCGCCAATTTTTGGATATCAATCTTATCTTACTTGATTTGCTGTTTTGAGTCAATTTTAATTTTGTAAAAGAAAAAAATCAAAAAAAGGTTTGAATTAGGATTATGTTTGTTTTAGAATATTCCTAGTTTTAGGGTTATCTTTGCATATTTAGGATTGCAATCTTATTTCGAATTTTTAAATAGAAAATCCAAAAAAAAGGCATTCATTTAGGATGTTAGTTTTTTTTTTTTTAAATTTGAATTGCACATTTAATTATTCAGCAATTTTAATTTCGAATTTTACAAAGAAAAAAAAAAAAAAATCATCCGTATCATGTAGAATTAGGGCATCCTTGTCACGTCATTGCATGTTAGGATTGCATGTTTATCAATTATAGATAGATAATCTCTCTTAGATAGATTGCATATTTTCGTTAGGGAAATAAAAAATGTCATTTGCATGTCATATAAGATTAGATTCATGAAATGCACGTCATTTATTAATTGTTGTTAGGTCCATTTAATTAGAAATTGCCCGTCATTAGATTAGGTCATTTAATAAATGTCGCGTGACATATAGCTCGCATATTAAATTGCATGTTGCATGTCATTTTAGTTAAAATAATTTTGTACGTCATTGCATTGCATCACACGTTATTAGAATTAAGCCATTTTGGTTAATTTAGATTGCATATTTAATTATTGCATGTTCATTAAGAAATCATTAGTTTTTTTTACTCATTCATATAGTTTATGACATGTTGCCATGCCATATCATTTCATATTAGATTAGAAGCATTGCATTGCATATGGACTATATTTTCATTGAAAAAGAGAAAACAAAAATTGAGTAATTGCTTGTTAATTAGAAACCATATCTAGAGTTGTTGATATGGATTTTAATTTAACACTACAGATGCTTTCGTTGCTTTGAAGTAAGTCCTGCATTATTTAGTTGCTTTCTTGGGTGTTAAATTGATGGTTTGCGCACCTACATGAACACTTCACATGTTAGGGAGATAGTTTAAAATCAATTCAAGCTGCCTACAAAACTTTTTTTTTTTTTCAAAATAAAAGAAATGGTACTGAAAGGACGTTAGAGAAATCTAGCGTAATCAAGTCCCCGTACCCAAATCTCTGGTTCGTAGGAATAAAGTAAATCCCCCATTACTTTACTTGGGTTTCTAATCGACCCATCAAAAATAGATTAGTAGCAATTCCCAATTAAAAGTCAATTGCATGTTAAGAAATTTAAACCTAAGTCGCGAATTGGTATGGGCTTGGGAGAGCCCGAGTTAAGTCTAGGCTTAACATTCCATTAGCCAAACCCTAGGTAGTTCACATCCTGGAAAATTTGGGTCGCGACAAGTCTCAAGGGATTGTATAAATCTTGAGTGAAGGATAGGGGCATTCGGGCATCCAATTATTAGCCTTGTGTACATGTCTTGTGATACATAAAGAAATGTTAACTATAAGGACAAGACATATGTGGGTTCATTGGAACCATAAAACTTTCTTTAGTGGCACAAGTCTTTGTGACACTTAAGGTAAGAGAATGGTGACTGACAAATAGGATCTCTCTATGAGAGATGTTATTCATTTGTCACACTACCATATTGAATCCATATTAATAAAGTCAAGAGCACTCGTGACTATGGAAGGCTATGTGTGTATACATGCAGTTACCGTCATGATTCGGTGTTTAAGACTTTATGGGATATGATTGACTATTAAGAATTATCTCTGGACCAAATGTGCGCACATACAGTACGATTTCAATTAATATAGTCCAAGTGGGAGAATGTAAGAGTTTTCTTAATGTGGACTAAATTAATTGATATTGTAATTTACTGTTTTTATGGTTACCGTAAAAGGGGGTTGATCTAAAGTGAGATAGAACTTAATTAGTCTAATAAGGGTTGGCTAGTGTGGGCCGAGTTGAGCCTAGCCCGTAATGAGGAGGACTGGCTGGAAACTTTATAAATAGTGCTCAAGTCTCTCCTCTAACCCTAATTCTCACATGTATCCTCACCTAATGGGTGTTTACTTAACGCTACATGTGAGGGGGCCGCATCATTGAGTCAGTGATACGGATGGTAATAGAGAAGAAATACTTGATGCGTGGATCCCCTTGATATATGTGGGTAATCCATTTTCTACTTTCGCTTTATGTTTAATGGATCACAAAACATGTGCGTTAATCTTTCTACTCAATTATGCATGTTCTTGTTCTAGTTATGGAGATCTTAGGGTTGCGCAATTTGCGTCCAACAGAAGTAAGCTTGACCTTGGTCCGTCTTTCCTTGAAATTTCGGCCAGCCCCCTTTGCTCTTCTGGTGGCCAAATTTTGGCGTCTCTGTGGGCTTAATTTGACAAGCCTTGACCCATTTATGGCTTATTCTAATTAATCATAGGGCCTTTTAACTTTATCACCTAAATCCAACTCAATCAAAATTCAAATTATTTGAGTTAGGGCTTAAGAAATTCGGCTGCCCTCTCTCCGATGCTCGGCCGAATTGTGCTTGTTGTGTGGGCCAAGCCAGTGTGATTGATTTGAGTCCGTTCACTACATTTTATAATATACATTTAATTGTTATTTTGTTTAGGGGTTAATGGTTAGCTAAAATTTAGGTACCAGCAAAACTTCATTTACTAAACGATCTTAAATATGCGCAGTACTAAGTAATTCTTAGGTTTAAGTTTAATTAAATAACTAAATAAAATAGATAAACTTTTCTTTTCATTACTAGTTGAAACCCTCCTTAAAGAAAAATATGATAAGAGTCCAGCCTGCTGCCAGGGGGGATGCGCCATGCGTAGCTGCTGTCGAAATGACAAAATTAGTTGTGTTTCCAACGTGGCACGCTAAACTAAATCTTATAATGTTGCACAATTAAAGTTTCACGTAATCGCACCCATCAAAGGACAAACGATATCAGAGAAAAAGTTTTCACCAAAAAAAAAAAAAAAAGGACAAACGATCGATCTTACATATGCGTCGTACTTCATACAAATTGTTATTCGGTTTAAATTTAACTGAATAATTAAATGAAAATAGATAAGTGTTTCTCTTCATCTCAAAGGTGAATGGATCCATCATGCTTGAAAGTTAAATATTGTGGACTCCATCTTGCTGTCACGGGGAGTGCGCCAAGTGCTGCTGGTGTCAAAATGACAGAGTTAGCTGTGTTTCCAGCATGACATATGAACCTAAACCTTATTTTGTTCACACAGTTAAAATCTCACCTAATCACACCCATCAAAGCGCAAAAACGGACAAATTACTTCTTAATTTTCATGTCAATATCCAAAGTGATAAATGCTACTTGATTCTCGGTTTCATATTAATCTAATGAGATGTCTATAAAAAATAAATAAAAAATCAACAGCATCGCTAAATTCCTCGAAGCATTAAATATAATTAAATGGAATGTGAAATCTAAGTCAGCGGTAATTTGCTTTATTTGGTTGTTGTTTTGTTAAATCTCTGCTTGATGGGCATCCTTGGATGCTAACCTAGATCTAAATGTCTATAGTGTAAAACTGGAAAGATCACTTGAATAATCGTTTTCATAAAGTATAGGAACCCACTAAATTAGGCGTTAGACATTTCTAGTGTAATTAAGTTTCGAAACTCATGAGTCTAGTTCACAAAAGTAAAGCGGGTTCTCTCGTTTTTCTCAACTTTAAATTAGTGGTGATTGCTCAACTTAATTAAAAATTAAAAATTAAAAATTAAAAAAAAAATCAAGTTACGTTCGATATGGTTTGAGAGTGCCCTTGGCAAAAGTAAGCCCCGTCTCGCGAGAGGGACAACTCGTGCTTGCTTCACAATCTGTCAAGCTCCCTCGGGGATGGCACCTCGGGAGGGTCGCAACATTGTGATGGAATATTAACCTGTTCAATGCATAACCTAACCTCTAAATCTAAGATCTATAGTTTCCTTCACACTCGCATTTTGAATAAAATAGTAAGTTCATCGAATGATTTGAGATGGGCTTTTGTTTTTCATGTGCATTCGTCTCTTGTTCCAATGTTGAATGCAATCTCTGAATCTCTAGTTGATTTTGATTAGGGTTATTTGTTATTGTACTTGTTGAAAGTTAGTTTGTAAAACAAACAAAGTACGTTTTTCTTTATCTCACATAGAAAAGTTGGGAGAAGATGAGCCAATTAATAAGTGTTTACTTTCTCTACTGTGTTTAAAGAAAATGTTGGATGTGTGTTAGACCCCACAATACTCATGTGGAGATGCGCGATTATTAGGCATACTTAGCATGGTTGCACAAGTGCCCGTGGTTTGATTAGTAGTAACCATTTTATTTCTATTTTATTTCATACAATTATCTTATTAACTTTTATTAGTTTAAAGGTTGTGTTTAGTTTATTAAATAATTTTGGAAATTATAAAAATTCAGAATTTTATTTATTTATTATTTTTATTATTCCGAATTTTTATATCTATGTCTTTTCAAGACAATCTCTGAAAATTATATATGTTCAGTTTGCAACCATTCCTGAAGAGTTGCATTTGTTTATTTTGCAATTTCTTCCTAAGGGACACATTTTTTCATTTATCTTATTAACCTTTATTAGTTTAAAGGTTGTTTTTTGTTCATTAAGTAATTTTGGAAATTATGAAAATTCGGAATTTTATTTATTAAAAATATTTTATTATTATTTTATTATTCCGAATTTTTATATATGTGTCTTTTCAAGATAACAAATGGAAATTATATTTATTTAGTTTGCAACCATTCCCGAAGAGTTGCGTTTGTTCATTTTGTAATTTCTTCCAAAGGGATACCTTTGTTCATTTATCTTATTAACTTTTATTAGTTTAAAGGACGTTTTTTGTTTATTAAGTAATTTTGGAAATTATGAAAATTCCGAATTTTACTTATTAAAATATTATTATTTTTTATTATTTTAATTATTCTAAAATTTTATATGTGTGTTTTTTAAGACAATCTTTGGAAATTATACTCATTCAATTTGCAACCATTCTCGAAGAGTTGCATTTGTTAATTTTGTAATTTTTTTCGAAGTGACACATTTGTTCATTTTGCAACTTCTTTCTAAAGGATACTTTTGTTTATTTTGTAACATTTCATGAAAAGTTGCATTTGTTCTTTAAGACCGATATATATATATATATATATATAATATATAAATTTTTTGATAAACGAGTATGAAATCATTTTTGAGTCTTCTTTCCATAAGTACAACTATTTTTTCAATTATTTTCTAGAGAAATCCTACGGATACATTAGAATTACGATTTAATATTCTCATTTGAGACTCTTGGAGAATATTTGTTAGTGACCATTAGTCATATTATGGGACAAATAAATTTTTAAATAAAGTGATATCACGCTTTAAAGTTCAATTTGATTGCTTTATTAATTCGAAATCATATTTTTTTAATAGTATTTACATAAAGATTTTTCAATAATTCAATTGAATAATAACTTAAATTGCGGGATTCGAGATGACTGTTTTTAGGGTGTATTCTTGTTCTAATTCCAATGTTGAATGCCATAAGGATCGTAATTGACGATATTGGCCAAAGAAACATCATGCCAGCTTGCCTAAATGTGAAGTGACAGCTGCACATCTGCATTCCACGGGCAAATGAGACACAGCCAATGGGAATGATCCAAATATATTACTTTTAAACCACATTAAGCTAAACAATACCCATCTTATGTACTATTTTAAACCCCACTTGCTAAACGATCTTAAACATGCGCTGTGGGTCATATTAGTTGTTCTTTATGACACCGTACTTAAAAAGTTAAATATTGTGGAGTCCAGACAGCTGCCATGGGGATTACGCCGACGAGAGAATTAGCTGTGTTTCTAGCACGACACTCGAACCTAAATCACATCGTGTTCACACAATTGAAGTTCCACGTGATAACGCCCATCAAAGCGCGAAAAGGGACCAATTTCTTCTTAATTTTCACGTCAATGTTAAAAGTGATAAGTAGTACTCGATTCCTGGTTTCATATTTAATATAATCTGATGTCTATAGGAAAATCACAGCATCGCTAAATTTCCAAAGGCATTAAAGATAATTAAACATAATATAAAATCTCAATCACGAATCACGATGGTTATTTGTCTGATGATATCGTGTTGGCAACAGGCTCAAGCGAACCGGCTGCCTGTAGAGTCAATCACAAAATAACGGGGAAATCATATTTGTTCTTTTCCTTTTTGTTCAAAATAACGGGGAACTCATTTTGCCGTATAATATCTTTTCCTTAGTCGAAAGATTCATCGGATTCGGTCCTCTGAAAATCATCCGTGGGCCACCTAATTAATCTCTCTTGCAAAATAATAAAAAAGAATTGTTTAGGCATTTCTATGGGTACATGTGAAGGCTACGCTGGGGTGTACTCCAACAAGTCCAAATTTTCAAAGTTAGGGAGAATAAAAATAGTCAGATCTGAATCGAATATACAAATATAAATGCCCAAGGAAATGGACAAGAGATCACTAGTATCCCCCCATCAAGACATGTACATGTGAAAGTTACAATTTTTAATGTCTGATAAAGACCGTAGTCAGTTAAACCAGCTCTACCACGCGATCTTCCCTATATATCCTTCATTAACCTTCCTGTACCAAGAGAGAAGCTAGCCCTTCAAATTCTTAGAAGACCAACTGAGGAAAACTGTGTCATTTTGTACAAAGAAAAATTCATTGTACATATTAGGTGCATGCATTCCGTGTTCCTTCTGAAACGTTAATTTGAAGTTCTTCGTTTTAGGCACGAAAATAACCTTTAATTAAACTATAACGCATCATATATAGGACAAAAATGATATGATTCTGAGTACAGACATTTATATATCGTCATTATCCTTGAATGTGCGTAAAAAGAATTTGGCATTTTTGCACTAGAATCATAAAATGATGTCATCATAATTTTGATCAGTTGCATTATTTAAAGTACAAGACTTTATAGAAATATTATATCTAATAATTAAAATTTTGCCAATAATGTTACGTAGTGGGAAATCACAATCATATTATATTTGTTTCTGTAAATATAAATAACAAAATCATATTTTGAGCAAAAAATGATTCTTGACATGTCCTATGTTTTTTATCAGCGTATAAATTCGATTCGCTGAAAGAAGTGAGTACTTTTCCACAAGTTCGGCAATTATGCAGGAGATAGAAGTTCTATTGGCAATAGCATACTCGTGTTTTGTATGAGAGTTGAAGTATTTTACTAGCATAGCTCTTAATCGTTTATCGACAAAATTCGTTATACGATCGTACCATCTGCAAGAATCGTGTATATTCCATTTCTCTCGATGTCGATGACCTATGCTTGAAGAATCCAAGAATTTAGACTTGATTTTACGTTCGAAAAACTGATAAGAGTTTCGTCTTGTCACAATGGGAGAAACAAATGCAATATGAGATTTCAAATTTTTCTACTCCATCAGCAGCGTAAATAATAGCCATTTGACGTGGAGACTGTTCATAATGTTATGCATCAGGTTGTCGTGAGCATTTTATTGGCTTAACGGTAAATTTATTTTGCAAAAAATGAGTTATTTGAAATATATTTTATAAAAAATGATTGATTATGTCGTTTGGAATAATTAGTCCAAAAAAAATATTTTTATCATTGACAAAAATTAATACTTAATTTTTTTTCATGAACGATAAAATACTTTTCATTCATACATTTCTGTAAGTAAATGCAATTGGCGATTTGCTAAATCGTCCTAAGTATTTGTCGTACTTCATGTACGTCTTTATTTCTTACTCCCGATAAATATTAAGTAGTCCATCCTGCTGCCATGGGGAACGTGCCACGTGCACCCTGCTGTCAAAATGAAAAAGTTAGCTGAGTTTGGAGCATGACTCACGAATCTAAATCAAATCATGTTCACACAATTGAAGTTTCGCAAGATCACACCCATCGAAGCGCAAAAAGGAACAAATTTCTTCTTAATTTTCACGTCGACATCCAAAGTGATAAGTCGTAATTGATTCCTAATGTCTATTAAAAAATCAACAGCGTCGCTATATTTCTTAAAAGCATTAGAGATAATTAAACAGAATACAAAATCTCAACCACGACAACAAATTATCCGGGCCTGGGTTGCCCACCGGGAATCTACTAGTTATAGAATAGTATTTGTCCAGTTCGCCTTCTTTCTTATTTTAAGTATAAATATTCTACAATTTCAGTCCAAAATGCCTTGAAAGAAATTAGAATTTAGAGCGCCAATACCATATCTAATATTATATATAGAGTTGGCTCCTCCTAATTAATGCACCATGTCAATTATTGGGAAAGATAAAAAAATAAAAAAAAGTCAATGAGTAATATCTAATCTAATTCAATTTAATATAATACGTATAAAGTTTCTCCTAATAAATGATAAATATCTAATTCACTTTAATCTAACTCTATTTTAATCTGATATCTAGTCTTATATGTATGTATGTACGTACGTATATAAAGAAGGTTTTTCACAGCAGTATCATTCGAAGCTGAAACCTATTTTTAGCTTAAAAGTAGGAAAACAAAAAGATTAACTATCAATCCATATGTCCTAGAAAAACCAATGGTGGACTCACACCATGCCGAAACCATACTGTTCGGTCCAGTGCTCATAAAACAGAATGATACTTTGAGTTGAAATAGTTTTTTAGTATAATCACTAGCCAAAGACGAGACAATGCCAACATTCAGATGCGGTTCATGAAGCTCTCTTGATAACTGTATATAGAATATGGGTATGCATTATTGATGATTTTCATGTAAAGAAAGCTTTTGAAAATGTCTGACGACGTACTAACAGTAAGGGCTTAATCAGATAACCAGCCAGTTAAATCGGAAATCTTGGCCCACGCAAATTGAGCACCATTTGCGATTCTTCGACGATTGGGTCGCTATATAATTCGGTGGGAATTCGCGAAAGCAGTTCCACCAAAATATCTAATTGCATCTTTTAAAGCTCTCTCTTTTCGGAGAAGCATCGTGCACAAAAGTGCATCGTTTTTGTGCATCGTTTCTCGTGTAAGTACGCGTTTTCTGGTGGGCCTGAATTGAACATAAAGATAAAGACATGGGAAAGGTACGCGTTTTGTGGTGGGCCTGAAGTGAACATAGAGACATGGGAAAGGAAATGACCACCAAATTGGCACCTTGACGAAGCCACTTTACCGACCAAAAAAAAAAAAAAAGCCGCTTTTATTATGGGAAAGGTACGCGTTTTGTGGTGGGCCTGAAGTGAACATAGAGACATGGGAAAGGAAATGACCACCAAATTGGCACCTTGACGAAGCCACTTTACCGACCAAAAAAAAAAAAAAATAGAAGCCACTTTTATTATGGGAAAGGTACGCGTTTTGTGGTGGGCCTGAAGTGAACATAGAGACATGGGAAAGGAAATGACCGCGAATTTGGCACCTTGAAGAAGCCACTTTACCGACCAAAAAAAAAAAAAAAAAGAAGAAGCCACTTGTATTCTGACCAAAAAAAAAAAAAAAAAAAAAAAAAAAGGAAGCCACTTTTATAATTTATGCCTCCGCTTTTATGGCCGATGGTGATGTCCTTCATAATAGTTTTGTCAATCAATCACCCTCAAAAACCGCGTCAAAACAAGAGGAGAAAAGGAGTTTGTGATCTAAGTTGGTGTTAAAGAATTGATCCCATTTCTAGATTTTTCTCTAAAACTAGAATTATCTAGAAGCTCCTAGTTGAGCTCTTGTTGATTAGGGACGAATATTCTTGGAAAATGTGTTCTTCCCTTTTCTTAAAACTCTTATGGTTCTTTTCCTTCATTATCGTTTTCCAATTGACTAGTTCAAAGGTCGGAAAGCGAATCACAGTCACGTAGCATTCAGTAAATATAAACACGATCAAGCAGAGGCTTGATTTTTTGAACCGTCTTCGCAACAATGTGTCACATGTCTAATAGATGAATAATTACTTCAACATTTGAGATATTCCTGTGGAAGAGTTTCATAACCTCCTTATTATTCAGCATCATCTCTAAAAAAGAAATGCCAAGACAACCGCATTAAGTGAGTAACAAATATGTATGCATTGAAGGCGTGTTTATTTTACAGAAAACTAATGAGTAAAAGAATATTTTCCTAATTAAAATAATTCACTTATATTGTTTACAAAATTGAATTGACAAAAAAAATATTTTCATGGTCAATGAAAATGTTTAGACATAGATTATTATTGATTATAAAATAATTTTTTTGTCAATTAATTATTTTAAGCGATACTAATAATTATTTTTAGGTAACTGATTTGCAGAAGTAAGGACAAACACTTGGAAGAGACGCTGTTGGATCTTTGAATTAATCGCGAGTCTTTATTGGTCTCGGGAAAGTTTAGATGAAGAAAAGGTAGAAAGCACGTTTCCTTTGACCTGCAGGTACGGGTCTTTTTCGTAAATATTGTAAGGTAGGGAAAAAAAAAAAAAAACCTCCCTTTCATCCATTTATGAGGAATTATACCATCATAGCAACTCACGGGAAGCAGACACTGCGTGTTCTTCTTCCTCTCAAACCAAATAGCCTGAGTCAATTTCCTTATCACTTAGCATGGCTGAATCATTCCTTTTCAGCATTGCAGAGGACGTGCTAGGGAAGATAGCATCACCGGCGTTCCAAGAAGCCGTCGCTATTTACAGCGTTGAAAGTCAGATCCAGGAGCTTAGAGAGACGTTGACCGCCATTAAGGCAGTGTTGTCAGATGCCGAGGTGCAGAAGACGAAGAGCGACCGTCTGCAAGTGTGGTTAGATCGGCTTCGACATGTATTTTACGATGCGGAGGATGTGCTCGATGAGCTGGAATGTGAAGCGTTACGGAAAAAAGTTATAAGTCGCTATGGGAGTGTCAAAGGGAAGGTACGCCGCTTCTTCTCCCTCTCTAATCCACTCATGTTCCGTGCGAGCATCAGTCATAAAATCAAGGAGATCAGGGAAAAATTATCCAAGATTTCCACTGAGAAAGATCAATTTGGTCTTAATATGTGGAGTGCTGATAATGGTGAGGGACATACGCGATCACGAGAAATGACTTACTCATTTACAAACAAGTTGGATGTTGTCGGACGAGATATAGATAAAGAAAAAATAATTGAGATGTTGATGCAGCCACATGACCAAAACCTCTCAGTGTTTCCTATTGTTGGAATAGGAGGTATGGGCAAGACGGCCCTAGCTAAATTAGTTTACAACGATGACAGGCTAAAAGAGCAATTTGAGTTGCGACTATGGGTGTGTGTACCAGAGGACTTTGATTTGAAGAAAACTATCGAAGGAATCATCAAGGATACAACTTGTCCAAATTTGAGTAACTTTGATATTCAGCAATCTCAAACCCTTCTACTAGACATCATCAAAGACAAAAAGTTTCTACTAGTCTTGGATGATATTTGGAGCAACGACCGTAGTAGATGGAAAGAATTGAGAGACTTGTTATCTGGAGGCGCTAGTGAAAGTAAGATAATCGTAACCACTCGTAGTGTGGAAGTTGCTTCTATTATGGGTACCCATCCAGCGCATAATCTAAAAGGTCTTTCTCATGAAGACTCTATGGCCTTATTTGAAAAATGGGCGTTTGACGAAAAGGAAAAGAAGCCACGTCTTGATCTTTTAGAGATTGGAACTGAGATTGTCAAAAAATCTCAAGGAGTCCCTCTCCTTGTGAAAACTCTAGGGAGCCTTTTGTATTCAAGGAATGATGATAGGCATTGGAAACATATAAGGGACAGTGAAACATGGGAGTTAGTGAAAGTGAAAAAGGACATTGTGCCAGTACTCAAGCTTAGCTATGATCATTTACCATCTCACTTAAAACGTTGTTTTGCCACATTTTCATTTTTTCCCAAAGGAACTATATTCAATGGCCATAAGTTAGCTAGTTTGTGGATGGCTTTAGGACTCATTAGTTCAAAAAGTGAAAAACTAGCATGGGAAGATGTGGGTATTGAGTACATCAAAGAGTTGTGGAAGAGATCTTTAATCCAAGAACTTGAACAGTACGGAGCAGCATTAGTATTTAGTGTACACGATTTGGTCCATTCTGTTGCAATGAGTGTGGAACAAAATGATTGCTCTATTGTTGGCTTAGATACTGCAGAGATTTCAAAAGGAGTTCGGTGCGTTTCGTTCTTTAGCACTTCATTAGAGGAAATCTCAAATTTCAGTGGAGTCCCACCCTTTTTGAGAAAGCCAACTTCAAAGAGGCTACGTGCCATTTTAATTGCAAACCAAGTTGATCGTGAAGTTATTACTAGAGGGTTTGCTAGAACATGCATCTCCAAGTGTAACCACATACGGTTTCTGGATTTGTCATGTGGTAGTTTTGAGGAGCTGCCAAGGTCCATATGCAATTTGAAGCAACTAAGAACGTTAAATCTCAATGGGAACAAGCGATTGAAGAAACTTCCATGTACCATTTGTAAGCTACAAAGTTTGCTACAGTTATTCCTCCATGGTTGCTTAGAGATAGGCAATTTACCCAAAAATATGAAAAGACTCATTAGCCTTAGACAACTATCCATAACAACAAAGCAGAAGAGTTTGCAAGAAAGTGGAATACAATATTTGGAAAATCTGCAATTTCTGGGACTAGAAGGATGTAAAAATCTCCAAGTTTTGTTTGAAGGTACTTGCCGACTGACTCGCCTTCGGGAATTACATATTAGTAATTGTGACGGACCAATATCTCTGCCTTTTGGGGAACTAAACGCCCTAGAGTCCTTGCTTATTGAAAGTTGCGAGCTTATGTTGCCCTCGGACAATAAATTCAACTTTCCATTGAATCTTTGCACTATGGTGATTATAGACTCCAAACAAGTGATGGAGTTGCTCCAATGTCTCGAAGGATCAGCTTGCACTTTGGAGTCCTTTTCTATCCTTCATTGCCCAAGCTTGACAACTATTCCTGAATGGCTGCCCAATCATACACGCCTTAGAGTAATTCACTTGATCCAATGTCCCAATGTAGTGTTCATGCCGCAAGGAATCCAATCCCTCGCTACCCTCCAAGAGATACGGATCAAAGACTGTGGTGAACTGAGCAAAAGATGTGAGCCTCAAATTGGCAAGGATTGGCACAAAATCGCCCACGTTCCTCGAATCCAACTTGGTTTGATAAAGGTACAATGGACAGATGATTAGGTATGCACCACTCTGCCTCTCCCTTCATTTCTTATATGTGCTTAGATGGGATATAGTCATAATATATATTGAGATTCCCTCCTTATTTTTTTTTCCTTTGACTTCCTCACTTGACGAAAATTAGAATAAGAGAACAATGCATTATGCACATTCATGATATTAACAACCTTAACTCTATGATTTTGGACAACTTTTGACAAATCCCAATTTCCCTATTTCATGCATTGAACGTAATATTTGATTCCCTACATGCAATGGGATGTGTCTATTTATCTCTCTATATTTCAATTCTATTACTTTTTATATTATCATAACAAAGGTCGAAAAGATTGAAAAAAAAATAAAATCAGATGAAATCTCATGTCCTCCTCTTACTTGAAAATTGGCATATGACGTACGGTTTGAATATATTTTTCTATTGATGATTATTATTGCATAAGACAGCTACTCTCGCTTGAGTTAATGGTTTGAATATTGTTTATCATATGATTCTATTGCTAGTGTCCAAAAAAGAAATTGAGAAATACTTGGAAATGCACTTGCTAGAAATTGACGACTCCTTTGACTTTAGAAATCATTTTCGATTTCCATTTTTCTTCTTATTAAAAGGAGGAAAGAAAAAAAAGTTTTAAAGTTTGAGCAAAAATAAAGATTTCTTTCTTGCAGCTTGAGTACGGAAAATCGGTGGTCTTTAAAAACTCCATGTTTCATTTAGAATGAAAGCACGGAGAATATTGAAAAGTTATTTTAAGTCTATACTTTTAACTCGGAAACAGTTTTCCTCATTTTAATTTGACAATTGTTTTCAGATAATATAATTTGAAGGCTCAGGTTAATTTTTGTTGCAAGACACTTGGCTTAATACCAGTTGTAGGAGTGTCGAATGAAGGCGATGAAAATTGCCCACAATTAACATTTAAAGAAGTATCATCTAATAAAAATTTGTTTATTTTTAACTTGATATGCAAGAAAAGATGACACATAGAGAAATCTATTAGCTTTTAATTTAACTTTCCCACTTGAGAAAAACTAATTTCTCGATCTTATTATAAAAATATCGAAATGTCTTTGGTTATTGTTAAATCAAAATAGTTGCACATATCTATGTTCATAATTCTTTAAGGTGATGTTACTCAACTTCTTATAATTATTTCAAATTATGTTTTGCAGTATAATATTTTTTATTTCATTAAGAAAATTTACTTTTCGCAATTAGATATAGTTCCTAACTCACAAAATACAACATGACTAACGACATTCGTTTGAAATTACAATCACAGTCCCACAGACAATACATATGAGTGAAGCCATGATAATAAAAAATCCTTCCAAACTGCACCGCCCGACAAATTTCTAAAATAGTAATATTTTCGCATGAAATTTTTAAACGTAAAAGATGTTAATGGACAATACTGTTTTATGCAGGGGATAGATGTCTAAGATGAACTGTAATTGAGACCAAGTTCATTCTATTTCTATAGTAGTTTAAATAACAAAAAGCTTAAAGTTAAAATACCTAAAATGCAGGCCCTTTTTTGGAACTTTTTTATGTATAAATTTACCTTCACATGTTAATTTTTTTTAAAATATAACATGTAATGGAAAAAGGAAATTTAATTGGCTAAGATTATTCGTACAAAATACGATGCCGTTTTCTCCCAAGATTGAATAAAGATAAAGATTGATCATCACTTGATTTGGCAATAATAAAATGATTACTAGTAGTCCACATCACTCTCAATAAAGTGTCCATTCATTTAGATATCAATATTTGTAATTTGTCATGAAAAATGGCCCGAGCAAGGCACAGGTTCGCCACATAGTGACCTAGGATAGTAATAAATAGGTCCTCAACTCAAAAAAATTTGGGCTTGTATGTTTTCAATTGAACAAAAGAAAATGTTTTTTTTTTCACTTTCTCTATTAGAAATAACATATTTTTCATTTTCATAGAATTATAAAAAGAATTGTGAATATACTTGCCAACATTTACATGTTGTGAAAGTTTCATATGTTTGGATGAACAAAAAGTCAAAGTGTGCGTGATAAGATTGAGATAAGAGGCTATATATAAACTCTCCACTTTGAGGTAACATATCTGTAATGAATCAATATTCTTTTTGAACAAAGTGATATTTAGCACTTCGTTCAAAGATAATACGAACCATCAGACATGTAAGTATTTACCTATTCGGATACATGTCCTTTTGAAGTCAATAGACTATTATTTGTTAGAATGAGAATTTCTAATCCACACTTTTATACAAAACAAAAACTTCTACAGAAGTTTCTAGTGAAGGAAATTTTACATCCATATAAAAATTAATTTTGCTAAAAATGAAAAATATTTTGGTAAGTATAATATCAAAGAGCAACAAATTTGCCTAACACCACAATAAATGTCATAATACTATGTAATAGATACTTGAGCTCATTTCATTTTTTCCATTTTGACCACAGATGAACTCACAAGATCTATTTGTCACGCCATGTGGATCTCTGCAAAGATTTGGACTAACACTCTGCTAATTCTTCATCAATCTCTTTTGTTTTGAGAGATGAAAACAATGGTCGTTGATATTGTACTTTTTTCTTTTTCTTTCTTTTTATTGAATGAGTGTTGTTCTTCATTGTTTGCTTGTGTTTGTACTACGATCTTCTTTATAGAGAATAAGCCTTATTTGTATTACGTGAGACCAACTGTAGTAGCATAACCATTTGAATTTTCTTAGAATGGTATTTATATTTCATTTACAGACAATGAATGGAATCATGCGGCACTATTGAATCTTATTATTTGTAATTAACGACTCAATCTTTTTGTAGGTATTCCAGTAGACTATTTATAGAGTTTCCTAGCGATAATGCATTTGAAAACCATTTCTTTTCATTTTTAATTTGTTTTTTATTCACTTCTACATTGGAAGATAATGTTTTTCGTTTCTTTTTGTTCTTAAAACTAGATCTCAAGGTCATGAATGCCCAAAGGCTAATTGCATCGACAAAAGTTTTTCTTATGCGCTCAAAGACGTTCAGTCTCCCATGTACTTTTATTTAAACTCATGATTGTGTATGATATAGTACCCTATAAATCCAGCATCCCTTGTTCAATGTCATGACTGCAATGGAGCGCACAAAACTGCCCAATTTGGACATATCAGTATCATTCGAGGCTGAAACGGGTTTCCGGGCTTGAAAGTGAGAAAACAAAAAGATAACTGTTAACCCACATGTCCTATAAGAACCAATGGTCGACTCTCTATATTAAGATCTTAGCGTTCCGCCCATTGCTTGTAGAACAGAATGATCTTGGAATGCTTTTTAAGATAACCATAATGATGACCTGCCAAGGACGAGATGACGTTGGCATTAATTGTTTACGATTCATGAAGCTTCGTTGATTACCCCTACTGTTTTTCCAACGGCGAAAAAAAGAAAATAGCTGGATCAGTTATTTTGACACCACAGAGAGTGTGTGCGGAGCTAGCTTAAACTGCATGCCCACTCGTAATTGGGCTGGGATGTTTTAGGCACAACGGTGCTTCCTAAATAAACCGGCTTAAACCAGCTTAAATTGCATGCCCTATACAAATCAATCAAAGTTCCTCTATTTTAAGTCGATCAGTACGACAGAGTTTGTTACTTTCTAGTGCAATTTCAGAATGGTTTCAGAGCAAATACTCTCCACTCATACACGAGATTCAGATATAGACATACTAAATTTGCCATGCGAATTTATAATCTTGTATCTGCACACGCTAACCAATAGTGAAAAACCAGGACAATAAGTAGGGCATGCAAGCTATAATCAACTACTCGCTGCACCAGGATCTTCTAGTACGCGCCAGAGAGAAAATGGACATTCCTAAGCGAATTTCTGTTAGCCCCAGAAGAGAACAAAACGCATCTAAAGGGGGAACTGTCATTTCTCTGTGGACGAGAAAAGGGGGCATGATATAAAAAGATACAGCAAGGATTCCCAAATGGGGGGAAGATTGCAGAAAGAATTTGAGCCATTCTTACGACAACTGAGTGCTGTCGAGTCATTTGCTTCTTTATGACTTTCCGTGGTGTCTCCAACATGACCTACAAATGCTTCAGCATACACACAATCAGTCCTAGACTCCCAAAATAGCCGGACCATGAATCCTAATTACGAACATGCTGATTCAGACTATTGTATGGCATCAGACCTTATAAGATGAGAAAATTCCAAATAAAATTACACTCAGACAAACCGATGGGGAAGGGCTTGTGATCTTTAGATCACCAAGAAGCTCCACCAAGGCCGTTTAATCATCCTAGTCCTATAAAAGAAACCAGGGGAAAAGACAAGCTTGCCCACCTCGAACATCAGTGTCTGGGTCTAGGATTGCAGCGAGATTTAGCTAACAAAGCTATATGATCCGAAGACCACTCTGGAGAAGGAAGAGCTGCGTCTTCCCTCAAGCTCTCCTCATCCAAGAGCTTTAGTAAGGACTCCACCGTTACAGCAGCAACGAAAAGAAATATTCATACAAGGGTGAGCTCATTTCAAGGTAGACATTAAAGAGACCTAGATGTGCAAATATCTTCATTAGAAACCTTTGAATTAGCCCCCGATGGAAGGCGAAGAATCGACAAAAAAACAATCTCACCCTGGTGGAAAAATGTAATCCAGGGTGCCAATGAAATTCCCTAGTGCAGCTTGCAAACAAAAGGGTTCGTTTGTGGTGGGGTGCCCTTTCTTTATTCTGCTGTTCTGCAGCAAGACCAACACCCAATTCTTGCGAAAGACCAGTACGCACTGCCCTGCAACATCAACTGTTTCTCAGGTAGCTGCAATGTCAAACAGTCATTATGCATGTTAAAAAAAAAGGTACCCAGTGGCAATTGATTAGGCAGCTTGCTAAGGGGACGCCGGATATAGAGGGTCAACCACTAAATCTTAGGGGTATGCATTGGGAACCGCCCGAACCGGGAACCGACCGGACCAGACCGAACCGGTCGGTTTTGGGCAGTTCCCATGGTCGGCGGTCCGGTCCCCGGTTCCTAATCTTGGAACCGGTGGCCGATTGGTCCGGTTCCCGGTTTCAAGGTGGGAACCAGACCGAACCGGACCGACCGGACCGAACCAAATTTTTTTATATATAATTTATATACATAGAATTAATCAAACATATAAACATGATAACTTATTGCGACCAAAGTTGCAATTTGAGGTAGCAACCTCTTATGTGGCCAAGAGACCATTAAAACCCTTTTTGTTACTCTTTTATTTATAGAAAAAATCTCCTTGTTAGTTTCGATGTGAGATTAAGACTTCAAGAGATCCCGTGAATCACACGAGTGAAATTTGAATATTTTGCACGTAAAACACGTGTGATTAATTTTGTTGAATTGCCCGAGAATCGAATTGGATTGATCGGTCAAGAGCACGGTCACTCTTTAGTTTTTTAGTGCAAAAAAGTAGAGTCGATTTTTTTGGACCGGACCGGAACCGATGGTCCAGTCCGGTTCCCGGTCCTAGGACCAAACGGTCCGGTCCACGGTTCGCAATTTTGGAAACCGGTACTCCCGGTCCGGTTCCCGGTTCCAAGGTGGAACCGGACCAAACCGGGAACCAATCACCCCTACTAAATCTGGATATAAGGGATCGACCTTTCCCCCGGCGAGGAGAACATTAGGAGCTCTGCGGGTAGCATTAGCCAGCTAAACCTGGATCCAAAGCCCAACTGTCGATTCCAATGACCTCCAAAGGAAGAAACGAGCCTTTTGGATATGAAATGCCCTCAGATTTCCCCTCGATTTTTTCCTTCCATCCTCCCCTGTGCAATCAAGACGAAGAGGACCAATTTTTAGGGCTCGGACGAAGGAGACCAATTTGGGGCTTTTCGGTTCAGTTTGGGGCTAACCAAGACGATGCCGTTTTTTCATGGCGCTCTTTCGTTCAATCAGAAAGCATCAACAAAAACGACGCCTTTTTGCGTCACTGAGGAAGGGAGAAGAAAATGGCGTCCTTTTGAACATGTGGACGACCAAGTAGAAGGGAAAAAATATTTAAATAAAGCCGGGACATCATTTTCTGTTCACCAATTTGGACGGAAGCTTACAAAGGGATTCAATTGCATCAATTTCACATATTTTTGAACTTGATTGCATTTCCTTTTTCAGAAAATTTTAGAACTCAATCAAATTTTCACTGCATATTTTAGGATTTTTTATGCAATTATTCCTCCATTTTAGCAAGAAGTTAGATACTTTTTTGTTTCATCTAATTCAGTCTTATTTGTGCTTAAAATTAGCATGACATCCACATAAAGACATACTACTAATACCACATATTCTTTGGTAACTTTGGAGTAAATACACTCATCAGCATTATGAAGGTCATGTCCATTCATTAATATCATGGAATCGAACTTATCATGCCATTGTCTAGAAAATTGCTTGAGACTATACAATGACTTAACTCATTTTCATACTTAATTCTCATTTCTCAAAAGTAAAAAATCTTCCGATTGCTCCATCTATACAGCTTCAGTTAAAGTTACCATTTAAAAAAGGAATCTTGACATCCTTTCGTCATACATGCAAATTAGATATGCTCCAGTACTGGAGCATATGTGTTAAAATAACTAATAGTTTCTTTATGTTCAAAGCCATTGCCAACTAATCTTGCCTTAAATACTTGTATAGGACCATCTGTACAATGTTTTTTCCCCACTATAAACCCACTTGCAACCCAAATATCATTTATATATCTGTATTCCTTACAACGGTGGCCTTTCTTTCTGTTGGCTGGGTCCGCCACTTGTAGGCCGCGCTAACGTTACCATGGAGCAAAGAAAAAAGAGAAAAAGTCAAAAAGTCAAAAAAGAAAGAAAAGAGTGGGGCTGCTTCGTTTGTAGAGTGAAGCCGGAGAGCGAGGAGAGAGAAGAACAGAGAGAGGGCGTGAGACCGAGAGGAAGCCAAGAAAAAGAAGAAAGAGGGCAAGTCTTTGTGATGCCGATTCAAAATCCAAATATTGATGGAATTAGCTCAAATTTGAATTTCTTCGCAGGATCGAGGACTACGAGTTGATCGGTTTCGTTCATTGAGAACCTCCTCCGAATTCTCCAATTGTAATTAGAATTTTTTTTACTTCATTTTTGTTAATCCATCTTTGCAGTGAAGAAATATGATTGTATTGTTGATATTGAAGCTCTCTGTATTGGATTTTCACGTCAAATCCTTGTTGTTGGTGACAGTTTATTTTATTATCATTTGGCATTATATATTGCTGGTTGTTGTTGGAATTAAGTCCATTTTGATTAATTTAGTTTCGGGGGAGAAATTGATTTAGATTGAATTTAGTTCTTGATGAATTGTTGGCCAGGTTCTCCGCAGCACTTTCAACAATGAAAGCAAGGCCTATTTTACTTGACGAATGTGGAATTTCGTGAAATTTTCTTTGGCATCAAACCAGCCTGGATTAAATAATAAATCTAGATCTTTATCCTATTCTTTGTTATGGACAATGTCGAACATAAGGGATGGATATAGACACGTGCTATCTAGAGTATTTAGAAAGATTATGTAAAGATTAAACCGTCAAATGAAAAAACTTATAAGTTCACCCAAGAAGACGGAAGCCTTGAAATCGAAATTTGAGGCAACCACTGCTGCTTCCAATTACATGCTCGAGATTGAATTTCGACTGATGAGAACATTACCTTTGACAACAATTCATTGACATACTTTTATCATTCAAATTCCAAAAATCAAGAATATCATACATGAAACCCTCGAAAGGAAAAAGAACTAAGAGTAGATGCATGATGCAGACATATCATCAATTTATTTTTACTCGATCTAGAGCAAGAGAGATGCAGAAAATAGAACGTTCAAAAAGAGATGAGATTATGAGAAACAGAATGGAATAAAAAGAACAATAACCATTTGCCTGGACCGTCCCATGTATGCCACACACCGATTGGTGTCTTCTCATTCTTTAATTACATTATCAATCTCCCCATGTATTGTCCCTCCAACTCGTCTCACAAAAACACTCACAAAATCTACAATAAAAAAAGAGTAAACACGGACACAATCGCATAATTTCCTTTCTGTGGGGCTGTATACCTTTATATATAAGGGTCTTTCGAAGCTGGAAAAGAGAAAGACCATACACTGTTTTGGTCAAACCAAACGAAGTACAGACCGAAACCCTTCGGGAACTGGACTCTTCACGGGAAGTGCTGCATGAATGCAGAGATGGGTCTGACGCCACTGTGGTTCCCTCCTGTAGAAGCAGCTCAAACTTTCACGCTGCGGTTCCCTCTTGTAAGACGGAGCAATCGCATTGTCCCCCTGCCATGCATGTACTGCTTAAATTTGGAGAATGCCCGTTATTATTATTTTTGTTTTGCCTTGCAGTTGACACGTGCTTTTGAGAGAGAGAGAGAGAGAGAGACATTTAATAGGGATTTAGGTTGAATTTCGACAATGGCAAATGATCGGTGAAAGTAATATGACCTTATGTATATTCTTTTTATATTCTTTTGGCGGATCCATTAGAAGTTTTCCAAGCAATGATGTGTTTACAATTACTTGAGAAATTAAAATGATGTTAGGAAAGAATCCATTTGCCTCAGAAATAATCCACGTTGATTCCTAGGTCAACCGGTTAATTTTTTTTTAGAGAGGCGCAAATTTGTAAGAGATCAATGTCGAACCAACCTTGAAGTTGGATTTTTCACAAAAGCCAAACTTTTTATCTAGTTTTCCTAAATACATTACTTACCCAAATGAACATTTTTCATAATTAACATTCATCCAAGATCATAGTGTTCGTATTTTCATTTTATTTTTACCATTGTTCTAGGACGGGTTTGCAGTATATTAAAATATTTTAAAAATTGAAAATGGAAAAAAGGATCAATTCTCTAGTAAAAATGGGAAACACCTTTGAATAGGCCAATTCTAGAAGTGATCGATGCAATTACTCCAATTCAAACTTTTTGACAAATGATTAGGACCCACTACATATGCTCACAACTCCAACTTGCAATTCAATCCATGGGAAAATTATCAAAAAAGTTCTAAAACTATTGCAAGTATATCAATTTAGTCCTAAATTGATTTTTTTGTCAATTGAGTCATAATTTTTTTGCAATTGTATCGATTCAATTCATCCCATTAAAATTGGATGTACAATCATAATACAGTGAAATATCGGCTTTCTCTACTATCTCTAGTGTTCACTTGCTTTCTCTTCTCAATCTCTTCTCTATTATATATTCACAATGCAATATTTTACAACAATTATATCAATGGTTGGTGACAATTTTTTAATAATATTTTATTTTTTACGAATTATTTTATTAATTTTTATCTTTTTTCCTTGTTTTTCTTTATTTTTTCAAATTATTTTTATTAATTTCTTAATCTTTTTTTCCTTTTTTTCTTTCTCTTTGTCTCTTTTTTTTTTTTTTTTTTTCTTCCCTCCTCCTTCCTCCTCCCTACTTCTTCCTTTGGCTTCGACAATTGCTAGAGGGAAGGGCTAGCTGGTTGTCAAACTGAGGTGATTGGGTGAGCTTTGCCTCGCCAAACCTAGCGACGGAAAGGCCCCCCTCACCAATGGCTGGGCAAGGGCGATGGTGAGGCGAGCTTGCGCAGCCACCTCAGTCCGGCAATCGACTAGCCCTCGCCTTTGGCCGGTCGCTAGAGCCAAAGCAAGAAGGAGGGAGGAGGAAGGAGGAGGAAAGGGAAAGAAAATAAAAAATTTAATAAAATAATTTGAAAAATATGTATTATTAAAAAATTATCGCCGGTTGGCACGTCGGTGTTGGCTGGCCAATTTTGATCGAATAGATTGAACTAACACAATTAAAAAAAGGCTTAAAACTCAATTGGGTAAAAAAAATAAATTTATGACTAAATTAGCATAATTACAATAAGTTTAGAGCTTCTTGATAATTTTCCCCTCAATCCACTCACCTCATGCTCATCCCTATTTAACATCTAATGAGTGAACTATGATGGAGTTATTATAGACTTATAGCATCATCTATAAACTTAGAGGTCCTCTATATCTAACATTTATTGTTTGCTTATAGTATAACGCATAGTTAATTTGATGAAATAACAAATAGATTTATTCGTGAACAAAAATTCCACTATCGTGCAAGGTTCATGGTCCATTAAGTGAGATCTTTTCTTTTGAACCACGCTTGGCTTAATCTTTTCGTAGCTACAACAAGCAACAATCACGGTAAAACTAAAATTCATTCTTAATACTGGATGGTTATAAGTATCAAAAAATTATTTATTGAACTTTATTATGCTATATTTAAATTCTTATTTGGGAAAAATTATTATTTTGTCTCGAAAAATCATTTTTTATGAAATAATCAATTTATTACGTATTACTGATGTGACGAAGTTTTTCTATTCATGGCTTATGTATGATGACTTGTTTAAATCCACACATGAATATTTTCACATTAATGTAACAATTTTGACTTATCTAAACTTATAACAAAAAAGAAAAGTGTACACCGGTCGTGGTTGGTCAAAAAGCTATCGAATCATCTAATGATTGTCCTCGACATGTCAGTTCAAAAATCAAGTTGAAAGATCTTTCCTTTCTCAATTTCAGTGCCACGCGAAACGTGCAGAGGATAGAGCTTATGAAAGTATTGCCGGTGTCAGGCCACAGGTGTCGAGAGGAAAAGTTGTAATTTCGTCAAAAGAGATTCTTATTAAATGTAAGAGTCGAGAAATCTTTTTCACTTTTTTAAAAGTTGAATCAACGGAAAAAAAAAATCATTAAGCAAAATACTTTGAAAAGGTACAAAATGATAAGTGAAGAATAACTATTCTTGTGTGTACTAAAAAAAATACATATGCCATGAGGGTAGAGATTTATTTAGCATTATAATTAATGAGACAATTCTTATCCCCTCCTCAAAACAATGTGCAAGGACTTGTCAATCATTCAATATGACATTTATTTATAAATAATGCTACAAATTAACAGAAAACTTGATGAGATTTTTAACTGACAAAATGATGCAACAGACTATTTCTAGACAACTTGAATATAACTAATTCTAATTTAAATCACTTTAAAATTTGTTACAATGCTTTGTTAATCAGCCTTCGTATCATTAACCCGCTCCCCCCCCTCCTCTCTCCCCCCCCACCTCTCTCTCTCTCTCTCTCTCTCTCTCTCTCTCTCTCTCTCTCGCTGTTTATTATTATTTTTTTAAAAAGAAAATTGGGTCTGATACAAAAATAATTCTAGACAATGATAAAACTGTCGGCTAGATGGAGAAGCAAAGAATCAAAGATAAAATAACGAAGCAATATAAACTATCTATTTCATTATTTATTTTCTTCTTTGCCAAACATCCCATGAAGTATCCACTTTGCGCATGCAACGGGAGTTACTAAAGTAGCTGCTTTAATTGAGATAATACACCATGATTTTCCCATGTATGCTCTTCCGTTATATATTCTTATCATGCATGAATTATCCAAAAAAGAACAAGAAATAAAAGAGAAATAAAAAAATTCAAAAATTAAAATATTATTAAAAATTATCTACATCAGCTCTAACCGTGACATGTAAGATGACTAACGTTCATGTTAGTGATTTCTGGCCAAAATTAACCGAATAGACTCAATTGTCAAAATGTGAAGAAGTTTTGAACTCAATTAACAAAATTGAAAAGTTTAAGATTAAATTAACAAAAGTGTAATAAGTTTATGACATTTTGGAAAATTATTCCAGGCATGTAGTATAAACTAAACAAAAGATGTGATTAAGCTTACTGATGTGCTCTAATCATTTCTAACTGGCCATTGAAATGCAAAGTATAAAAGAAGAAATAATGCCTGTAGTTCGATGAAGTGCTCAAACTCTCCTATTAGTTGAATATTGACGGATCAATTTATTCCTAGTTGTGTACCAAAATTATCCTTATGTATTAGTGGCCCCTTTTTCTATCGACATATCTTGCACGACTATGACAGAAATTAATAGTTACTAATGACAAAGTGTAAAATATCAAATAATTGCTGTAAAGAAAAGGTAAGAAAAGGAAAAAAAAAAAAAAAAAGGAGTGTTTTCAAGCTAAAAAGTTTGGATCTTCTATGGAAGTTCTCCTTTGTCGTTAAAAGGTACTTAACATTTTCGATCAATAGGGACGGTAGAAGAGTGTTTTTGCCACTGTTATGGAGCTAACGTCCATAAGATCATGTCGATGTGTCTAGCAGTTCAATTGCGAGTGAAGTGTAAGCTCTCCATAAGGCCATGTTAATTGGTATTTTTTGCGCTCATAAAACTTAGGTCGATTTTTTTAGATGAACCTGGTAAAATAAAGGATTCATCGCAATTGCTTGATAGAGATAAGAATAAAGAAAACTTTGAAAAGATGATGTGTCCAGAGATAAATCGTAAAGTTTTCATTACCGTGCCAAAACTATCCAATAGTTGAAGAAATAAGCACACCTTTACCTTATGTCTATGAAATTATTTTCAGATAGATATTTACCGTTGTTCTGCCCTATTACTTTGCCATCCATCTCTTGATTAAGAAGGCCAAGCATGTATACTTAATGTATTGAGAGCTTGCCCTTGTTTCTGTTGATGTTGCTCTATTAATTTTGAATGTTTATAAGCCAAGCAAACATTAAACACTTAAACCTCACATGATTATTGTTTTTCAGATATCAATTTCGAGTTGAAATTCCATAATCCACACCTTCTAAAAAGAGAAGACAAATTGGAATATAACCTTGATAGATGTGAAAAGAGAGGAGACACAAAAAAGAAGGCAAAATTGGAATATTAGTATTGTACTTTGCATCTACAATAATATTGGACTCTCTTAAGTAAGAATATTAAGAGTTAGGAACCGATAAATCGCAAAAGAGTTCAATCCATGATGGTCCGTAGAAAGTAAATAAACAAATAATTAGAGACAGAACGGGACATGGATTAGATATTAGAGAGAAGTCTAATGTCCCGAAGTTGAAAAGATTACAGATCATTTCATTAATAAGATAGACGAGAGAGAGAGAGAGAGAGAGAGAGAGATTGAGTTTCGGATAGACGACCCAACATTATCTTAAAACACAAAAGGAAAAAAAAAAAGAATATAAGGAAAATTGAAATATCACCATGATAGATGTAAAAAGAGAGGAGATGTTCAAAAGAAAAAAGACAAAATTGGAATATCAGTATTTTACTTTGCATCGAAGTTATATTGCATTATATTAATAAAAATTTCAAAACTGATGGACCAAAGCATCAGCAAAGAGTTCATTCCACGGTCCAGACAAAGTCTTGTCCATATCTCACTTTGTTCCATTTTGCTTTATGCATATACACCATCGCTATAAGCTATCTTGCGATTCTTTGCTTGTTTTGATCGGCATGGAAGAGAAGTTATAGAAACTGAGGTAGTCTTTTGGTTCAAATGTTTGAGGCAGAATCAGCTTTCATTCTTCCATGTTGTTCCATCTTATTTTTTTATTTGATCACTTAAGATGCCAACTAGACTTTGTCTTTCACTTTGGTCAGTAATTCTTTTCCTAACCTCCTCATTATTCTGGGTCCCCTTCAATGAAATGCGGAGAAAATCATATATAATGGGGTGAACTTATTTATATATTATGGGCACGTTTTTTTCGTTGAAAATCAACTATTTAGAAAATATTTTCCTAACTAAAAACAAAAATTTTATATCGCTTACAAAATGAATTGTAAAAAAAGAAGTATTTTCATCATCAATATGAAAACACGGCATAGATTATTATTGATTATGAAAGTATTTTCGGTCAACTAATTAGTCAAAGTGACATAGGCAATTATTTTTAGGTAAATTACATACAGAAGAAGTAAAGAATAGACACTTTGAAGAGACCCTCTTAGATCTTTGAAGTAATCTAAATTCTTGATTGTTCCCTGGAAAGTAGGATAAAAGAAAAGGTAGAAGGCATGTTTCTATTAACCTGCAGGCCACTCGGAAGGAAAGAACCTTCCTTTCATCCAATTGCAAGCTAAGTTATCATCATAGTAAATAACTCAAATAAAAAGAAGACACTGCACGTTCTTCTTCGTCTCAAACCAAATAGCCTGAATCAATTTCATCCAATTTACGGACCGCCAATCCAAGATAATATCATCATCTCACAGGAATTATTGATTCAATGTGCGCAATGAAGGGGAAGAAAGGCCACATGCTAGTCAATGTAGATATTAAGAAGACGTACGACAGGTTGAGATGGGAATTCATTCATGTCAACTTTACATGGCTGGACTTCCTGGTTCATACTGGATCTCATCACACCATGTGTTTTGACTAACACTATGCAACTATTCGGAATGGGAAACTAACAGAAGCGTTCCAACCTAAAAGGGTGTCAGACGAGGGGATCTGCTTTTGCTTTCCATCTTTCTCCTTTGTAAGGAGCGGTTTTTTCACTTAATCATGGATTTGGTTGAAAAGGGTGACCGGAAGCCACTTCGAACTCGTCAACGAAGTCGTGTGATCTCTCATTTGATGTTCACGGATAATCTCCCATTATTCGTTGAAGCCTCTGTTTATTAAACGCAGGTTATTAGATAGTGTCTTGACTCCTCCTGTGATGCTTCAACTTAGAAGGTTATTGACACTAAATCTAAATTCTCTTTTTCTAAGGATGTCACGAGTTACTCGAAGAACTTACTAGCCTATTATCATAAAGTACACAAGAAAATTTAGTGGGTGGAAAGCTGAAAATCTATCTTCTGTAAGTGGTGAAGTTGCTACTATAACATGTGAGAGTTTCTCTCTCTCTCTCTCTCTCTCTCTCTCTCTCTCTCTCAGACACACATTCGCGATTCAGCCTCCTCGTGGCCAATGCCAATCAGGTCGATGTACTGTTGATAGTGGGGGATCATGTTCTTCATGGGCTTCATCTTCGCTGTTGCCGCAGACCTTGTTCCCGTAAAGGACATCCATGGTGGGTTCGATTGCGCAAAAGCAGGGCAAGAACAGTAGTTCGGGGATTTTTGGTTCTCCTATCCTTCTTCCTCCTTCAAGATGAGGTCGTCCAAATTTCTCAGAGTTTTACTTCGATCTCTTCTTCTGCTTGACTGATTGGTTCTTTCTCTGTTTCCGGTTGAGTCTTTTCTTCCGTTATGGACGAATTTGTATCAAAAATCAACAATACGTTGTGGTTTTCTTTTCTTCCCCCTTGGAATTCAAATGACAAAATCGATGCTCAAACATAATTACTCTGAACAAAATTGAAATCCTTTCAGTTAAGTTAGGATTTCATCCTCAAATCAATTTGGGGCAGCAAAATGGCCAAAACGTCATCGGATATGCACTCTTTTGGTGACTTCGTATCTTTGGCGAGCCATGTTAGCAAATTTATATTAGATTAATGCCACAATGCTTTTTCTAACTATATGAATCACCAATAATCAATACAACACTTAATGATTGTAATAAAAGAAAAAAAAAGTTATGACATTCAAGTAAACATCATATGAAAGTTATAACATTTGTAGTGTTTTTATCCCTATGTATGCTATAGTTCCTCATAAGTTGAGCATCTCCTTAATTGATTTGATGACTACACTACAGTGCACAAAACTGCCCAAATTGGACAACCTAAAGAAGAGAATGAGGTCAAGAGGGCTCAATTCGTTGATTTAGCCAAATCGGAGTCATTCGAAACTGAAACGGATCTTCAGCTTGAAAGTAGGAATACAAAAAGATAACTATTGACCCATATGTCATAGAAGAACCACTGGTGGACTCTCACCATATTAAAACCTTAATGTTCGGTCCATTGCTTATATAACAGAATGGTGCTTTCCGTTGGAAAGGTTTTTAGTATAGCCATAATGATCGCTCGCCAAAGATGACTAAGTTGACATTCGGGTGCAGTTCATGAAGCTCCCTTGATACCCCTATTTCTGAATATGGGTATGCATTATTGATGATTTTTATCGAAAGAAAATTGTTGCAAAAATCTCAAGACACGCTATTAGTCGAGGCTTGATCAAAGCCACTCAATCAGATACATTGGACCTCGGATATTGAGCTAACATCTGCGATATTTCCAATGTTTGGCCAACAGCTATCGGGTTGCTATTTAAATTCGGAGGGGATTCGCGGAAGCAGCGCTTGTCGCATCTTGGAACGCTCTCTCTTTCCGGAAAAGCGTCGTCTACAAAAGTGGGATGGGTCTTGTACAAGCACGCGTTATGTGGTGGGCCTGAAGGGAACATAAAGCCATGTGAACAAATGAAATGACCACCCTCAAAAACCAATTTAATTTATTGCCTTTGTCTTTTATGGCTGATAATGCGCTTTGTAATCGTTTAATCAATCAACCACCCTAAAAAAGCCCCCATAAAAAACGAAAGGCCAAAAAAAAGGAGTTTATGATATTTGTTACCTAACGTTAAATTATTGATCCATTTTCTAAAGTTTCCTAATTACAATCATCTAGAAGCCCCTAGGTGAACTCTTGTTGCAGTAAAGAATAGGGACAAATATTGATGAAAAATGTGTTCTTCCCTTTTTTTGAAACTCTTTTGGTCCCTTTCATTCATTATTGTTTTCCAACTGACTAGTTAAAAGGTCGGGAAGCGAATCACACGGCATTTAGAAAATTTAAGCACGACCAGAAAATTTAAGCACGACCAAGCTGAGGCTTAATTTTTTTGCACCGTCTTCGTGGCAATGTGTTACAAGCCTGACAGATGAATAATTAATCCAACACTTGCGATATTGCTGTGGAAGAGTTTCATGACCTCCTTATTATTCGAGATCATCTCTAAAAATGAAATGCCAAGAAAGCCGTATAAAATGGATAAGAAATATTTATATATTCAGAGTGCATTTGTAAAAATGATTCACTTGTATTACTTACAAAATTGAATTGATAAAAAAATTATCCTAATCATCAAGGAAAATGCTTAGGCATCTATTGTTATTAGTTATGAAAGAATTTTTTGTAGACTGATTACTCTAGGCGACACGGATAGATATTTTTAGGTAAATCATGTACAGAAAGTGAAGAACAGACACTGGGAAGAGACACCGTTGGATCCTTAAATTAATCTCAATTCTTTATTGGTCCCAGGAAAGTTAGATGAAGAAAGGGTGGAAAGCATGTTTCCGTTGAGCGGCATTCGCCGGTCCTTTTCATTCATAGGGAAAGGCAGGAAAAAACCTCCCTTTCATCCATTCGTGAGGAAGTCATCATGACGGCAGCTAACTCACAGCATTCACCGGGCATGTCTGGTAATGATTATGTTTTCAAAAATAATTTTTTAACAAAAATGATTTTTTCCGATTCTACTCCCATGAACAATTTCTGAGAAAAAAACACGTTTGGTAACTGTCCAAAATTTTTATTCCCAGAATAGAAATGTGTTTGGTAGGATTCTTAACTTTTTTATTTCTTTTAATTTTTTAATAATTTTATTATATTTTTCTCTTTTTTTCTTTTTCTTTTTCTCTTCTTCTTCCTCCTTCTTAGTAGCGCCGTGGCCGGCAACCAATTGGGCGAGGTCCAGCGAGCTCATTGAAAACTCGCCTAGCCAAGGCTAGCCTCAGCCTCGCCAAATTTGGGTGAGGCTCAACCTCGCCTAGGCGACGCAAGGTCAACCTCACCCGGCCTGGCAAGGCCAAGCCTAGCCTAGATCTAGCAAGGTGGAGCTCTCCAGCTCTCACCAGCCCTACTATCGAGGCTCGAGATTGTCCTCAGCCAATCGTCGGACATGGTTGAGACCACCGCCAAGCGATGCTAACCTAGAGGTGGAACAAAATTTTGTTTTTTTGTTCCGCATTTGATAAGGCTTGGTGTCGCTACGGAACCACCGGCCTCGGCCATGGGGGTGCTCCAACGAGATCGTCGGCCCTTGCCTAGCCAATCGTCAGACATGGCCGAGACCAGCGACCAACCAAAAGGAAGAAGAAAAAGAAAAGAGAAAAGAAAAAAAAATTAGAATTGATTTTAGAAATTGTTCTCGGAAACAATAAGTAACTTTTTTTTACTTCTTGATTATATTCCAAATCTATTTTCCGGAAAAAAAAAATGATTTTTGTTTCTGCGAATAAAGAATTTACCAAATGGATTTTGTGTTTGATGATCTCAAATGTTAAGCATTACAAAAGCAGGTTATAAGTCACCATGGGAGTGTCAAAGGGAAGGTACCCACTTCTTCTCCCTCTCTAATCCACTCATGTTCCGTGCAAAAATCAGTCATAAAATCAAGGAGATTTGGGAAAGATTGTCCAAGATTTGCACTAAGAAAGATCAATTCAATCTAAATATGAGGATTGCTACAATGGTGTGAGACATACGTAATCACGAGAAATGACTTACTCATCCATAAACCAATTGGATGTTATTGGAAGAGATATTGATAAAGAAAATATAATTGAAATGTTGATGCGGCCATATGTTAGAAACCTCTCGGTGTTTCCCATTATTGGAATAGGAGGTATGGGCAAGACGACCCTAACTAAATTAGTTTACAGGGTGAAAAAGCAATTGGAGTTGCGACTATGGATGTGTGTAACCGAGGACTTTGATTTAAAGAAAACTATCAAAGGAATCATCAAAGACGCAACTCATCAAAATTTGAGTAACTTAGATATTCAACAATCTCAAACCTTTCTACAAGACATCATTAAAGACAAGAAGTTTCTACTTGTCTTGAATGATGTTTGGAGTAACGACCGCAATAGATGAAAAGAAGTGAGAAATTTGCTAACCGGAGGAGCTAGTGAAAGTAAGATAATTGTGACTACTCATAGTGCGGAAGTTGCTTCTATCATGGGTACCGATCCAGTGTATAATCTAAAAGGTCTTTCTCATGGACACTATATGAACTTATTCAAAAATGGGCATTTGACAAATAAGAAAAGAGGCCACATCCTGATCTTCTAGAGATTGGAAATGACATTGTCAAAAAATCTCAAGGAGTTCCTCTCCTTGTGAAAACTCTAAGGAGCCTTCTATATTCTAAGGATGATGATGGGCATTGGAAACATGTAAGGGACAATGAAACATGGGAGTTAGTGAAAGCGAAAAAGGACATTGTGCTAGTACTCAAGCTTAGCTATGATCATTTACCATCCCACTTAAAACATTGTTTTGCCACATTTTCACTTTTTTCCAAAGGAGTTCAAAAGAAGGGCCTGCTTTAGCTTGGTTATGGATGGCTTTAGGACTCATTAGTTCAAAAAGGGAAAAATTAGCATTGGAAGATGTTGGTATTGAGTACGTCAAAGAGTTGTGGAAGAGATCTTTGATCCAAGAAGTTAAGGAGTGTGGAGCAGAATTACTATTTAAAGTACACGATTTGGTCCATTCTCTTGCAACGAGTGTGGCACAAAATGATTTCTCTATTGTTCACTTAAATACTATTGAGATTTCAAAAGGGGTCTATAGCACTTTGTTAGAGGGAATCTCAAATTTCAATGGAGTCCCGCCTTTTTTGAGAAAGCTAACTTCAAAGAGGCTGCGTGCCATTTATTTTCAATACCAAGTTAATGATGGAGTTATTACTAGAGAGTTTGCTAGAACGTGCATCTCCAAGTGTAACCACTTACGATATCTAGATTTGTCATATAGTAATTTTGATGAACTGCCAAGGTCCACAAGTAATTTGAAGCAATTGAGATCGTTAAGTCCCTATGGGAACAAGCTATTGAAGAAGCTTCCAAGTACCATTTGTGACTTGCAAAGTTTGCTAGAGTTATCCATCGTTGGTTGCTTAGAGCTAGGCAATTTACCCAAAAATATGAAAAAACTCGTCAGCCTTAGATATCTATACATTACAACAAAGCAAAAGAGTTTGCAATATAATGGAATACAATACCTAGAAGATTTGCAATTTTTGGGACTCAATGAACACACAAATCTCCAACTTTTGTTTGAAGGTACTTGTTGATTGACTCGCTTTGGGGGTGGAAATTGTAAATTGTAGGGGACCAATATTTTTGCCTTTTGAGGAATTAAAAGCCCTAGAGTCCTTGAATATTGCTAGTTCCAAGCTCGCGTTGACCTCGGAGAATAAATCCAACTTTTCATTGAATCTTCATACTCTAGTAATTTATAACTCCAAACAAGTAATGGAGCTACTCCGATGTCTTGAAGGATCGGCTTACACTTTGGAGTCATTTTTAGTCTATGACTGCCTAGCTTGACAAATGTTCTTGAATGGCTACCCAATCATACTTGTCTCAAATTAATTTATTTGATCCAATGTCCCAACTTATTGTCCATGAAGCAAAGAATCCGGTCCCTCACTTCCCTCAAAAAATTATGCATTGAACACTATAGTAAATAGAGCAAAAGATGTGAACCTCAAATTGGCAAGAATTGGAACAAAATTGTCCACATTCCTCAAATCCAACTTGATTTGATAGATGTACAATGGACAGATGATTATGTACACATCAATCTACCTCTCCGTTCCTTTTTTTTTAGCATAAAAAAAAATGTGTGATTCAGTCATATACATTGAGATTCCCTCCTTTTATTTTTTTTCCTAACTTTCTCACTAGATGAAAATTAGAATAAGAGGTTAATGAATTATGCACTTTCATAATATTGACGACTTTAACTATATGTTTGGACAACTTTTGACAATTCTCAATTTCCCAATTTCATGTGGTGCATTAAATGTAAAATTTGATTTCCTACAATGAAATCTCATGTCCTCCTTTTACTTGGAAAATGGAACATGACGTAATGTTTTGAATATATACTTTTTTCTGTTGATGATTATTGTTGAATACTATAGCTGCTCTCGCTCAAGTTGATAGTTTGAATATAATCTACCAAATATATCTGTTGCAAGTGTCCTCGAAGGAACGGTTAGTTCACCAATCATTTCATAAAAAATTGAGAAATATTCGGAAATTTATCGTAGAAAATGCACTTGGCTAGAAATTTACAACTCCTCTGATTTAAGAGAACATTTTCGGTTTCCATTTTTCTTCTTATTAAAAGAAGGAAACAGAAAATAAGTTTAAAAGTTTAAGCAAAAATAAAGATTTCTTTCTTGCAACGTGAGTACGTAAAATAGATGGTCTTCACAATCTCCAATTTTTCTTTCAGAATAAAAGCACAAAAAATATCGAAAGGTTATTTCAAATCTATATGTTAAACGCGGAAACAATTTTCCTCATTTTAATTTGACAATTGTTTTTAGATAATATAATTTGAAGGCTCGGGATAATCTTTGTTGCAAGACTCTTGGCTTAATACTAGTTGTAGGAGTGTCAATGGAGCCAATGAAAAATGCCCACAATCAACATTAAAAAAGACGAAGGGTTAATACCTTGAAAAACTCCAAACTGGTACACTTGTGACAAATTTACTCCAAACTACTTTTTTGACCATAAAAAACACTACACTAGTACACCTGTGACAAATTTACCCTGACTGACCATAAAAAACCTTAAACTGGTACATTTATGACAAGCTTACCCCAAACTAATTTATTCGACCACAAAAAACCACAAACTGATAAATTTGTGACAATTATACCCTCCGCTAAATTTGATTAATACCGCAAAAAAAATCAAAAAAAATTGTAAACTGTGACAAACGGAGTGTAAAATCTCAAATTAGTATACCGGTTAACTGTCACGTATCATTTAATTTAATTAAAATTTAAAGAAAACTAACAGAGGGTAAAATTGTCACAAGTGTACTAGTTTTGGGTAAATTTGTCAAAAGTATACAAGTTTGGGGTTTTTGGTGGTCAAAAAAATAGTTTGGGGTAAATTTGTCACAAATATACCAGTTTGGGGTTTTTCAGGGTATTAACCCAAAGACGAATTATCTAAAAAAAGTATTAGAACAATGCACTTTCAGAATAGTAATTTTTGCGCATGAAATTTTTTAAAAGAAAAGGAGATTGACATATAATACTTTTATATGCAGGGGAGAGATGTCTAAGATCAAGGGTAATTGAAAGCAATTAAACGGCTTTCATTTATTTTTGTAGTGTTTTAAATAAGGGTTAATAACCTAAAAAACCCCAAACCGATACATTTGTGACAAATTTACCTAAAATTATTTTTTTGACCATGAAAAACCACAAATCAATATACCTATGACAAATTTACTCCGACTGTCCATAAAAAAAACCCTAAACCGATACATTTACAACAAATTTACCCTAAACTAATTTATTCGACCGCAAAAACCCCAAACTAGTAAATTTGTGACAAATATATGCTCCGCTAAATTGGATTAATACCACAAAAAAATCACAAAAAGTTGTAAACTGTGACAAATAGAGCGTAAAATCCCAAATTGGTATACCAAGTCAACTGTCACATGTCATTTAACTTAATAATTTGACGGTAAAATTTAATGAAAAATAATAGAGGATAAATTTGTCACAAGTATACCAGTTTTATGGTAAATTTGTCAAAGGTATACCGGTTTGGGGTTTTTGTTGGAAAAAATATTTTGGAATAAATTTGTTATAACTGTACCAATTCAAGGTATTAACCCTTCAAATAATGTAAAGTATGAAGTTAAAAAATGCAGGGCCTTTTTTGGTAAAAAATGCAGGGCCTTTTTTGGAAAAAAATTTTATGTATCAATTTACCTTCACATCTTTTTTTTTTTTTTTTTTTTTGAAGATATGACAACTGATGGAAAAGAAGAAACTTTTTTGGCTAAGAATATTCCTATGTCGTTTTTAACCGAGATTGAATAAACATGAAGATTGATATGCAATTAATTTGGCAATAATAAAAGGATTACTAGCGATTGATGCTGTCTCTATAAAGTGTCCATCCATGGAGATATCGATATTTATAATCTGCCATGAAAAATGGCCCGAAAAAGGCAGTGGTTCATCAGCTAGTGACCTAGGATAGGTCCTCAACTTAAAAAGTTTTAGGGCTTGTTTATTTCCAATTAAGCAAAAGTACAAGTTTTTTTTTTTTTTGGCTTTCTATTAAAATATAACATGTTGTTCGAATTTGATAGAATTATAAATAAATAAATAAATAAAATGTGAATATGCTTGCCAACGATGTTGGGAAAATTTCAGATGTCTTTGACGAAGAAAAAGTCAGAGCGTGTGCTTGATAAGATTTAGATTAGAAGCTATATATAAACTGTTCATTTTGAAGTAACATATTAGCAATAAATCAAGATTCTGTCATGAACAAAGTGCTAATATTAGCACTTTATTCAAAAATAATGTGAACCATCAAACATGTAAGTACTTACTTATAGTGTGTACACAGCATATAAAAAGTTTGGTTTCCACGTGTTATTCGGATACATGCCCTTTTGGAGTCATGATATTATCATTTGTTAGGAAAAAAATCAGAAACACTTATAAGAACAAAAATTCCCACATTTTATACAAAATAAAAAATTCTGTTTTTAGTGAAAGAAAGTTTACGTAAATATATAATTTTATTTCACTAACAATGAATATATCTTGGTAAGAAGAATGTCAAAGAATGACAAATTTGCATGACACAATACTATGTAACAGGTACTTTAAGCTCATTTCATTTTTTATTTTCATTTTGACTGCAGATGAACTTTCACAATCTAACCACCCGCTAGGGTGGCTCTGCTGGTTCGGCACTCCCTCTCCCGAAAGAGAGGTCGAGGGTTCGAATCCCCCGCGAAGCGGGGGAATGCTGGCAGAGGCATTTTCGGCAACTTACCTGGTGCACGTGTGTGGTGGCTAGCACGTGTACCCCCAGGGTTTACTCTCCGGTTGCCGACCGTGCGGGGGTTCCCTGGGTCATCAAAAAAAAAAAAAACTTTCACAATCTATTTGCCACAACATGTGGATCTCCGCCAAGATTTGAACTAGCACTCAGTTAATTCTTCATCAATCTCTGCTGTTTTCAGAAATGAAAACAATGGTCGTTAATGTTGTAATTTTCTTTTCCTTCCTTGAATGAGTGTTGTACTTCATCATTTGTTTGTATTTATATTGCGAATTTCTCTATAAAGAAATTGTCTCATTCATATTACTTAAGATCAATTGTAGAATTGTCACCATTTAAATTTTCTAAAAACAATATTTATCTTTTATTTATGGACACTAATGGCGCATTTGGTAACGCTTTTATTATGGAGAACAATTTTTGATCAAAAATATTTTTTTCTCGATTCTTTCGGGAATAATTTCTGAGCAAAAAAACGCGTTTGATAACTCCATAAAATTTTTATTCCTAGGATAGAAATGCGTTTAGTAGGATTCTTAATTTTTTTTATTTCTTTTAATTTTTTAATACTTTTGTTATATTTTCTTATTTTTCTCTTCTCTTTTTTCTTTTTCTTTTTCTTTTTCTTTTAGTCGGTTGCCAACCACGATAGTAGTCGCAATCGCCGAGCGAGCTCACCGGAGGTTCGCCTAGCCACAGCAAGCCTTGACCTCGCCCAGTCAGAACAAGGTCGACCTCGGCCTCGCCTTGGCCAGGTGAGGTCAACCTTGCTCAAATCTAGCAAGGCCAAGTTTACCCAGCCATTGGCGAGGTCACCGGCCCTTGTCTAGCTGATCACCAACACCAGCCATGGCCAAGGCTAGCAACTGGCCAAAAGAAAGAAGAAGAAAAGAAAAAATAAATTCTTTGTTTTCGTTCTTTTGATTTTTAGGAATTGTTCTCGGAAGCAAGAAATTATTTTTTTTATTTTTTTGTTTCAGTTCCAAATCTATTCTTGATAACAAAAAAATAAATATTTTGTTCCTAAAAACAAAAATTTTACCAAACAGTTTCAATTCTTTTTTCGTTATCCGGAACAAAAGAACAAAAATAGTTGTTTCGAGGAATAGAAGTATTTTTTTACCAAACAAGGCGTAAATGAAATCAACAACTCAACATCAAATTTTACTTTTTGTAAAATAGTTTCAGCAACTTGATCTTTTTATAGTTATTCCACTGGACTATATATAAAGTTTCCTAGGAATGATGCATTTAAATAGGAACCATGTCTTTTGTTCCTAATTTGTTTTATTTCACTTCTACATATAGGAAGATGATGTTTTCCTTTTCCTTTTCCTCCCAAGACTAAATGTAATGAACATGAATGCACAAAGGCCAATTGCATCGACAATAGTTTTTGTTATGTTCTCAAAGCCTTTGTCAGTTGTAGTCTCCCAAGAACTTTCATTTGAACTCGTGATTGTGTATGCTATACTTCCCCATAAATCCAGCACCCCTTGGTCAATTTCATGACTGCAACGGAGCGCACAAAACTGAACAAATTGGACAAATCAGTGTCGTTCGAGGCCCAAACGGGTTTACAGCCTTGAAAGTCAAAAACGAAAAAGATAATTCTGAACCCGCATGTCCTAGAAGAATCAAGTATCGACTCGCACTACGTTAAAGCCTTAATGTTCCATCCATTGCTTGTAAACAGAATGATCCTCTCGGAATTCTTTCTTGTTTCTGCTAAAGACGAGATGACAGTAGCATCCACCGTTTATGATTCATGAAGCTCCGTTGATTACCCCTACTGTTTTTTCAATGACAAGTACTGAAATAGCTGGATCAATTGTTTTCAACATCGCAGAAAACGTGCAGAGCCAGCTTAAGTCGCCTGTTCACCCATAATTGGGACGGGATGCTAGGCAATACCGTGCTTCCTAAGTTTGTGCACAACATCGAGAAGGTGCAAGAACAATCAAATTGCAGAATATCGGTATGCATTTCTGATGATTTTGATCTTCAAAAAAACATCCTTGAAAATGTCTTGAGAGACGCTATTGGTCAAAGGCTTGATCAGAGTTCCACCCGCTACTAGATACGTTGACCATCGAACATTTCATTGTAGTTCCAGTTCAAAATAATTACAACGCATTAGTCAGCTTTTTCAAGACCTATTAACAACAATTACAAAAGTAAATATATAAGTCTACTCACTTTGGATGGTTCAAAAGTTTAATATAAAAATAAATAAATAAATAAGTTAGCTACCTCCATTTTCCAACTTTCAATTCTATGGTGTCGCTAACCACTTTTGTAAGCGGTTCCATACGAATTAATCAAAGCTCATCTACTTTAAGTCAATCGGTATGACAGAGTTCAGACTTTACCTAAGTCTAATTGCACAATTCGTCATATTTCTTCACTAATTACTTGATGAGGGGATGTGGTATCAAATCAGTAAAACCTGTTACAAACCTGAAAACAAGGTTAATTTCAATTTATCATAGATAGGCCCACAAAGAAGAGTTGCCACAAACTCCCTCTTTCTCTCTCTCTGAAGTCTCAAGTACTTTCTAGTTCTTTTTCAGAATGGTTTTGGAGCAACTACTCTCAACTAATACATGAGATTCAGATATAGACAACCAAATTTGCCATGCAAATTTATTATCTTGTGTCTGCACAGGCTAACCAAGAGTGGAAAACCCAGGAAAAAAAGCGGGGCATGCATACTATAATCAACTGCTTGCTGCGCGAGGATTTTCTAGTACACGCAAAAGAGCAAGTGGATATTCCTAAGCGAATTACTGTTAGCCCCAAAAGAGAAGAAAACACATCTAAAGGATGAACTGTCATTTCTCTGTGGATGAAAAAAAAGGGGGGATTGATACAAAAAGATCGCAGCAAGGATCCCCAACTGTGGGACTATTGCAGAAAGAATATGTACCATTCTTACAACAAGTGAGTGCTGTCGAGTCATTTGCTTCTTTATAACTTTCCCTGGTGTCTCCAGCGCAACCTACGAATGCTTCAGCATCACACACAATTAGTCCTAGATTATCAACATCGCCAGTATGAAGAAAATGAAGTGTGGAGGAAAGATGTTGATCACGCAGCAAATCTCAGCTCAGCTAAGAGATGGTCACCAAATTGCCTGACCACAAATCCTAATTACAAAACATGTTGGTTCAGATTACTAGATGGCATGGGAGCTTACGAGATGAGAAAATTCCAAGTAAGAGTCTCTGAGGACACACTCAAACAACCAATGGAAGGGTTTCTGATCTTTAGATAACCAAGCAGCTCCAAAAGTCATCCAGAAATTCTAGTCCTATAAAAGAAACCGAAGGAAAAGACAAGCTTGCCCACCTGGAATATCAACGTCTGGGTCTAGGATTGCAGCGAAATTCAGCTAACAAAGCTATATGATCTGAAGACCACTCTGGAGAAGGAAGAGCTGTGTCTTTCCTCAAGCTCTCCTCGTCCAAGAGCTCTAGTAAGGACTCCACCGTTAAAGAGTCCGCTACAGCAGCAACAAAAGAAATATTCATACAAGGGTGAGCTCTTTTCCAGATACAAATTAGCAAAGACTTAGATATGAAAAGGAGAAGAATCGACAAAACAATTTCACCTGTGTAAAAAATGTAATCGAGGGTGCCAATGAAATCCCTAGTGCAGCTTGTAAATAAAGGTTCATTTGTCGTGGGGTCCATTCTTTTTTTCTGCTGTTCTGAAGCAGGACCAACACCCATTCTTGCGAAAGAAGAATACGCACTGACCTGCAATATCAACTGATCTCAGGTAACTGCCACTTTTGGGGGACTCTCTCTCTCCCCCTCCCCCTCCCCCCCCCCCCCGGGGCCCCCAGTGTTGTGTTTCAAAACAGTCATTATGCATGTAAAAGATTACCAGTGGCAATTGATGAGCCAGCTTGCTAGGGGGACGCAGGATATTTAGAGGATCAACCACTAAATCCAGATGCATGGGATCAACCTTTCCCTCGGCAAGGAGTGCATGAGGTGCACTGCAAGAAGCATTAACAGTCATCACATCAAAGTCCGTTTATTACAACCACGTGGCCAAAAAGTCATGACAGCTACGCACCTTCCAGGAACTGAATTGAAGTCCCCACACACCAACATTGGAATGTCTGCACTGGCAGCTATTTTTTCCAATCCTTTCAATAGAGTGTGGATCTTAAATGACAATAAAAAGGGCAATGAGGTTCAAAAGGAGAAAATGCGAATAGCTAAGACAGATTGTACACTGAGGATGAAGATATGGGAAAGGTACCTGCCAAAGCTTCACATCTTTGAGATCATGGGGGACATTAACATGTGTATTGGCCTGCACTCCAGCAGGAAGAAAATAAAATGGTCACAAGATGTATAAAGCCCCAAGATGAGTGATGAGTTAGAATACAGATTAAAGTGTATAAATGAACCATCAAAAATCCTTTAAAAGACATTAGGGATAAAGGCAAGAAATTTACTTTGAAAAATTGACACCTGTAGCTTTTAAAACTATTGAAAAAGCATAGGTGATACAGCAAAAGTCCAACAATTGGTGAACAATAACGGCATATCCACCACTCAGAATAATTATAAAGTGTCTCTATCTAAAGGAAGCACATGCATCCCAAGTCTTGATAGGGGATCAAACTCCAACAACCCATAAAAGGCAACTTCAACAAAAGAGGCTCAATTTGCAAACCACCAAGGCAAATCTAAGGGATAGCTTCAGTATTCCATACTCTAATATAAAGCAAAAAGAGCCTCATACTTCTAAGAAATCTCAGTCCTTTTTTTCTTCCTTCTCATATCTTTAATTACTTATTTTATTAAAATTACGTCCATGGACAAATGTGTAATTTCATAATTTAATTTTATCTCTCACGTTCCTTATTAAAATATCTAATATTTTCTATCCCATAACGGCTTTTTTAACAAGATATCAAATCTCATAATATTTGTCTCATTCCATAAATATATACATTGCTCATATTGTGTATTTTAATGAATCATTTGTTTCCATTATATAATAATTCATATATTTTGTGAAAATATAATTTTGCTTAAATCTTTCAAATGTCCATTATTTGCACACAAGCAGCAGGTGAACACAGTTGCTAGTGAGAGGAAATTATAACATGACGATTTCTTAAGTCAAGAACAAAAATTCTCAGTAGAAAATTCTTGCCACTGTATGGAACCCAGCATCTATTAAGCCAAATTACTCTATCAGAACACCAAAAAAAAAAGTTATATAAAGAAGTAAAAAGAAAATACTACCAGAGATGAACATTAGATGGACAATCCAGCATTTTAGTTGCCAAAGCTCAGGAAAGCCCAAGGAAATAAGTACTGAATACAAATCCTCTCTCTCTCTAATATGCCTTACTAACTCTGCCATTGTTAAAGCTGGTAAGCCAAGTTGTCAAATGGAGCCCAGTTTAAAGCTTTAGAGGTGCGGAATGGACGGCCTAATGCTCACTGTTAATGTAAACTAGAATCTAAAAAATAGGCATCAGGTTACACAAAATGACATGGCATAAACAATCCCACTACAAAGAGACATATTTATGACCCACCATTCACTCAGAGTTTAAACACTTAAAAACCCCCCAGCCTATGTCCAAAGCAAGCAATCAGGGTAATAAGAGGTGCTGGTTCTAACTGATAGTGTTACAAAAAGATCTCTCCGAATGTTGACTTCATTCCTCATTAATGTAGTGGTCTTGCTTTTTTAGCTATTGACGTGCTGAATCTTGTAAGAAGTGGAACAGTTGTAAATTAGGGCCTCGCAGTACACAAAGCTCATGATCAGCTCTCTAAATAGGAGTTTTACATTTAACAACATTAAAATGCATGGTCGGTGACAACTTCCTCTCTAGTTTTATGGAGGCACTAATAAGACTTCAGACATCTTACCACACATAGAAGCTGCCTTTTCCCAGGATTGTCACCTCCTTGGTTACTGAATTTTGCTTCCAAAACAGCTATTAAAGCAACATTATCCTACCATGAAGAAGGAAATTACACGAGCAGAAGTTAATGAACATGACTGCAGGGCTCAAATGGAGAAACTTTTGCCTGGATGAAAAACTGAATCGAAGCAGAAATCAAGCCACCTTCACCAATCTGCTTAAGGCAGTTTTCTTTTGGGCACTAGGTAGCAAAGCATCTGTCAAAGACTGTGCAGCCTTGTTAAATTCAACCTGCAATCAATTAAATCTTTTAAATAAACAAGAGACCAAAAAATAAAAAAGAAGAGATGCAAATTTGCAAGCCTATGACTCCAGACCTCATATTTTTTAACATGGGAAAATCTGTCTCGCCGGAAAAACGTTGCACAACCATCTATTGCATTGAAATTCCCACTGTAAACCTGTAGATAGCAAAAACAAAAAATAAAAGAAGCTCCCTTGGACAGAGACTAACAGGTACTACAAAGCTTACCTCATTTGTCTTTCTTTTATATAAAGCTAAATAGCCATGCTTCTCCAATTCAGGAGCAAAAAATTCCTCGAAGTGATCACTTTGAACCTGAAAAGAAGCTATAGTGACAATTAGAAATTATGCAACTTCATCTAGCAATTCCAAACTGAAGCCAATACTTGAACTCTAAACATTCAAACAGATGGATCAGGGACAAAATATCCTCACCCATGCATATTCAGTAATCATAATTTAAACTCAGTTTCCTTAAGCATTTTAATTAGTAGCATAATTCTCCATTAACAAGACTCCTCGGCAATTCAATAAGAGTAGAGTATAATTATCATATATGTACTTATTGCAAAACCCAAATATCAGACATAGCACAGGATTACTTAAGCTTCATCCCCTGTGAGTGCAGTGGGCTATATAATTCCATTTGGGCAATTAAGATCAGTTGTGTTTCAGATCTATAAGGTCTAAGTGTTCAAAATATCAAACATGGCATAAGATATGATTAAGCACCTAGACATCTGTGCATGCCCGCTCTCATGAAACAAAAAACCAAAAAAAAAATACCCCATAGCAAACTCAAACCAGAAAAACACAGAACCTCCATCTAGAACAACAAAAAGAGGAATTTATTGTCCAAACCTAAGCTTATGTCAATCACATGACAAAGGGGGAAGTCAGGGGAGGAAATTTTCACTCAAGTCAATCTGGTTTGTGCATATGGATCAATTATATATTGATCTCCTAAACATACATCGGAAATCAAACCATGAAAGGACATGGGACATTTACAATTGACACAAGAACCATCTTCTGGACATGGAATTTAAGAAGAAAAGGAATTGCTTTAGATGTTTATTATTCAGAACAAAAATTCTTAACACTTCCATGAATACACCTGGAGTGCAACCTGCGCACATCAGATATCTAGCAATCTTCAGAAAAGCTTATAAAATGACACAAATTTATGAGCTTATAGAACAGATCCTGTTCAAGGTCATAGCTTGAAAAATAGAACAGTTCATGGTGAAAAGGAAAACTACTATGTTTCAAGCACCAGAGAATCTCATGAAGATAGACAAGTTCCCAGAAGCACCTCAACTCAACTTGAAAAATAATACCAATCTAATAAGATGAAAAGTATGATTGCACGTGCACTTTTGTACCTCCTGAAGGCAAATAATATCCGCACAGTAACCAACAATTTCCCGAAGCAGATTCTGTCTGCGATACGGCCAAGAAAGAGCCCATGAAGGACAATAACTGTATAATTCACTTGCGGCATAAATATCAGACAAAATGTTGTATGACAACACGGAAAATGTTCCTGACGATGAAATGCGACCATCAGCATCTAAATGTCCCATCAAATCATTTGCACCGACTGAAATCAATCGACGAGGACTAGGGGAGGGAGCTGGAATGACACGAGAAGTTACTATGGTGCTGACATGCCCAACAGGAAGCTTCGTTCCTGCATCTACCACAACACACTCAAACTTCAGAACGTGACCGATATCTTCAGCTGTTGGTGTGTAAGTTTTAGATCGTCCAACTTCAAATAAAGTTTCACCACCAGCCCTCTGAGTAGCTGCTGCAGGATATAAAGATGCCGAACCATTAGCCAGACTAGGGCTTGATCCAGAACTAGATAAACTAGCACTTATATTTCCAGATCCTGAACTGTTGAAACGCCCAAATAACTCTTCCTCTTCATTTCCATTCTCATTTACAGCACTCACAGCTCGGTCGTGTAGAATTCGATGATGCTGCCATGCATCCGAGAAGCATTTTGGTGAACAATGGTAGCTTTTACCAACAGGTATTTTAGTCTTCACGCAACCCAAGCACTGCAGTGTGGCTTGCTCTGAGGGGTGCACACTACAGACAGCAACTTTTCTGTCACTTTGGACACGATACCTGCAAAGTGGAGATTGATAGCAACCGTTCAATAAATGGGTCTAGACACATAGTCAAAGAAAACTAGATATGTTGCATTCATAAAGTTAAACAATTGAGCCAATATTTCCTTCCCATCACCAGGTATTATTAAACTGAACATAATCTCATCAGAAATAGACAAGGATGAGTTCCATAATACTAAAATTAAACTAATAACGAACATAATTTAAGTGTCACAATCAAGGTGCAGAAAGACACCATAATTGGCACAAGCAAGAGAATTTATATGCCAGAAAGGCATCTTCTTTACCGACCTAATCAACTACAACATGGAAAGTTGTTTCCTACACAACATATACATGTAGAAGTCGATTACGTAAGTAGCAACAATGCTAAAGTGAGTCAAACATTGTGAAGAAGTCCCATATTAGAAAACTACATTCAGTTAGACTTTAGGATGAAAGGAGGTCGATTAACATCATTTTCCTTACTCAAGACTAGTTTCATGACAAAGTCTGCGAAATATAATCTTGAATGAAATCATATAAAAGACATGAAGATTATATACTCAAAGAGATGCACAATGTGAATTTTTATAAGCATTGATTCTTCTAGTTTATAGTTCAATTCCTACTTAGTACACTAAGACTTAATTTGTACTTACACTTCTATGCAAGGCCTCCTACAGATAGAGTGGTTCCTACATAGGATGAAAATGGAAAGGCCTTCAAATTTATATTCTCTTATCTCCTAATAAGCTATGACATTATTTAAGTTTTAGAAAGGCTCATTCACCCATTGTGATATGGGCTTCTCTTTCTATGATGCCAATCCACACGCCCCCTCCCCCCCCCCCGCCCCAACCCCAAAAAAATAAAAATAAAAAAAATTCTGGGAAAGACCCAGCACCATAAGAAAGGATGAGTTGAAAACATATTAAGACATAGCAAGCCAACTGACAGAACATTACAAACGAACCTAAAGGGACCAGACAATGATTAGAAATATGAGAGGCAAGTTGATCAGTTGATCGAAGAAACAATGATTGACCACAAAACTGAGCAAATAAACGTAGCATTCCCAACTCAAGTAAACTCAAGAGGCCATAAGCATTTCACACAACTTTATACTATACCAGCTCTACTGCACGCAAGTAAACAAAGCCAACCCCATCTCATACCCAAAAACTTGCCAGTCCAGGTCCAGGTATCCTAGGTCAAAAAGGAGAGCTGAAACTCCAAAATATAGAGAATCCTCGAGAACTCAGAGCAGGGCACTCGAAACTAAATCTTCCATTTCAAACCCTACACAAGCTCCACAGAAAACCAAATCCTCACCACTTATATCTCAGGAAGTAGCCATCGAGGGGAGCGTAGTCGGACACGTCGTCATTGGAGATAGACTTGTCGGGCCGGCGCAGAAGCACATAAGGCGTGAGCTCGCAGCCTACAATCGGTATGTCGGAGGGCAAGTGCACGCGAATCACGCTCAGCATACTTTAATCCTCGCAATCTTCCACTCCTCCAAGCTCAATCGAAGAATACGAATCCACGAAAGCTGCGGCGGCGGCGGCGGCGGCGGCGTCGGCTCCTCTATCGCTGCGGACGCGCGGCGGATCCGCCATGAACGGGCACGAGACTGCGCGCCAGGCTTCCCTACGGGGCGCTATCGCAACCGCAATCCGCAGGATTCACGGGCCCCCTCGCGGATCTCGCAACGGCAGCGGCGGGCTTTCCCCCGCGATTGATTGGAGGAATCGGCGGAGGAGACGGCGAGAGCAGCGAAAATGCGGAATTAGGGTTTTAGAGAGAGAGAGGGAGGGAGAGAAGGAGAGAGAGTGGGGGAAATCGATTGCTGTGCGGAGTCTCGAGATTGCAGCGGTACCGAGCCGGTTTTCTGCAGAGGCGGCGCGTGGTGGCGCGTGGGCGGCGGTGGAGGAGGAGGAGGCGGTGGCGATGGGTGGCGGTTTCTGCTGCGTCTGCGACACTCTCCATGCGAGGAGGTTTATAGAGAGACGGGGGAGGGCACGACTGGATAGAGGACGGGAACAAAAGCTCGAAACGACGTCGTTTGTTTTTTTGTTTTTTTTTTTCTTTTCTACACATTGAAAAAAGAGAGGGAGAAAAAGAAAATCTTGGAATGTCTAAAGTCTGTTCTAAAATTCATGATCACTTATCTAAAAAAAGAAAAAAAAAAACACATTTGAGTCAAACTTGCAGGAAAAACTTGTACATTGTTTCGTTTTTGTCTTTATTTTCTTAGCGAGAAGTCAATGATAAACTTTTTAATCGTATACAAAAATGGAAAGTATTTTTATAAGTAGCACGATCTAATTATTTAAATTGTATTTTACGAAAACTAAAAATTTAAATTCTAAATTGAGAAAATGGTTTTACTAGCAAAGGGAAATAATAATTCCATAGGAAACTTTAAGTCAACCAAGTTTCGACTGCAGTATCCAAATTGGAATTTTTAGCAACATATGGTCGGATGGAGGTTTAAAGTACTCTAGTAAATAGTTGAGAAAATAGATAAATGAAGAAGAAGGCATATATAGCATTTATCAATTCCCAACAAAAAAATTGAGAATGTAGAAAATTATAATAACTTTTCAATGCGGGCTAGTCTCCACGGAAAATCAAAATGTTTTTGCTTAATCAATAAGAGAAAATAAAAAAAAAAAAGAACTTAAAATAATAGAACAAAATAATAGAACATATAATTGGAACGTCCAAATATATTAAAAAATAACCATACATGAAAATCATATATTAGACCTGTGTTATGGATAGCAGACTTTTTATTGGATGTTCAAATTAGTAAACTTTATTTAAAACATGTAGATCCTCAACTGAGAGAATGTTTTAACCATTGAAGGGAAGAAATAATTTCATAGAAACCTTTAGGTCAATCAAATTCAATTGCACTCTCCTAATAGAAATTTTTGGCAACGCACAGGGGGAGGGGGACGGAGGCTTAGAGGAGGGGCGTGCATGGTCCGAGCGAGCGGTTCTCAATCTAGCACCGAGAATTATCCGTTAAGAACCGGTTCCGATAATTAGAACCGAAAATCGTTCATTAAGAACCGGTTTCGATAATTAGAACCGAGATCCACCCATTAGTTATATAGATCCACCTAGGAACCGGACCACCGGTCCGGTCTGGTTTCCAAGTAGATCTATGGAACCGGTCTCATAATAATAATAATATCATTTTCTCAAAACTCTGATCTTGATGGAAAACAACTTTGGTTTTCGACCAAAATTGCTGATTCTTCGCCGCCTAACCTATTCTTCTTTTCCTCCTCCTGCAGCCCTGCTTCTTCACGTGCTTGCTTTTTTGCTCAACGTTTTGTCAAGGTGTACTTTGAACTTTTTAGATTAAGTGCCTTTCCATTTGGTTTGACTAGAGATCAGCGCCTCTCCATTTGGTGCGCTCTTGACTTTTTTCCCACTTTAATTAATTTTTTGAATTATTTGATTTGTGTATGTTAATTTTGTAGTTTCATTTTTTTAATATTAGAAATTAATATATTATTTTAATATAATCGGTCCGGTTTGGGTGGGCGGGTGAATGGATCTACCCATGGAACCGGGAATCGGACCGGTATTCACCGATTCCCTCAAGAACCATCAATTCCGAGCGATTTCGGTCCGGTTCCAAGTGGTCTGGATGGGTTCCAATTCTTTTGCACACCCCTAGCTTAGAGTACTCTCATAAAATAGTTGAGAAAATCAATTAATGAAGAAAAATGTGCATATAGCAATAATCCACTCGAAAAAAAAAAACTATAAATTAATGAAGAAAAAGGAGCATATAGCAATAATCAACTCGAAAAAAAAAACGAAAAAATTGAGAAGGGAGAAATTATGATAGTAATTTAACTTGGTTTAGTCTTGGGCAAAAATTAACATGTTTTTCCTTATTCACAAAAAAAAAAGAGCAAAAAAGAACTTCAAATAACAGTATATATCGTTAGAACGTGTAGAGGTGTTCAAAAATCACTATTACGTGAAAATCATAGATTAAACTTGTGTTATGTATAGCAGACTTTTTTAGGATGTTTAAATTAGTAAATTTCATTTAATCGTAAAATATATATATATAATATATATAATATATATATATTAACTTATTGTCATTGCTAATTAATCATAGCCGATGAGATGACGGTTAAAATATCATGTACTAAGCTTGCCACATGATGATAATTAGTAATTCCTTTCGTTAGGAAAAGTAAAGTTGATATTTTAATTTTTTTTAAATAATTTGGCAATTTCTAAGGTTGCCAATAAGAAAATCGATTTTCAAAATGTTTTCTGATTTTGATATTTACCTACGAGAGGAAAGATTATGTTACATTTCACAAATGAATGTCACACGGATGTTTATGAATTGCTAATATTCCTAAAATTAATTAAATTATTGCCTCTCACTAACATCTCGAATAATAATTTGTTCGGAACTAATTGAACAATAGAAAAAAATTATTTTTAAAATATCTTACTTGATGTCTAAAAATATATCTTTTAATAATGAATGTTGAGGGTTCAAAACATGCATTGGATTAATTGTCAATGTACATTTATATCACATCTATTTTATTATATAGTTAAAGCCCAATTGAAAGAGTTTCGCTCTCTTATCGTCACGTGACACTTTACTTTATTCCACAATTGTAGCATAGTAAGACACAAGACATAATTTTTGCCATGGGGCCTACAGTTAACTAGTGAACATCGATTTATTAGTTTGTTATCTTCAAATTTTATATTTGTTAAGTTCGAGTGTCAAAAAACAAAATGGGTAAAGAAAAAATATTTCGTCCTAACGACATTAATTGCTTCATCCAAAGCTTTGTACGAATCTTGGCATTCCTCGAACGTAAAGCAATCAGGGCATAGAGTCGAGTAAATGACTTGATAAATGTACTATATCAATGAAAGGGTTCGAGGACACTAATATGTTAAAATAAAGAATGCATTACGAGAGTCCACCCTAAAAAAGAAAAGGCGCAGAAGGCCCCATAGGAGGTAATGCTTCCTCTTCAACGTTGTTGAGTTTGAGTACTAGAAAACAAAATGGTTAAAGAGAAAATATTTCAAATATATTCTCTAATATTTATTTCTTTCGATTTTTTTTCTGTCATTGATTTTAACTTTGAAAACGAGAGGAAAGGGACAAGATATCTCAAAAATTATAATTAATATCCTTTCAAAGCATTTATCCTTTCGACAATCTTCTTAGATGAATAATATTGATGTTATGGGGTATAATTTCACATGTGGATAAGCGCACAACTTATGTACTTAATATAAAATTATAATTAGTGTGACTCGAAGGATAGGTTATGTTATGACTCTCGTGCTTGATAGTCACCAAATATAAATATTAAATGACAAATATTTATCTTAAAAGAAGTTAAGAGATTTAGCTCATTTGAAGCATGCGATTGACATCTCATACAATTTTTTGACTTCCTTTTGAAATCTACTTATTTTTAGTATATGGTACATCCTTTAAAGCAATTTATTCAATAGAAAATAAATTGATTCCAAAAGAAAAAAGATGAGAGAGAATTTCGTAAGCTTTAATGTACTCATTTGTCGTTCAACAAATTATTTTTAAAATACTGCTATTCATTGAATAATGGATAAAATATAGATAATTTCGAGTTCTAATTTTTCCATTTAAAAAAATTGAATGAAAGTGAGATTTGAAGAATATACACTAACTATACACTCCAAAATGAAATTAAATTAAACTTGTGAAGTTAATTATATTAATTATCTCCTCTTGTATTTTTTACAATACATCTATTTAGCAAAACTTTGAATTTAAACTTTTAACCCGCATATGTCAAATTTATAATTTTTTTGATTTGGTATCTTCTACCCCCAATGGGTCACAACCTCAAATGGTAAATAAGCAAAAGTACACCGTGTGTCACTACCTACTTGTGGAACTTGGGTAAAAAGAAATGGACGTATTTGTTGTCAATAAGAAAATAAGTTATATCTAGCCCATTCTTACTAAATGACAATCATAATTGACTATTCTAAAAATGAAATCTTATATTTGCCAGGACAGCATCCAAGTAAATATTCGACCTATAAACAAAATCTTGCATTAAAAGCACAAACTAAACGGCTTCAGCATAGTGTGGAGGCAAATATATTTCTTTCATAAATAAGCGATTATATGTGTGTGTATATTGTTCTAGGTGAATATTTTGAATGGATGATGAGGCATCTATGTAATCCATCGGAGAAAATTTCATAGGTGGTCGTTGAACTTTAATACATATTGCAGTCTGGTTATTGAATTTTGATTTTAATCACACAATTCATTAACTTTCTTTGTTTTTTTCTATTTTTTAATAAATGACGCACTTTAACTAGAGTCCAATTAGCACTTGAATGAGTACTAATTTAGTCGGACAGATATGATTGGGACACGGCTGGTCACATATTCGCTAAAGTCAGCATTTCTCTTGAAAGCTGGTCAGCTTAAGGTCAAAAAGCGTATCAAGTGCCCCCAAAAAAAAAATTATACCATGAAACTCTCAAATTGATAAATTAATTTTTTGACCATAAAAAAGTCAAAATTGGTACATCTGTAATAATTTGACCCTAAACTAATTTTTTAACCAATAAAAATCCTAAATTGGTATATTTTGTTATCATTCTTAGTTTCTATTGAATGTGATTAATATCACAAAAAAAAAATATAAATTAGTGTACCTGTGACAAACCAAGATAAAACTCCAAATTGGTACACCCATTAATTATCATGTGTCATCCAACTCAATTATTTGATAGGTAAATTTGTTACAGATATACCAAATTTGGGTTTTTTGTGTTAAAAAAATTAGTTTGAATTAAAATTACCATTAGTGTATTGGTTTGGAGTTTTTCATAGTATTACCACAAAAAAAAAAAAAGAATTTACTAAATGTATGATATCTTTGATAGTTATATTCAAAGTTTGTTCATTTGGTCTACAAAATCCATCCTATTCATTTCTGGGTGCTATATTTCCTCTCCTTCAATGATAAGTTAGGAAGTACCGACACTATCTAAAAACATTCATGTGTATCGAACACTCCAACACGTGTCTGACACTCTCCGACATTTAATCCACACGTGTTGAAAAATCAGATGTTTGATGAATTTTTTTGATACTCGAGTTGGAATTTTGACATGCTAGTTTTCGACACATAATTCCCACACGTGATTCGACACGCCACATCAATTTTAAAAATTATAAATAAATGAGGGATCAAAATGTATATATGTGAAAATATTTTAAAAAATAATAAAAAAATAATAAATTGGGAAAGAATAAAAATCTTGTATTCTCTTCTCTTCTCTGACTCTCACTTCCATACACAATTCAACCCAAGTTTCTTTTTCCCTTCTCTTCTAACATGTCTGATATACGAGTTCAAAATGTAAATTTCTTACTTTTTTCTCCAAGTTTTATGAATTATTGAAATAGAGTTGAATTTGTCAAATTAAAATAATGAATAATATTAATAAATGGTTTATTAATATTTATAGTGTAAATTCATTCTAGACTTTATTATTTATTTGTGAATTTGAATCAAATTAATTTGATTGAAATAATTATAAAAATGATAATTTATCGTTTATATATAAAAATATATATTTACTATATAATGTATCCCAACATATCGGAAAATTCTGTTTTTTGATAAACGATGTGTTGGCGTGTCGTATTGCATGTCGCATATTGGTATCGGTGCTACTTAGATGATAAATACTTGAACTACGCATATAGCAATTTTTGCCTCACATTTTGAGGTAGGTTTTTATTAGGGTTGTGCACTTGGACCGGTTTTACTTGAAAATTGAACCAAACCATCTTGAAACCAGCCCAAATTCAAATTCCTGTTGGGACCGGTCCGGTTCCTAGTTCCAAGTGAAGATTCAATTAGACCAATTGGACCGGTCCGGTTCCTAGTTCCAAGTGAAGATTCAATAGACCAATCCTCGCTTGTTCTCAACTCGCCCTCACTTAAACTATTTTAAATTGATTAACAATACTGTTTGTTTTGTTTATTGGTGGTTAAAATGTAGAGCAAAATATTATAAATGAAATAATAATGAAGTTTTATAATTTATGTTTCACAGTACATTGTTTGAACTTTTTATCGTTTATAGTCATATGTGATTACATGTTCATCTTCTAGATTATTACTTTTGGCAAACAAGAAACTTTTGTTGTTCATATTCTACCTTGAGCTGTTTTATTGCTCATATTATTTTGTAGTAAAAGAATGAAACCAACAAAAAAAAAAGGAACCAAAGAAAAGCATGCTCCTGAGTAGACTTTGGAATCAGATCGAAAAACAGGTTAAGTTCCACAATTGGTCTAGGGCAAACAAGATAGATCCCAGATTCCAAAAATTGGGAAACAGACAACCCTGTAAAATTGATCACCCCTAGTTGCCATAACTGTAATTAGGAAAAGTGCACACATGTTACTTGTATATAAAAACTGGCACCTAATAAATATTGAATAATCAGCTTACTACAAAATATTTGAATTATTTAACACAATATGAAACATCTGTGCCCATGTTTGCGAAATGGAAGAAATATGGAAATGAACTTTTTGGTAAGGTTACTATGAAATACAAAAATTTCGAATTGAAAATTGAAACATGAGAGAGATAATAATAAGAAAAAGAATAACTAGTTGAGGATACTAAAAAATTATAATCCCATAAAATTGAGAGGGTTCTATTTATTTTATCTAATAGTAAAGATAAAATCTATATAATAAAATTAGTTCTCTTTGATATAGCCTCAATGTTGATTTAGTGTAAACCTTGGGAAACTAATGGCTAACTCGTGCCTTCGACACAATGACTCGGTCTTATGTTCCACGTTCGCCTTCGCTAGAGTCATAATTGGTTGAAGTCGATCCTCCAAATATCTGCAAAGTTCATTTGGGAGAATTCGCTAATCAATCCAAAACATATTGCACCAATGCCAATTCAGTAATAAATTTTTTAAATTTTTAAAATTTAGTCATAAAGCTTAGTTCTAAATTCCATTATAGTCCTTTTGGCAAATTTTCACCAACAATCACTCTGACACGGTCGTTTGTCCTATGTTCATGTAGAGATTTAAGACCTAAATTAGCAAAATGGAAAAATTTATGAATAAATTACTATTCGTACATCAGGATTAGGACCAAATGGATAATTTTCTCAAAATTCAATCTCTCGGTTTGTCGAGTTCAAATCATGGAAATGGTCATGGATTTATATAGTAATGCTTGGCCTATGTGCACGAATTGCAAGAGGGAGAGAACGACAGGAGCAAATAAGTGCCGTGAGTCAATGCAATTTATGATATTCCAAGGACCACATGTGTTGATGGCGTGAGAAAAGCATTGGAGAACAGAACTCAATTAAAAATCCTCGGATTGCTGACGTGGCATGGAGATGGAGACCTTAGGATGGACGATGTAGATTTTCCACAAGATTTCCTTGCTCGAGATTGGCTCAGAGGCCGACGACAAATTAGGCCGCGCGGCCTGCTGGTGAAGAATATCAGGCCCATCAAACAAACTAAAGAAATCAAGGGCCTAGTGCCCAGAGATTAAGGGAGTCGGGCCCTTGCATTTGTGTGTGTCTATATATATGTATTATGTAACCCATAAGCTATCAAAATATTGTCAGGATAAAAAGTACCTAGGGAACTATTTCAAATTTTTTTAAAAATCACATCCCTCGACGTAATTTGACGCCATTTTGGCTTTTTTTTTAGTGTGTACTTTATTAACAAAAGGAGCAGCTAGAATTGAGAAAAACATATGATTTAAGGATCCAATTGTACAATAAAAAGTTGAGGGGCCTAATTAAATCATAATAATTCAAGGATCCCCAGTACATTTATTTTCACCTTTTTAAATATGGGATAAGGGAAATTTAATTCCTTTTAGGATTGTAAATTTGATAAGTTTAGATGATGACTATCTAACAATTTTTTTTTCCTAAAAAGTTGCATGTAAATGTCAAGTTGGGATAGACCCTGGAACTAGACTGAATCGACCCTATTCAGCCAATTTTGATCTGGTTACAAAGTTTACAAAATAGGTTCCAAGTTCAAGGTCTAGATCATATGCACCCTAAAATTGTAACTTACCCACCTCGAAACAACTCACTCCTAAATTGCACACCTTTCATACTTGTCCAGTCAAAGTCTTTGCACTTTTGGTGATACTTATTTGTCCTACAATACTCAAAGTCATGATCATTTCCGTAGCTGAATGATGTCTTTTGCAACTTTTGGTATTGTCCAAAGAATTCATGATCGTTTCCCTAGCTAAATGATGTCTTTTGCAACTTTTGGTATCGTCCAAATAATTCAATTTTTTCAAGCCGTTGACGGCTCTCAATACTTCACAATAACGTAGCTAAAGATACTATATATATTTTAATGAATTGTTACTTTTGGTGGATTGGAATTTCTATTGTTTCTTTAACTTTCATTTTGCTTGACTAAGGGATGAGTGAGGCATTTCCCAATTGCTTATATTTTTGTTTGATTTGTACTATACTTCTCGTTGTTTTGTTGCTTTATTATTTATTGTAGTTGCTATTTGTCTTGATTGTAAATAGTGAGGTGTTTTACTAAAGTTTGTCATTTCGGGAATTAAAAGAATGGGTTGGTTCTTAGGTAGATCCTAGACTAGGCCAAGTCAGCATGGTCAGTTCTAGGATTTGTAGGTAGGTTTCACGTTTGAAAAAAAAAAACTAATCCGGATATAGTAGGTTTTGGATTCCAAATTTGAAACCTACCCATTTAATGACTACTCGCCCTTAAAAATAAGGACAAAAATCCTCTTACTTTATGAGATAAATATATCTCATCCAGCCACCCAATTGACATTCTGATCACGCCGAATCTTGGTTTCATTTTATGAAATCCAAAAACCACAACTCTCTCTCTCTCTCTCCTTCTCGGTCATCCTACCTCATCCCCACCCCTCCTTGCCTTTGACATTGTTGTGCCCAAGACATCTCAACCACATTGGATGGGAGATACTCTATCAAGTGATACATGAGCAAGAGCTACTCTGAAATGAGCATTACCTAATATGGCCATTCAGAGTAATTATTATTTGAAAAAGAAAGTATGTTTTTGAATTCATGTTTAGAGAAGAAATGCTATGGGAGGAGCAGTTTAATTTAATTTATGTTTTATTGGGTTGAGATGGCATGGACTTGTTACAAATGGAAATTTTTTAACATATTTACCATTACAATTTGGCTTTTTCTCAAATTTTAAAGGGCATATGAGATTGGAAGTACCTAAACTTGTACTCATTTTACTATCAAGTACCTATTATTATTATTATTATTATTTTGGTTCAATCAAGTACTCTCAACATTTCAAATGTCAATGAATTTAAGACCTCCTTTAAAAAAATTGAGGACGGAAAACGTTAACCGGGACACTAACGTTGTTAAATAGCCATCAATTATCTACACTGACATTCAATGGGGCCTTTTGAGATAATGTCATGTCATTATAAACATATTTGACAATTACATAAAGATGATAAGATTTTTGCTGCGTAAATAAGTCATATCACCAATTATACTTATCTTTTGATGAGTAAGCGAGCTACTTTGGCAAAATCACATTACATGACTACTTACATAAGGTGCTTCGCATTGAGCCAAATTTGGAAAGTTGAGGTATTTGATACTTAGAAAATGCACATTCATAACAAAAAATGTCAGAAATTTTAGCAAGGCATTTGCCCCACATCAATATACTCACTTATCGTTCTTCCATTCTCTGCACACTCCGCGCAAGCTTTTAAGATAGATGGGATGTAAGAAATTCACCGGATCACACGTCAGATAACATGAGAGAATTGTCGGACAATACATTTCAATACTAACAAAAGAACGTCAATAATTCTTTTAAGTGAAGGGTTCGTACATCCCCAAGTCCCACTTTAGATGGGCGAGGCCTCGGTTAGTAGTGCACAACCAAAAGATTCAGCCCCCGAATGAACATTCATTTATACTGTCCTCGGAATACTTCTTTTGGGGCTTCGCTTGTTCCTTGGTTCATTACATCGTCGCACCTATTGCTGCCACTGTCGCCATCGCATGCCGCTGCGACTGATTGCTCATCGCAAGCCGCGCCAGTCTCCCCTCTCTCTCTCTCTCTCTCTCTACTGCGAAGAAGGCTAAAGGGAGGGCGACACCACCGCGTGTAATGGCCGCCCCAGCAGCCTCGGGAAGCCTCAGATACGTACACTGTCGACGCAGAGTTTGATGGGGTTGCTGGCCAGTCACATTTGTTGCGGGCGGTTCCCCCTCGTCCTTGACTGATAAATGCTTTAGGTCGTATCGACCAATCATAAAAGACAACTGATTTGGTGACTCATTTACTTTCTCTCTCTCTCTCTCTCGCGCATTAGCCTGCTCGCTGAATTATCCGTTGCTTTTATTGTTAGCTCAATCTCAGAATCTTCATCATTGTTTGAGCATTGATGTCCGGATGATAGCTTGAAAGGGGTCTCTTCTTGGGTCGGCGTTCGATCTTCTTTCCCAACTCTCGTTCACTTGTACTTGCCTCGATGATACATTTGTTCACTCCTCACTCTAGTGACGCAAGTAAGTTCTTATTGACATCCGACTGCCAATGGGGGAGGCTGTAGACTGAACTAAAACCTACGCTCTCATTATCGTGCGTAGTGATTAACTACTAGTTTGAATGAATTCTTATCAGTGTTATACGGTAAATTTGGAACCCTTAGCCGAGTCCATTGACTAAGTAACCTAAGCTGAAAATGTGGAGCGAGAATTGGTAACCCGACTTGCTTAATTGATAATCGCTAACTGTTTTCTTAACGGCTTATTATTTATGGAATGAAAACGTTATTCTTGATTCTATGAGAATCTTTATGAAAGCATTTCATCCGCTTCTCTTTGATGGAAGTTTTATTTCCCAGGATGTATCCTAATTTTTTGCCTAACTCCTCTTTTGATGATTGATTCAACCTCTAATTCAAAAAGATTAGTTATATTTCATCTCTTCAACAAATTTAGTACAATCCTCTTGTTCCAATGAAGAGAAGAACATATGGTTATCTTTTCATGAAATTTTCAAACAAACAATTGCAACGAAATCTTTTAATTTCTTACTTTATTATGTTCAATTCTATATATATATTTTTTATCCGGAAGGCACATCGAATATACAAAAATGGCTATCACAGAGTTTGTTTTATTCGCATGATCAAGAAACCCTTGCTGTTCTCCACATATACACATCGTTTCGTTTTGTCCCCGAGTATTGTGGAAGACAAACTCCATTTGCAAGATGGCAATTGCAGCCTCCGAAAAGTTAACTCAAGCAGGAGATATTGTGATTTGAACACGAGCTTATTAATAAGCATGAGCAAACTAAAGCCAAGTACAAGTTACACTTCCTCTCTTCGAAACAAAAGAACAATTTAAACACACACTCTCATTCTGAACTGAAGGTACTCTGCAAGTGCACAAACTTGCATTCCAAAATCAGTTTTATTGAGTTCTCCCTCTCCTCTCTTGATGACTGATAGCTTCGTAGAGTCTAGGAAGAGGGAGAGGCAGAGAGAAACGAAAGGGAGCCACTTCAGAGGCAAGCGTAGAGGCAAACGCAGTGGAAGTTACTAACGTACTCCTGATGAGCGCATTCGCCGATCCCACGGTATTGGGCGGCGCACCTTGCAACGCAGTCCTGGGGCCTGCAGCCGGTCGAGTCCAGTTCGATGGAACAAGTCCTCGGCTGAGCGCTTGCCTTGGGCGGCATCCACGCGACTACAAGGAAATCAGAAATGGAAAGTCAGAAAGACATGGCGAATTTTCCTAGAGGGTCAAGTTTTGCCATGATTTTCAGCACCACTGAGGCTCGTGGTGTAATAATGAGGCTTTTCGAGCGAGTTCTCGCCATCGATTTGAACACGACGAGGCATTGGAAGCAAACTTTTTAAGTCCGGTCAACGTGCGGCCACGCCTGGATTAGGGGTACCAGGAAGATTATATGGCAGAGAATTGGTCTGTATTTAATGTGATGAACATGACAGATAACAGAACAGGAGAGATAAGTTCTCTTTTTAGTGAGACTCGGTGACCGCACTGACATGTGTCCCTGATTCAGACCTAAATTAACAACTTCGTGCGACAGTGACACGTGATATAATCCGACCGACTAGAATGCCGGTTAAGCCGTGCTATCACCGCCAAGAGGCATGACGGGTCACATGCACAGAACACTTTTTCGCGCAAGAAGGAGAGCTGGTTTTTTACCTGAGAGGAGAAGGACGAGGAGAAGGAAGAGAGAGGAGAGGGGAAGCTTGATAGCCATGGCTGAACCCAATATAGGCTGGCGACGCTGACCTTTAGTGCGTGCCGAGGCAGGGGACGAGCTTAAGAGCCTTAGAGAAGAGAGCGATAGAGGGGCGGATTTGGAATGTTGCATGCCGTGGTCGGGAGGCCGATGCTATATAGACCCGAGAGGGACCTCGTGCGGAGGGGTTCATTTATGGAGGCCACCAGAAGAGGAGGCTCTTCAATTCACCGGGTCGGTAGTTGGCTTGGACTTGTCGCCTCCATTCAATTTGAAGGAGAGAAGAAATCCTGCGTTCATCGGAAGTGAAGGGGACGGCCAAAGTTGGTGGAATAGTTTAACCATGGCCTATTGAGTTATCATGTTAATAAGCACCTCCGAGATACTTGATGAGCGCGATTAATTTTGAAAAATTCGTTCGTTTTTTTTTTTTTTCTAGATTAGTTGTCTAACAAGTCTTTATGGGCAGTACGTATGTCCATCATTTTATACTTTAAATATTAAATATTCATATTGAAGTTTAAGCTTAGTTGCTTCGAAAAGCTTTATATCTCGTACAATAAGAATTAATTAACAATGTAAGATAGAAATTTCGCTAACTATGTTTGTACAAATTGGATTAAAAAATGCTCGAGTTACATACATGTAATGTATCTATTTTCTTTAAACCTCATTTTTAAGTTTCATTTCGTATGTGATTTAATTCTCATAAATAATTATAAATGTATGTAATAATTTAGACAAGAGATTATTCATACGATCTATATTCTATTCCCCTTGCTTAAAATAAAAATTATTGGTTAAGAAAATCTACTAAAAGGGGAAAAAAAAGAAAAACAAATGAAAGGAAAACACATGGGAATCTCCTCTTTCTTTGTTGCTTGGGTAACCACTAAAACAGTAATTTTCTCAGCAAAATCCTTAATTGGGCATGGATGCGGATCCACTATCTCCGATGGTGGCGTCGCCACACGAGCGACGAGATACAACAATGGTGCTCATGGCGATCATCGTAAGCAGTGATGGTCAAAGGTGCACCATTAATAATATATAACTTCCTCTCATTTTTTTTGGGGGGGGGGGGGGGTTTTTTACTAATATTAAAAGTATCCAACCAAAAAAGCTTGTATTAAAAGCGAAAATATTTTATTGGAAAAATATAAACTTGTAGTCATTTTACTTTGGTACCTCATGAAATTTTGTAAAACTGCCATAAATTATTTCAAAAGATGAAGTTATTACATGAAGGCGTAATTTAATATTTAATATTCTATCACAAATTCCTTGGCAAAAGCTTATGTTTTACGTTTTATATGTACATGAGAATAATCAAATGTAGATTAATTCACCCTTTTAGCGGTTTCGAAATCTCATTGGAGATTTATTAAAATGTTCAGGAGAATTACCATTTTAGGCAAGCACCGACACAACAGAAAGCTGCATTTTATTTTATTTTTTACTTTATCACGAGTATGCGGCGAATATTCCACCATTAATTCTTCTTTTCCTCTGTGCACGGCCCATAAATTCGTGCAGAATTCTGTAAAAAGCGCAGCACCTTGTCATATCCCAAATTGTGGGCGTTGCGTCGAATCATCAATTGCTTGTCTGGGGGAAACTTTGTACCTAGTTCTAACTTTTACTAGGTAGGCCCTTCAAAATCTTTAAAAAAAAAAATTACATGAATTCCGAGAGATTATTATAAATAGAATATGATTTTATATATCAACATTTACTTAGGCCCTGCATGGTAATGTTCTTTTTTCTTATTTATGAACAAAAATTTTGTTTTTTTGTTCCCGGGAATTTAAAAAAGAACAGGATCGCGTTTGTTTGCGTTTTTGTTCAAAATTTATTTTTTTGTTCCCGAAACAAAATTGGAACATAAATGAGAAAAAAAAAAGTCATTTTTTTTGTTCCAAAAACACTTTTGAAGAACATTTTTTTCTCTCTCTTCTCTTTTCTTCTTCTTTTTTCTTTGGCCGGTCGCCGTCCAGGGTCGGCGACCTCACCAGAGTGTCGCCGGCCCCCAGCGAGGCCGAGCATTGCCGGCCCATGGCGAGGCTCGAGCTCACCGGATCTGGGCGAGCTCGCCCAAATCTGGCGAGGCCGAGCCTTGCCAGGGGCTAGTGACGCTTAGCCTCGCCGAATGCGGGCGAGGCCAAGCTCGCCTAGCCACCGGCGAGCCTCGCCATGGTTGGGCGAGGCCGCCGACCCCCCATCGGCCAATCACCGGAGGCAAACCGTAATAAGAAAAAAAAAAAAAAAAAGGAAAAATGAAAAATAAAATAAAATAATTAAAAAATTAAAAGAAACAAAAAAATAATATAAATTTACCAAACGTATTTTTATTCATTTTTTATTCCGGAATAAGTTTACCAAACTCAATCTTTTGGTCAAAAATTGTTCCCCGGAACAAAAATAGTTTGTTCTATTTATATTCCTTGAAACAATTTTTGAACAAGAATGTTACCAAACGAGTCCTTATTTTATAAAATTTTTAGGAATTTTCAATTAAATAAAAATCAAAGAAAAAATTCCACAAAATATAGAAAAGAGCAAAAAGTAAAAACCACTATGAATAATTGTATATTCAATTTCGTGAGTTTTCTCTAGACCTAAAATTTGGGATTGTTTAGGATATTAAACCTTGAAAAGGGATTTTTATGTAACTTGTATTAAAATGCTCTTCCTTTTTAGTTATTAAAAGGAAAACCTTTGAAATGTGATCATTATTTGGAATAAACTGATTAAAGATATATGACGAACTCATACAATCGAGACTTGTTGAAAGAGTAATCTCTAGATTCAAATCTAACAAAATATGTTATTTTTTAAAACGGGCACTTCTTTAAAAGGTTTTAATGAGAAGTGTCCCTAGATATTTGTTAAGAACTCATTTAAAGTAAGTTTGTAATTTCTCATCAACTATTTTCTCTAATCAAAATTAAAAAATAAAAATAAAAACATTCCGCATTTGCTTAACAAGTAGTGCTTTGGATTTTTTTCTTTTAGCCTTCATTTATTTCGCAAAAAATGAATGATTTAAAAAGTAGTTTATAATAAATGATTATTTGTATCGTTTGAAATAATTATTTAATAACATAATATTGTCATTATTGATAGTACTTTATATTTAACTATTTGTGTGGATGATAAAAACACTTTCCGTTTGTTCATTTTTCAAATGATTTAAATGATAATTTTTGAAAAATATTTTTCAAGTTATTCATTTTGTGGAAAAAAATGTTAATATTATGAAAAATCTTAAACTGATATATTTACGACAAATTTATCCTAAATTAATTTTTTTTACTATAAAAAACCCATAACTAATACATCCGTGACAAATTTACCCTTTATTAGGTTTCATTAAAATTGATGATTTTAATGATATGTAAAAATTGATAAATGTATTAGTTTGAGATTTTATCATCCATTTATCACATATGTAGGTTTATGGTTTTTGGTGATATTGTCCAATTTAATAGAAATTAGTAGAGGACAAATCTATCATAAATATATCAGTATGAGTTTTCTATGGTAAAAAAATTATGTGCTAGTATGGAGTTTGTGGTGGCCAAAAATTGGGATAAATTTGTTATGTATATATTAAATTAAGATTTTTTATATTAATCTTAAAAAAAGAAAAAACTCACTCTGGATTAGCATTTATTGAATATGGGTTACCCTGACTTGTCTGTACTATGGGATGAAGTCTCGTCATGGGCTCTACAGGAAGGGACAAGCCCAAAAACAGCCTTGTCGGCCAATAAAACTGAAGCTCGTGAGAAGACCCGGACAGCGTTGCTGTCCACTCCGAAGCGTTTCTCCTGCTAATCAAATGCTCCAATGAAACGCTTAACCTTCCACCGAGATTTGCTATTGCTCACCTAACATTTGGTCGCGAAGACAGGCTTGTCACTGACTATGAAAAGGCGCAAGATCAGATCTCGCTTAGTCGGCGACCTCCAATCTCCTCGGCTCTAAGGTAGGGGGAGAGGAAAAGAAACTGCTCGAAACAGATCATATTAGCCGATTTCTGAGTACTTGTCTAGTTCCTTTCCTAGTTCATTTGGTGAATTTCGGTTCGATTTCTAGTTTTAGGTATGGAACTGCTCCCTCGAGCCATCCGGATAAGACTTTTTTTATTTTTTTTATTTCTTAAAAGCTATAAAAAAAATCCTAATTCATTTCTTTTTATACTTCACTCATGCATGTAGACAAGAACTGGTCGCACGAATTCCATTTCGCTCAAATATGTGAATAAGATGACAATAACATATCAAAACATGGCAATTATTGCTCATTTCAACCAAATTTTGCCACAAATTGGACAAATCTTCGTGAAACCTACGATATTACATGTACCTTACTAAATGTAGAAATGCCTTGATTATCAAGAGCATCTTTAATTTTTTCTTGAACATTAACGACAAATCAATTTTTTTAAGGAAAAAAAAATGAACATGTCACCCATTCTATTGGCCCATTTGGTCGAATGGAGTCTCCCAAGATCTTCGAATGCATTGCCCAAACTCCCCCTATATAAGGGAGATATTGGGTATCGACTAAGAGTGGATTTCTCTCTCTTTATTTGATAATTTTTAGCCGGTTCCATAGAAGCCTAAGCCTTTGATAAGGTCCGATTGTCTTGTTATTTCTTCTATTTTGGTAGATACTTTGGTAAATAACCTTGTATTCTTTGATAAGAGATTACGCTGTTTTCACCCCTTAGCCAAGAAGAGCAGGCCAGGTAAAAGTAGACCTATTAGAGTTTTTCAAACGAATCCATTTTTTTTTTTTTAATCTTTGGATCCATTTTTATACCCAAGACCCAGCACCAGGGCGCCATGCTTAAATCGCCTAATGATCCGCCAGCCTCCCTGCAACTTGCATTGCAGGGGCTTCAAACTTTGGACCTCCCAGTTGGAGGTCTGGAGCCTACCCAGTGGAGCCACTATGGCCGGTGGTACGGATCCATTTTTATACCTATTTTTATTGATACCACTCTTTCTAAATTGGATGTGAGCCTCCGTTCTACAGTAAAAAACCGTAGCTGGTTTTTCTTCATTGAGGTCTTGGTAAACTTAATTCAATATCAAAGAGCCGCTCGATTACCTCTTGGAGATTGACTCCTGATGGTAAGCTCACATCTACAGTAGTATCGCGATATACTCGAAATAGAATTACTAGTTCCTCGATTATCTTTTCTTTAACAACATTTATTGCTAACTCAATGACCTTTCAATCCATATTCAAAAGATTTAATTCTTTTGAACTAAATTGGTTAGTTGGTTTGGTTTTAGGGGACATTGGTTTGAGTATGAACCAACTATTTAGGAATCGATCACCTCTATTGTAAGGTCTCATCTTATATATTGGTGAACGACAAATTCCATAAATCGAGAGGGGTTTTCTAGATCTAATTTTTTGTGTGAATATAGATATCCAATATGTCAAGGAAAATGGATTATAGTGCCAATTGCTTGCAAAATTTACTAATATAACTTAATTTGAATTATTGAGTGTAGTTCCTGATTTGCATCCTATCAGGTGTTGAGGTAGAATAATTAATTCATTTGTTTCGCTGAAAATGAAAGATTGAAAAATAATTTTCTTAAAACAATGGTTTATATCATTGGAAATAATTATTCGATGGAAAACATTTTATTATCAAAAAAATTCGTATGTAAACATTTTCACGAACAATGAAATCATTTTTTATTTATTTATCCATTTTTATAAACGATAGAAGCGATTATTTTTAGAAAAATATTTTCTAAATTATTCATACGATGCGACGTTGAAGTCGGTAGGTTAGGTACAAGATTCCAAATGGGAAAATGTCACAAATGGTTCATGAACTTTCATCTAATATTTAATTTCATTAATGAGCTTTCGATTTGTTGAATTTGGTCCCTAAACTTTCATCTAATGTTCAATTTCATATCCTCAAGCTTTTGATTTGCTCAATTTGAACTATGAACTTTCATCTAATGTTTCATCTAGTTCCTAACTATTTGAAAATTGACTAATTTCCCTTTTTTTATACTAAATTGTTTTTTTATAAATAAAAAAAAATACCAAAATTGGTTTTTTTATGTTGAAAAATACCAAATTTACGCAAAGTAATAAAGGTAAATATTTATTTCATTTCTCCGTATTAAAAACAAATGGAAAAAGGGACGGTAATAATAAACAAATGTGAATCTTACATTCTGATTTGTTTTTTGTATATGCAAATTACTTAAATAATGTACATAAAATATGCACATACATAACAAAAAATGTCAGAAATTTTAGCAAGGCATTTGCCCTACATCAATATACTCACTTATCATTCTTTCATACCCCGCGCACTCCGCGCAAGCTTTTAAGACAGATGGGATGTAAGAAATTTACCAGATCACACGTCAAATAACAGGGGAGAATTGTCGGGCAATACATTTCAATACTAACAAAAGAACATCAATTATTCTTTTAAGAGAAGGGTTTGTACATCCCCAAGTCCCACTTTAGATGGGCTAGGCCTCGGTGAAAGATTCAATACTAAAAGATTCAGCTCCCCGAATGAACATTCATTTATACTGTCCTCGGAATACTTCTTTTGGGGCTTCGCTTTGTGCCTTGATTCATTACAACGTCGCGCCTGTTGCTGCCACTGTCGCCATCGCATGCCGCTGCGATTGATTGCTCATCGCAAGCCGCGCCAGTCTCTTCTCTCTCTCTCTACTGCAAAGAACGCTAAAGGGAGCGCGACCCCACCGCGTGTAATGGCCGCCCCAGCAGCCTCGGGAAGCCTCAGATACGTAAACTGTCGACGCAGAGTTTGATGGGGGTGCTGGCCAGTCACATTTGTTGCGGGCGGTTCCTACTCATCCTTGACTACTAAATGCTTAAGGCTGTACCGATAAATGCTTTGAAGGGGGTGCTGGCCAGACCAATGATTTGGTGACTCATTTACTCTCTCTCTCTCTCTTTAGCCTGCTCGCTGAATTATCGGTTGCTTTGAATGTTAGCTCAATCTCAGAATCTTCATCATTGCTTGAGCATTGATGGTCCGGATGATAGCTCGAAAGGGGTCTCTTCTTGGGTCGGCGTTCGATCTTCTTTCCCGACTCTCGTTCACTTGTACTTGCCTCAGTGATACATTTGTTCACTCCTCACTCTAGTAACGCATGTAAATTCTTATTGACATCCGACTGCCAATGGGGGAGGCTTTAGACTGAACTAAAAACCTACACTCTTATTATCGTGTGTCAAGATTAGCTACAAATTTGAATGAATTCTTATCAGTGTTATAGGGTAAATTTGGAACCCTTAGCTGAGTCTATTGACTAAGTAACCTAAGTTGAAAATGTGGAGCGAGAACTGGTAACCCGACTCGCTTAATTGATAATCACTAACTATATTCTTAACGGCCTATTATTTACATGATGAAAACGTTATTCTTGATTCTATAAGAATTTTTATGAAAGCATTTCATCTACTTCTCTTCAATGAAAGTTTTATTTTCCAAGATGTATCCTAATTTTTTGCCTAACGCCTCTTCTCATGATTGATTAAACTTCTAATTCAAAAAGATTAGTTATATTTCATCTCTTCAACAAGTTTAGTACTAAATATAACGATCCTCTTGTTCCGATGAAAGAAAAGAACATATGGTTATCATTTCATGAAATTTTCAAACAAACAATGGCAACGAAATCTTTTAATTTCTTACTTTACTATGTTCAATTCTATATATATTTTTATCTAGAAAGCACATCGAATGTACAAAAATGGCTATCATAGAGTTTGTCTTATTCGCATGATCAAGAAACCCTTGCTCTTCTCCACATATACACATTGTTTCGTTTTGTCCCCGAGTATTGCGGAAGACAAACTCCATTTGCAAGATGGCAATTGCAGCCTCCGAAAAGTCAACTCAAGCAGGAGATATTGTGATTTGAACACGAGCTTATTAATAAGCTTGAGCAAACTAAAGCCAAGTGCAAGTTACACTTACTCTCTTCGAAACAAAAGAACAATTTAAACACACACTCTCATTCTGAACTGAAGGTACTCTGCAAGTGCACAGACTTGCATTCCAAAATCAGTTTTATTGAGTTCTCCCTCTCCTCTCCTGATGACTGATGGCTTCGTAGAGTGTAGGAAGAGGGAGAGGCAGAGAGAAACGAGAGGGAGCCACTTCAGAGGCAAGCGTAGAGGCAAACGCAGTGGTAGCTACTCACGTACTCCTGATGAGCGCATTCGCCGATCCCACTGTATTGGGCGGCGCACCTTGAGACGCAGTCCTGGGGCGTGCAGCCGTTCGAGTCCAGTTCGACGGAGCAAGTCCTCGGATTCGCGCTTGCCTTGGGCGGCATCCACGCGACTACAAGGAAATCAGAAATGGAAAGTCAGAAAGACATGGCGAATTTTCCTAGAGGGTCAAGTTTTGCCACCATTTTCAGCACCACTGAGGCTCGTGGTGTAATAATAAGGCTTTTCGAGCGAGTTCTCGCCATGATTTGAACATGACGAGGCATTGGAAGCAAACTTTTAAAGTCCGGTCAACGTGCGGCCACGCTTGGATTAGGTGTAATGGGAAGATTATATGGCAGAGACTTGGTCTGTATTTAATGTGATGAACATGACTGATTACTGAACATGAGTGTTAAGTTTTATTTTTGGGATAAGTGCATTAGAAGTCATGAAACTTATCATGAAAATACAATCGAGTCCTAAAACTTTTAAAAATTGCAATTAAGTCATAAAACTTATCACGAAAGTTCAATAAAGTTCTAAAACTTTCAAAAGGTTCAATCAAATCCTAAAATTTTGTATTGTGGTTAAAGCTATTTATTCATTCTTATCTTTACAAAAAAAAATAAAAATAAAGTCCTAAAATTTGTCTAGAAAGTGCAACCGAGTCGTAAAATTTTCAAAAAAAGTGCAATTAATGGAAGAACTTAGATTAAACCATTTTGATAAGTTTTAAGATTTGATTATACTTTTTGAAATTTTTATGACTTAATTGCATTTTGTGACAAGTTTTAGACTTAATTTCACTTTTTGAAAATTTTAAGACTTAATTGTATTTTCGACAAATTTTAGGATTTCCAATGCATTTATCTTTTTCTTTTTAGTGAGACTCGGTGACCGGACCGCATTGACATGTGCCCTTGATCCAAGCCCAAACTAATGACTTCATGCGATAGTGACACGTGATGTAACCTAATTGACTAGGATGCCGGTCGCGCCATGCTATCACGGCCACATGGCGGGACGGGTCACATGCACATGACAAGCGAGTAAGGGGATCCGGTTTTTTACCTGAGAGGAGAAGGACGAGGAGAAGGAAGAGAGAGGAGAGGGGAAGCTTGGTAGACATGGCCGCCTTGCGGTGCTGACTTCCACTGCGTGTCAAGGCAGGGACGAGCTTAGTTAGAGCCTTAGAGAAGAGAGCGATGGAGGGGCGGGATTTGGAATGTTGCATGCCGTGGTCGGGAGGGCGCTGCTATATAGACCCGACAGGACCTCGTGCGGACGTGGTTCATTTATGGAGGCCACCGGAAGAGGAGGCTCTTCAATTCACCGGGTCGGTAGTTGGTTTGGACTTGTCGCCTCCATTCAATTTGAAGGAGGGAAGAAATCCTCCGTCCATCAGAAGTAAAAGGGACGGCCAAAGTTGGTGGAATAATTTAACCATGGCCTCTTGAATTATCATGTTGATAAGCACCTCCGAGATACTCGATGAGCGCGATTAATTTTGAAAAATTTGTTAGTTTTTTTTTTCTAAATTAGTTGTCTAACAAGTCTTTATATGTAGTACGTATGTCAATTCTTTTATAGTTTGAATATTGAATATTTATATTGAAGTTTAATATTAGTTGCTTCGAAAAGCTTTATATCTCGTACAGTAAGAATTTAACAATGTAAGATAGCAATTTCACTAACTATGCTTGTACAAATTGGATTAAGAAATGTTCGAGTTACATACATGTAATGTATCTATTTTCTTTAAACCTCATTTTTAGGTTTTATTTCGTATGTGATTCAATTATCATAAATAATTATAAATATATGTAATAATTTATACCGGAGGTTATTCATACATCCTATATTCTATTCCCCTTGCTTAAAGTAAAAGTTTTTTTTTTGGTAAAGTGCTTAAAATAAAAGTTATTGGTTAAGAAAATCTATTAAAAGGGGAAACAAAGAAAAACAAATGAAAAGAAAACATATGGGAATCTCTCTTTCCTTGTTGCTCGGGTAACCACTGAAACAGTAATTTTCTCAGCAAAATCCTTAATTGGGCATGGACGCAGATTCGCTGTCTCGTTCGATAACCCAATCTGTCATCTTGCTCACGAGATCGTACCATTTGACTGTATTTTTGTGGTTGATCAGCTCCTCGATAGGGACGAGGTGGAGCTTGACGCAATCGTGTTGAGCTTTGCTTCGCCGCACGAGCGACGAGATCGATGTCGAGAGCTTTTGAGAGAAAGATGTCCCTGACGGCGGCGGCGATACGACGATGGTGCTCATGGCGATCATCGTAAGCAATGATGGTCAAAGGTGCACCATTAATAATATATAGCTTCCTCTCATTTTTTTTTTTCTGGTTTTTTTTAACTAATATTAAAAGTATCCGACCAATAAAGCTAGTATTAAAAGTGAAAATATTTTATTGGAAATATATAAACTTATAGTCATTTTACTTTGGTACCTCATGAAATTTTGTAAAACTGCCATCAATTATTTCAAAAGATGAAGTTATTACGTGAATGAGTAATATAATATTTAATTTTTTATCACAAATTTCTTGGAAAAAGCTTATTTTTATGTTTTATATGTATATGAGAATAATCAAATGTAGATTAATTCACCCTTTTAGCAGTTTCGATATCTCATTGAAGATTTATCAAAATGTTCAGGAGAATTACCACTTTAGGCAAGCACCCACACGACACAAAGCTGCATTTTTTTTTTTTTTACTTTATTACGAGTATCCGGTTAATATTCCACCATTAATTCTTCTTGTCCTCTGTGCCCGGCCCATAAATTCGTGCAGAACTCTGTGGGAGGCGCAGCATCTCGTCATATCCCAAATTGTGGGGCATTGCGTCGTTTCAAATCATCAATTACTTGTCTGGGGAAACTTTGTCCCTAGTTCTAACTTTTATTAGGTAGGCCCTTCAAAGTCTTTAAAAAAAAAAAAATTACATGAATTCTGAGAGATTATTATTATAAATAGAACATGATTCTATATATCGATATTTACTTATTGTATAAAAATCTCAGGAATTTTCAATTAAATAAAAATCAAAGAAAAAATTCCACAAAATATAGAAAAAAGTAAAAAGTAAAAACCACTTCGAACAATTGCATATTCAGTTTAGTGAGTTTTCTCTAGACCTAAAATTTGGGATTTTTTAGGATATTAAATCTTAAGAAAGGATTTTTATGTAACCTGTATTAAAACACTCTTCCTTTTTAATTATTAAATGGAAAACCTTTGAAATGTGATCATTATTTGGAATAAACTGATCAAAGATATATGGCGAACTCATACAATCAGACTCGTTGAAAGAGTAATCTCTAAATTCAAATCTAACAAAATATGTTCTTTTTTAAAATGGGCACTTCTTTCAAAGGTTTTAATGAGAAGTGCCCCTAGATATTTGTTAAGAACTCATTTAAAGTAAGTTTGTAATTTCTCACCAACTATTTTCTTTAATCAAAATAAAAAAAAAAAAATAAAAACATTCTGCATTTGCTTAACAAGTAGTGCTTTGAATTTATTTTTTTAGCCTTCATTTATTTCGCAAAAAAATAAATGATTAAAAAATAGTTTCTACTAGATGATTATTTGTATCGCTTGAAAAATAAGTTAATAAAAAATGTTGTCGTCATTGATAGTATTTTATATTTAACTATTTTCGTGGATGATAAAAAACATTTTCCATTTATTCATTTTTGCAAACGATTCAAATGATAATTTTTGAAAAATATTTTTCAAGTTATTCATTTTATGGAAAAAATGATAATATCACAAAAAATCTCAAACTGATATATGTGTAATAAATTTATTCTTTTACTATCGAAAATCCATAATTAATAAATTTGTGACAAATTTATTATTAATTATTTTTCATTAAAATCAATGACTTTAATAATACGGATTGTATTAGTCTGAGATTTTATAGTCCGTTTGTCACATATATAGGTTTATGGTTTTTGGTAACATTGTCCAATTTGACAGAAATTAGTAGAGGACAAATCTGTCATAAATATATTATTATAATCTTTTTTGTGGTAAAAAAATTATGTGCTATTATAGAGTTTGTGATGGCCAAAAATTGGGATAAATTTGTTATTTATATATTAAATTGAGATTTTTTAAGATATTAACCTTAAAAAAAAATCACCTTGATTAGCATTTATTGAATATGGGTTACCCTGACTTGTCTGTACTATGGGATGAAGACTTGTCTGCTAATCAATGCCCAAATGAAACGCTTAACCTTTCACCAAGATTTGCTATTTGCTCACCCAACATTTTGGTCGCGAAGACAGGGTTATCACTGACTATGAAAAGGCGCAAAATCCGATCTCGCTTTGTGGGTCACCTCCAATCTCCCCGACTTTAAGGTAAGAGTGAGGAAAAGAAACCGCTCGAATTGGATCATATTAGCCAACTTTTGGGTACCTGTTTAGTTCATAATTCCTTTGGTGAATTTCGGTCCGATTTCTAGTTTTAGGTATGAAGTTACGAACTGCTCCCTCCAAACATCTGAATAGGACTATTTTTATTTTTTTTATTTCTTGAAAAGCTATAAAAAAATCCTAATTCATTTTTCCCTCCAAACATTTGGATTATATTAGCCAACCTCATCGGAGTGTCGCCGGCCCGAGCCTTCGGTGAGCTCGCTGAATGTCGCCCGGCTGGTCGCCGGCCAAGGCAGTGGCCAATGACCAGCCAAAGAGAAAAAGAAAAAAAAAGAAATTTTGTACAATTATTAAACGCATTATTTTGTTCAAAAATTACTTTCCGGAATAGAAAAAAAAATTTATCTATATTTTCAAGAAGAATTTTTGAATAAAAACGTTATCAAATGCGCCTTCATCATTTTAGGCAAGCATGAACACGACATAGAGCTGCATTTTATTTTATTTTTTACTTTATTATGAGTATGCGGTGCATATTCCACCATTAATTCTTCTTTTCCTCTGTGCACGGCCCATAAATTCGTGCAGAACTCTGTGGGAAGCGCAGCACCTTGTCATATCCCAAATTGTGGGCGGTGCGTCGTTTCGAATCATCAATTGCTTGTCCGGGGGAAACTTTGGGCGCGTTTGTTTGTGTTTCTGTTTAAAAATTGTTCCCGTGAACAGAAATAGAAAAAATTGTTTCTGTTCCGGGGAACAATTTTTGAACAAAAAAACGTGTTTGGTAAACTCGTTCCGGGAATAAAAAATAAACGAAACATGTTTGGTAAATTTGGATAATTTTTTAAATTTTTAAATTTTTTCTATTTTTTCTTATTTTTCCTTTTTTTCTTTTTTTCTTTTTCATTTTTTTCTTCTTTTGGCCGGCGACCGGCGGCGAGGGTCGGCCTCACCGGATCTGGGCGAGATTGAGCTCGCCCGGCCGGCGCGAGGTCGGCCTCGCGGGGACGGCGAGCGTCGGCCGGCCGCCGTGGCAGGCGGGCCGCCGCCCTCGCCTCGTCGGCCGGTCGCCGCCATGGCCATGGCCGAGGCCGGCGACCGGCAAAAGAGAAAAGAAGAGGAAAATAAAAAGAAGAAGAAAATAGAAACTCAAATGTGTTTCTCATTTGTGTTTCGAAATAAGAAATACAAAATTTGTATTTCTTGTTTTTTTTTTTTTTTGTTCTGAACAAAAGAACAAAAAAGGAACATAAACGCGACTAACTCAAGCGTTTACTCCTTTTTGTTCCTTAACAAAAAAAAACAGAAAAAAGTGTTTAAAAACAAAAAAAAGAAATACAACCAAACGCAGCCTTTGTACCTAGTTCTAACTTTTACTAGGTAGGCCCTTCAAAATCTTTTTTTAAAAAAAAGTACATGAATTCTGAGAGATTATTATAAATAGAACATGATTTTATATATCGACAATTATTTATTTTATAAAAATTTCAGGAATTTTCAATTAAATAAAAATCAAAGAAAAATTCCACAAAATATAGAAAAATGCAAAAAGTAAAAACCACTCCGAATAATTGTATATTCAGTTTTGTGAGTTTTTTCTAGACCTAAAATTTGGGATATGCTCTTCCTTTTTAGTTATTAAAAGGAGGACCTTTGAAATGTGATCATCATTTGGAATAAAATGATTAAAGATATATGACCAACTCATATAATCGAGACTTATTGAAAGAGTAATCTCTATATTAAAATCTAACAAAATATGTTCTTTTTCAAAACGGGCACTTATTTCAAAGGTTTTAATGAGAAGTGCCCCTAAATATTGGTTAAGAACTCATTTAAAGTAAGTTTGCAATTTCTCAACAACTATTTTCTTTAATCAAAATAAAAAAATAAAAACATTCCGCATTTTCTTAACAAGTAGCGCTTTGGATTTTTTTTTTTTTTTTAGCCTCCATTTATTTCGAAAAAAATGAATGATTTAAAAAATAATTTTTAATAGATGATTATTTGTATTACTTGAAATAATCAGTTAATAAAAAATGTTGTTGTTATTGATAGTACTTTATATTTAAATATTTTCGTTGATGATAAAAACATTTTCCATTATGATTCAAACGATACTTTTTGAGAAATATTTTTCAAGCTATTTATTTTGTGGAAAAAGAGGCTAATATTACGAAAAATCTCAAACTGATATACTTATAACAAATTTATCATAAACTAATCTTTTTTACTATCAAAAACCTATATAATTAATACATTTGCAAAAAAAATTGCATTTATCAGTTTTCACTAAAATCAATGACTTTAATAATACGTGATAATTGATGAATGTATTATGTTGAAATTTTATCATTCGTTTGTCACATGTATAGATTTATAGTTTTTGGTGATATTATCCAATTTAATGGAAATTAGCAAAGGAAAAATCTGTCATAAATATATCAATATGAGTTTTTTGTCTTCAAAAAATTATGTGCTAGTATGGAGTTTGTGATGGCCAAAATTTGGGATAAATTTGTTATGTATATATCAAATTGAGTTTTTTTACTATATTAATCTCAAAAAAGAAACCCTTGATTAGCATTTATTGAATAGGGTTACCCTGACTTGTCTGTACTATGGGATGAAGTCTTGTCATAGGGCTGTACAGGAAGGGGCGAGCCCTAAAACAGGCTTGTTGGCCAATAAAACCGAAGACCATGAGAAGACCTGGACAACGTTGCTGTCCACTCCGAAGCGTTTCTCCTGCTAATCAATGCTCAAACGAAACGCTTAACCTTTCACCAAGATTTGCTATTGCTCACCTGACATTTGGTCGCGAAGACAGGTTTGTCACTGACTATGAAAATGCGTAAGATCAGATCTCGCTTTGTTGGCGACCTCCAATCTCCTCGACTCTATACCATAGGGGTGAAGATTTCTGGGTACTTGTCTAGTTCCGACTTCATTTGGTGAATTTTGGTCCGATTTCTAGTTTTAGGTATGGAATTGCTGCCTCAAGCCATCTGGATAAGACTTTTTATTTTTTTTATTTCTTAAAAAGTTATAAAAAAATCCTAATTCATTTCTCATTTTACACTTCACTCATGCATGTAGACAAGAACTAGTTGCATGAATTCCATTTCACTCAAATATGTGAGTAAGATGACAATAACATATCAAAACACAACAATTATTGCTCATTTCAACCAAATTTTGCCACAAATCTCCGTGAAACCTACAATATTACATGTACCTTACTAAATGTAGAAATGCCCTGATTATCAAGAGCATCTTTAATTTTGTCTTGAACATTAACGACAAATCAAATTAAAAAAAAAAATGAACATGCCACCCATTCTATTGGCCCATTTGGGAACTAGATTGAACTAAATCGGTCGATTGGTTCGATTTTAGGGGACATCGGTCTAAGTATGAACTAACTGTTCAGGAACCATCACCCCTATTGTAGGTCTCATTTTATATATTGGCGAACAACAAAACCCATAAATCGAGAGGGATTTTCTCAACCTAATTTTTTGTGTGGATATAGATATCCAACATGTCAAGGAAAATGGATTTCAATGCCAGTCGCTTGTGAAATTTACCGATATAACTATGGTTCACTTCAAAATTTCAAAGATAAAAAATCTTGCACGAGGCATAAAATTAAATCTTTGAATCATTGAGTGTAGTTCTTGATTCGCATCTTGTCAAGCGAATAACTATTAATTTGTTTCACGAAAAATTGAAAATATTTTTCTCAAAACAATCGTTTATATTACTGGAAATAATTATTTGATGGAAAATGTTTTATTATCAAAAATAATTCGTATGTAAACATTATCATGAATAATGAAATCATTTTTTCATTTATCCATTTATAAAAATGATAGAAGCGATTATTTTTAGAAAAACATTTTCTAAATTATTCGTATGATGCGACGTTGAAGTCGGCAGGTCAGGGCACAAGATTCCAAATCCATAAGAGTCCGCTCCGGACCCGCTCGATGGTGCAGTTTGCTCCGGCCCGAAACGCAAATGCCTTCACATGGGCCAAAATACGGTAGGCCCGACGTGTCGGGCCCAGGTCGAAAAGGTTCGACCCGAATTCGGTCCGACCCGCCCGCGAACGCCCCCGCCTCCGTGGCGCGGGCCGGGGCTCGGCGCAATGGCTCGTTTATGAGGGAGGAAATCAACGAGACTGGTAGGTGCTCGAGCGGTTCAAATCTCCGTAGCCGATCATCGCGGTTTCGCTTCCCGGAGTAATCTGCACAGCGCAGAACAGAATCGATTCTTCCGGTCTCGGATCGAATCGCACGCGTTTTCGACGTCGGAAAGGTGATTTCTGCAACTCCCGCGCATTTACGTTCCGAACGTCGGCTCCGTGCTTCGACGGCGCGAGAATTTCAGCTCGGGGTGGATATGGGCGACGGCGATTGCTGCTGTGGGGGGGCGCATTTCGTTTACGGCTTTCGTCTGATCAGTCGATAGTAGGAACTCGTGCTTTGCCCGAAGTGGAAACCCCTGATCGTCCGACCTTTGTAGTCGTTGTTTAGGGGGAGATCTTGTCGATAGTCATGGTGTCTTCTAGTTTTGGCCTGGAAATGTTTTCGTCATGTTCGCGAGCTTACTAGACATTTTAACGATGACAATTCCTTTCGATGATGAACGTTCTGGTCTTTGTCGATGTTAACGTAGTCGAATCTTCTCGGCAGGCATGCGGGTATGAAGGAGAGGAATACTACCTCCCTGCTTAATCGAATCTTGGTCAATTGTTCTTCCCAGGTTGGTTCTTGACTATACCTGTTGTATAAGCGTCGCCTTTGGTTTGGTTTCGCTGGTATCGCCCTACGTGTTTTCCTTGGCTATATCTAGAGTAAGTGCCATGATGTTTGCTTATTACTCATAAATTTATTTGTAATGATTGATTAAATGAAGAAGCTGCGCTAGTGCCTACTCCTTGAATGTAGAGTAATCAGCTTCAGTGTAACGTGAGGGTGCAAAAATTTCAAAGTCAGGTTATTAGGTACTCTGTCCATAGATTCAGGTCTTGGGGCAATGTCCATATTTTCTTCTACTTGGCTTTTTAACACGAAAAGGATGAGTTATGTATTAGGAAGTACTATTGAATTTTGTAAGCAACTCGTTTGTGGAAGCTTGATGAGACTTCACATTTGGACAAGTTTTGCTTATGTTCATAAGAAAGTCTGTTAAGCAAAAATCAGATAAAGCTTATGGTATAATTAGAACGATGACTCCATACTCACTTTTTTCCCCTAGGGGCCTTGACATTAATTGATGGAGAGGCTTAAGCTTGCTGGCATGGCAGATGTATGATTGGATATGGTGTTCCTCATAGTCTTGTGAAGAGTAATATGGTTTTACAATTTCGTCTTGCATCCTGAACATTTTGAAGGAATTTATATCATCTTGGTTTATTCTGGGTGTTCTTCTTTTCTCTGTCCTTTTCGGGGTCAGTAGTCTGGCTGGGGGAAAAGAGGGGTCCATACGAGCTTCTGCTTTGTTAGTGCTTAATATGACATGAAGTGCCGTATTTACAGGCAAAACTGTATGGGAGCTGCGTTGCAGCAAAGGTTCCAGAGGTTGAACGTGATATGTGTTTGAAGGAATTTCTTGCACTCAAGAGTTGCATGCAGAGAACGGTATGATAATTTGGAATATTTCATATCTTGAGCATTTGATCTCGTCTAGTATGATTTCCTTTAAGAAAAACACTCGTGCCTCATGTCTCTTCCTCGTTGTGATAGCTCCAACGAAAGGGTTGACTACATACTTCTGTCAATCGGAATACATACTCCTGTCAATCTATCTGTCGAGGTAACATGTGAGTATACTGCAATTGTTGTTTGTGGAATCCTGATTAGCAGCTTGAAGCATCCTTTTTAAAAGGTAATTTGTGCATCCATCAGGTTACTCTGAATTTTATTTATTTTTAACCGCTACATGAATTAGCGGAGCTTAGACCTGGCATAATTATATTCTCAAGGTTGAACAGCGAGGAACCTATTGATGTCTGGTTTAGCATCAAGTTCACATCCTGTTGTTGGCATGAGTGGGTCAAGTGGGCTTTCACACGTTTATATTCAGCAGCCACCTCTGCGTTGCAGCATCCCAGGATCTAGGGGTTTATTTTATGATGATGGTAATAAGATTATTCTTTCACCAGCCAATGATCAGGTATTGTAATCATTTTTAAATGGAACTCCTGTCTTTTGGAAGTGTATGCACATGAATAATCCTGTTCAATTCAGGAAATTTGCAATATGCTCTTTTACATTTAATTGAACTAAATATATTCTTCTTACCTTCTGTTAATTATTTTAACTCTGACATAGGTTTACTCCTGGAAAGTTGTTCCCTTTGACCCTGTGGCTGCTCCTATCTCTGATTCAATAAGTGACGGGCCGATTCTGGCAATTCGTTTTTCTTTGGATGGAAAGCTAATTGCTATTCAACGTTCAAACCATGAAATACAGTTTCAGCACAGAGAAACTGGGGAAACTTTCAGTCACACTTGCAAATCAGAGTCAGAGAATATATTGGGATTTTTTTGGACTGACTGTCCATTGTGTGACATCGTTTTCGTAAAAACCAGGTATGGATAAACTTGACTTTTGGCTTCAATTTCTTTGATAAATTTGAGTAGAATAAAATGACCTTGTTCTCCTGATTACAACACCATATTCAGGGAAAAGAGTATATGAAGTTTCTAGGTTTATCAAGTTTATAACCATTTTATTCATTGCTCTTACACTTTGGGTATATTCAAAGATTAGGTACTTTGACTTATCAGAAAAAGAAAGGCCTGTTTTGGCTGATAAGAGGTAGAATTATGTGCTATTTTTTCACTCTATTCTTGAAGCATCTCAGCGTGGCGGCATACTTTCATAAATGACTTAGTGCATTAATTGCTTCTATGCAGTAATTCATTAGGATACAATTCTTTCAAAATTGTGACATTATTTAATAGGTGTACAAATGAAGCAGTTGGAGTAAATTTTGTGAAAATTCCTTCTTGCAAGATAAAACAGCATCCAGGTTGAAATACTTTTGGTGGCAATTTTGGGTATATGAATCATGAGATGGAAATACTGTCCTTTTTGTTAGTGCCAATCATTTATACCTCCCCTTGGTCACAGGATGACACACTAATTGCACAAAACTTAATTAGGCTTTTATCCCTCTGGCTACATTAATGTGTTATCCTGATGTTTTCTTGAAAAGACTGTAGTGGCAAAAGCTTTTGATTTGATTGTTGAGCCAATGTTCTTCAGATTCTATTGCCAGCTTTTTTGATATCCAGTACTAGCAATTACATTGTTGTATTCCTGACTGAGATGCTACCGTTTGATAATGTATAAGACCTTGGTACATTGGTGATGTCCTGTGCTGGGCCCATGTTGCTCTATTTTCATTTGAAGTTCTGTTCTAGGCCCAAGCTTACCATTGCAGGGAAACTAGTTTGGGACTTCATTCCTTCTTCTTTTTTTTTTTTTTAATAAAATAATAATGTAGCAGTCATGCTGTTTTAATTAAACAATTCAGTTTCCATGTTGCTTTTACTGGTCCCATGTATATTATTTGTACCTTTTTCTTGCAGCTTTGGAGGTTTAGGGTCATTTTATGCCTTTCCATTCTTTTCTTGGACTTCCTTTTGTATTCTTAGCTGTGATGAAAATTTAATATTCTAAATTTCTATATTTGTTTCAGTGGGCTAGATTTGTTTGCTTATAATTCTGACTCAAAGACACTTCATTTGGTGGAGACGAGGAAATTGAATGTGAGTTGGTATGTATACACACATGAAAGTCGTTTGGTTCTACTTGCTTCTGGAATGCAGTGCAAGACTTTCATTGGATTCCAGGTAATTTTTATCCCAACCTTACATTTTTCTGTTTTTTGAGGACATTTCTCTGTTTGGAGATCGCAGCCATTATTTAAAATGGTGGCCTTTATCGGGAACAAGCTTTGAAATGGTGGAAAATGCGTCAGGAGCATTACATTTGTACTTAATTGCTCATCTGCAGGAGCTCAAGGCTTGTGTTCAAACAACTTGTAGTCTAATTTTGAGAGGGAATAAACTTCCTAGAATTTGGTTGCAGTTTCTTTATTTGATGTCCTCACGTTGTTTTCGTTTCACCTCTTCTAATATTTTATTGCATTCTAACTTTTTGGACATCTGTACCTGTTTTGCAAGGATTGGTGATTAGGATGATCAAAGAAAGAGGGGAAAGTATACTAAAAGTGCCTTAATTTGTGTACAACACTCACTTTAGTGCCACAACTTTTCGTTGGCTCACTTAAGTGCCAAAATCGGAGAAAAACAATCATTTAAGTGCCTCCGGTGAAAAATTCCGATTAGAAAAATTACTTGGCTTTTATAATTACAATTTTTATTTGATGTGGCATATTTTGGCAATAAAGTGATCACTTTTTCATTAAGATTGGCATTGAAATGATTGCTTTTTAACAATGATTGGCATTGAAGTGATCATTATTTTATAATGACTGGCATTGAAGTGATCACTTTTTAACTTGCTATGGACGTCGTTTAGGGGTTTTTTTTGGCACTGAAGTTATCAATTTTTCATTAAGATTGGCGCTGAAATGATCACTTTTTAACAACAACTAGCATTGAAATGATCATTTTTTACGACTAGCATTGAAGTGATCATTTTTTAACTTGCTACACGATCTTGTTTAGAGAATTGTATGTTGATTAGGCATGCCGGCAAGTCACGCAGGATTGAGAAATTAATAAAATATTACCACATCAGATTTCCAATGACTCAATTAGAGTTGGCATTTAAGGATCTTTTTTTTTAAATTTTAAAAGCGGCACTAAGGTGAGCCAGCGAAAAGTTGTGGTGCCGTACACAAGTTAAAGCACTTCTAGTGTACTTCTCCCCAAAGAAATATTACTAATCAAAGTAGTATGTTTCATTTTTGATTTCCATGCTCCACTTTTACTTAACAGAACATGCCTATGCAAGTCATTTGGGGAGAGTTGCGTGTATGTGGTCCTAGACTCCTGTTATAAACATATCCATTTACTATCTTCCTATGGCACGACTATTTGGGCCTTTGTATTATGAATGTATGTGCAAGTTCACGCACGATTTTAGTATGCCTCTTAAAATATGGCATGTGTTATTGAATCATTAGCAGTCTTTCGTTATTGCTTGTGAGGTCTCTTTAAGTTCATTCCTATGCACCCATTTATTATATTTGACTCAAATCCAGATACTTTTCTCACAGAAATTATTGGTGCTCGCCTTGTATAAGTAACCAATATCTGGTGACTTTGGTAGTTCTCATGGGGCATGGACTAACCCAGATATTTAATATTAGATGGAACCACATACTCAACTTTAGAAACTGTCCTTCCAGGGCTTTTCAACAAGTCTATACTTATGATTTTGTCGGTTAGTATGCTTATATGGATTGTGAAAATGAGAATTTTTGACTTGGCTGTCTTTTGTATTAATCTTTGCCTTGAAGACGTTAGTGGCAATGTCTTTTCCTCTAGATTTGTGCCTGAGTTGATGCTTATGATTGAGACAGTAGCAGAAGGGGAGATTGATTAAAAGCATTTTCTTCTTCTTTTTTTTCAGCTTTCTTGTTTTAACTTTTGGTTACTTTCTTTATTTTTGAATTGGTGCAACTTCATGCCTGTGAATTCTGGGTTGCTCATCTTCTTGTTCTGTAAAGTAACATTATGTTGGATTTAGTTACTTCAGACATTATGGGGTCATTTTCTGTCTTTTAGTTTTTAAAGTTTGCCTTTTAGGCTTTGACTGAAGTAGTTGTGTGCTTTCTTTTTCTATTGGTGGAAGAATATGACATGTAGGCTCCGTTTTTTTTATAGAAAATGAATGATTTGGAAAATGTTTTCCTAAAAAGGATTGCTTGTATTGCTTGAAATAATCTATTAATGAAAATAAAATAATTCACTATTAAAGTTTTTATGAATTATGAAATTATTTTTCATTCATTCATTTTGTGAGAGATAAAAACAATCATAATTAGGAAAATATTCTCTGAAGCATTAATTTTCCGTGAAACAAATGGAGGTGTAGCCTTTCCTGCATTTTCTGTCACTGGTATATAGTAACCAATTCTCTTTTATTTCAGCTTTCTTCTGTTGGAATGATTAGATTGCCAAAATTTGAGATGGCCATGGCAAAGACCGAGGCAAACAACAAGCCTGTGCTGGCTGTTGAGGATGTTTATATTGTCACCGTGTGTGTACCTTTTTTCTTCTCCCCTCTTTTGGATTAAATGTGCCTAATTAGCAAGTATAAAAGAGGTCCTTCTCCTGATTGGCAGCTATGGTAGAATATACTGCTTGCAAGTTGATAGAGTGGCGATGCTACTTCATTCTTATCGGTTTTATCGCGATGCTGTTGTACAACAGGTATATCTTTGCTTAAGATTTTATTTCCATTGCTATGAATGTGGCTATTTTTCTGGAAGTTGAAGACATTTTTATCCCTGTTACAATTCCATGGAACTAACCAATTTATAGATGCGTGTTTTTCCCCCTACTAATGTGAAGTAAATTTTTTTTTTAAAAATTTATATAGACTCAGTTTACACCCTTGAAATCACAGTGCATCATTTAGGAATATTCTTGAGCTACATATCTTTTATAAAGAGAGTGTCATGATCTTAATGCTTTGTTTAGGAACTCGAGAGGTGTGGAAAATTGGGGGGGGAGCGGGAGTGAAAATTGGCATAAATTAAAGATTTTCCCTCCATATCTGTTTCACAAAAATTTGAAGAATATTCCATGTTTTTCTCACTCACTTTCAATCCTTCCTCTTTAGTCAGTTTCCCAACCGTGAGTAAAGGTCTAACTTGAATCATTTAATAGAGAGATCTTCTCACTCCGCGGGTAAAAGACCAAGCGCTGGACTAAGAAAACGAAAAAGAAAAAGGAGTAAGTAATAAGTATTGCCAATGATATAAAGTTGATCAGTGGTGCTGCGATGATGATGTTTATAGCATTTAGGGTGCATCTCATAGTCGTCAGTTCCTAGTCAAATCAGAGGGGAGGATACACTCTTTTCTTCTCTTTCCTATTCTGATTGTGTTTCAATTCACTCTTATTCCTTTGGACTACAAGAAGGCTTCAGTAAACTAGTAGAAAATGTTTTTAAGACTTGTCTTTGGTTTAAGCTCAAAAAGATCAGCAACCCTACTTTGGGAGGTCCTGTTGATAATTTCAGTGAGCTCTACAGGAAAACTATAGATTGGGTAGCTGGCAAAACTGATTAACTCTAGAAAGCCATTGTTAGTGTCAATAGTCCACCTCTTAGCTTTTAGTCCCTTCGTTGCATTAAGACCCATCCTCACATGCTCAGACAGTAGTTACTGATGATTTTTAAACTTTCACATGATCTTCGTGATTGTTAGACTTGAGGTGTATCTTCTTTTAATCTTAGAATGCAGAGAAAGCAAATTATGTAGGAGAATGATCAGCATTTGTGTGTAACATAATAGCACTGTATCTTAGGTTACTATGCTGTATCATAGCTTTATGCCGTAAATAATGCCCATTGCTATTTTCAGGGCTCTTTGCCAGTTTATTCAAACAAGGTTGCAATCAGTGTGGTTGATAATGTGTTGCTTGTGCATCAAGTGGATGCCAAGGTCGTAATATTATATGACATATTTCTGGACTCTCGAGCACCAATATCAGCTCCACTTCCGCTTTTGTTGAGGGGTTTTCCAAGATCCAGTAGTTTGGGTGCGCGGTCCAGTTTTAAAGATGGGGAAAGTTCAGAAGTGGCAAGCTATCCAAGTGATCATGAAGCAACCATGTACGGAGATGACTGGACTTTCCTAGTGCCCGACTTGATATGCGATGTTTCCAGTAAACTCCTGTGGAAGATTCATCTTGATTTAGAGGTAGATTTGCTTGAAAAATTATTTTCTGTGTCTATTTATGGCATGTTCCTTCTTGGATTAGTTTCCTCTTCTCTTGGGTGCAGGCCATTGCTGCTAGTAGCTCAGAAGTGTCATCAGTACTTGATTTTTTGCAACGAAGGAAGTTAGAAGCTTACAAGGTCTGCTGTTTTCTTTGTTTGTTAAAGCTATCTTTTTAGTTATTAAAGGACGAAACCATTGAAAGGATAAAGCAAACCAGACTGGAGTGTAAAATGATTTGCTTCAATAGCTCTAAGAAAAACTGATTGGAGTAGTCATGTGAGAACTTCTTTGGAGGTTATGTATAGAAAATCCGACGGTTATTACAATTCTCTTACTTGATGATGATAGATATCATGAAATGTTATAGTTCATGGGTCATATGGAGTAGTTCACATTGTTGCAATTTCATTTTGATGGATGTACTGGTGTATTTGATATACATGTACAATGCAATCAAAGGGAGCATAGCTAATCTGCTTTTGGCTGCAATGGCTGGTGATGGGTTAGATTTAAATCACCATGGGAAAAATACGTGTGTAGCGGAATAATGTTGTTCCATGAGAAATAATTATGATACAAACGCAGAGGTAATATCATGCTATCATGGCAGCTTCAGTTGTTTGTGCAAGAGGCAACTTCAATATTTCAATAAGACTCCATGGAAGCAGAGTTGGGTGTACCAACTTGGGAACTTTTGTGAATATAATTGTTTAAAAAAATGAAAATTTACCCTTTTTTAATCATTTCAGCTTTTCTCTGTGAATACATCAATGGCAATTATCTTATGGATGTACCTCTATTATTTCAGGCTAAACACTTGTGTTTGGCAATGGCACGTACAGCCATTCTAGAGCGCAGACCTGTGACCATGGTTGCCAAGGCAATAGATGTATTAGTTACATCCTACTCCAATTCATTCAAAACAGGTTATTTTAAGGGAACAAAAGCTGAGAAAGCACAATCTTCTGGTGCAGCATATGCTACTATTCATGGTACTGGTGTTAATGCCAGCAGATCAGATACAACTGGAAAGTCTGTGGAACGTGAATATGTTTCTGGATTGGATGGAGAATCTTTTGAAAAACCAACTTTTTCAGAGACAGACTCAGATGAAGATGGAAATACGGGATATGTGAAACCCAACTCCAATGGCGGCAGCAGCAAATTGTTGTTGGGTGCTGAAACTCGGAGAACTGGAGGTCAAACATCTTTACATTCTGAAAATGTTGGAGCAAGTAACAACATTTTGAGATCAACTTTACAGCCTGAGGCTCTAGTTACATCACCTGCAATTTCTCCTGATGAGATGTATACATACGTATTTGCTCCGGTTGAGGAAGAGATGGCTGGAGACCCGTCATACCTGGTTGCGGTCATTGTTGAGTTCCTTCGCGGGTAATTGACCAATGAATGCCTTTGTTGTCTCTGAAAAGACTATTTATGCCCTGTTGCAAAAAATATTTATTCATCTAATCCATCCATTATGTCAGTCAATGTTTATAGCCATGTTGAGGGGATTGAAGAGGATCCTGTTTCCTTGGAATTTTGCCTTTTTATCCTGCTTCTCTGTGTCCATACTTTTTGGGTTGACAGTTCAAACTTATACACGGCATAAGGAATCTTTTTCCCAATGAGGCCACCACCTAGTTTGTTAGGCTATTTTTGTGGGTTCACTAGAGAGTGGATTAGCAAGTTATCCCTGTGTGTATTTTATAAATTAGCCAGCTGATTGATGGAACTGAGTATCTCTCTAGCTGGTAGTCACGGTCTGGGCCTGGACATGGGCAAGACACCTTGACAAGCTTGGACCATGGCATTGGTCATCTTAGCCAGCTGAAAGATCACAAATAACAAATCTGTGTGTGCTTTGAGAGAGTGATGTTCATATTCTTTCCTTGCCAAAGTTTAAATGCTATTCAATTTGGTTTGATGAGTACTGATGTGCTTCTATTGTCAGCTGTAATCTGGAAAGGATTAAGGTACGGCCAAATATTTATGCCTTGACGGCACAACTGCTGGCCCGCAATGAGAGATATGCAGAACTTGGGTTATTCATCATAAACAAGGTTCTCAGTCTTTGCTTTAACATGTAAAAAAGTTCTAAAAGGTGTTTAGAGTATATTATATTTGGCAGTATTATTGATGAGACAAACATTTTGTTGCAGATTCTTGAACCTTCTAAAGAAGTTGCCTTGCAATTATTGGAGTCTGGAAGGCATAATCGACAAACTAGGAAATTGGGTCTGGACATGCTAAGGCAACTCTCCTTGCATAATGAATATGTAGTATTTTTGGTGCAAGATGGATATTACCTCGAAGCTCTACGTTACATGAAAAAGCATAAGGTAAATGGTGCCAAGCCAAAAGTTTGTCTTTATGTTAACTCTTTTCTATCACAAAGCTTAGGTCTGTTTCATGCACATCATTTCCTTTCCTAGTTTTGCACCATTACTTCTTGTCGACTCATGTTTTGCTCTTTACCAGTACTTTTTGCAATTTCTGTTGTTCAGATTTTCCAGCAAATTTTTTAGTGAAAAAACATGGTGGTGTATTTGTCCTATATTATAGTCTGTTAATTTGGACAAACAACAATCCAATCCTAAGAATCAGAAAGTGAATTTTTCAGGTAACTACCATGCGTCCTTCGATGTTCCTTGAAGCAGCATTTGCTTCCAGCGATTCACAACATCTAGCTGCGGTCCTCAGATTTTTCTCGGATAATGTTCCTGGCTTCAGGAGCAGTCCAGATCACAACACATATTACCATCTTCTCAATGAGATGAACATGGCTGCTGCTTAGATATCTTAGAAAAAGAACTTAAGGAGCTTTTTCCTTGGCGAAGGTGTGAATAGCGTAGGTCTTTACGCTTTGTTTTTCTCCCCCGTTTTTTTCAGGAGCGAGATACTTCTTGGTTTCCAATGTACCTTTTTCAGCAATAGATGTTACTCTAGATTTCTTTTGTGCAATATGTAGCTTGCGGAGTGCATGACATCGATCTGAGTTTTAAGCTTAATGGCTCTGATAATATTCCCTTACTAATGAATGTTTGATTTGCTGCTGAAAGGAAGGAAGCTCATGATATACGGCTACTAGTGTTTTCCCTAAATTTAAGATTTCAGTTTCTTAACTTCTTTGGGCAATGCCGGCTAGAGTTTGGAATAATCCGTGTACATCAGAAATTGTTCATAGATAAACTACTCCCTGGTTTGAAATGAAACTCCACTGTTTTCTACCGGAGCAAGAGGAGATTATCATTGAACTTATCTCAGCAGGAATCAGTCACTGGAGTAACAAAAATAGATAGACGACCCCGGAAGTGCTATAGTTCTCGTACCTTTAATATGAAAAGTGTCATATCAGAAAAAGCGATCACTTAATGTGGCTTATTTTATTTTATTATAAAATCTTACTTTCTACCTAAGCTTTCTTGTTCAAAAGGAAGTCCAACACGGATGATGACTTGACCCTTCTTGACAAAACAACGTTTTTTCATGTTAAAGCTTATTCCCGCTCTCCAATCCCAAAGTGCATGACAATCCATCGTTCTCTTGATCTGCCCAATTAGCTGCATGTGTTCTTCCTTGTATTTCTTTTTCCCGGCATTTGAATCTCCATCACGGCTCCGTACTTACTCTCATCTTAATCAGACTTCTTTCCAATATTGGTCTCCTCTAAACCAAAATTAAGCTTCTCGCAGCAGTCCAAGAGCCCAGCAGCAGGCGAATAGCAGTCCAAGCGCACGCTCTTTGTTGCCTGCAGCGATCGCCTCCTCAATGAAGCAGATACACATCAATGCTTCGTCTGTGTTACAATCCATCATAAAAATCCCACTGTAAAAAGTTTCAATTCAAGTCCGGTCATAACAATTCATACAAAAGAAGTAGCAGACCTCCATTACAAGTTTCAGCCACTAATTTTGCCTCAAATCCTCGGTTGTGGGGTTAGGTTTTGAAGAAGAGGCTGAATTCGGGGAAAATATAAAGGCAACGTCATTTAAGTCAATTGATGCAAACTCACTTTGCTGGCTTCCTGCCATACAAACCTGCGATGGCACTAAAATGACCGTTATTTATTTATTTATTTATTTACAAAATGACACTCAAGTAATACTCAAAAAGTTTTAGTACTTAAATGGGCATTGCACAAAAGTTATGACATTTCCAATGTTCTTTTCCCTCACAAAAACAAAGATTTGGTCTGTTTTTTCATCAGCACAGCAAACAAATTCTTAGTCATAATTCGAAAAATTGTTATCATATCCTAATCTCCGGCCAAAGGGCTTTGGCCGAAAAAACCGAGGGACATGCACATTTTAAGTGCAACGCGGAAACTATTTGTCAAAGAAAAAAGATTAACAAGGGAACAAATTTTCTTTTCCTTTCGGATATTAGAGAGAGAATTCTAATCAATGGGTATCACAGAGGAGCCAAGCCAACCCACATCTGATTTAAATCAGACTTCAAACACAAGCTAAACAATATCAGATGTTCGATATAATATGTAAGTCACGTAACTGTCCAATTACATAAACATCAATTTTAAAATTTGATAAATAATCGGATCATCTACTTAAAAAAAAAAACCTTTCCAAAGGAGAGATTCTCGTCCCATAACGGAGAGACCTCCCCCCCCCAACTTCTTTTCTCAGGCAATCTTAATGTAGCTTATAATCAATGCAACCCCGGGATTAGTCAACACCGACGTTAGGCATTTTGAATCCTCCGGTGTCTGCTAGTAGGTTACTTGGTGAAAAACCTAAGAAACAAGACCATCTTGTCTGTACTACTTAGGAGATCTAAGGACAGACTCCTACTTCACCTGCAAGTAGTCTAAGAAAGGGCCACTAACTCCAAATTCATCTAAGTGATAAGAATTCTCCACAAAGCAATGAAACCTGAAGAAGCAATTTACTCATTATTTAAAGCAAGACATTGTTGATACTGGCACTAGGTCAATAGTGCTGAATAGTACTGCCTAAAATAGATCCGCAAGCCTCTTAAGTCTTGATGATACAGTTCTGTTCAATTGAATGAGGCGTAATTTGCTAGATAACTATTGCCATTGCTAATTCCTGCAGTGTTTTGAACTAAAGCCAATCAGCAGAGATTAGGCTAAATGCACATGGAGCCTCAACAGCAAAAACTATAAAGAAATATTCTCACTGTCTCTTTTCTATACTTGAAATAAGTCCTCACTGTCATTACTCAGTCAAAACAAATCACATTGTAACCAACTTATGGACAATGATATGATAGTAAAACCTCACTCAATGGAGTACCAAAGTAATCTATAACTCAAAGATATTCAGTCAAAATTTACCACAGACATCCTGTTTATATGCTCCCCATAATGCTACTACCAGTTGAAGGGAATAAAAATAAAATTCTGAGAATAACTTTTTCAAAGAAAGAAGTTTGGTCAATGGGCACAAAAAAGGAGAACACCACATCTAATCAGGAAAGAAGATGACAAAGAGAAGGAGATCTGATACAAACCAAAGAATCCCGACATCTAGTGTAGCATGCAAGTCAAGTAATTGGAATTTGGCATTTGCCAAAAAGAGAAGAAAAACAATTGGAATGTTTATATTTATGAAGTTCAACTTCTTAATTAATTAACCTTTACCAAAAAAACTTCTTAATTAATTAACAGATCTACCAAGAAATAGAACTCTCTCACCTCCTATTTCACAACATCAAACACGCGTCTAATTCACCTTCACTGCAGTCCAAGAAACTAAGTCCAAATGAGCAATCAGATCCCTATAGCTACATTCAGTATAGAAACTCAATAAACTGATGATACTGGCAGTATACCAAATCCCTGAGTGGTACTGACCAAGGAGCTCTTTAGGCGGCAAAGTCGAATAGGCATTCGGATCAGAAGATACAGATATGCTGACATAGACCCACAAGTTAGGAAAACAGCAGGGACAGAACAAGAGAAGCACTGAAGCAAGAAGAGAATCGACAGGAAACACTAGTCAGTAGTCACATACCAAGCCATTTAAATCAGTCCTACACCTCTACTCATAATCCAGAAAATTCCCAAATGTCACAGTTGATACCAGGATATTCAGTTCAAGCAGATTCAAACTATAGCTATTGGACACAGCACATACGACCGCTGCACTCACTAATTCATCAGACGAAGCCCTGAAAAAATCGTTACTTTATTCATCGTCACACATGAAATTCGTAAGAGCGAAACATTAATTCAACAAAACGAGGAACTCGTCGCTACCCGAATTATATTGATCAATTCAAGTCTCGCACTTTTGCGATCTGGCGCAATCCCAAACCCCAATCAGCCTACTTTCTGTTCTCACCGAAGAATCCCATCGTGTCACATAAATCTAACTTACAACAATCAAGAGAAAGTACTTCTACGACCTCGAATCAAACAGTTCCGCGCGAAATACCGAGGCGGAGGCCGAGCCGATCGATCAATTGGTCTTGGGATCCGGCATCGGGAAGAGCCCCCGCTGGCGCCCCGCGGCGGCGAGAACCCAAGGAACTTCTGCAGATTCGTGCGAATGCTGATCGAGCAGAGGAAGTAGAGGAAGGCCATGGAGCAGTCGGTGGCGTCGGTGCCCTGGAGACCGCGGTGGCTCATCTTCATGACGAGGCCGAAGGGGGTGAAGGGGAGCTTGGCGACGGGCTTGCCCTCGAAGAGGGAGTTGAGGAGGGCGAAGACGACGACGAGGACGAGGGCGACGACGGCGCCGGACTTGAACTTGAAGAGGGAGAGGTCGCGGGAGGACTCCTTGAGGCTGGACTCGACGCGGTCCATCTTCTTGGCCTTGGAGGGCTTCCGGAGGGAGGCGGAGGCGGCGGCGGCGGAGGAGGCGCCGGTGGTGGCCTTCATGGACTCGAGCTTCTTGGAGGCCTTGTCGATGGAGGAGCGGAGGGCCCTGTAGGAGGCGGTGCGGTAGATGAGGACCCACGAGATGGCCTCGCACACCAGCGCCGTGCAGACGGAGATCCCCACGACGGTGAGGGCGTCGCCGTACCTGAAGGACGAGAGGAAGCCGGGCGCCGCAGCCATGGCCGGCGGTGGTGGTGGTGGGGAGGAGGCGGCCGGAGGCGGAGCTCTAGCGAGAGAGAGAGAGAGAGAGAGAGTTGCAGAGGAGGGATGTTAAAAATGTGTTGACTTTAAGTGCCACGGGGAGATTATATTCACATCCGTTAAATGTAGAACACGAGATTAGTTAAAAAAAAAAAATCAATCTTGCTGTAAATTCCGGAATTTAATAAATGGCACTTTTATAACGGGCAAATTTTTTTTCTCGTTTATTATATTATTAATATAAACTTATAACGATTACAGGTGTCAATAAATCGGGTTGGGTTTTACTGTTTCCCGATCCAACCCAAATCATAAGGGCTTTATGCATGCTCTTTTAGCTCGACTCGACTCAAAACACATTAGAGAAAACCTAAGTTTGGATTGGTCGGGTTTTCAAGTATTTTTTCTTTTATATTTTTAAGGGGTTTCATTCCATGTTGGCTGTATGGCTCCCTCCTATATTGCTGGTCGGCAAGAGAACAAACCTTGTACAATGAAAGGTAATTTTTGTCTTGGGTTTGCTACGAAGTAAACTTCTTGGCCATAAACTACCTGAACGTGTCAATCACGACTAGAAAATATACTATGTTGTCTATGGAGCTACAAGAAAGGAAATTGACTGAGTCAAAGAGTTCATAGTAAAGAGAAGGGAAAACGAAATTATTCAATAAATTTGAAAGGAATAACAATTCATACGTATATGTTTGGTCGACATATATCATCCAATTGAGAACAAAAGCAACTATCTTTAAATAGTCCCATATAGTTTCAGATGCAAAAGATAGCTCCCCATATAACTGTGTAACAAATCTGGTTTTCTCACACAAATTGGAATAAGAATTCTTGCTACTGCAATTCCAAGGACCTTTCCTATCTTTTAGATTAACAAAAGGAACTTCAGTTGCAGGATGACCCAAAACCATTCGTCCAGACACAACCCAAGTGTTAAGGAGACAGCACCAGTCCAAAAGACAGATTATGAAATGAAGACAAGACATATTCCAAAATTTCATCATGGGGAGGACTACTGCATAACAGCAAACAGACCGGTGAATACTAGGAAAAACCAACATGGTGTATGGTGTTTCATAAGGTGATGAAACAGGCGATGAACTTGATAGTGCTTGCCAGAATCTTACTTGAATCATACTGTCACATGCTCTTCAGTGAGTTCTACAGCAACCCAATTGCAGTAATCAGTACGGGAGTCGATTCCACACACAGAGATGAAGCAGATTTTATTTGCGGTATCGAGTAAGTTCAACCTTTGCTCAACTAAGGTGAACCTGCAAGTGAGAAATGAAGAAGACAACGATCATTAGATCCCTAATGCAAAATATGAAGAAGTAAATTTGCCAAAAAAAAAAAAAAAGTAAATAAAAGCATTGGCTTAACAAGTACCAAGCTCCAACTTCATGAATAATCTAGGGAAACCAATATCGAGTTTGGCTTCATGATTGTAGTCGGCAACTCTGCACTAAATTCACTAAGTTTACAAGCAGCACAGTTCAAATAGCTCGATAGCCGTAATGCACGTGCTGAGTTCCTCTTCATCAGTAAAATCGTGGGTAAACTGTACATATCTCTCAGCCTGCGAGCAGGTTATAATCCATCAAAAGTAGTGGTGAAACATATCACTCAGCCAAAAAGCATTTTGTGATGGCATTTGTCAATAGTCACCTTCTTGTGTTTCTTGGATGCGCACTAGAACTTTCCTGTCTTGAACAGAGAATTCCCTGTCATTCTTTACGTTTTCGGATGCTTTTAACTTTTCACGACTGTTCATCTGGTAAAGCGATTTGTCCTTTAAAGAAGGGAACTTGATTCCACGTGTGACAACATTCTTTGATTGTATCAGATAAAGTGAAAAAGAAAATGACCTCAATAAAATTTATCAATTCTATTTCAAAACTCTACAGTGAATTCGCCGAAACCACTGAATCATTGAGATGGACGATGGAGTTGGTACTTATGGTCACAACGGCTTGTTCTCCTTTATTCATGTTTGGGATTGCTCTGTCTAGGCCCTCATTGACTTGTTCTGAGCAGGCGCAAACACTCATAATCAGCTTCTACTCATTCGACGAAGTTGGAAATTGCTGTCTGGGATTGCTGATGAATGCGGGCTACATACTGGAAAGGTTCCTCGGTCGATCCCTTCTTTTCAGAAGTGCTTTCATCTTCAAATTTACCAATATATGCCACTGAAGGAAAGAATCTTTAGCACAATGATTAAATAGGAGAGATCTAGATTGACATTCACATCACAACAGATCGCTCCACTCTGCTTGCAGTAAATCACCTTTGACAACTGATCTTTATCAGGATGGTCAAAGCGCTCACCTTCTCTTACGATCTTTGTAAGTACTTTTGTATCTCCAGTAACATCAACCACACCTTTTGACACGGTTAACTCAAGCAGGATGACCAAATTGGAATCAGCTGAAGCACCGACTTCAATGCTTTCAGGTACACTTTCGCTCTACCTGAAGCCATCTGAAGAAGCATAGGTAATTAAGATTCATGCGTGTCGCTCCAAGAAAAGGTGGCATCTGCTAAACGCTAACACTTAGAGGGAAGAAATATTATCAGCTCAATACAAGAAAACTTCACCGCTAGCTCTGCTTTCTTGCCCTTTCTCATTGTTTTTGCCGCTAGGCTCATTGATGGACACAGATGCATATTTTTGGAACTATAATCTCCAGTATCGCCCGGAAGATTCCAGAGAGCCTCTCTCTTTTCTACCAGGAGACGTAAATAATACAAGGAGACAAGTTCAGAGTTCAACATACATGAAAACTTCACCACTAGCTCCACTTTCTTGCCCTTCTCAGTGTCTTTGCTGCTATGCTCATCAATGGACACAGATGCACATTTTTGGAACTATAATCTAAATTATCACTACGAATATTTCAGAGAGCCTTTTTCTTTTCTACCGAGAAATGTAAATACCATGAGAAGGCAAGTTCAAGTTCAACCACCAACTTGATCTGAAACTCCATATCACCATCGGACTTCAAGATGTGACAGTTCTGTCCTCAAGCATCACCTCATATATGACTGCGACAGGAGCACTTATTTGTGAATTCCCTCCCATTCTCCATATATCCAAGGATAGAAAGTCGTCGAAAGTTCTTACTTTTTTCCCGGAATCTGCTCCAGGCGCATTTGTCATTAGTACCTTACTAGGAAGATGAATCAACCCAAAAATCGTGAGACTCTGTACTCAAAACATGTGTGGTTGAGTGTGACAGTCCAGTTAAAAAGACATCGGATAACTTTTCCCGTTTCCATACAAGTGGCAGCTCGACGAATGTTTAAAACACTGAGCAAATGAAGGGATTACCTAAAACTTCATTAGCGTCCCAAGGAGTAGCTCAATCCTCTCTCTCTCTAATAATCTTCTTCAGGAGTCCTCCATCTCCCTTCTAAAACCTGATGTGGATCTGCGATGCCATTTTGATGATGAAAATGAGAGCGGCATTGGGAGGGATGAGAGGTGGAGATCCCTCTTCAACGTAAGCCAAGTTTGGAGGTATCATGATGATCGCCCTCTCTCCCCTCTTCATCACGGCAACTCCTTTGTCCCATCCTTTTTGTCATCTCATCTTAAATTTAGTACACTGTCTCATCAGCGAGGAGACAACCTAAACTCAAGCATAAAAGAAAGTTCACAAATATTTGCATTGAGCAATATAAGATATGTCAGGATTGTGAGAATTTTGCAGCCAATGTTCCATCCAAGTAATGTTCATGGGGGGAACTCAATGCTAGAGCACCAAAAAAAGGGGCCTCAAAATGCAGGATCTATCCACTGCTACTTCCATTTTGAGAAAGCTGGAGCCTATTGCAATTTTGGTACAGAGAAACAAAAAAGAGTTGTGTTCTCATGATCGAGCTTCAAATCCGAGCTCCAGAAGCAAAAGCAGTCTCCTGAAACAACAGAGTGCAACAAGTACATTTTGCTGCTTGTCGCACTTCCTTCACCGCTTGAATCGAGATGAGCACCACACTTGATTTGTCCACCGTAGCGACCTGCATCCCACGAACAAATGAACAAAAACCCTGTCCACCATTCGCTCATTTAAATAGTGGAGAACACCAAGCAGTTGTGCCTGTGAACCGCGTACTTGGTTACCAGGATAAGGAAGTACGCCACAAAGTTCCCTTCCTGAGAATCCTTTCCCGAGCCCGCTTTTTCCTTATTTGAATTCCCTCTTCTGAGAGTCCCAAATGCTTTACTCCATCACTTTGAGCGTTCAAGCAAGATGCTACCACTAGATATGAGAGTGTCAGCGTGTGGAGAGATTTTTCAGTTAAAAGAAGAGAAGCCGTCGTCGGTTTCCCTCCTTTCCGGTGATTTTTCGGTTGAGATTTTTCTTTTATTTGCTCTGTGGACGTTGGGCTTAATATTGGGCCAACTTTTGGGCGCATTCCTTGGTTTGAGTGGACTAAGGATCCAAACAGATGTTTTTTATATTATTATTTCCTGTAGTACAAGGCCTCGAACTTCCAAATTGATAAGGCTCTCAATTATGGATTTATTTTTATTGTGAAAAAGGTACATCTAAAATAATTTTACGTTAAATTAATTTTCCAATCAACAAAAACGTCAAGCTGATACATTTTAACGGATTTACAATATATTAGTTTCCATTAATTACCATGAAAAATCTCAAACATGTACTTCTATGACTAACGGATAGGTAAAACCCTAAAGTAAAATACTTATTAATTGCTGTAAGTTATTTAACTTAGTAATTTGATAATAAAGTTTAACATAAATTAATGAAGGGTAAATTTGTCATTTGAAATTTTTTATGGTCAAAAAATTAGTTTGAGGTGTAATAAATATACCAATTTGGGATTTTTGTGATATTAACCCTTATGAAAAATTCAATAAATAAAATGCCCCAAGCACTTGTGTGAGCTACGCATGACAATTTTGCAAAAAAGCATGTCATTGTTAAGAAATATTCAATCATAATCACGACATAAGTCGATTTATGATGATGAGTATTTGTTGCCATAACCAAATCTTTACATTGTCAAGCACATCTTCTCACAACTTTTTATGGCTAGTGGATATTCCCTCGGGAGGCATAAACAATGTTTGAGATAAGCCTCAAGAAGTTACAATGATGAGGTCACCCACTTTGAATCCACGAGTTGTGACTTCCGAGGGAAACTCATTTAAAATCCAAAGTTTCACAAGAGCCCTTTCTCTTCATTTCCTTTCCATTGGCTGGGTACGCCTCATTTGTGGGGCCTTGCCAATATGTAGATATGTAATAAAAAAAAAAGTAAAAAAAGGGAAAAGAACAAAAGGAAAGAAAGTGGTGGCTTCATGTGTGTGTGCCCAAAAAGTGAGGAGAGAGAGAGAGAAAACAAAAAACCACAAAAATAGGGAAGAAGAGAAGAAAAGAAGAGAGTTGCAACTTTGTGGTCCCGATTCGAATGCCAAGTGTTGACGGAATCGGCTCAAATTTGAGTATGTTGTTCGTAAGACCAAAAGTTACAAGTTGATGGTTTCGGTTCATTGAGAACCGCCTCCAAATTCTCCAATTATGGTTAGGATTTTCTTATTTCGAATTTACTTATCCACCTATGTGGTGAGAAAATATGGTTGTAATATTGATGTTGAGGCTCTAGTGTGTGACTAGAGAAGAATACCTTGTATATCCTGTTATTCTTTGGGCAAGCCGTGGTTTTTTCTGCATTGGGTTTTCCACTCTAAATCCTTGGTGTCGTTATTTGCTTTGTCTACTTATCATTTGTGCGTATTGTGAGGTCATATATTGCTGGTTGCTGCTGAGAGTTAAGAGAATTTCGGTTGATTTAGTTTCAGGGGAGAAATTAATCCTAGATTGTCTTTGGCTCATGGTGAATTATTGTTCCATTTCTCCCTAACAAAGCAGTATCGGAGTTAGGTTGAGATTCTAGTTATTAAAGGAGGAAATTAGCGGCACAATGTTTAAGTTAAATGTCTTAAATTATTTTATTCGGAAGTCTCAGAAAAGATGTGTTGTATTGTAAAGACTTGTTTGATCTAGATGAGGGTGAAGAAGCCAAAGGAGATAAGGAAGCAAAGAATGGGAGAGAGTGAATCAAAAAATAATTGGATTTATTTGGCAATGGATTGATGATACTGTGTTTCATCATGTTGCTCAAGAAACGAATGTGGACACTTTATGGAAGAATTACAAGATCGATATGAGAGGAAAACTCCACAAAATAAAACCCTTCTAGTTAATAAAACTTGTGAATTTGAGATACAAAGAAGGGAGTAGCATGTCCGAACACTTGAGTGCATTTTAAGATGTTGCAAATAAATTAACAAATCTTGAGATTGATCTTGGTGATGAATTGTAAAATATGCTTATTACTTGGTACTCTTCTTGATAGTTGGGACTCATCATGTTGCTCAAGAAACGAAGGCAAACACTTTGTGGAAGAAATTCCAAGATCTCCATGAGAGGAAAACTTCACAAAATAAAGCTCTTCTAGGTAAACAACTTGTGAATTTGAGATACAAGGAGTGGAGTAGTATGTTAGGACATTTGAATGAATTTCAAGATATTGTAAATCAATTAACAAATCTTGATATTGAGCTTGGTGATGAATTGCAAGCATGCTCATTACTTAGTATACTTCTTGATAGTTGAGACACCTTGGTTGTGGTGTTGAATAACTCAGCTCCTTATGGTGTGCTTTCTATGAGCATAGTTAAAGAAAGATTGTTTAATGAAGAAACACCAAGAAAATACTTGAATCATGCTTCTATATTGGATGCTCTTGTGATAGAAACAAGGCGAGAAGTCAATCAAGAAGGTTTCAAATAAATGATAATCAAGGCAAGTCAAGAAAAAGGTTAAAATCAAGACTGAAGAGGAGTGTGAAGTGTTACAACTTGAGGCCACATGTCCCGAATTTCGTCACAACAGTCATTTAAATTAAGGGTTTGGGCCAAATTGACACAAGCAATAAAATTAGAAGTGGTCCATTGAGACAAGGTTAATAATAGGGGTTGACTCAGATAATCCCAATATTGGTAGAGGCAAAATGTAATTTGATCCAGCTCATATCTATGTGCACGCTAGTTATATGAGTTCGAACGATATAACTTCATTTTTATTTCATTCTTCAAGGTCCTAACAAGATATCCACTTATTTTAGCGTGAACCTAATTTCAAATTGATCACATGCTATGCTTGAAAAACTCTATTGAGTGCTCCTTCATGAACTTTTTTTTTTTCTTCTACCCTCTTGTCCATGTTTTCAACCATGTGACTCAATTAAATTCCAAGAATATAAAGAAAGGAAAAAAAAAACAAAAAATTACAATTTCCTCTCGTGAGCCTGCGGGTGAGAAACGTGAGGAACCCACCATAGCTCTGGCAGAGAGACTGACCGGGCACGATAAATCATGGCGAGGCGTCAGGGGTCCAGAGGAGCCGAGCCGAACCCAAGCCAATGCATGAGCGACTTAGAAAAGATTGGATTTTACAGGTGTTCAAACTTCCCTAGACTTGTCCAAAAAAAGAAACTACATGTCACTTAATGAGCAACCTTCCAAACCACCAAAGCACAATAAATGTGTTTTCCTTTTGTCTTTTTCTTGATTATTTTGGTTATCGAATATTGGACTGAGAAACTTGCTAAGCAACTAAGTGAAAAATAAATAAATTAATATCAACAAAAAAAAAAACCCTATTAATTATTGAATTAATCAAATAAAAATTTAAAAATACTGTGGGGTATCTTTGTGCCTGAAGGAATAAGGTTTCATGCATTCAAGAAGCATGTTCAAGTACAAGGCCAGCCTCAGTTCTACTGAACAAAAGTAACGAGCCAGCATCAGGCCACTTTTCTCCTAACTTTTCCCTCGAGTTTGTGGGTGGGGAGTCCTTGTTTTGGGATCTCTAAAAAGAATTGCACCAAGAAAGGTGCTTCTCCTTCTGTTGAGAAAAAGCTGACAGAGGTAATTTGATTACGACTTTCCAATTCATCTGGGTTGTCTACTCTCTGGCCATTCTTTAAACAAATGATGAAGCATGATGATGTCTCTCCGCAAATGAATGAGTAAAGAAGTTACACTGACAAGAGGTCTCTTTCTTTCTTTTGGGTGTCCCTCTTTTTTCTTTTTTGACTGTCATAGCTGCCTACTAGCTGCCTACTCCAAGTGGGTCTGCTTTCATTTATCTTGCTTGAGCTCTTTGATCACACAAGGAGAGGTTCTTGAACTGTTGGTTGGGTTTGTGCTACAAAGTCCATGGAGAGTAGGGTTAATGGCGCCGATCATGATGCGAAAACGCCACTTTTGTCGCCAAGAAATGGCAGCGAAACTGGTCAGGACAATTGGAATGACGCTTGTGGACAAGTGAACACCGCCAACGCTGGCAACTCTGTTTCAGTTCTGAGGCATGAGTTCTTCTTGAGATTGCCGGACAAGGTCCGGTCTGGGCTTGACCCTGAGTCCCCCTTTCATCTCGACCTTTCCAAGACCACTGGGTTGGTTGAAGGTAACCTTTCAGTTTCTAGACTCTGTTCATAAGCCATGGTTCACACGGATTAAGCACAAATTATTATGCATAGATATGTTCTCTTCTGAATATCAAGATAAAGCTGGTTTCTTCCCTGTACACTCTATTTTACTGGTTTCCAAACTTAAACGGTAAATTGAGATTCATATTTCTGATTTGCTTTTGGTTTGGAGTACAATGGAACTATTCCAGATCCAAAGGTGCAGACTGACGCATAACGCACATATGAGTGCTTCATAAATTATGCTTACAATTGAAGGGTGTATGTCGTTTAAGTCATCTTTATAATTTTGAATATGAATATGTTAGATTTGGTAAATTTTCAGACTAGATATTTGAGGTTGTTTCCAAACTACAAAAGCGTTCTTCCAACAAAACTGAGAATTGTCTTAGCGAAAATGAACTATAATCAAAATGAGTATATTCATTTCCTCGTTGGTCAGGGGAGAAGGAATACTATGAGAGACAGTTTGCCACCTTGAAGTCATTCGAAGAGGTTGAGTCCCTCGAATCACCTCATGTCATCGATGAAGATCAGAGCAGCAAATTGCAAGCCCGACATGAAAGAGCTATGAAAATATCAAATTGGGCCAATGTGTTACTGCTCGTATTCAAGGTACGCATAGAACTGTTAATTCTACGGTCCTTGTGATTTAAATGCATCATTCATGGATTTCTATGGCTTCTTGAGCTGCCACATGGTCATAGAAAAGTCTTCATGGTGTATGCATTACACGGAATCTCTCCCACTTACGCATTCTGTGCATGAAACAAGAAATGTTGAAAATGTGAGGAGGGCAATATTTTGAAAGTGCTAACAAATCCAGTAGTTACGACTTCAGCAATCTCTTCAAGTACAATTGAACTTCAAGGACTAAACTTGCTAAATTCTGAATTTAGACATAATATAGCTGAGTTTTGCTAATTTCTTTTCTAAAATGTAATTAGCACTATCATAACAAATAGATTTGGAAATGGTTTACGTCAGAATTAGCTCGACATGCCAAATGCTGTCCAACTTACTGCATAATTTAAATCTTCTTATAGCATTTTTGCACCAAAAATGATTTAGATGACCTGATAATTATTGTTTCCCTTTACCAGATATATGCAACTGTGAAGAGTGGGTCCATAGCCATCGCAGCATCAACCTTGGATTCCTTGCTTGATTTAATGGCCGGTGGTATCCTTTGGTTTACGCACTTGTCGATGAAGACAATAAACATATACAAGTATCCTATCGGGAAACTTCGGGTACAGCCAGTAGGCATTATCATCTTCGCTGCTATCATGGCCACTCTGGGTGAGTTGTTTCTCCAATTCTCAGCTTTGCTACTCTGTCCTGACATTATTTAGATTCATTGAATAGGATATATTCGGTTGCAGGTATAAGAATTTGATGACATCTTTCACATTATTACTACTTATACAGTAGGCAAAAAAGCTTTAGGACATTTCCACTTGCTGTGGAATACATCTGATTATATAACTGTAAGCCTTTGGCAAAAACATTGATAGAATTCAGTCTTGAAGCTTTCACTAAACATTTGTTAAAAATCCTGCTGGAAACACTCGCAGAACTACACTTTACAACATAAGCAATCCATTTTTCTGTAAGATACAGGGTTTCAGGTGCTTGTCCAAGCTGTTGAGCAACTTATCAGAAACCAACCTTCGGAAAGGATGACATCAGATCAGTTAGTGTGGTTATATACCATTATGCTGACGGCAACCGGAGTGAAACTCATCCTTTGGATCTACTGCAGAAGCTCGGGGAACAAGATAGTTCGCGCGTATGCAAAGGTAAGATGGCGGACCAAATTGACAAGGATTGTTGAGCCAACAAAATTCCATTTGCGCTAGTGCTTTAACGGTTCAGTTGTTTTAACAAGATCTTAATTCCACCAGGATCATTACTTTGATGTGGTGACAAATGTGGTGGGTTTAGTTGCTGCTGTTCTTGGAGATAAGTTTTATTGGTGGATCGACCCAGTTGGTGCCGTAGCCCTGGCTGTTTATACAATTTCGAATTGGTCCGGCACAGTTTTGGAAAATGCCGGTGGCTCCTCTCTCTCTCTCTCTCTCTCTCTACTTATCTTTCTTTTTCTGAGGATTTATATTCAATCAATCTTGTTCGACCAAAGTATGCTATATGAAAACAAGTCAACTAACATGTTTACAGAGAAAAAGCACGATTTCATCAATTCTTCACTGAAAATTTTGTACTGATAGATGTGATCTTGGAAGATAAAAATTCCTGTCTCCTCTCAGCGCTAATCTTTTGCTGTTTGGTCTCTTAGTGTCTCTTGTTGGGCAATCAGCTCCACCAGAAGTCTTGCAGAAACTGACATACCTAGCCCTTAGACATCATCCTCAAATTAAACGTGTCGACACAGTTCGTGCATACACCTTCGGTGTCCTTTACTTTGTAGAGGTTAGTAAAATTTGGGTTTTTATGCTAATGATTTGTTGCACCTCTTCAACCTGTTATGCTCAAGTTGCTAATTCCATAAAATGATTTCAACTATGCACATTCTACATTACAATATCAGGTAGATGTTGAGTTGCCCGAAGATTCACCGCTGAAAGAAGCGCACGCAATTGGAGAGTCGTTGCAAATAAAGATCGAAGAGCTACCTGAAGTGGAAAGAGCCTTCGTTCATCTGGATTTCGAGTGCGACCACAAGCCAGAGCATTCTGTGCTCCGAAGGCTCCCAAATGACCAGCATTGACAGCTCATACAACGAACTGGTCTTTCATTGTTGGGATTCTCTAGCACTTGAATAAACTCCAGAGTTTGGTAAATATGCGTTGGATGTTTGTTTGTAAAATAGACAAAATATATTTTTCCTTGTCCCACTTAGAAGGAGATGGGCTAATTTATAAATATAAGCCTTTTCTAATGTATTTAGAAAAGGTTGGGTGTGGGCTAAACTCTATAATACCTGCGTGTGGATGCATGATTATTAGGCGTATTTTTATTTTATTTCGTACAGTTATTTTATTAAGCCTTATTAGTTCATAGGTTGTTTTTGTTTATTAAGTATTTTTGGAAATTATGAAAATTCGAAATTTTATTTATTTAAAAATTTTATTTTTTATCATTTTTATTATTCCAAATTTTTATGTGTTTTTTTAAGACAACCTTTGGAAATTATACTTGTTCAATTTGCAACCTTTCCTGAAGGGTTGCATTTGTTCATTTTGCAACTTCTTTTGAAGGGATGCATTTGTTCATTATGCAACTCCTTCCAAAGGCATACCTTTGTTCACTTTGTAATCCTTCGCTTAGAGTTGTCTATGTTCTTTAAGACCGATTATGTGTGTGTGTGTGTGCATGCGTGCGCACGCGTGTGTTAGTTTTTTTATGAATGAGTATGAAATCATTTTCGAGTTTTTTTTGAAAACTACAACCATCTTTTCAATTGTTTTCTAGAGAGATTCTGAAGAAATATTATAATTGCTATCTAGTATGCTCATTTGAGACTTTGTTGTATCATGAATGATATTTACCGCTAACCATTAACAATATTGTGGGACAAATAAATCCTTAAAGAAAGTGATATTGCATCTCGGGTTTGACTCGATTGCTTTATTGATTCAAAACCATATTTTTCCAACAATATGCAAGCTAAAAGGACAAAAGGAAGAACCATAGGCCTAGCTAAAAACAAGTCGGTGTGTTTTTGTGTGCTGAAAACATACCATGTCTTATTTGTAGCATAGATGGTGCTCATGGGACTTCAAATGCGTGAATTCTAAGCTACCTCCAATATTCTACTGATCCATAATGCCCACGAAAATATACTTAATGAGAAAAGCGTGATCAACACAACAAGCATGAGTAACTTTGTAAAAGGGGATGAAATAAGCTATGGGAGGATCAATAGGGGGGGGGGTTAAGAAAACTTGATACATTGAAAATGGCTTGCTCTATGGGCATTTGCAGAGTATTGTTAGTAATGTCTTTTCTTCATGGATCTATGAAATGTCACGGCCCAAAATTATCAAGAATGGTTATGGCAATCCTGTCCTTCCACTCGAAGGACATAGCCTCAATCCATCAAGATCCAACTCTCAAAAGTCCATTTGTTGATATCATTTTCACACTATTCATCGCTAATTGAAGAACTTGAAAAAGGTTGAAAGGAATGTGGTGAGTAACTATACATCAATGAGTAATGTATCTTTTCTAGGCAAATCGAAAAATCACTATGAACATTTACAAAACACAATATCATCATTCATCAATCCCTAAGCTAGAATACTGTATATGTAATATATCAAAAGTAGATAATATCATTCCAATAGACCTTTTGACATATAAGATCAATAACAATATTAGTTCACAATTACAAATCAACTATCATTGGTCCATTCCATCGATGAATCTCAAATCAAATGTTAATGGTTCACTCTAATGACTAAACTTGTGCTCAAATATCTAACCATGATTATACATAATGCCTCGTAATAAGGCGACCAAGATTTACCCATTGGTAGGGTTTCTACTTATATTGTTGGAGGCTCAGATCAAAGAATATCCAAAACTAGTATGCGCATACCCACAAACCCTCAATAGGGTTCATAGTGATATTAAGTGCCAAACTCACATTCTCCAATACCAAGGATTAAATCCATAATCTATATCACAAATTGATTTCATAAAACAAAATGCATGATTTTTCTCATCTCCATCTATCAACCATAATACATTTTTCAAACTATTTCAGAATCTATTTCATAAACTAAGTTCATAAATCAAGTATACAACATTTTGCAACACATTTTAAAAGAATTGTTAAACAATTCACAAATATCAAATCATAGTGAATGTATATCCATATCTTATGCAACAAACATGCTTATTTATAACTCATATTATATTAATCTTTGTCATTTTCAAGTCATGAGTTACAAATCCATTGAAATGATAGCACTACTCACCTAGGAAAGGCAAAAACCAACTTATGATAGTTACTTAAGCTGAGCACTCAAATTCCTAACAATTATTCAGAACATGATATCAAAATATGAGTAAAACATTACTCCAATGAATGACTTAATCCTCAACAAATCAACTCCTAATGCTAATAAAGAAACTAATTTATAATGGACTTTCATTTTTCTCCATTACACATATATGAGACTTCCGAATTTCGTTATGATCAAATTGCAATTTGGACTCGAGTTTCACCAAACTTCATAGCTCCACAATGCCTTCTTTACCATTCTTATATAAATAAATCACAGCTCAAAAACTCTTTAATCAAGCGTTGTAGTTCAAAATCAACATAGCTCCAAATTTAAGACCCAACTTCGAAAATTACTCTAATTTAATGAAATCGGGCTTGAATACTTACTTGGCATTGCAATTCGCAATTGAATAAGCTTGTTTTTATGTCTAGATTGATTATTTGTGAGAACTTTTTGCTTTTTCCTCAATTTTCTCTCTCCCATGAGCTTCTTCTTTTCTCTTTGTTCTTATTCGTTCCGTCGCTTTATGCTTCAACAATACTAATCTAGAGGAAGAAAAAAAAATGACATAGGGGCTAAACTTTGGGCTTTTCAAAGGGGAATGGGCTAGGCTAGGCCCATTGTTACATGCAAGGTGTCAAGTATTTGTACTTTCTTAACCCATACCATGCATGTGACTTAATATATGATTTGATCAAAATGCTTAAGTTGAGACAAAGCCTACATACTTATATTAGAACTATTTATAGTGATGGGCCAAATTCTCTTCACGGTATAGTTGATAGACACCTCTATTACATAACAAGTATAGGAAGAGAATAATCTAGAAAAGCTCACGTTTACAAATAGGTGCCTAAAATTTCAAAAGGGAATCGATATAGCATGACATCTCTCTTTACTTTCCTTTCTTTACTTGGGGATTCATATTGAGTTGACTTTGTTTGACCAAAGTCTCCAATATGACAACAATTTAACAAAAAATGTTAGAAAGAAAAGGCACGAATTGCTAAGAATTTTGTGCTGATATATGTGATTTAAGAAGATAAAAGTCACTATCTCTTCTCAGTGCTAATCTTTTGCTATTTGGTCTCTCAATTCCTCTTGTAAGGCATTTGGCTCCATCAAAAGTTTTGCAGAACTGACATACCTAACCCTTAGACATTATACTCAAATTAAACGCATCAACATAATTCATGCATACACCTTTGGTGTCCTTTACTTTCTTAAGGTTAGTAAAATCTGGATTTTTGTGCAAATGATTTGTTGCGCCTTCTCAACCTGTTACACTTGAGTTGCTCATAACAACAATAATTTCCATTAGTATAATGGACATTTTGCATGACAATATCACCTTGGGGGGGGGGAGGGAAGACACTAGAAGTGTGAAAAGTTATGTACGTAGCTAACTTTAGTGCCAAAGGTTTTTTTTCGAATCACTTAAGTACCACTTTTCTAAAAATAGTGGTCGTTTAAGTGCCAATTCCAATTTGGGCCATCAAAAATTTGATATGACCATATTTTATTACTTTCTTAGTCCTATGTGGCTTGTTGGTGGCCCAGTTAGTATATAACCCCTAAAACGACATCATCTAGAAGGTATGCCCTAAAAAGAACCTTAAATTGCAAAATTTGGGAAAATTCTCAAATTGAAACCCTAATTACCATTTTATAACGTGTGGATCCCTAGAGTGCCATAACTTTGTATAAATGGACACTTAAGTGCCATAACTTATGAAATGTACACTTAAGTGCCAAAAATCAGAGTAAAATAGATCATTTGAATACCAATTTGGCCAAAGTTCGGCCAAAATGCCAACGTGGCATTTTTCCGACGAACCGAGCCCAAAATGACGTCGTTTTGCACACTGACATGGCCAAATAATGCAAAAACGGCATTGTTTTGGGCTGATGTGGTAAAAAATAAAATAAAATAAAATAAATTTAAATTTAAATTTAAATTTAAATTTAAATTTAGTTAAAATATTAAAAATAATTTTTAAAATTAAAAAAAAAAAATTAATTTTTTTTTTTAAAAATTAAAGGAGAGGAGGCGTTGAGGGATTAGCCCTCAAAAATCGCCGCTAGGAAGGGGGGAGGCGGGAGGAGGGTTAGGTCCTTGTTGAGCCCTAGCCAGGGATCGGCCCTCCCGACTAACTGGCGGTGAGGGCTTGTGAGCCCTCACCCAGATATGGCGAGGGTCCGCAGCCCTTGTCGGATCTAAGCGAGGGTCGTGACCTTCCCCAGATCTATGGCCAGTGGCAAGGGCTTGCGACCCTCGCTCAGATTTAGCGAGGGTCGGCGGCCCTCGCTGGATTTGGGCGAGGGCTCACGAGCCCTCGTCGCCGGTCGGCCGGGGTCTCTAGCCCCTGGCTAGGGCTCGACAACCTTGGCCGACCCTCCCCCCGCTATCACTAGCCTTCCTGGTGGCTGTGGTGATTGCTGAGGGCTGATCCCTCGGCCCACCTCCCCGCTTTTTAATTTTTTAAAATTTTTTAAAAAACTTTAAAAATATATATTTTAAATATTTTAAATAAATTTAATTTAATTATTTTTTAAATTATTTTTTACCACTTAGCCCAAAATAACGTCGTTTTTGCATTATTTAGCCACGTCAGCGTGCAAAATGGTGTCGTTTTGGGCGTACTTCGCCGGAAAATGCCATGTCGGTGTTTTGGCCAGACTTTGGCCGAAGTGGCACTCAAGTGATTCGTTTTTCTTTGAATGTGGCACTTAAGTGTACCTTTCGTAAGTTATGGTACTTAAGTGTCCCTTTGTACAAAGTTATGATACTTTGAAAGCGTTCTTTTGCCACCATTCTTTATTGAGAATTAAAACCCTAATTTGAGTTGCCCTCAAAATTAGCAACTATATCATGCAAATGGATAGCAAAAGCTTCTGATATTGTTATTGTAAGCTACTGAATCTAAGAAAAAAATCTTGAACTCGACTGAATCCCATAAAAAGATTTCATGGATGTTGCAAATATAGAAAAGGCCAATGTTGATGCAAAATTTTCATGTTGAGTGACAAAGGTGATCTTGGAACTACTTGAAAGACAGCATCGACTTCCACCTACACTATCATACAAGCTAAATAGGGTCAACTTTATGCAAGCAAAAATGAAGGTTTTAGACCACTCGCCGTGGTGGCTTCGCTGGATAAGACCTTGTTGATCATTTCCTCAAAGGTGAAGGGTTTGAAACCCAGCGGAGGCGCTTGGTGCCTTAACTGCTGTCACGGGGTGGTGGTTCCCTTGTGCGGCCCCAAGGTTTGTCCCACTGCACTGCCAACGTACGGGATTTCCTTGGGTCATCAAAAAAAAAAAATGAAGGTTTTAGTATCTTTGGCCAACTATTTGAAGATGAAGTTTCAAGAATGAAAAGTAAAAGAAAGTGTTACTGAGTGTGGATTGTGTTTTTGTTGTCTTGTTTGATTTATTTTATGCTTAAATGTAAAGAAAATGATAGGAAGAAGTTTCTCAGTCTACCATAATTGAAGATAAGTATAATATGTAATTGTATTTGGGTAATTTGTATGTTTAGTTGTATTGCTAGTTTGCTACAAATTTTGGTGGAAATGTTGGCCTGTTAGAAACCTATATGTTTAGTTAAGGATAGACATATTTACCACGTGATCTCATGAGGAGACGTACACTATCAGTGCCATAACTTGTGTACGGCACTTACTTTGGTGCCAAAAGTTTCTGTCGGATTACTTAAGTGCCAAAAAGTTTGAAAAACGCTCACTTTGGTGCTAACTCCGATCCGGTTGGCCACTTGGCACTTTTTTTAATTAATTTTTTAAATTGATGTGGCTCACCGGAGAGTATAGTTAGCATTTAAACAACAAAACGACGATGTTTTGTATCTTTCCCCCAAATACAAAACCCTAAATCTCCAAAAGACGCCGTTTTGTGTCTTCTTCTTCCCTGAAGATTGGTTCTTCCCCGAAGAACAGTACTAGCAGCACCGAAGAACAGCACCAGCAATACTAGCAGTGCACCAACACAACACCAGTAGTTTTCTAAAAAAGAAATCACGCACTAGCCTCCGCCCTCCCCCAATAGTTTTCCCCCATTTTTAATCACCTTGTCGACCTTTCAAATCCCCGAATCTCAGCCCCACCACTACCTTTTACCAAATAATATCGTCGGGTGCAAAGGAAGCTTGAGCTTGGAGAATCTCCAGAAGCACGAGCAATCTAGCCAATGGTAGCCGCGAAGATCTGGAATGCCATGGAGGTCGTCGGCGAAGCTAGCTGCGACGATGGCAGTGGCTGTGGCCCCGCCATCCCCTCCTCTACCCTCGTCGTCGACACCTCCCTCTCCCTTGGGATTTTCTATTCATTTTTTTTTCTTTTCTCTTGCTGTGGCAAGCAACTACGATGGAGATCGAGGGACGGCGGCCAAGGGACGGCGGCCGAGCAACGGCGGACAAAAAAACCCTAATTTTAATCCAAAAAAAAAAAATTCCCAAATGAGTTAAACAGCGTCATTTTTGTGAGGCCATTCGTGTAAGACGGCAAAACGATGTCATTTTCTTAAGGAGTACCGAAAACGACGTCGTTTAAGGCCTTGTCGATTTTTTTTTTAAAAAGCCACATAATCATTTTGGCCAGAATCTTTCGCTAGTGGCACTAAAGTGATCGTTTTTCCTCCGATTTGGCATTTAAGTGATCCGATGGAAACTTTTGGCACCAAAGTGAGCGCCGTACACAACTTATGGCACTAATAGTATACTTCTCCCAATTTCATAAGCTTTATCATTACAATTTCCAATCTTTGGTGGAATGTGATGATAACAAGTTTTTTGTTTCAGTTGTATATTCTAAGTCCTGTAATGGTTTGCTTGTAATGTTTGTAGGAACTATTGGTTTGGTTTGCTATAATGGCAAGTCCAGTTGACCAATGATTATTAAGTGCAAAAAATTGTATGAAGATCGTTTGAGTGCTAGTAATTGTTAAAAGTAATCATTTCATTACTAGTTATTAAAAAAATAATTACTTCAGTGCTAGTTGTTGTTAAAAAGTGATCACTTCAATGTCAATCTTAATAAAAAAATAATCATTTCAATGCCAAACATATACTAACAATCTTATGCTTGCACTAGAAGCCTAAACGCATGCTTGTGCAAGTACAAATGAGCAAAAATAAGTATTGGTGTAATGTTGTGTAAATAAACGTTGCTGGTTCTTAGATTAGGAGCACAACTAGTGCAGTCTTATGATAACTCTATAAAAATAGAGTTATTTTACCTATTTTAGGCAACAATTAATGCATTATCTATGAGAAAATATTTGGATTTCCTTCCGATTATTTGAATTTTCCTTATTTATGCAGAATAATGAGATATAGAGAAGATAAGGAAAAAAATGGTAACTATCAGGAATTCAAATAAAAGCAGCAGTGGAAGATGGATATCAAATTAGGAAATTCTTGATTTTGTTCCCTAATAATATCTACAAGCGTTGGGAGATAAATATTTTAGATCTCCTATAAATATGAAAGAGAGAGAGCAGCTAGGTTTTTTGTTAGATCGTTTTTTATTATTCTAAGAGTTTTTTAGTATTTTGAAGAGAAGACAAAAGTGGTAACATAATTCTTCGTTCTTTGATTCAAGATGCTAAGTTTGATTTATATTTTTATTTCTTATTCGACTATATTATAATTTCTTTTGTTAAGGCTACGATGTAGCCTAACCATGATGATATAAATTTCATGATTTTTATGTTTTACAATTGCTTTCATTCATGTGAGTTATATATTGTTGCATTTAATGCTTTTGAGTGACTAGCCACCACTTGAATGATTTGATATGCATGTTTGAGACTGAGAAGTGATAATATGCAATTGCTCATTGTAATATAGGGCCAATTCCATAAAAAAAAAAAGCATGAACTTTAGTGTTTGGGACAAATCTGGCCCGAACTTTATTTTGTCTCAAAAAAAAGCACCAACTTTTACTCGTGTCCCAAATCTGGCCTGCCGTTAACTCTCTTTCACGGTCATTCGACCTGGCATTTCCACGTCAGATATCTAACAAGGCAAAATTGTTCTGGGCTTTCTCTTCTTTCTCTTCTTCTCTGAACGCATGGCTCATGAGTTTGGGGAAAATTTTTCTAGGGTTTCATTTCGTCGGTGAGTTCAGGCACGGGAGTCTTTAATCCGTTGGAAGATCTCACGCACTAGCTTGCTTGCTCATTCTCTCACACGGAGACACTCGTTGTTGTACATACACATGTTCGATCGCTCGGAGACATCCTTTTCGTCGGAAATTTTGGCCTCGAAGGATTTATGCGTCCTTAAGGTCGAAGGATAGAGCATCTAAAGGTATTCTTCTTCTCCTCCTCCTCCTCCTCCTTCTGTCTACGGTTTCCTTTCTTCAGCGAATAAGTGCGCGGGCAATCTTCAATCCATTGGAAGATCTCGCGTGTTGACTTGCTCGCTCATTCTCTCACACGGAAATTGTCACTCTCGCACATATTCACACTTGTTCGCTCGAAGACATCGTTTCCCTCGAAAATTTTAGGCTCAAAGGATATGTGCTTGCTTAAGGGTTGAAGTCAACAGAGCGTTGAAGGCATTCAACTCTTTGCTATTGGACATATTAAATTACGGTCACCATGTGCTCGATGGTTTGTCTAGAAGTGATCTACCTCACAAGAACTGAAGTCAGTTGAAATTTTCTAGGCTTAATGAATTTGTGAATTTGCTAGGTCTTTAGAATCTTATGGCTTGGAATGAATTTGATCATGGCCATAGGTGGATATGTCATGACTTGGAGTTTTGGACTCTGTTGATACTTTCACGCCTATTGGGTAATTTTTCTTCTGTTGTCTGTAGGGGCATATGAAGAATGGGTGATAGAGTTGGAAAAACAAGACTTGTCTATCCTAATGGAAGTGTAAAAGTGTAGCGTGCTAAGGTGAAGTGCCATGTTTGTGGGGAAGAGAAACAAAGGAGGATTGATAATGCTTGTAGAGCTCTACGAATTCTTCAAATGGCTTGTGTAGTTTAGCCAAATTCAGCCATAGAGGTGCTTTTAGCTGGGTCATTTGATGGTTGAGCCACCCAGGTTAGTTCTCATCATTGGGATCTATGTAGTTCATGGTAAACTTTGGAGTAGTTGTGATTTTTTGTTGTGAACTGTTTGGTTGCACCATATATTTGCTTTGAGCAGTTTAGCTACTGGAGTTATCAAAATCGAAAATTCTTTATGAAGATATGAATGAAAGTTACTGAATTAGAGTAGGTAGACATCATCTATGAGCTAATTATTGAACTTATATGCAAATTTTATGTCATGTTTAAAAATATTTTACTGAGGCATTTCCAGAGAAGTGGAACATTTTGTCAGGATAATGACTCGATTGACAAAACCACTAGACACTTAAGTTTTCTAGGAGAATTGCCTCGTAAACATTTATAAGTATGAGGAAGGACACTTGGGCATTTAGTATATCATGATTTTTCTAATTAGTTCATAGATCAAGACAATCAATCTGAGCCACCTGGGAATTTATTATGCTTAATTGGACAGCCTGGGTGTTTTATTAGAACGGTCAAACTATGCATGTAAATTGTCAAAAATGAGAGAGCAGATTGCGAAACAAGGGAAGTTTGGTACTTTGCAAGTATCGCTTCACCAATATAAGTCACATGTTACATGATAGTATATTTTCCCCCTAGCATCATGCTGGTTATGTTACATGATAGTATACTTTCCCCCTAACATCATGCTGGTTATTTATAGCTATCTGCAATGTGCAAAAAAAAGAAATAGGAAATGTTGCAGCTAATATTTTTAGCCACAAATATAGTATAAAATTCTATTTGCCCACTTTCTTTGGTCTATTTGCTAATTCCACAGGATCTTGGCCCAGCTTAAACCTGGCCTTTTGCATTTCACCACATTCATCTTATGGAAGATTTAAAAGGAGCATAATGCCTAAGAGCTCGTGGTACAAATCCTAAGAACAAAATGTCCCATAAACAGTATACAATTCACTTTGTAAACAAAGTAGCTTGGCTGCAATCAACTCTTCATTCATTGTCATGTCTACGATCATATTTTTTTGGGAAGCTCAAATTCCCTTACTCCTATTTTATCATTTTGGATTAGTTCAAATAGTTATGTATTTCAAATGGATTGTCATGTGTTTCGATATCGGGAGCAAGAACTTATTCTTTTCTGTAGAGCTTCTGATCAATAAGCTATTGTTGTGTGAAATGCTTATTCGCAATGTGAAGTGTGTCGTCACTTTTTATTATGCCTTACAAATAGTAGAGTTATTGCTGTCTTACTAGGAATTTGATTAGCATGATAAGTCCAACATTGAACTTTAAATGTCTAATTTTTTGCTCTACCTCTGTTTTATAGGATTGGGCTGGTTGGGATTCTAGGTTGATTGTCGTTTTACTTGTGGAGAATTGAAGTGTTGCAGGTTGAATAAGAAGTAATGGTGAGTTCATTCAATTGTTCACCATTTACGTTTGAATATTGTTTTTAGTTTCCAGAGTATGACTTTGTGTTTTTTACACAGAATGAAAGTGACAGTGACGATGGTTTATTAGACTTATGTGATAATGAAATATATATATCCGATGATGAAGAGATCAATACAAGGGAGATGATGAAAGAATTTAGGGAAGCAATAATAGAGGAGGTGGATGATAGTGGAGACTTACCTGAAGGTTCCATGATATAAGAATGGAGGAGGAGGTTGGTGTTGTTCCACACGATAGGGGGGATGATGATGAAGATGCAATATTGGATGAAGAACTTCTAAGTGGTCTCGATATTGATGATTTTGAAGAAACTAATAGCACAAATGGACAAATGGTTAATAGGTATGATCCTATGTGTGACCATAATGAGAATATGTTTAGTCTAGGCATGAGATTTGAATCTCATGAACAGTTCAAGAATGCTGTGCAGAAATATGCTGTGATTAATGGATTTGACATTTTTTGGCCAAGGAGTCAAAAGAAAAGAATGGAAGCAAAGTATGCAAGTGGTTGTGGTTGGAGGTTGTATGGTAGTTGGGTTCAAGCTGAGATAACTTTTGTAATAAAGAGAGTTGGAAGTCTGCATAGCTGCAATAGAAGCCTCACAAACAGGCAAGCCACTTCTACATGGCTTGCTCGAGAGTACATGCCTAAGATTAGAGCCAGACTCACTTATTCAGCTACTGAAATGCAAATAGATGCAAGAGAAAGGTTTTCCCTGGCCCTTAACAAAAAAAGTGCTATAGAGCCATATGGACAGCCCTTAGTCATATAAGAGGGCCTGTAGGAAAGAAATATGATATGCTAAGATCTTATTTGGAGGAGCTCAAGAGAGTTAGCAAAAATGGAACATTCATGATGGAGGTCAACCCATCAACCAAAGTATTTGAGAGGTTTTATGTAGGCTTTGATGAGTTGAAAAATGGGTTTTTAGCAGGATGTAGGCATGTCTTAGGCTTGGATGGGTGCTTCCTTAAGACTGGATTGAAAGGTATGTTATTATGTGCTATTGGATGAGATGGAAACAATCAAATGTTTCCAATAGCTTGGGCAGTTGTGGAAGTTGAATTTGAGGCATCATGGACTTGGTTTCTCACTCGGTTATTTATTAACTTGAATGTGGGCACATGTGAATGTTGGACTTTTATCAATGATAAGCAAAAGGTGATATCTAATTTTTTTTTGTTTTATTACCATTACACTACACTAGTACAATGATTGCTGTGACATATTTCTTTTTCATTGGTTGATTTTGGTTGCAAGGATTAATGAACGCAGTTTCATGGCTATCGCCACAAGCAGAACATTGAAATTGTGCAAGACATACATATGCTAATTGGAAAAAACAGCATAAAGGGAATGCTTTGAAGAATCTCTTTTGGAGGACTGTGAGGTGTACTTTTGAAGCTGATTTTGACCTGGTAATGGTAGATTTGAAGATGGAGTGCCCTAAAGGTTATGAAGACTTCATGAGACAAGACCCTAAGCACTTCTGTAGGGCTTTCATTAGGATAGGTACTAAGTGTAATGCCGTTGAAAATAATTTAAGTGAGACTTTTAATGGATACATTTGTATACCGAGAGCAAAAACCATTCTTGAGATGCTTGAAGAAATACGAGTCATGTTGATGGAAAGGATGACAGAGAGAAGCCAATTAATGGTTGATCGAATGGATCCAATTTGCCCAAGAATTAGAATGAAGTTGGAGAAAACTAAATTGGAGTCTAGGTATTGTTTTGCTAGAGCATCTTTGGGGAATAAATTTGAGGTTGAAGGGGATGGAAATAGATTTGTGGTTGACTTGGCTAGAAAGACTTGTGCTTGTAGGAATGGGATATCTCTGGAATACCATGTAGACATGCCATATGTTGCATTGCTTTTATGAAGTTAGAGATCAATGATTATGTTGATGATTGCTTTAAGAAAAATGCTTATGAAAATTGTTATAAATTTCCATTCCTGGTCATGAATGGAGAAAAAATGTGGTCCAAAGTTAGTGGTGAGCCAATCAAACCCCCCACCTTATAGAAGGAAAAGGGGTAGAGAGAAGAAAAATAGAATCAAGGATAAGGATGAGCGAAGTAGTGATGGTAAGAAGTTGACGGAAGTTGGAATTCAAATGCAATGTTCAAATTGCCTTCAATATGGGCATAACAAGAAGACATGCAAGAATCCTATGACATCAAGGCCACCCAAAGTATGTCATATTGGACAATTTTGTAATTGTTAATTAAGATTTTTGTTGGGTTGTTATGAATGATAACATTGCTATTTCTTGTGTTTTTCCACATGTAGGCAAAAAGAGGAAGACCAAAGAAAGTTGATGAAGCTAGTGGTGCACAAGCTAGTTCACAGGCCAATAGACCATCTAATAGGGACTCCACTATCATCAGGAAGGAGAGAGCACAGGCTAGTGCTTTATTAAGCATAATTTTACTTTCATATCATGTGTATATTGTCATTAATGTTTTATGCTCATTTTGTTTCTTTAGGCTCGACAAGGATATGGACTTTTCATATCCGAAGTTACTGGGAATTCCTATTTAAGGGTAATCTCTATCTAAAGTTTTATATATATATCGAAAAGAAAAGTGAGTTCATTTGTTTTTTTTTTTTTTTCTTGTAGATGCCTGGTAGTGATAGAGTTATTGACATTGGAGGTCCATCTATTTCTAAGAGGCAGACAAGAGCAAGGAATGTCGTTGAAGTTTCACTAGGCCAATCTTCCATTGATGTCTCGGAACCTCCATGCACTCAAGAATCTGGAATTGGTGGTTAAAGATGCAATTGTGGACCTTGAAATGCTTTTGTAGTGCCTACTACTTGATGTTGAGTTGTAGACTAAAAAGTGCTAGTTTGATGTTGTTTATAGGTTAATTTGGCTATGCATTATGTTTGGGGATTTGGCAATGTCTTTTTGTATTTGGATATTTTTGCTATGCACTATATGTTTCAGCTGGTTCAGAAAGCTAGACAAAAATGAGTTTGGAACGTTTGGGTTCTGATCCGATCGAAGCATCTAGGAGAAGGTAATATTCTCTTATGAGTTTTCACTTACCAGTTCACAAATTGAATTTTTCATGTAGAAACAGCGATACACTGATGCTCATAAGTTCAGTTAGAGAAGGGAAAAATGGAAACAAGAGAAATGATTCCCAAGACAAAGAGAAGAATTAATAGCCTGATCCTTCTCATCTAAATAATCCATGATGAAATAGCAAGTGACTTCATCCTGATTTAGTTCTGATAAAATTGAAGTCCTCGTGAAGTTAATGCCAGTCTACAAGTGCTGGGGCTTTCAAGTACAAAGGCAAATCTGAAGACACTAGTGCAACGTAAAATACCATGCAAAATCCATGACCAGACAAATTTACAGCTAGTTTCATCAATAGTGATATACGAAAGGAGCACTACTGCTGCGATAAAAATTGTGGTCTGAAGATTGGTATAGTTGTAAGCGGGATGCAAGTTTTGGATAATTTGCAATTGGCTTTTATTTCAGAGAACGAGGTGCCCGGGCTTTGGAAGAAAGGCTTGCAGCTGAGAGGTTAGCAGCTGCACAGACTGCGCAGGAATCTGGGAAAGATGCCACCGAGAGTGTTTGACGACAAGAGACAACTTCCAGTTTGGAGCAATTACGGCAGAAAGTATCTTTCTCATGGTGAAGTCAGAAAGTATGCATTTCTGTGTGCCTATTTTGTGGATTATGTTACTCATGGTACAGGAATTTTGTCTTCTTTGATACATTTCCTTTGCACTATTTTGCTTTGGCTGTTGCTCAATATACGTCGGATGACTATAAAAAGAAAATTGTTCTTGACTCCTGAGAAGGGCTTCTTTCAATCGCTGCTTCGCATTCATTTGTTTTGGTTGACAAAGTTGCACTCCTGCAATCAAATTCTCATGACGGTTCGATATATTTAATTCTCATGACAGTTCAAATCAAATTCAATCCATTGACTAGTGACTTAACCAGTTCGACATATTAAAAAACGTGAACTGTACTGTGGTGAATAGTATTGCGGCTATGGGAATTAATTAGGACGAGATCATCCATATCGTCATTACCACAAGACCTTGTGAAGGCAATCTATCGTAATATGTCGATGCAAGCAGTGAAGATCCATTGTGGAAATGGTTCTGCATTGTAAATGTAAATGACCAACTTTCAAATATTTACAAATCGTCAGTTGTCATTTCAAACAGACCATGAATGCAGCTAGATCTCCGAATGAAGATTGGGCTGGGGACAAAGGATACAGACTAATGGACAAGTTTACAAGAGTGACTGAAAAATGCAAGATTGTAGCCTATGTTAATTCTTGGAAAGAGCGGAAGATAAAACTGTAGAAATGGTCAATAGAGAACAAAAAATGATTCACCCAGGCTTCAAACCCAATTGACATCCTCCTCTCCAGTACACATGCAAATTTTCTTGCTTCCTCCTGTTGCGATCTGTAGCTAAAACCACGGGTTATCTTTAAGGGTAGCTGCAAACATATTGCCTCTGCCCAAGTGAACATGCTGATTATACTGAGAAGGGTCGTGGGTTTATTAAGAATTCCCTGCTAATGGCGTGTGGTCATCTTAACCCATCCACAGAGGAGAAATGATGATCCCTTTTATTAAGATCATTTACATTTTCCGCAAACAAATGTTACAGTAGAAGCAGTACAAATACAAATCTTAACAAACCGCAACTGACGTACAAAGTCCCCAGTTTTCTCCAGACAGAAGTTGATTATCATCTTGAACAGACAAAGTGTTCACCCATTTTTGGGTCTGTCATTGCCTAACAAACAAACTTACAGATGCAATATTCCACTATCGTAAAAAAGAGACTATACAAGTCTAGATCAGTGTCGAGCTATTTTCTCGAATTCTAGAGAGAACTTGGCAATTCAATGTATCCCATGTGACAGTGAAAGTATGAATACCCGACGAATCACTCTTCGAAAAGCTCTCCAGCAAAACTTTGTTTATGGACCATCTTTCTGTAATCTGTGAATTCAAAGTGACATAAATGTCTTAACCAATTGTACCAAAATGTCACCAGTCATATCAAAACATTCATCACAAACAAAGCGACATGGCGACTTTGTGCTTCTTGCCGGCATGTGCAAAGGTATTTAGTCTTGTTTATAGCACAACTTAAAAAAGAAGCACAGGCAATGGGACGAATGCATCATTTTGGCTTGAATTATCAGCACATTACAAGAGAGATGAAATCCTAACCTTCTTTATTGTTCCACAAAGCTGCAGCACAGCTGTTGAAGGGGACTCTCAAGATTGGGCTCTGCAAGAACACAATATTTGAGTGGAAGAAAACAAAAAGCAAAAACAGGAGATTGATAGAAATAGTTATTCAGACCTCCCAGCAGACTTTGAATAGACAAAAGAATGGTTCTGCAGTCATACGCTGATGACCACTTATCCTGTTGCGACATTCCACAAGAGATGTCATCAATTGGCCGCAATGGATCAATCCTCCATGTTCCATCGACTATGAACTTTATCTGCATCAGAAAGACCACGGAGGTTGTGAAGCTCATCCAGAGATAGCAACTGCTTGTAATTTTAGACCCTCTTAGACTAGATTGAGAGAAGACCTACCTCATATCTTCCAGGATACAACTGGAGGCACATGGAGAAAACTCCGGTGCTCGACTTCTCCATCTTTCTCTGCAATGAAGCACATTACTCTACTGAGCATCATTTAGAGAAAGCTACTCGTATGTATGAACCACAGAACATAAATCTAAAAGCATGAAGTCTGAAGAACTTCTCGACTCATATAAAGCGGATCCGGACCCCCTTTCTTTTAACCAGTGCACATGATGGGATAATATGCGCATTGGTGAGGATTAGTCGAGTTGATATGTTTAGATCCAGTGCTAAGACAAAAACGAAACTTTCACAAAGACAAAAAGAAGAAACGTTATTAAGTTAAATTTGTTAAGACGCCAAAGGCTTGAGAATTACCGATGCTTCAAACAAAAGTTGACTGCCTGATTTTTGGGGGCAAGATGGAGTAGACATGCATTGACCGCACAGATAATAACATCCTACAAAAATGCTTTGCACTCCTACTCGGCATGGATGAAACAACAATTTCATAAACTTGAAAATTATGAGTAAAGATCGATTCATGTGCCTGATTCACTCGATATCATCCAATCTGGGTACAAAAGATATGAAGCCATGAGGCATTTTCATAGTCAAGGTACCAAACTTCCACGAGCAAAACTGAAATGTAAAATTCATATGTACGCCACAACTAGAGCTCTACGGGCATTATACCGTGCTATTGCAGGTAGATTCTAATTTGATTGCCTATCACATCGGCAATGATTTGAATACCAGTCCATACTAGCTAAACTACTCAAAGCAAATATATGGTGCAACCAAACAGTTCACAACAGAAAATTGCAACTACTCCAAAGTTTACCGTGAACTACATAGATTCCAATGATGAGAACTAACCTAGGTGGCTCAACCATCAAATGACCCAGCTAAAAGCACCTCTGTGGCTGAATTTGGCCAAACTACGCAAGCCGTCCGAAGAAGTCGTAGAGCTCTACAAGCATTATCAATCCTCCTATGTTTCTCTTCCCCACAAACATGACACTTCACCTTAGCACGCTACACTTTTGCACTTCCATTAGGATGGACAAGTCTTGTTTTTCCAACTTTTATCACCCATTCTTCATATGCCCCTGTAGACAACAGAAGATAAATTACCTGATAGGCGTGAAAGTATCAACAAAGTCCAAGACTCCCAAGTCATGACATATTTACCTATGGCCATGATCAAATTCATTCCAAGCCATAAGATTCTAAAGACCTAGCAAATTCACAAGTTCATTAAGCCTAGAAAATTTCAACTGACTTTAGTTCCTGTGAGGTAGATCACTTCTAGACAAACCATCAAGCACATGGAGACCGTAATTTAATATGTCCAATAGCAAAGAGTTGAATGCCTTCAATGCTTTGTCGACTTCAACCCTTAAGCAATCACAGATCCTTCAAGCCTAAAAATTTCGAGCGAAACGATGTCTCCAAGCGAATGAGTGTGAGTATGTGCAAGAGTGACAGTTTCCGTGTGAGAGAATGAGCAAGCAAATCAGCACGCGAGATCTTCCAACGGATTGAAGACTACCCGCGCACTTATTCGCTAAAGAAAGGAAACCGTAGACAGAAGGAGGAGGAGGAGGAGAAGAACAATACCTTTAGATTCTCTGTCCTTCGACCTTAAGGAAGCATAAATCCTTCGAGGCCAAAACTTCCGATGGAAAGGATGTCTCCGGGCGATCGAACGTGTGTATGTACAAGAGTGAGCGTCTCCGTGTGAGAGAATGAGTGAGCAAACTAGTGCGCGAGATCTTCCAACGGATTGAAGACTCCCACGCCCGAACTCACCGACGAAATGAAACCCTAGAAATTTTTTTCCCCAAACTCATAAGCCGTGCGTTCAGAGAAGAAGAGAAAGAAGAGAAAGCCCAGAACAATTTTGCCGTGTTAGATTATCTGACATGGAAATGCCAGGTTAGATGATCGTGAAGGAGAGTTAACGGTAGGCCAGATTTGGGACACGAGTGAAAGTTTGTGTTTTTTTTTTAGACAAAATAAAGTTCGGGCCAGATTTGTCCCAAACCCTAAAGTTCGTGCTTTTTTTTTATTTATTTATGGAATTGGCCCTTGTAATATATAACCATGAATTAAATATGGATAGAAATATACTGCGTTATTTGTGTAGCTTTCGGTGATAAAGTTATCCAAAAGACTCATCGTAAACCGGGAATATTCATAGTATTTAATGCACTCATGTTTATTTTAATTCAAATAGAGATATAGTGGATTAATAAGTTGAGTATGTTTGCTATACCTAGAGATAGAATAGTAGAAATTCTGCTATTACATGTTTGATATTATTCATGTATTCACAACAATTTGAAATTCATATATAGTGGTTATGGTGAAATCGGATGCTTTAATATATTTATTTGATTGATTTTACTGCATTTAGTCTTCAAGTTTTGTTTATAATTTATTCTAAATTATATTTTGATTTGTTAGATAAATTTTAGAATTAATCTATATTAGTTTTTAATTAGTTTATTAATCATCGATCTGTGTTGAACGATACTTTTTCTCATCATTATATTACTTGTTCGATACGTGCACTTGCGTTTAGAATTTTACGAACATCTTATACCAGCAGCACAAGAACAAGCTGTTTGGATCAGCAACACAAAACAAGGCAAGCTTGCACTAACAGCAAAAGACCACAACAGACTAGCGCTAGTCATAGAACATCTAGCTATCACTTTTAGAAACAACATAAGAACAGATCAAACGAATTTATACAACACAACAACCATATAAAGCACCAGCCAAAAGCAAGACAAAAAAATGGGAACTTATAAAAATATAGACAAAAACATCATTTCCTTGACATTGGACTATTTGTTTACATTGACAAAACTATTGTTGCCACTGACTTCCAACTTTACAAACAAAAACATCCATCAGTCAAGCTTTTCTTCTATTAGTCAAGGTTCCCTTCCCACCAAATATATCAAAACCAACCTAAACAAAAAAATATGCAACAACCCCCTATCAGTTAAGTTTCTCATAAAAAAAAAAAGTATTATGTGCAGTACCCTCCCATCAATCAATATGTATAACCCCTAGTTCCTTTTCCTTTTGATGTACTTTTGGATTGATTTATATTCCTTGCACCTATTCTAACTAGATATGCAAATTCTTCAACTTGCCTTCAAGTCCCATATACCTTCTTCTTAGTGGCAGCAATTTTCATTATTAGTGCCAAGATTAATTGATTAAGATGGAACTGGTGCCAGCTTCTTTGTTGGTGGCTATTTTGGAACTACACTCGATGTCTTATTCTTTGGAGTGCTCTTCATTGATGCAACCTTTAACTCTTAAGTTGGGCCACCTAGAGAGAACCACCTACAAACTTCTTTCAAGCTACAACAACATAAACATGCCGTCAACAATATGAAATACCATTAATTAAATGTACAAGTTTTACAAAAATTACATTCAAAATAGTCATTTTGGTAAGTTCTTCTGTAAAAAGGCCATAACCTTATTGCCTCATCCTTTTCCCAACAACCTCTCTTAGTTGGTTGGTTTGATTCGCTTGTGGTGCCTAACTTTAAGCAACATATATACTAGGTCTTCTTCTCACTTGAGAAAGACATAACAAATAGGGGTGATTGATTTTTCAGTTCGATATGGTTCCAAGGTGGAATTGAGAATTGGACCAAGGACTAGACTAGCCGATCTTGGAATTGAGAATTGGACCAACCGACTAGTACGGTTCGGTTCGATGGAACCGGTAAATTTGCTGTTCCAGGCCAAAAATTAATTAATTAATGTTGCAGCTTGTTGCTTTTGAGTGACTTCAAGTCTTGAACTATACTTGAACGTGTTATAATCTGTATGTTACTTGAAGACTTATAATCACACGGTACATAAAAACACAAGATAGAGATACATTTAGAACACCTTAGAACCGACATATAAAATTTGGAGGTTGCACTTTAATTTAAGAAAGAGATACATTTAGGATACAATCTTTGCTCAATGCCATAGATTCGTGTTTTGTATGTTAGGATCAAATAAAACACAAAGGTACGAGATTAAATGAAAACTAATTTGGCATAAAAAATTTGGAGGTCTTGGCAAATTATCATGATTAGAGGCGTCTTGGATGAAATCTATAAGTGCATCGAGATTTAAGCAAGCCACGAACATCTATATCTTCAGTCACATACACATTTTGCAAAAGCATCGAGCAATTGACTCAGAGATACTACTACCTAAAGGCGTCAGTGGAGCATGACACTTGTGGATAACATCAAAATATGTGCATTCCACAAGTAGATTTTTCATCCTTGTTAGATTCTTGTTCAAACATGAGGATGGCATTGAATTGGCTTGTACAAGGCTTTCAACTTGGAGATTCCCTTGAAAACTTACAATCACAATTCTTTCATAGCACTTAGTGAACTGTTATGATGAAAACATGGCAAAATACAATCTAGATAGTCTTGCAAAGTATATATGATCATTGAGAATTAGTTTTAAACTAAAATTACTAGAAATTGAACTCAAATAATTAATAGAAAATCTTACCACACATACTTCCTCCACTTTAACTTGTAAACTCTATTTACCGGTAAACTCCGAATGAATATCATCCATATCTAATAAAAACAAAATATTAGGGATAAGTGCAATAGAAGTCCTAAAATTTGTTACGAAAATGCAATTGAGTCCTAAAACTTGCAAAAAATGCAATCAAGTCCTAAAACTTGTCAAATTGGTTTAATTGAGTCCTAAAGTTAACACCGTTACTAACGGAAAATGCTGATGTGGTGCGAACATGGCATTTTAAATGATTTTTTTATTTTCCATGTGACTTTTTAAAATTATTTTTATTCAATTATTTTAAAAATATATATTTAAAAACTAAAATTTATTTTTTAAAAAACTGTTAAAGAGAGAGAGAGAGAGAGAGAGAGAGAGAAAATGGCAGCTCCACCGCCATCTGTGATGGGCAGCGGCGAAAATGGCGGCGGCAAAGGAGTTGCCATTTTTTCTCTTTTTTTTTAACAGTTTAAAAAAAAATTAGCTTTTCTTTTTTAGTTTTTAAATCTAATTTCGAATAAAAAATTATTTTAAAAAACCACTTGGAAAATAAAAAATCATCTAAAATGCCACGTTAGTATTTTCCGATAGTAAGTCTGATGATGTTAACTTTAGGACTCAATTGAGCCAATTTGATAAGTTTTAAGATTTAATTGCACTTTTTGCAAATTTTAGAACTCAATTACATTTTCGTAACAAGTTTTAGGACTTCTATTGCATTTATCCCAAATATTAAATAAAACATTCACTTATTACATATACGAAAGAATTACAAGATAAAAAGATATATCCATGACTTACACTATAAATTTTTTACATTCTTGATTCACTTTTTAACATTAACTGGCATGGTAGTTTATGTGAACTAATTTTGAGTGCAAATCAAAGCTTCTACCACTCTAGGAGTCAAAAAATTTCGAAAGCCATCAAGCATATGGCCAAATGTAATAAAAGTCAACTCTAAAGCTTGTTATAAGAATGCACAAAATATCTCAAGCTATCAAAGAAAGGATTTGAAACTTTTGGCCAATAGTTTTCTATCACATCAAAAGGTCGAGACCACGACCTTTTTTACATTCAGCTTTGAGATACTTGCCGAGTTCAAATAAGTTGCCCACTCACACTTTTTTCTCCTAATGTAGAAATCATTCAAATGCCTTATCCAAAGTGAAATCCTTAACCAAAGCAAGGTCATCTCTATAACCATCCTCCTTATGGCTATCAAAATCCCAACTACTGCCAAGTGTCAATCAAAAATTGACTACCCAAATGTTTATCACAAGAACCAATATAAGAATTCTCATAAAAATGAAACAAACATTCCGAGGTAGTCCTCACCTTGTTGGACATTTCATCAATTTTTGCACTATCATTATAGATTAGTCTATAATAATACTACACATAATTCATCTTTTTTCTTGGATCCAATATCATTGCAATCAACACCATTATATTTATTTTTTCTAAACTTCCATAACATTTGTTAAGCTTATCATTCATCTTGACAACCATAGCTTTCATCCTAGGATTCAATGCCTTTTCCATTTGTTTCAAAGTTTTATATAAAGTAGACATCTTATTAAAATAATCATTGAATATATAAAGTCTTGGACATTTTGTTGGTGGCATCATAAAACTTCTTCAAAAACACTTCTTCAAGCTTGGTTAAGAAAGAAGATTTGGAAAATGACCAAATTCAAGAAAAAAGGATCATATTCTTCAATCCTTTCAAAAGCTTTTTTAAACTTTAAGGTGGTGCCTAGCATGAGGTAGGTGGAGTCCACCTAGTCGTGACATCAAGACACTCTGAACTCTTATGAGTAACCCTTGCACTCCTAATGCAATCTTGGAATGTTTGAAATCTCATGCGAAAACTTCTCACATACCTAACCACGTTTTGAATACGTACAATAGAATTACGTATCTCGGTCAATCCATCTCTCACAATCAAATTCAATACGTAAGCCATGTATCTTGTATGTAAAACATCTCCATCTAAGATCTATAGCCTATCTTTTGATAATTTTTCTTTCAAAAACCAATGGTAATATCATTAGAACTAGTATTATCTGCAATGATTGTGGACATTTTTTTTTTTCTCTATTCCTCACCTGTAGATACATTTTTCAACCATTTTCCCAATATCCTTATCCTTGTGACTAGACATCACCACAAAATTGATAATTCTTTTATACAAATTCCAGTTGTTATCAATAAAGTTTGCATTGAGACATAAATAGTTCAAGTTTGAATGAAACTTATATCGGTTGTGAGTGCGACCCTAGATTTAAACTTGTGAAAGTAAGTCTTCAAACTTATTTTTTCACAAAAAATAATTTCATGCAATCCCTAGCCACAGTAAATTGTGAGATATAGTTGAAAGAGATGATGTGACTTATTAATAAAATCACAGAATTTGACATGCTCAACCATTGAAAAAGGTTTTTCATTCATTATGATGATCATCCGAACAAGTATTTGTCTACAATAATCTTGATCAAATTTCCATGTCATTAAGACATTAGCAGTATCGGTACTAATCTTACGCCTTGGTGTCATTTGAGTCCCATCCACTTTACGTGCAACAAACAACTTTTGCTTCTTTTCTAAATTGCAAGAATACTTGTTGCACTTTTTCAAATACTTTAAACATAGTAGAAGTTTTGTTATCAATACCGAAACTATACTTGGCCCCACAATAGATGCAAGACAAATTAGTGTTTCCATTGTTGCTTTGTCATTCACAAAAATGAAGCAAGACTGCTATTTTCATTTACCAAAAGGACAAGGATTAGGTACCTTGCTCATATTGGATGCCTCTTCGAGGTCTTCTTCACCTTCATATTCTAGTGAGTCCATTATTGGATTCATAGCATTACTAGATTTGTCCATATCCACTTCCATTGACATTTGAATTTTGAATAGATCACCTTAATCAAGCAAAACATAAATTGGAGCCATCAAATTTAGCTTTTCTTCAAGCTGAAATCACAGCTAAAAGACCCATTGGTGGGCAACACAGTTGGTTGGGCTCTATTACCTCATTGCCGAGGAACAAGTTCTAATCTCTGCGTTGTCAACACTTCTTAAGTGAGGGGCCATGGTGGTGGGATTTTGTGCTAGCTTCCCCCGAGATTTTACGTCTAAATAGTGGCTTACGGTGAGACCATACGGTGCTATTGAGCACCGGAGGGTCATGTGTATTACGATTAACGTAAGCGGAAAGTGATATCCGGCGGTTCCTCGGTATCCCAAAAAAAAAAAAAAAGCACAGCTAAAAGCCTAAAAAACAAGCGCAATTTTATGAGTTTGATAAAAACAATAACAACAAACAAAAACATAATATAGGGCTAAAATGGAATATTCTATAAAGATAATCTTCAAAATATACATAAATAGATTTAGTACTATTTGTAGATAAAAACAAGAACCCTCCACAAACATCTTTTATTTGTTTAAAAACAGAATATAGGGCTAAAGCAAATAAAGCAAATAAAAAAAGAATACAAGAATAAAGAAGAATGCTCTATAAATATGATCCTTAAAATGTATATTAGCACCATTTCTAGATAAAAACAATAATCCTTTGCAAACATATTTTATTTGTTTAAAAATGAAATACGGGCTAGAGCAAATAAAACAAATAAAAATAGAATAGAGGGCTAAAGTAGAATACTCTATAAAGATAATCCTCAAAATGTACATCGACACCATTTCCAAATACGAACGAGAATCCTCCACAAACATCTTTTATTTGTTTATCTATTTATGTGTTGCTAAATATGCTATGTATATCTATTAAGATAGAACTTAATTTAACTTCATAAGCCTCATCAAAAGTGGATTCCAAGTAAGTCTGTGGAGTTTTAGCAACTACCTTGATCAAACGATTCATTCATGTCAAACACCAATATCTTTTTGTATGTTATAAAATAAGAATGATTATATTCAAAATGTACCATGGTCATAGAAGGTGCAGATAGACATAATCAATAAGAGAATTCAACAAAGTGCATTTTGCAGAGAGAGAGAGAGAGAGAGAGAGAGAGAGAGAGAGAACGACATCTAGCATTCTAGTGACAAAAGATAAAGAGCTACAGTGTTGGCCTTCACAGTGAACATTCCTTATTCACCAGCAATTTCACTTCGCACTGTTTACTCGAATCAAGCTAGACTTATGATAGCAAAAATCAACTAGACACGATCCTATTAATCAAAACTTCTCCAATTGTACATGCAAACAGGTACTCGCACGACAGTTTCATCAATCATAATTCACACAAACACACGAAGAATGACGGATACATGAGAGGGCACCAAATAATGCCTTATAGGAATAATACCTTATAGGTTTTGCGGCAATGAATCCAAGAGCCCCAAGCAGAAAAATAGGGCTTGTAGATGTTGTACAAGAGATCCTTAGTTCTGGTAGAAGAAGGAAGAGGCAAGATTTGAAACTTGAGCAAGAGTTGAGTCATGGAAATAGTGACTAGGGGAAAGAGTCATCGAGGGCAATGCATGAGGCAAGAGCTGAGACTCGAGCAAGGGAGTTGCAGAAATAATGGTTGAGGGAAAGAGTCATCGAGACTCGAGGGCGATATGTGAGGCCAGAGAGAGAGAGAGAGAGAGAGAGAGAGAGAGAGTCGTTGTCACCATTGAGCATGATCCATGAGGTGAGAGGGAGAGAGTGCCATCATTGTTGTTGAGGTGAGGGCGGTACGTGAGGCAAGAGGTTTGGAGCGTTGTCGTTGTACGCAAGAAAGGCAAGCAAGAGTAAGGGTCCTAAATAATGAGTAAGGATTTAACGATTAATTGAGAAAAATTAGGAATTATGGTTTCTTAAGAAATTTAAAATATATATCTAAATAGCTAGTCCGATCCAGTTGATCCGGTTCCTAACTTGAACTGGGAACTAGACTGACTAGCCATTAGTTCCAAGAATGGGAATCGAGAATTGGACTACTACTTATGGGAACCGCCCAAAACAAGGCTAGTTTGATCCGGTCCAAGTAATTCTCGATTCAGGCAATTCTTGTTGCACATTCTAATAATAAAGTTAATCTTTAGCCTATAAAATAACGCAGCACAAATATTTTCTCATTGTTTGTTCAACAGTCAACTTAGTGATTGGCCCTATATTGAGCCCTACAACAAGCCCTTTTGTTGGCTTTTAAGTTGGTACTACACTTGACCCTACATCAAGCCTTTCAATTGGGCCTTCAAATGGCCATACATTAGCCTTTGCAAATGGTTCTTGTTGTTAATGTTGTTTCTTCAATTCACAACTTTTTTTTATTATGCTCTTCTTTGCAACCATAGGAGCACTTCATCTTTGCACTGGTCCTATTCATTTTTTTGACTTGAGATCTCCTTCTTCTTCATTCTTCATCTCTTTTTTGGCATTCATATTTATTTCTTTAGTGGCAAAGGTTTAAGGGCTTCATAATTTTTTGACTCTCAGATTTTGCTAATTCAAATAGGCCGCATCATGTATTGGTACGAAGTATGATATGTGTTTTTCTTGTACTAATTATCTAGGTAATCCTCTAGTTTTTTTTTCAATTGGGTGGTACAAATGATATGTGCAAAAGGAATCTAGTTAGTTGCCAAACTCGACATGAATACTTTTTTCTCTCTTTACGAATGACATACATATCAGCATTATTCTTAATCTCATATCTATCATCTCCATTCCAAATTAAATGATAGAACCTGCTAGTGGCTAGGTTCTCATCTAATCTCTTTGCAATCCTAAGACCACATTGTCATTTACTTTGCAGTCTCATCTCTTTGCCAGTGTAGCCTAGTCATGACTATAACTTTGTATCTTCATTTATGTTGATGATTGGTTATAACCTGCCTCTATTATTTTGCCATTGAAAAGCTTTGTTGGATTGTTGTTAGTGATATCACACTTGAATTTTTTGTTGAAGAAAGCCCTACACCAATGCTTATGTTTAGTTTGGAATAATACTTCAAAGCTTTCATTTGTTAGCTGAGACAACCCTTGTTCGATAACTCTAAAATCAGTCATGTTGGCCCTCCTTGTTATCTATCAAAATTGCTTTTGCAACTTATATCCTTTATAGTTCTTTGCCTAGTTTACATGGCACACATTCTATGTTTAGTATATGGCATCAACTCAATTAATGCAGGAACAAGTCCTCACGATAATCAAACAAATAAGTACTTGTAAGCAAAAATACAAAGCCAAGAGTCGATAGTGACATTACCTTTTGTTAGTTACTTATGAATGCTTGACCTCCTTCATTAGTTATCTCAAGGTCAGCTATTAAATTTTTTGAAGAACTAGGACCAAGTGTTATTTCTCTCTATCTTAACAACATTCCAAGCTATTAAAAAATATTTGGTCATTGGTATCTCTTCAAACGGTAGCCAACAACTCTCCTTTGCATTAACTCTTCAAAAAAACATCTATCTAATTCTACAACTCTTTTATAATTAGCCAAAAATCCCCGTCAACATTCCACAATCAAGCAATGGCTTCTCCACAACCACCACATATACTTTACTGGATGGGTTTTGAAGCCTACATTTGAAAGCATAATCCTAAATATGAATATATTATTTCTTGTACTGACCTATTAGTGTACTCATAATCTCAATACATTAACCTCTTCTTGCTTCTTTACTAACTTTTTAATAGAAGATTCTTGATCTCAAGCATGACTTTGATTGTGTCAAAGAAGTGCTTCGACAACCAAGCATATGTTATCCTTTTATGTCAAATATAATGGAATAAATGCATTCCTCATAAAAGCACATAATTTGAAATGGCTTGCTCTTCTTACTTATCATGCCATAGGTCCTCCATGAACAATTTCATTTGGACACTTAATCTCACAAATTCCTTTGTATTTATAATAAATTCAACACTATATGTTTAGCAATGGACTTCTTGACAATAATTTCTTTAAACTATTTCATATCATCAAAATTTATACATATAGACAAAATAGGACATGCAATAGTTGGATCATGGGAAAAATACTTGTTTTTCCTTCAACTCAAAACTACTTCATTATCTTCAAGCTTATTCTTGGAACTAGCACTCTTATTTTTATTGTCACTTTCTTTGTTTAGTTTGATGACCATCAGCTGGAGCCCTTCATCCCTATTTACTAGTTGAAATTCATGTGATTCTTCAAATCTTACAAATTTACATATTACAAATTCCTTTTACCTTTTCCTTGACTATGCAAGTTCATCATTATCATCATCATCATCATCATCACTTGGGAAACTTATATTTGCCAAAACTTCATCATCTAGTTCACTAGATAGAGCAGTTTTTCAATCTAATCAAGTCAATTCTTCATTGCCTATGTCTTCATTGGGGACTTCGGTACATCTCCCCCTTTGATGAACTCTCTTTATATGACTTGCATATCTCTTCTCCTTCTCATGCCTCTCTTGTTATCCTTCATCTAGAATAGATTCATCCCCAACCTGAGTACTAGGTTCAATATCATTTCCTACTTCTATATGAATGCTCTTATCATCTTCATCATCATTGTAATACTCAATATACACTTTAGCTTTCTTGCCATAAAGATAATATCTTCAACACCATTATCATTTCTAAAGTATCTCAAATTGTCCTTCAAACTCTTCTCAAGAACACAATAATGCAATTTTTATGCTTTACATCCTAAATAATGCACCATGTCCCTCACAAATTCAATATATGATGGCATCCTCACATCGAAGAAAATAGTGTCTTCAATTCCACTAGTATATTCCCACTCTTTGGTACCAATAATAAATTCCCCACTATAGCAAAGGATGATGGCACAAGATTGTCTCCCATGTTAATGTTGCACCTAAGAAAAAAATTAATTGACTTTTGGGATCACAATGTAGAAAGGACAATAACTTCATATGGAGGTCTCCATAATCGTAACTAATTGATTGAAAAATACTTAGTGATTGTTGTTTAGTGGGGAAAAAAACAAAAAAGTTAGCATTGAATTGATTAAATAAATTGAGATCCCCACAATCACAACTTCACTATTTTGCATTCCTTCTCTAGTATTGTCGTCCCCATGGTTGCACCAAGCCCTAATTTTACCCTAATTTTTCCCTCTAAGCCCTAATTTCTCCTACTCATTTAGATAGGGAGAGAAAATGACAAACCTGAATGAGTGAGGGTTACAGAGATAGCATGGAAGCATCGGTGACCGAGCAAATGATAGTGAGTGAACGACAAGAAGGAGTTCGTAGGCCTAAACAATGGTGACCCAATGTTGTTTTGATCCTTCCGATGTGATGGGGTTTTGCATTGAGATGGTGCAACATCGTTTTGGTTGAACAAGCCACATAAAATCATGCAACATCATTTTGGACGTCCACATGAATTGGATTAAAAAACTATACCAAGTCATATAAAAAAGATTAATTACAAAGGTCACGTCATCAATTCAATTGGAATTTTTCACAGGATGCACTTAAATGACTATTTTCTCTAATTTGGCACTTAAATGACCTTTTTATTTCTGACCACATCTATTTTTCTATTCTCAAAATCAAGTTTGGAATAGAAATCTATTTGATAACATAATTTTATTTTTCTATTTCTAGAACAAAATTTTGGTTCAAAAATAAGTTTAAAACAAGAATGAAAGTAAAAAATTTCTACTGGAACAAAAATGAGAAATAAAAACTATTTTCATCATCCACCTTCGCTACTAGCCAGCCGCCCACCCGTTATCACTTGCCATCCATTGACGCCCATCGCGCCCACCTACCTTCTGCTACAACCCACCAACCGCTTGGAGAAAAGAAATTTTTTGTTGTTATCAAATGCGTAATTTTGCTCATAAGGGAATAAAAATATAAAAATCTATTTCTAGTCAGATATTGTGTCTAGAGACAAAATTGTTATCATTAGCATACTAAATGAGCTAATACTAAATGAGTTGGCAAAAACTTTTAATATTAAAATGAGTGCCGTATACAACTGTTGGCACTTCTACTATCTTTCTCCCATATTTGGTGAATATTGAGTTGCCTAAGATTCACTACTGAAAGAAGAAATTGGAGAATCATTGCAAATGAGAATCGAAGAGCTCCCTGAAATGGAAAGAGCCTTCGTTCATCTAGACTACGAGTGGAAGCACAAGCCAGCGCATTCTGTGCTCAGCAGACTCCCAAATAACCAGCATTGACAACTCCTACGACGAACTGGTCTTCCAATCATTTGCATTCTCTAGCACTAGGATAAACTTCGGAGTTAGGTCATACGTATGCTGAGGACAAAAGGAAGAACCGTTTGGCCGAGCTAATATATTAAGTCGGCATTTTGCTGTGTGGTGAATGGAAACTTTCCATCTTATTCGTTGCAAAAATGGTGCGTTATGGTACTTTTAACTACGTGAATCTTAAGCTGTGTCCGATATTCTACCAACCCACAAAGCGCACGAAAACATACTTGATGAGAAAAGCGTGATTAACACAAGATGTAAGAGTAACTTCGTAAAGGGGGATGAAGTAAGCTGTGGAAGGATTATTGGGGGTTTAATAAAACTTAATACACTGAACAACGCCTGCTCTTTAGGCATCCACAGGATACCATCAGCAGTGTTCTTTCTTCATGGATAAATGAAAGGTGTCGAATGTCTATGCTGTCTTTACCGATGCCCAGCATGTGATTAGAACTGTTAATAGGAACGGGCCGGATTCTCGTAATGGTTGAACAGTTTGCAGACACCTCCATTGCCTAGCAAGTATAAAAGAGAATAATCTAGCAAAGCCGTCGCACCTGGTGCTTCAAAAGGGAACGATTGGTTTCAGCAAAATTCAAGATCATATGTCATTGTTGATTTTCAGGCTGTTGAATGAGGGACTTATCCACGCCGTCATTTGTCCTGACGACAGATTTTATACCGTGAAGGAGCAAAGAAAGAGAACCAATGATGCCAGTCCCTGGAAGTCTCGAGACCAAGGGTAGACAGTTGTAAAGCCTTGAATGAGTGTATGCCTAGACATAGTTCTTGCTGGTTAGATACCAAGGATAGACTGCTAACACTGGTAGAGAACGCTGAATTAGTCAGACTGAAAATAATATCAGGTACACAGCAAAAGAGTCTCCACTCATTTTCTGATAATCACTGATGACTCATGACATGCATGTACATGTGAATCTTTGTATTAGGTTTATTTTTCATGAGAGGGATCTTTTGGCATGGCTCCCAGAGAAAATCAGTTCTCAAGAGATTTTGTATGTCATTCTTCTTCCTATACAGCAAACAGGTACCATCTTCCTCATCAATATTACCCCTCCGGAAGCCAAAATAGTAGAATTTTATCTTGAGCCACCGCGCCAAGATGTAACGTCATGAGAAGAAAGAGATCTAAAATTCATGAAGAGACAAATCTGAAACTCATACAGAGAAACCTGCCATGCTGATTGCTTGGCAAGCTCGAGATGTTTTCTCTCTCTTCATATATGGGGGAAAATCGAAAGGAGATAAAATAAACTCAACTCAAAAAGTGGATTGTATTCGAAAATTGTGACATTCAATTGGAAATTATTGAGCACAAAAAAAAAAAAATACCATAAAATACTCAGACCTCTATGACCAAACAAGAAGATATGGACTGAATTCTCACACGACCACCACACACCACCTCTGCACACTTTAATATAATGAGAACCTTATTCCATTGCTAGCCGCAAACAAATTGTACTCCTCAATAGTAGTTTCTTTTTTGTTGCAAGCGGCATTAATTTCCGCAGGATCAGTCGATAATTTTGTAGGAATATTTCCGTCCACCCCTACATCAGGCCCGACATTTGGATTTGATATGTTTGAAAGAGCCACCGGGCCTCCAAAATGGAACAGGGAAAAGCCTGAGTCCTCAGGGCACACCTTAGCTGAAGAATTTCTCTGCCCACTTTCCCCACACTGCGTTGGCTCTGCAGATCTTGGTCCTGTTTGAACAGTCTTCTCTTTGTTGCCCTCATTCACGTCCTTCACACTAACACTTTGCTTGGGAACGTGATTTCTCTCCTCTGGGTAGTAACTGTTGGCTTTAACAGCAGGCTGATAGATGGGAACTGGACTAGCATTAGGTACAGCAGTTAAGTGCGACATGGCATCATACCCCATGCAGAAGCCAGAATTTCCATCTAGACCATACCCCAAATGACCAGTGTACAGATAACTACTTGGATGTGCATATGGCACTAGCCCATTAGTGTGGACTGCTGGCCACGGAACTAGATTTTGGGGGTAATAACCAATGGGTGCAGGACCCTGAAACATCTGGAAGTACAAATTCTGACTGTGCATTTGGGGAAGCGTTCCTCGATGCTCAGAAGCTACACAAAGGTTCCCATTCATATCATTTGAGGAGTGGGGAGTTTTAATTGGTGTATAAGAAGAAACACTAGTTCCCATGCTTTTAAGTGGAAACCCAAAAACTGGTTGTCCACCCTGCACCTCCTTTCTATCCTCAACCTCTTTTGCCTCCACCTCGACTTTACAACATTCAGAACGGCCATCACAGGTTAAGGCTTCTCTTCTATCTGAAAGTGGACAGACATCCTCTGAATCTGATGTAGATGAAGATTCTATATTTCCATGGTTTGAGGATGCATTGCTGTCTACCTCACTGAGGCATGATGAGCAGTTATCGGAATTGGAAGTGGTACTTGTAACAATATCACTTGTCCCGTTACTGGTACCATTTGCAAGACATGACCCAACTTCCTCATCAGTGGCTTCTCTTGAGTGGTAAGCATCTGCTGCACTAGCATTGGGTCGGCTTTCGCATGCTTCATCAGCTCCACTGCCAGAATCAGTAAAATCTTTCAGATTGTAAACTTTCTGATCATTTCCAATAGAATCTCGACTATCTTCGCTTGAACACAACTCAACAGCCGACTTAACATCACCAGACTCCTTGCCTTGTATGCTTAAACTAGAGGCGAATAAGGTAACATCAGAATCAGAGTTGCTCCGAGGGTACTTCTGCGATTCCATGGGCTCCCAGACTTTCCTGGAATGGACCATGTCCCTGCTAGTAATGCTGCTACCATTTATTCTGCTTTTTAGTCTTCCAACACTATGAGCATAATCCACTTGATTATACTTACTGTTGCGATGAAAAGTCTTTGATACATCAAATGCTGATTCTGAACTGGTCCCAAATTTTCCCTCACGAGCTACTCTGGACCCAGCAAAATGTGGACCAACCTTTCCTCGCTGACAGTTGATCTCGTTGCAACTGCATGAATGGATATCATATCTGTCATTCATCCTGTTTTTGGGAGACTGAAACTTCTCGCAGTATTTGGCACCAGAATTTCTAGAATTTGATTTCTGTGAGTTCGTTCTTGTCTGCCTAATCCACCCATTCATGCCCCTGGAATGAAATTCAAAATTATCATTATAATATCTTGACTCAGAACGATTACCCGCAGCACTACTTTCTGAAACAACAGTGGGTCTACGTCTGTCAGACCATCTAAACAATTGATCCTGTAATCCTTCTTTCTGAAACTTTGGTCTTCTCTGGGAAATTTTGGATATCTCTGTCGTAAAAGAACCGGCCACATCTTTCACATCAGCAAAATCCACCTCTGAACTCTCATTAAATGAATTTTCTACACTACTGGAGAATGTTTCATCTTCTATATCCAAAGATGCAGACTTGGAAGTGAATACATCACCGGTGTCATAAATTGAATCGCCACAGCTAGCGGTCTCGTTTGGCTCCTCAGTGACACCTGGTCTTGGTTCATCCTTCAGGTCATATGAAGCAGGAAGAATATCATCCAACATGTCTTTTTTCTCTCTATCTACTTCTTTTCCTTTCAACCTCTCTTTTCTCCTAAGCTTTTTTTCTCTTTCCTTTGTTCTTTTCCTCTCCTTGCGCTCCTCTTCTTCACGCTTCTCCTTCTCTTCTTCTTCCAGAAGTTTCATCTGCATAGTTATTTTGAACTGTGTTCATGGTACTTAAAAGAGAACAAAATATTCAATGCGAAGGAGTTTCTTTAGAAAAGTGCAGACCTGCTTTTCTAATGTGATAATTTCTTTGCAAGCAATATGCACACGTTCTTCCAGCAACTTCAACGCAAGACAGACAAAAATGCTGTGTGCATTTTGCCGTGCCGTCCCCTCTCTAAAAGCCTTCTCAACCTGAAAAGCATATCACAACAAGTCAGATGAGATCCTGAATTCAAACTGGACCAAAACAAGGTTTCACCAAAATTGATTGACCAAGTATAATCATCTTTGATAGATCTATTCTATGTGGTGGGACATTCCCTGATGATCCATAATTCAAGTGTCTAAATTAAACTTCAACACCTCAAAACCAACCACTTGATGAAGAACTTCCATTGCCCTCTCATATGCATCTTATTATCATCTTATTCTTACTTCTCTACTTGAGAAATGGCATCAACATAATTATGAAAGTAGTTATGTCATGTTCCAATTTAAGGAAACATTCAACAATACTCATAAATCAGGCCATAACAACTCAGCTTGAAGCAAAGGACATTACACCTCTACCTTGTGTTTAGTAACCATATCTATGTAAAAGTAATTAAAATGGCTCTGCGGCAACAGAGCCCGAACTACTAATTATGGAACTTAATATCCAAATTTGGGCAATACCATCGAGTTAGAAATCTTGACTGTGAACATACAATTAAGCTAATTTGAATCTCCTCTTTATGACCAATTTAATCCACCAAGCAGTCAACAACACTCAAGGGAACAGAAATAGATTCCGATAAGCAAGATGCAGTAGAACTCGGAATAGACGTTTGACACGTAGAAAAGATTGCCATGTAAGTAAGACAGCAATTTGAAAAAAAATTAACATGCCTGCTCCTTGAATATAACAATTGCAGCATCCAGAAGAAACTCTCGAGCAAGTTCAGGACTCTTTGCATGCTTCTGAGGACGTGAGCATTCTCCATCAAGGTCATTCCTATCCTTGTCCACAGAATCATCATCCTGAAAGCATACGTACAGTTGAGTCAAGCTCCAGAGCCATGGCTATCATATATTTGAACATAAGCTTTATGGCTCAAAACTTCAACTACCTCTTCTTCCTCAGCTTCTTCGGCATGATCAAAAAACCTTCTAATGCTCTCCCCTCTTGTAATTGTCACGAAACCATTGCCAACTACAAGCCTACTATGCACACATGGTTGATCCTTTAAAGGGTGAGCTTTAACAGATATGTCAGTAGATCGGCCATCATGTTTCCAAGCTCTCAGAGTGATAAAGCAAGCGGTTGAATCATCAAGTTTAAGGCCAGTGACCTGCACACTGTCACTCAGGCCAACATCTTCAAATTCCAGAATGTCAGACTTCCCTTCTCCCGTTCCAATTGCCCATTCAAAATGATGATATAACCCCACAGAGTCCACAAATGTTTGGTGCCAATCAGCATGAACAGTGTCATTAGATACCTGAGAGAAACAGCCAAAGCATAACTGTCAAAGCTGATTACACTAATCCAAAGTCTCATGAAAGATCCAGCTTCTTTACTTTTCGATTGAATGGAACATTATCAGAACTAGTCGTCTCTTTTTAATGATTCACCACAATCCAGATAAGGAGACTAGAAGCCATTATCAAATAAAACAAATGAAGAGGATAGGAAATCACAAACCTCATATTGAAAGGCTGTATCTGCAGCGCAGAAACATCTAGTACATCGAGGTTCTTTACGCATCCGCTTGAGCTCCTTTAGCTCCTTAAACTCACGAATGACATTCCTTCTGCAATCTCTGCAAAACCTCTTGCTGTCAAACCTGTACATCCATGCCAAACTTCAACATTACACAACTTTAAGTACTATATATCTGCAATAAATGTAAATCACAGGAAAAAACCTATATAAAAATAAATCTTCCATGGAGAAGAGATCTAATCAAGTTCCTATTATTCACACTCTGAATTAATAATACTCTCATAGTAAGTTCTGTTCCTCAAGAACTTCCTTTGTGTTGTTATAAAACGATTAAGCAGAATAGCCATTTCTCTAGACCAAGCACATAGGTCTACAATTACATTTTGCAATTACCAATCCTTAGATAAATTATCTAAGTCTTTTGCAGGGCAACATGGAGAGGAAAAAAAATGTTTACATCTCTCCTAAAACCAGTCTATGAAGCATGAAGAAGACAAAGATCAAGACAAAGAAAGTGAAATTCAGTGAGATAATTTTGGATACAGCCAGGTAATCCCAGACAAAGGCAATGACAAGAATTTTCTCTCTCTACAGTGGAAGTACTGGCCCCACCGATTATAATGGAACAGGTAACAAAGAACAAAGACAAGGGAAAGTCATAGGTTATACGCACCACTACAGCATGTATCACAAATCCTGAATCTCCCATTACTTTTGTTCAAAAAGGTTTGAGAGACTGGATTCAAAACCCAGCTCACTGACTCCTCCCACAATGCCCCCCACCTCAAGAAATATCCCTGGGGCTCAAGCACTCAAGCCAACCTACCCACAGGGCATCTAATGCTTCCCCATTCCAGACTCACCCTTTTAAAGGTAGAACAGATAGCACATGAAATCTCATTTACAGCACCAGATTCATTCATAAACACAAGTTCAAGACATTGAGATCTTAAAAAAACACTTAACGCTGTGACCCTACAGCTACTCCAACAATTACAGCATTCCTAGGCCCCTTCACTTGGATGCACTCTCAGATCTCAGTTGTCAGTTTTCGCAATATATTTAGAGCAACACCAACACCCCCCCCCCCCCAACCAAGAAAAAATAAATACCACGGTGAAAAAATTATACAAGATAAGGCCACAGAAAAATTAAAAGTACATCTCTTATTTAAAAAAAAAAAAAAAAGCATTCATAATTATGTGTTGACAGCACGACTTTGACTTGTAATTGTCAGTTTTGGAAATACAATCAGGAAAAAATTTATTCTAATTAGTAGAAGAACTGGATCTTCTCAAAATTAAGCTTCTTATCTCCATTCATAGCTATTGCTAAGATAACCACCTTTTTAATCAGCATAAGGATATCTCAGCTCTTATCCAGACCCCTCATCAACACCCATAGTTCTCCTGCTAATACCCACTCATTTTGACTGCATGTTGTGTATAAAGGAAGAACCACACACCTGTACATTAGCCTCTCAATAAAATCCTCTTCCTTCATCCTCAAGAGAGACTGCCTGGTCTCTTCACCCAGAGCCGACCAGAAGTCCACCAGTGTCTCACAAGAAAGTCGGGCTGTATGCAATGCACATGTTTCTCTCATCCCATGTCCCGGCCATAATTTGTCGTATTTTGGCTTATCCAACCCCTACCTCCCCCACCGCATGCATCAGGATAAAGTAATTCACGTTCCCGTTCTCTTGCACGTGCACTGTCAAATACCTGATTCAAGCAAGTTATCAGCAAATGATAACAAGAAATTGATAATATGGTCATACAGTATTGCACTTACAATTTGGAGCCCCTTCAAAGATTTTGAAAACAAGTAGCCATCTAGAATGGTCAATGACCCATCACGTGTTGTGGTTAGACCACCCCAAGGATGCACAGAAGGATCTTGAATCTCTTCCTGACACCTATTAGTCACATTCAATCCACCCTCATCGTGATATTTCAAGGAGGCTGTACTATTATCAGTAAGGTGCCCAACTGCTCCCTCCTGCTGGAAAGACTTCCCATACATGACAATTTGTAGAAACCCTTCAAGTAGCAAGCCATTGCAGCGAGAACAGTACATGTTCTTACGAGCCTGCTCGAAAAGGGTCTGCTTATCAATCCTCAGGAGCTTTTGCCTTGCCTGTGGGGACAGCTCACTCCAGAACTACAAGAAATATTTCAGGTCTCCCTCTTAGTAATAAGTCAATACACATCGACTTTTCAAAAGAAATCCATCTAGCAAAAGCCAAACAAAAAAAGGGACGAAGGAGAGTAATAGGGACATGATTATACAAACCCTTATTAGAATAACCTACATAGTGATTTAAGTTTCTTGGTAAACAGTTTGATAGGCACACAAGAAAGAAAACTGCATATGAAGTTGACATCTAAAATTCTCATTCTTATAAACTATCATGACTATTTTAGTTTCTTCCGTGTGTTTATTGCACTTTAGACAGTATAATCGCCATAGATTTAAGGTGATATTCTTTTATTCTTTTGTCACTAAGGACCCTAAACCCAAAAAAAAAGTCACCACGGACGGGAACTTTGCATGACTGTCCTCATAATCACATCCGCAATGTTGAGAAGCTCCAAGACCTTGCAGCCTGTAGTCAATACACGAGACTACCGCAACGGACACCGGCTTATAAAATAAATTGCATACCAACTATACATTCCTATAATGCTAATACTAAATTGTTACTGCATCATGTACATGCCCGATCGTCATTAAAATCCAGAAGTATGCCCAATAGAGACAGCATTCAAAGAGGATCCGATATCCCAATCAACTGAATACCAATGGAAGCTAGTACAAGCTCAATCCACATTCGTTCGACGGACAATCCAATTCACACAGATCAACACAACATTCCAAAATCCAATCCAACGAATTGACCGTCCCCCAACCAAGGGAAAATCCGGCCACGAGCCCTCTACCTTCTGGAGGTGGCCGTAGCTCACGTCGTCGTGCTGCTTGGACCAGAACCCCTTGCCCCCTGCCGAAGCTGCCGAGCACGGCTGCGGTGGCACCGGGGGAGGGCATTACCGGATTGGTCATTCCTCTCGGTCAATCCCGGCATCGTCTCTCCGCCTCGAAATCTCAATACCCTGTTCCCAGACGACGGCAATCCGTCCCCATCCCCCGGCGGGGCAGCCACAAAGGCCCGAGATTTCGCCTCCGCGCGAATCTAGAATCTATAGCCGCCCCCGCCCACTCCCGATTCCGATTGCTCGATCGCAATCCACCATAGCCCAATCTAATTAATAAAAAAAAGGATTAAAAAAATAAGGAAAAAATCGGAATCCAATCTCAATCTCAATCTCAATCGGCAATCGCAACGGCCGGAGCGCGGCCGGGATCGCAGATCGGGGGAGCGGATTTGGAATCGGAATCGGCGGAGCCCCGGCGGGATTGGGGGGCGGGGAAGAGGGGATTTCTCTCCTTCTTCTTTCGTGGGGATGGGAGGGAGAGGAGCTCGCAGAGGAGGGGATCAGAGCGTTTCGGGCTGGAATGCAGGGTTTTGGTTCGACCATGAGATTTGGTTCGACGCTTATATAATGCAACCCACAAAAAAAAAGAGAGAATGTCTAGAGAGAAGGAAGAGAGAGAAGGAGCGGTCTGAGGTAACAGAAAAGATCGGCCAAATGAGGCCACGGTAAAGGAGGGGGAGGGAGAGTTCCGCCCGTGTCAAAATAATGAAAGATTGAACATCAAAATGGAAGGTGGTGATGGCACATTAGTGTTGACATTGTGTTGTATGTGTTCATGCAGGAATTAGGGTCATTTGGGGGTGATGTTTTCTTCCTTTTTTTTTTTTTTTTTCTTTTTTGGAGTGAAGGGGTCAGGGCCCCGGTCGCCTAGTCGCGGCCTTTCTTTATTTGGTCCGCCCTTCTGTAAGGAAGGGGCTGCCTGTGCCAAAGAGAACCGTTGCCAAGTCGGACGAATCCGGCTTGGGTTGGAATCGATTGAGATTTTCATGTAGAATTGCGATGATAATTGCGATGATTGGGGCAAAACATCCGATATGACAGGGAAATTCGTGGGATTTGCTGGGATTGCATTTATTAAGCTACGAGAAATTAAGACATTGGAAAGAAAATGCCTGCAGGTTCATTTTAATTGCATTTTTGAATCACAACTTTTGACATGACAAAAGTAATTTGTTGGCTAGCAATTAACAGAATCAGATTCGATGGGAAAACGTCCACGGGCTCATTTTAATTACATTTATGAATTACGACTTTTGGCATGGCAAAAATAGTTTGCTAGCTTATGAATAATGATTTTTTTAAGGAAAATTGTTCCAAAAGTTGTATTTTTATTGGATTTTTGGTAATACAATCCTAAACATTTCAATTTTGCCAATTGAATAATTAACATTTAGATGTTTTGCCAATTCAGTTTATCCATCAAATTTTGGTCAGATTTCGCTAATGTAAATGTGAATTTTCCTATTAGCAATTTCAACATTGACATGTGTAATTTTTAATAGTATTTTACTATTTCTCTTCTTTCTTTCCTTTTTCATTTACCCCTTTTTCCCTCTTCTGTCAACCATTGCATGCCTACCAACCAAAAAAAAAAAAAAAAAAAAAAAAACCATTGCATGCCTCATCAATGGCTAGCAAACGTCGCTAGCCAAGGGCAAGGGTTGGCCTCACTAGCCTAGGTGCAAGCGTCCCTCACCCGAGGGGTGTTGTTGCCTTAGGTTGGCAAAGGGAAAAAGAAAAGAAAAAGAAGAGAAAAGGAAAAAAATGAAATAAAAGAAAAGGTAAATAAGGAAAAGAGAAAAAAATTAAAAAGGAGAGAAAATTAAAAAAAGTAAAAAATAATAATATTATTAAAAAATCTCTATGTCTCCACCGGCTATGCCACGAAAGACGGCCAATATCCACGTCAACAATTTTCTGTCAAAATTAATCCGATAAACTCAATTAATAATATATGAAAATGTTTAGGATTCGATTGGTAAAATTGAAATACTTATAACTAAATTAGCAAAAGTGCAATAGGTTTGGGACTTTTTGGACAATTTTCTCGATTCTAAATTGCACAAAAAGACGTGATCCTTGTGTGGTGTCACGACACATAAAATTAATTACTTTCGTTATTGTTAGATGGTATCTCAAGTCAAATTTGTTCTTAGCTTTGATGAAAGGTATTTTTCCATACTACGATTTGGACGATAATGGGGACTGACTTTATGGCCTTCAGATCCAAAGTTAATTACACATGTCGAAATTGAATTTGAGATCTCAAAATCTTTAAAGCGCAAAATCCGATTATATTTTGGACTTAATCAGATTATTTTATAATATGAAACCATTGTGGTAGTGGCAATTCTGGCCATACACAAATTGCCACTATCCAATGCTAATGGTGCGTGTCGTATCAAATGACACAAAAACAAAAAAGATCAAAATCAGCTACAGACTAGTAGCAGCCAACAACTGCTACTTGCGTTGAAAAAAAAAAATTCCCCTAATATTTTAAACTGACTGAACCATATATTTCTTAATATTAATCAATAATTGCAAATGTCATCTTATTTCAGGTAATATTGATATAAATGATACTTTGTGACCATTGATGGAATCCAAAAACAAAGTGAGAAGATTGATAGAAACTAGATGAATCTTAATAAAAAATGAAAAGTTAGGAAGAACATAAAGTTTGTGAAGACTTGGAGGTATTATGATAATGTTAATAGCTAAAAAAAATCTTGAACACTAATATATTAAGGAAGACAAAATGGATGGCAATACATAAATCAAGGAAGCATGGATGGACTCACGAGAAGCTTATAGAAGCAACTTACTATATCAATTGTGGCGAGACCAAAAGCAACTCACTTAATTTGCACACTAATATATAGTTGTTCAGCTTATAACCATGCCTACATTTACTCTCCCATAGTATCAACCACAAGTAGGTTTGAATTCACTTGTAATGTAAAGAGTTGTTACAAAGTAGCAAGTGATACTTTTAACAGATGATAAATCATACTATCATAATGTAGCTTTTTCATTTGTACAATTCTCTTATCATGGATTACCATAAGCAACAAGAACCATCCAATGAGATGTTCATCTTATCATGATCCCTCCAAGCCTTTTAAGGGCACCTCCTTCTATTAGACTCGTTCTCCACATATCAAGTTTCTTTCAACTTGTAGATGTCTTTTTCACGACTTGCTTAGGATGCAATTGATAGACACAAGTGGTCCCAATAGCAATATCATCATATTATGAAAAACATCTGCAACTACCAAATAGAATTTAGGACAAATGGTTCGATTGATCATCAAAAAGTTATAGGAAGGTTTTTTCCGATAGAAAGGGCATTGCGGGGACATTAACCCCTTCCCACACGAAACTGAGTCTCTAAACCGTATTCTCTAGTTTTTATGCACCTAAATATCCAATTAGCTTACCACTTACCTTTTACCAAAAAAAATATATATATATATATCTAATTAGCTTAGTCATTACATCTTTTTTAAGGATTGAGTGGTAGCGACTCCATCTTTTATTTTTCAAAAGCCCGAGATGTCCCAAAAACTTTTGGAAACCCTTTTACCCTTCCTACCAGCACTCGTGCATAGCGAGTCCCTAAAAGCAGGGTGGCGAGGGTGCTACGCAATGATAACATTTGAGTCTTTAAAACCTATGTTGATTTGACACTTGAGCCATCGACTTTTAATTCGGAGCATTTAAGTCCTGAAATTTTCACTTTCTTTCGTGTTGGCTCCTTTCTCAACAGAAAAGCCTCACGTTGCCATTAATATGCCAATGGAAAGTAAAAGAATGTCCTTTAGCATTAAATCGCGCCGTTTTTTGGGTAAAAATAAACCGTAAATAAAATAAATTGAAAATGAAAGAATAAACTGAAAATTAATGTGAAGATCAGGAATAAGGGGGAGGTGAGCGTACGATGAAGACGAGGATGGGGGGAGTAGCGCCATCCCCTTTGTCGCCGCCGGGGGTTGGGGGACCCTGCCAGAGTTGCTACAAGATTGGTACACAAAATTAGTCTTTTTATTTCTGTTTTCTGCCGTGACGCTATTGGCATCACATAGGTGCCATTTGTGTGAAAAATAAAAGAAAAAGGCAATAAAAAATGCCATATAGATTTTCTGACGTTGAAGAATCGAGGACGGTGCCAAGTTATATTTTAGGACTTAAATGCATACAGGAGAAGTTTCATGATTCAAGTGCCCAATTTCAGAATTATGAAATTTGTTCCTTTAGATAATTAGATCAAAAGTATAATTAGGTAATATTCACGACAAGCCTATTAAAAATTACTGGTTTTGTCTAAATCATTCAACAAGATCTCAAATTATCACATCCTTTAACATTGGTCATCCCATCTTGATGAGACCGGAACGTGTAAATAATAATAATAATAATAATAATAATAATAATAATAATAATAATAATAATAATATTATTATTATTATTATTATTATTATTATTATTATTATTATGAAGAATTTGCTGATTTGGGCTACTTTCTGTTGTGTTTACTGCTGAGTTGGATATTCAAAATTCTTAAGTAAGCTTTGTTGATTTTTCTTTTCTTGTCTTTTCCTTTTTTGGACCTATATGTATGTTTTGGGCTTTTTAGTTTCTGTATTTTTTTTTTTTTGGCCGATCAAATGCAATGTGTTGTCAATTTATTATCTAATTGTCATGTTTTTATGTAGCGTGAGGTGTACCTTTTCTCCTTCTTATGTTTTCATTTCTTTCCATCGTTGTTGTCCCTTAAATTAATAATGATAACTACAAAATAAAGCCGGTGCAAGAGAGTACCTAATCTATCTAGATTGCAACTATCAATGGCATACATTGGACTATGGAAGTTTATTTGCAAAAGTATCACAATAAATCATTATCTTAAATATTCCAAGCAACGTGATGGCAAATGATTTGTTAATGAGAAATCAATACCAAAAGTTGATCAGATATTTTTCTATCAAACAAAGAATGAAAAGAGGGGTCATCTATGAAGACGTTCAGTGTTATTCTTCTCAGGCAATAAAACTTATGGAGATGAGTTATTATATTGCCCACCATCAGTGGAATCCGAGACTTCAAATTCCATCGCCAGGGCAATTAAATGAAAATTACGATTTGTGTGAATATTGTCACAAAAAAAATTAAGACAAAACATAGATTAATTGCCTATATGAAAATAATAAATCGACTCAAACAATCTTTAAGCAAGAACTGGATTAGCCAATTAGAATAGATTACGTGAAGTCAAAAGTAAAGAATGATAAAACGACAGAAATTGCCACTTTAGTAATCACATATATTAAATTTCAAACAAAATCATATTGGAGAAAATGACTTCGCAAACTAAGGTACTTTCGTGGTATGATAGATCTTTATTCACACGCAGCACTATCTAGCTTGATAGAATAGTCCATAATTTGCTTTTTCCTCATAAAAGAATATTGTCTAAACCATTTTTTATTCAAAACAAATCATTTGAAATGTTTCTTATATTGGCCTGTAGAGAGAGAGAGAGAGAGAGAGAGAGGACAATATATATTTAGGCAACGTAAGTTATTTAATTTACCCCGTCAACAACCCTAAACATAAATTATCTAATACTTCTGCCGGTCATGAAAATACACTAAGACTAATTACTTTGACTTTAAAAAGCCAATATCCATATAGTAAACGGATGATACGCATAGGCTCGCAAAAAATTGAGCAAAAGACCGAGAGCCTGCTAGTTTGGCAAAACAATTGTAATATACATATCAATACTATCGAGAATAAAAAAATTTATAGAACATAATATCAAATTAAATTTGATAATTGTTCCAAAATGGTCATTTCAAACTAGAAAATCTCTACTTTTTGTAAAAGAGAAATAATTTCCGGCATATGGGTAATAAAGGGCGTGCATGGAAACGTTTCTAGAAACGTTTCGCACACTTCGTATGCGGAAAGTGTGCCGGGAACAAAAAAGGAACAAACGCGTTTGGTTGCGTTTCTATTCCTTTTTGTTTTTTTGTTTCCGAACGAAATAGGAACAGAAAAAAGAAACAAAAAAAAGTTGTTTCTTTTGAAAAGAAACACTTCTTCGACGGAACAAAAGAACAAAAACCAAAGAAACAAAAGAACAAAATCGGAACAAAGGCGACGAACTCTTCGTGCGTGCTCGTCGCTCCTCTCGGCTGAAGCTTCGTTCTTCCGTTTCCGGCGTCTTTTCCATCTCTTCGGCGGCTCCCACTCGGCTGACTCTCCGGCGACTCCTCACTCCGGCGACTCCAGGTACGTTTCCGGTCAGCGTTGCTCTCCGTTCAGCCCTCCTCCTCCGGTCAGGTCGCTTCTCGTTCGGCCCTCCTCCTCCGGTCAGCGTCGCTCCCCCTTCAGCGCTCCTTCTCCGGTCGGCACTGCTCCCCCTTCGGCGCGGCGAGCTGTCCCTCGAGCGAGCGTTGCTCGCCCAGATCTACCGCGCCGAAGGGGAGCAGCTCGATCTGCAGCTCGTCATTGCCTCCCCCTTCGCTCGCTCGAGCTGCAGCTCGAGCGAGTAGCAGCTGCTGCAGCTGCAGCTCGCTCGGGCTGCTGCTCGAGCTGCAGCAGCAGCTCCTCTGTCTGGGTTCTCATCCTATGCACCATCTTTCTAAAGCACACCGCAGATGCTGGCTTCTGTCTTGTAGATATAGGTGAGATGATGACTCGCCAGTTTTCTTGTGGGCAGGAGAGTCTCAGTTTATTAGAGGAGCTGTGCGTTCAATCCAAGGCCAGCATGCTGATTACTTTGGGCGGTGATGTGCCTATTGATGAAACAAACGAAGGAGACGACCTTGAAGCTACTCAATTTGTCATGGAAAATGATGATGACATGAAGGAGGACTTGGACCTCCCTGAGACGGCTAGGCCACGTAAAACTTCCTAGGTTTTTATCTGTCAAGTCAATGTCTGGGCTACCTGATGTGTTATTATCTCCAAAAAGGGAGGAAAACGACACCCTGAATTGTGAATATGAGTTTTATGTGATGGAAGACGATGAGGGTGAAGCTCAAGGCTTGTGCCATCAACCGTCCCAAGGTGGGGGCTTTCAACCGGAGCATGAGTTTTGCAGTGCAGCAACACGACAACGAGGGCGAGGAATCTCTTTCGGAGATATGAGCGAAGATGAGTGGGTGCTTGTTCCTTGAAATCTTCGAGAAGCTCTTGCCCGAGGTCATGAAGAACGCTAGATGCAACAGCTCGAAGCGAGAGGTTGGGAACTTCTTACGACTTCTGAGGAATCACCAAAGCAATAGACGATTTAAAGATCAGTAAAAAGATAGAAAGAAGCTCGGACACAGATCGCTTGTAATTATTGTGGACTAATTTTCCTTTTATGTTTCCCAAATGACTTGCTAGTATAGATTGTAGATAATGACCATTTGGGGCCCGACGTGAGAGGAAAAGCGATCGGCAAGTCGCCGTCCTTTCCTTTTTCTATTGTCTCACGCGGTTTCGTCCTCATTTTGTAACTATCACCATGCAATTATATCAGTGTGTATTGTATTGTGTATAAGCTCATTGCCCCGTTTACATCAATGTGTGTATGTTCACTCTGATCTGCACATTCAAATTTGAGGGGTCTGGTTTTCTGGAGCATGGCAATAAAGCTACTCCAAAAGTCTTGTCAACTGGTGTTGGTGCATCTCTAGCCCTGTTTTGACTTTAGAATGGCAAACCAACTAGACAGTAGCTGATGAAAACATCGAATGTTTTTGCTTCCTTACCAGGTTATGGCGCACATACGGGAGAATTTTTGTCTTATTAAGAATAAATTAAATAGATGACTACGAAAAATTAATGAGCATTTCATAAGAATGAGCATTCAATATCAATTTTAAAATTTATTAAAAAATTTAAAAAATAATAAGTAATAAATAAATAAATAAACAGAAAAAATTTTGTCGTTTACCAAACGTGTTTATGTTCTTTTTCTATTATAGGAACAGAAATTGACGATTCCAAACATGTTTCTGTTCTTTTTTTATTCCAAGAACAGTTTTTTTTACACTTACCAAACGCGTTCTTTTGTTCAAAAAATCGTTAGAACGAAACACTTTTTTTTTTTGTTCCAGAACAAAAAAGAAACAGAAGTGTTTCCATGCACACCCAAATGTTCTGTCCTTTTTTTTCTTTTTTTGGCATCTATATCAACACAAGTCAAAATTTTCGTTTGACTGTAGTCTATATCTACAGGGGTGGCGTTTCGAAAGCCAAATACTTCATGGTGTTTGCCCCGTTTGGTTGATTTGTCTTTTGACCATTTTGGTCATGTTTTTAGGTTTAGCATATCAATTTGACTTTTAGAGCATGCATGATAGAATTTCTAATTATCTATTTCTCTATTTCTCTATTTCCGGAATAAATTTGGAACATAAATTTGTTTAGTAATGCAATTTGATTTTTCTATTTTTGAAATGGATTTCTATTTTAGAAATATATTTGAAGAAGAAATTAGAAGTTAAAATTTTTAATTTCTCAATTTTTTAAATAGAAATTAAAAAATTAATTTCTAGCTATAAAAAATTTTTATTTCAGAAATTTTGTCATACGCACTCTTCCTTACTTGACGAACTTAATAACTCTTTGTAAACATTTAAATATAAGCATCTAACCTCTATAAAATCTATGTGAAATTTTTTTTATAGTATTTTGGGCAAATATCATAAAATAAAATAAAAACCAAATTATGCTCATTATGAAATACATACCCGAAACTTTTTTTGTATAACAAAAACCCTAAACTTGCCAATTACGGTACATTTACCCTAAACTTTCTTATGTCATGAAAAACTACAAACACATACATGTGTGACGTGTATACCATTTATTTTAGTTACATCCAAGATGTATTTGTCATACTACTATAAGTTCAATGTTTTTTATGACACAAAACATCGAGGTATTTATGTCACAATTAGCAAGTTTAGGATTTTTAGTGATAAAAAAAATTTGAAATATTCATGTCATGGTAGATATGATTTGGAGTTTTTTGTGATATTAATTCTAATATTTTAAACTTGGAAATGTGAAATACTTTTGTTTTGATTAGAAAGTCAAAATATACATAAATTTATGTAAGTAACCACATTTAGTACAATAAAATTTATATTTATTTGTTATTTTTGTTGAGTGTGGAAAAGCAATTGTTCTACAAATCGGATGGAATAGTTTTAATTGGAGTGGCCAAGCGTCACGATCGTGGACGACCTTGTAAGCCCCAAAAACCAAGCCAACTTTCTCTTCTAAGGATTATTCTCAAGAATAGTAGGACGAATTGTATCAGCATTCACTACAATGCCACGCCCACCTAACTCGAGCATTCAAAATTTTCGTTTGACTATACCTAAAGGGCGCGGTGCGAAGTATTTGTGTCACAATTAGCAAGTTTAGGACATTTAGTGATAAAAAAAAAACATTTGAAATATTATGTCATGGTAGATATGATTTGGAGTTTTTTGTGATATTAATTATAATATTTTAAACTCAGAAATATGAAATACTCTTGTTTTGATTAGAAAGTCGAAATATACATAAATTTACGTAAGTAACCACATTTAGTCCAATAAAATTTATATTTATTTGTTATTTTTGTTGAGTGTGAAAAAGCAATTGTTCTACATATTGGATCGAACATTTTTAATTGGAGTGGCCAAGCGTCACGATGTTGGACGACTGGACGATCAACATCAATCATAGGACCTCGTAAGCCCCATAAACCAAGCCAACTTTCTCTTCTAAGGATTATTTTCAAGAATAGTAGGACAAATTGTATAAGCATTCACGACAGTGCCACGCCCATCTAACTCAAGCATTCAGTCTTTCAAGTCAGATGTACAAATCAACTTGTTTCGAGTTGACGTGGCTATAATCAAGAGGCATTAGCTCATGATCAATTTGTTCGTGGTCAACCCCATTTCAAAGATCCTCTAAATTGATAATTATCTCATCCTTGGATTCTTAACACAAACATCCTAACGCCACTCCATGACCCAACTGCATTGGCCTTTTGGCATCTCTTGAGTTTCCACCCCATACAATGAAGCCCTACTTTTCAGCCAACATGAATGTAGAGAAATTGGACCATGACACTAGACCTCCAATCTGGCTCCTACCCTTATGTCTAATTAAATTTGAGCCGATTGTATTGACAGAACCAATTCGATTAAAATTCGGAGATCAAATTCAACCTAATTCATTTTGTTGTTTTGATCATGGGATTTGATTCGATGCTAAACCCATAAAATAGAGGAAAATTTCAATCTTTTTAATTTTCTTCCGGAACATCCTCTTACTTTTCTCAAAATTTTCGTGATTTTAGTACACTATCTCCCTAAGTTCTTCATATAAAAAGTAATTTATTAAGACGACCATGTTGAACCGCTTAGATCATGATACCGCCAACAAAATCGGATGGCGATGTCGTGGAAATGTCAAGTAAGTAATTCTCAAATTATTACGAGGCAAAACTAAAACCCACTTTGGAAAATGAAATTAATACCACGATAAGGTACTTTTCTTCGATGGAAATAAATAAGCAAAATGAAAGAATGTGCAATAATGACGACATTTTGTCGTCAATAGACGAGGACAAATTTGTGGCCTCCTCCCGTGGCGGCGCCCGTGGGCAGCCTTGCTTTGCCGTTACATTTTGGTGTATAAAAAGAGAGAAAGGTCAAGCGGAGAAAGCCACGTACTCCATACAAAATACAATATTAAAAGACTTAAAAAATATATTTATGTGTAAAAAATCAAGCAATGTTTTTCTTGACCAGCAGATCTCTGCCACATGGTCGGCTGCAGTTGTCCTTTATTAGCTGTCGGGGGAAATCTGCTTTTGTTTGCATCTTAAGATTTCATATTTAATGAACTTCCCCAAAATGATCCCTCGCAAATTAAGAAAGAGATAAACTAACTGAGATTTGCATTAATAGCCACTTTTCTCATATGAGAAGGAAGAGATGAAGATTTGAATCCTACTTTATGGGGACAATTTTGCTTTAGATATGGATTTCGACTTCATACCATATACAAGAAAAGAGGACAAAAGTCTAATAGTGAAAATTAAAATATGAATAAAGTAGGATCAATAAAAAAATGAAAAAGGAAATTAGAAAATCTTAAGGCTAAATTTGAGAATAAACAACCATGTTGCGTTCGTAACTCACTTACATAAATATTGGATTAATACCATGAAAACTTTAAATTAGATTAATACAATAATAAATTCATCCCAAATTAGTTTTTTTACTACGAAAAATCTTAAATTAGTACATTTATAACAAATTTATTTAAAATTATTATTTTTATTACCAAAAACCCCAAATTGATATATTTATAACAAATTTATCATTTGTTAGTTTCCAATAAAATTGGATTAATACGAAAAAAAAAAAAAAAAAAATTGAGGTGAAACCCTAAATGAGTACACCACATAACTTGGCAATTTAATAATAAAATTTAACGAAAACTAACGGGGGGTAAATTTATTACAGGTAAATCAGTTTTAAGTTTTTGTTTAGGCTAAATTTATTATAAATGTACTAGTGAGATTTTTTGTAATATTAACCCTAAACATTTAGTTAGACATAAGAGTCTTCACTTGAAACGAGCTAAACCCACCATGATATAACTTTGCTCATTAAACACCTCTAATTTGATTTTTCAAAGTAGGGACAATGATTAATAGATTTGTTGTTTTCGGACCAGATTTAAATGTGACACGACATGGATATGACGCTTCCAAATTATGACAGGGAAAAAAAAAATCGAATAGCCAGCTCCTGAATGAAGTAAAACATGAGACAAAATCCTTTTAGTGCCTCTAATTCGCACATGTATCCATCATTTGACCAACTAGACAAACCTCATTGAGTTCCATTCAGCATTACAGGGTCACCCGTGCCTCATATCATTGCTGTTGCCACAAAACACTGCAACACGATGTTTTCAGCTGTGACAGAATCCTTGACTTTCACCATAGCTCGAGAGCATAAGATCTCAGGTTCAGAGAAGTATAGATTCCACTGACCATAATCGATGCGAGATACGTTATTTTCTCGACAAATGCATCAGAGATCAAGTGCGACTTCTTCGGTTTTCAAGTGCGGGTTCATGAACCACCTAGCCCAACATGCCAGGACCACCCCCATCCACACATCTACGGAATACCCGAAATTTTAGGGGCATCGATTTCGACTGGAACTCAGAAACTGGCGATGGGAACATTCCAAAAGGCTAAAACTTTAACTTAGTGAGAGTCATCAACATGGCAAAACTCGGTGCCGTTCACCTGGATAGTGTTGCTTCTCACGCGTGAACCACACCATTACAGTGCCTAGAGTTCCCAAGACGATTGCAGCGTGTTCTTGATCATCTCGGGGTAAATGATTTTAACTTTAACATTACAGTTACAAAGAAGACAAGAAAGGGTTGCAAATAAGCGATCTGGGGGAGTGTACCGCCTCTGTTTGGCAAAATGAGCGGAATTGAACTACGCTTGAGAGTCTGGACCTGCAGGTTTCGAATTTAGGAGTGGTTGAAGAGCCTTCACAACGATCGTCATGTTTGGTCGGAAATCTGCCTCATACTGGACACACAAAGCTGCAACTGCTGCTAGCTGCGACGGTCAGGTAAATAGCACCAGATTTTAGAAAGGCATTGCTCAAGCTAGCATGCGAATTCAAGGCATGTCCACCCCATCGGAATGTCATGCCAATTCATTCAACATGTAATTTACATTTGATATTTCCTCTCAAATTATTTGCTTCTCATACTCATTATCGAGTCTTTGGTCGATCAAACTAGCCTAATCAAAGTACTTCGACTGTTAATGCTAATCTTACTTTTGCCTTGAATGGCATTCCTTTAAAGTCGGCATGCACTAATCCTAAGCAGGTACATAAAAGCGCCTGAATATTTCTCCATATTCTCAAACAAGAACTAGAAGAACAAAGGAAAGAACCTTGGCGATCGCCTTGGGTGGGTAGTTGTTGTTTAGTTTCGGATCAACACACTGTTTCACTTTGTCTTCGCTCAATCTCGGAGTCGCCTGCAATACCAAGAATCTCAATCAGTCAAGTAATCGGTGATGCAGAAGCCTTACCAAGCTTCATAAATTATAATGGAAAGAGGCAGCAGACCCAAGTGACAAGACTCTGCTGTCCTTTGGGCATTGTGTGATCCACAGGCTTCCTCCCCGTCAAGAGCTCCAGAAGGACCACCCCGAAACTGTAGACATCGCTTTTCTGGGTGATCTGCCCTGTCATGGCATACCTGAAATTCAAAGCGAAACGTCACTGTGGAGAAACTGAAAATCGCAGAGAGGAGATCAGCGTTTTCATTTTTAAACCAATCACTAAAGTACTTCTCCTCGCGTGGGAAGTCAAAAGTTCACATCATTTCCAGACAATTTTGACTTTGGCATATCCGTAATGACCCCAAACGTTATGGCATTCAGCAGCTCCTATAACATTCAAACTAATCACTGTTTCTGCAATGAATGAAAAGCATAAAGTTGCTTTACCGTTATCCTCATCTTCATGTCGTTTTCAATCAGAAATGTACACCACACTACCTAGATGTATCTAACAGAGAAAAATCATAACTTGTGATCTTATCATTTCTTTCGATTCTAAATCAAATTGAATGGTAACAATAATGTACGATCTAATGAGTTGAATCTTTCTAAGTATGAACTCTTTCGGCCCACCGAATCTGACCTATTGGTAATGTTGCTTTTTCCTTTCACTATTTCAAAAGCATCGGTCATTCAAGCAAAGGGATGTGTCCTCCTATTTCCTACCAATCTACGATAACTCTAGGGAAACAAACAATCTTATAAACTATTCTTAGTCTTCAATTCTTCCTAACAAAGCATTGTTTTAGTTTTTCTTGGCTCTAAATCGAGTCACTTACTCTGGAGCATGGTAGCCAAAAGTTCCCAAGACCCTAGTTGAATGCAGCCGTGCTGCGGTATCAGACGACTGGTTTGACAAGTTGAAATCCGCAATCTTCGCCAGGAAATCATCAAACAGAAGCATGTTGCTAGATCTGATATCTCGATGGACTATTGGAGGCTGAACTTTCTCGTGCAGGTACTCAAGGCCTCTTGCTGCACCGTAGGCAATTTTCACTCTCTGGTTCCAACTAAGCACAGGACCCGGTTCAGCATTTTGCACGCCTTTCCTACCTGCCCAAGGACAATGTATTGGATTCATATTTCGCTTTTCTGAGTCATAACGGTGATTATGCTTCAGTTTGGTCGCTGTCATACCGTGTAGTATATCATGTAAAGAGCCCTGAGTGGCAAACTGATACACCAAGATGCGGTTATTAGCCTCCAAGCAGTATCCGATCAACTCCGTGAAATTCTCATTCTTGAGTCTTGAAACCATGGAAATCTGCATTGGTCGATTACAAGATATGCGCATCACGACATGTTAAATTTCATTTATTGGACTCATATATCAGAAAATAAGTATAACCTGAGCCTCGAATTCAGAGTCTGGTTCCTCAGATGAGCTGGTGTCTAATTTCTTTACAGCTGCCCGTTGACCATTGCTTAACTTGGCTAGGAAAACCCGGCCATAGGAGCCTTCGCCAACCAAAGCCTTGGAACCAAAGTTGCCTGTCGTCCGATTCAACTCACCCAGCGACAAAGCAGGCACCTCAATGGGCAAGACCTTTTGTGGAGCTCCACCCCTAGCCACATTAGAGGGTTTTGGCTCTCCTCTCGCATTACCTGCATCACAAGAAAGAGCATCGATACTATTTATTGCAATGCATAAAAGAAAAGAAGGTGCATTTACACATAGTAGTTCGGCAAGAGATCCGAGACCCAGCATCTACTGAAGAAACCATATTGATCAGATGGAAGAGCTGGCTTTCAGGTGAAATGCACCAAGGTTTAATGGATGAACAATATTAATAATGCACAAGATGCTAAACTGACTCTGACAATGAAAAGGAGGCTGGCAAGAAGAGTCGAGGCAAATGAGAAGAAGGCAAATTTTCACATTATTTTGCCAAAATATTATCCTGATCATCATCATCATCGAGTCTAGGGGGCCAGATTTATATACCTGGCTTCATTAGAAATGCACAAACAATATAACTGGTGACTTTGCACTTAATTCTAGACAATGGCTGGCCGGGTCGACAGATATAGAGCACAAAAAATGAGGGGATGAAAGCATTATTACCGTATGGGTCGCCTCCTCTGGGCGGGGCTGTGTATTGACTTGCAGGAGGGCCGTAGTTTTCCTCCTCGGATCCTCCGCAGCACAACATAACTCAACCCGTCTCGACAATTTCAACAGGCCATCAACTGAAAGCTCCGTTGATTTGGTTTTTGGGGACGGCTTGAATTCCTGAAATCCTAGGAAACTAACCACCTTTCAATGCATCACACATTACTAATCGACAAACAGCAAGCAAATTGAGCGAGAACGCCATTTTAAAAACCAAGAAGAAGCAGAGATCCTAAATCATACAACGACACATATCGCAGAAAAAATTGTAAATTCCCATTCCTATTCCCCTCTTCCCTCCATCGTCCACAAACACAAAATACATCCCCAGACATGCATTAAACTCAAATTCTTGTCGACTACGCAGGAATTTATCCGAAGAAGAACATCGAGAATCGGAACAGAGGACGGAAAAGTTGCACCACCCACCAGAAGGCCAGCGATCGGACGGACGACCCGAGAAAGAAAAGAGAAAGATCCCGCAGAGCAAATTGAAATGCGACAGAGCGGGGGAGCGAGCGAGCGAGAGAGAGGCTGAAAATTTGCAAGAGAGAAAGACGGAGGGACAGAGAGAGAGAAGGAGAAGAAGAGAGAATGCTCTGTTCCTTGGTTCTTGTGCTTTTCCGGGAATTTTGAGTCAGTTGTCTGTTAACCGCTAAAAACCGAACCGAGCGAACTCCTGATGTACGGAGGTTCCTCGCAGCAACGTGCGCGCCACGAATCGCACGTTCCGACGTTGGCGAATCCGACGGCCCGGGACAGCGCCTTCGTTCCCCCACGTACGCGCGCGACGTCCACGGGGAATCAGGTTGACCCGCGAGAAGCCCAAAAAGAAAAGCCCTTCTTTCTGGGCCGTACGGTCAAGCTGGGGCACAACTTTCCTCAACGCACCTTAACCCCTTTTTTGTATATGGGCCACACCACTAGAGCCTCGGAACTTCCGAGCTGTGTCGCGCCGGCAGAGGCAGCCGGAGGGTTGCTCGCCGCCAGCGCGGCCCCGCGCGTCCCCCGGGCGGACCCCCCTCGGCGGCGGGTACTTCTCGAAATATCGGTCGAACTCGAGCACGCCTATGGCCTTCCTCAGCCCGGCCCAAGCCCCGGGTCCCGGCGCAGGTCGTAGTATCCGACGAGCTCATCGAAAGCGCCCATGCGGAGCATTCTGTCCACGCGCTTCGGCACGTCCTTCTTCAGCACGGGCAGCAGCACGTCGACGCACAGAAAGCAACAGTCGTACCTCAAGTCGGGTCTCGCCGGCGCGTCAAACCGCGCCGCCAGGAGAGCGAGGATGGAGGAGGTGGAACCGCCGACGAGGATGGGGAGATTCCCCGGGGAGGCGACGTCGGAAATGGCGTCGTCGCCGAGGGAGCGGAACTGCGACGGGTTCATCTCGCCGTCGTCCGGGTCGAGGGAGCCGAGGATGTGGTGGGGGAAGCCGCGGCGGTCGGCCGGGGCTATCTTGTTGGTCGTGATGTCTACACCCCGGTAGACTTGCATCTTGTCAGAGTTAATGACCTCGGAAGGGAAGTGGGAGGCGACGTCGATGGAGAGGCGGGACTTGCCGCACCCGGTGGCGCCTATGATAACGACCACCTTGGGGCGGCGGCGGGCGGCTGCGGAGGAGGAGGAGGCCATCGGGGAACGACGGGCTGGCCCGTGGTGGTCCCTTCTCCTACAAGCGTTTCCAGAAGCGAGTTGATTCTCTCTCCTTCTCTCTCTCTCTCTCTCTGGGTGGACAGACGGCGAAGAGAGAGAGAGAGAGAGAGAGAGATTTGAAGCGGGCTTTCGAGGGGATTGTATCACGCAACGTCTAATTTCTTCCTTCTGATTTTAAAAAACAATTGTCTTAACTAAGGGCAAAATGAATATAAAACTGCGGATATCAGTAAAATAATAATTCCCCAGATTTGCGCTTCGCACCTTCTAATTTTATTTCAGACCTTATGTTGCTTAAATCGTCGATTATTTCTTACGATAATTAATAACTCATGTAAAAAAGGATTATCTAATCTGAATTTTAAAAACTAATTCATCTAGAGAACAAACTCAAGAAAGATTTTATGCTTAGGAGTTATATTCAACTTTCATACTTCATAATATAAATATTACATCTTCGACATATTTTATAGTTTTCGACATGAAAATTTTGAATCAGTATCTGTTATGAAGTTAATTGACGTTGGGTTAAGACAAAGATGGAAGCATGCTAGCCGGCGTATAAAAAGAAAGTTGTGCATTAATTTTTTTTCGAGATATTATGTATTATTGATATTGTTCTGAATGGCTATTTTATTTCTTTCCCTTTTTTTTTTCTCTATTGATAATACTTCATTTGAGTAGAATCCAACTTCCAACCTGTCTTGTTTGGACTATGGAGACTCTTTCACCTTCATAAAAATCTTAGTAAATAGATTGCAGAAAATTTAAGGAACCTGGATTCACTAAGGCAAAGCGAAGCATATTACTATCCATCATCACTACATTTTCTTGAAACTATTAGTTAGGAAGATAGACAGACAAAATAAATGAATGTTATGCATGATGAATTTTAAATGATATGTTATGGAATGTAGACTATGCAATCTACATGAGACTTTCAAATGTATTTTTGTTCTTTCCCTTGACAAAAAGACAAATGCCCTAACTCACTGGTAGGTAGCTCTGTTGGTTGAAAGCTTTTCCATTGTCGCTAGATCGAGAATTCAAAATCCACAATTGTTAATGTCTTAAGTGGGGGGCCATGGTGGTAAGGTCTTATGCTAGTCTCCCCCAGGTATTGACGCTTGGTTCGAGGTGCTATTCAAGCACTATACAGGCCGTGGGTTGCTAATTAGTGTAAGCGAAATGTGGGCCCGGCAGATCCTGGATATAAAGAAAATAAAAAAAAAAGACAAATGCCCTAAAACCTATTAAATGTGCATGCGTTTCCTATTTTATGCGCATTTTCTATTCTGGGACTAACCACAAACTAATCCTGTGAGACAAATCAATATGAAGTGCTATTTTTTATTTTAGTTATGAAAACAACAAATTTAAATCCTAGGATTATAATGTGATCTTATGAACTATTTATTGATATTGAACTATGTGCAATGCCGAGGATGCATGTAATGCCATTAATAGTTAATTTTTTTTTATATGATATGAGTACTAAAAACCTAAGAATATAAAATCTCAAAATAACATGCATTACATGAATATTCCCTAAACTCTAAAAATGCATGAGACGGTAAGGAGGCCAGGTCTCAACCAATGCAGCCATGCATGGGTGGGTCTATTTACAGTGCTTTGATAGAAGGAAAATTCCAAATAATGGCTTGAATGTCCTAAATTTAAATTAAGAAAATTAAAATAATAATTAAATAATACAAATAAATTAAAATTAAATATATAATATTGAAATTCTAATAAAAAGAAAATTTAAAATAACAACAATTTTCGTTTTTATTTTTTCCTATTTTTTATTTCTATATTTTAATTTCTTTCTATTCTAATATATATATATATATATATATATATATGTTTAATTTAGTATTTATATTGATTACATATTTTAGGTATATTAGTATAGTTTTTACTATATTTTTATTTTCTTAAATAATAAACTGAAATAGATTTTATTTAAATAAATGATTAAAGTGGCTATTCAGTTTCAAAGAATAGCTTGACTTCCCAATTGGTTAAGGGCATTTTCGTCATTTACAGTTGTTTTTGAATTTTTTTTTCCTTTTTTCTAGTTGTCTTCTTCGACGTTGGCGGGCCCTTGCAAAAAGAAAAACAAAAGAAAAGAAAATAAAAAAAAAAAAGAAAAAATAATTTAAAATTAAAATGATATCTTGACAAAAATGTCTCTTGATCAGTTGGAATATCTAGCCAACCGGTGATTAATGAGGTCAAACCTTATTTTAAACTGTCATGATCACTTCAAGTCTTTATCTAAGACTACCATGTCCACTTTAGATCTTTATTGAAATAAGGTCTATTTCAAACATTTATTTGAAATTTTCTCTTCGATGTATGACATTATGCAAGTCCTAGGTTGTGGTATTGATGAATCTAGAACTCCTTGGGAAGAAAGGAATGAATCCAATCTTTTGTAAATAAGATTAGAGAGATAAAAAGGCTAAGCTACAAAGATTATTGTATGGACCATAAAGGAGTTAGATTCCAACACAAATTTTCCTTTGCCTTAGGAGATAAGCATTTCCTCAAAAAGCTAGGCCACTGATATTGCTTCTCATTTTTCTATCATATAAGCGCTACGTGAAATTCCAAATCTAGGAAATTTATGAGAAATTAGATTAGGCATGCACTTGCTATCTGAGAAAACTTTAGTTAGTCACATGATAACACAAATCATTGCCTTGGCGCCCGATGGAAGATGACGCCTACACCGAAGGCTAATGTACTAATCAAACAACCCTCTAAGAAATGTGCTACCAAAAATTCTAAAGGTAATTGTCCAATTAACGCTAAATCTATTGTAAGAGTACTCAATTCATTCATTAACTTTCTAATTTCGCCAATTCAATCTTAAATCTTTATGCGAAATTCCAATGTAGCTCTCTTGGTCAATTTTTTGCAAGAAATCGCTCACGTAGCAATGATTTCCAATTAAAATTAACTAGAATGACTACATTGAAATCCCATGTAAAAGCTTCGACTTAAATTGACAAAGTCGAAACGTTCTATGACTAAATTGACATTCGTGCAATAAATTTAAAAATCATAGGATAATTTTCCCAAGAACTCTACATGTATAATATCACCAAATTTATTAGCTTATAATTTTCTTAATGTATCTACCCGCAGTGAAGGAACCTTGTGGAATCTGAACTTGCAATGCAAAGCAACTTCAGTGAATGGTCCTCAAAATAGAAAGAAATGAAAAGGGAAAAAAACAGAGTTCTGAAAATTTACAAAGGTTGCTGAAGCCCAAAGGCAAAAAAGCCCTTTCGTGAAATTGGGGTTTCTTTTCCCCTTTTTAGGATTTAGCAAAGCCCCTTTTTAGGATTTATTTGGCAACCTCCTCAAGGAGCTTTCAAGTAAAAGTAGGATCCTTGGAAATGCTGAAAGCATTTTTTTTTGCCTAAATTATCCTCATTGGTTTTTCATATTTCCGTTATTACCCTTTTATTTATTTTTTTTTAAATGTAAAAGGAGTTAATGACGGCCGGCGAAGGGCGACGGCCGCCGGCGAGCGAGCGATCGGCGTCGGCGTCGGCCAGCTTTCGGGACCGGGCGAAGGGTTTAGTTGAATTTCCAAAAAAAAAAAAAAAAAAAAAAAAAATAATACCCATCAAAGCCCCTTGCAAAAGTTTTTTTTACCAAACACACATCCAACTCAAAGTCCATTTGTAAAATTTTTTTACCAAACACAACTGCATTTTCCCAAAATAGCTTTGGGCTTTCAGCATTTGCATTGGACTCAAAGCCCATTGCAAATGCTTTGAACTCAAACGCCGAAGCTTCCTCTGTGGGCTCTTCTGTCTTACCTTAGTAAAATGAATAAAAAGAATTATCTTCCTACCCAAAAAAATTGTTATTATTTTTATCTAATTCAAGAGCAGAAACTCACCTCGATCGTCGACTTTCCTTTGCATTAAGGTGCTTCCAAGTTCACTGATCATGGATTTAAACATCTCGTAATGGTCATTGCATGTGGCTTTTGATTTGCCGCGGGAGAAAAAAGAGAACATGTTCTTTGATTGGAAAATACACATTTTACGAAATTTGGAATTTTGCCGGACGCAAGGTGAACCTAGTCAGACGCGTTAAAACGTGCATTTGTGCTACGGAACAATCCCTAGGGTACAAAAACAGTTATCTTCAATCGTTAAAATATAGAGGGAGACCAATCAAAGCAGGGCTTAGTTTTTTTTTTTGCATGTTTG